>CAWUFW010009462.1:0-600000 GCA_963921515.1 Calotriton arnoldi
ACCGGTCCCAGGATGCTTGTTTCCGGTCCAGGGAAGACATGGCTTGGCAGTTCGGGCTGGACTGTTCCCATGAGGCACAGGGTCAGACTGATTTGCATATGGCCATGTCTGAACTGGGGTGGCGGAGTGAGCTAAAGAATGATGATGGATTAAACCCAGATCAGTTGACTGGGGGTGAGTGCTTGCAATGTTCAACACTCCGTCCATCATCCCCTTTGGTTTTGCTATGTTCGCCCTAAGTTGGCAGGGTATGCCCAGACGTGGGTCCCTTGCTCACTTTGCCACTGGATTCAAGATAGCCTGGCTGATGACGGCTGTAAGCCAGAAACCGGTCCCAGGATGCTTGTTTCTGGTCCAGGGAAGACATGGCTTGGCAGTTCGGGCTGGACTGTTCCCATGAGGCACAGGGTCAGACTGATTTGCATATGGCCATGTCTGAACTGGGGTGGCGGAGTGAGCTAAAGAATGATGATGGATTAAACCCAGATCAGTTGACTGGGGGTGAGTGCTTGCAATGTTCAACACTCCGTCCATCATCCCCTTTGGTTTTGCTATGTTCGCCCTAAGTTGGCAGGGTATGCCCAGACGTGGGTCCCTTGCTCACTTTGCCACTGGATTCAAGATAGCCTGGCTGATGACGGCTGTAAGCCAGAAACCGGTCCCAGGATGCTTGTTTCCGGTCCAGGGAAGACATGGCTTGGCAGTTCGGGCTGGACTGTTCCCATGAGGCACAGGGTCAGACTGATTTGCATATGGCCATGTCTGAACTGGGGTGGCGGAGTGAGCTAAAGAATGATGATGGATTAAACCCAGATCAGTTGACTGGGGGTGAGTGCTTGCAATGTTCAACACTCCGTCCATCATCCCCTTTGGTTTTGCTATGTTCGCCCTAAGTTGGCAGGGTATGCCCAGACGTGGGTCCCTTGCTCACTTTGCCACTGGATTCAAGATAGCCTGGCTGATGACGGCTGTAAGCCAGAAACCGGTCCCAGGATGCTTGTTTCCGGTCCAGGGAAGACATGGCTTGGCAGTTCGGGCTGGACTGTTCCCATGAGGCACAGGGTCAGACTGATTTGCATATGGCCATGTCTGAACTGGGGTGGCGGAGTGAGCTAAAGAATGATGATGGATTAAACCCAGATCAGTTGACTGGGGGTGAGTGCTTGCAATGTTCAACACTCCGTCCATCATCCCCTTTGGTTTTGCTATGTTCGCCCTAAGTTGGCAGGGTATGCCCAGACGTGGGTCCCTTGCTCACTTTGCCACTGGATTCAAGATAGCCTGGCTGATGACGGCTGTAAGCCAGAAACCGGTCCCAGGATGCTTGTTTCCGGTCCAGGGAAGACATGGCTTGGCAGTTCGGGCTGGACTGTTCCCATGAGGCACAGGGTCAGACTGATTTGCATATGGCCATGTCTGAACTGGGGTGGCGGAGTGAGCTAAAGAATGATGATGGATTAAACCCAGATCAGTTGACTGGGGGTGAGTGCTTGCAATGTTCAACACTCCGTCCATCATCCCCTTTGGTTTTGCTATGTTCGCCCTAAGTTGGCAGGGTATGCCCAGACGTGGGTCCCTTGCTCACTTTGCCACTGGATTCAAGATAGCCTGGCTGATGACGGCTGTAAGCCAGAAACCGGTCCCAGGATGCTTGTTTCCGGTCCAGGGAAGACATGGCTTGGCAGTTCGGGCTGGACTGTTCCCATGAGGCACAGGGTCAGACTGATTTGCATATGGCCATGTCTGAACTGGGGTGGCGGAGTGAGCTAAAGAATGATGATGGATTAAACCCAGATCAGTTGACTGGGGGTGAGTGCTTGCAATGTTCAACACTCCGTCCATCATCCCCTTTGGTTTTGCTATGTTCGCCCTAAGTTGGCAGGGTATGCCCAGACGTGGGTCCCTTGCTCACTTTGCCACTGGATTCAAGATAGCCTGGCTGATGACGGCTGTAAGCCAGAAACCGGTCCCAGGATGCTTGTTTCCGGTCCAGGGAAGACATGGCTTGGCAGTTCGGGCTGGACTGTTCCCATGAGGCACAGGGTCAGACTGATTTGCATATGGCCATGTCTGAACTGGGGTGGCGGAGTGAGCTAAAGAATGATGATGGATTAAACCCAGATCAGTTGACTGGGGGTGAGTGCTTGCAATGTTCAACACTCCGTCCATCATCCCCTTTGGTTTTGCTATGTTCGCCCTAAGTTGGCAGGGTATGCCCAGACGTGGGTCCCTTGCTCACTTTGCCACTGGATTCAAGATAGCCTGGCTGATGACGGCTGTAAGCCAGAAACCGGTCCCAGGATGCTTGTTTCCGGTCCAGGGAAGACATGGCTTGGCAGTTCGGGCTGGACTGTTCCCATGAGGCACAGGGTCAGACTGATTTGCATATGGCCATGTCTGAACTGGGGTGGCGGAGTGAGCTAAAGAATGATGATGGATTAAACCCAGATCAGTTGACTGGGGGTGAGTGCTTGCAATGTTCAACACTCCGTCCATCATCCCCTTTGGTTTTGCTATGTTCGCCCTAAGTTGGCAGGGTATGCCCAGACGTGGGTCCCTTGCTCACTTTGCCACTGGATTCAAGATAGCCTGGCTGATGACGGCTGTAAGCCAGAAACCGGTCCCAGGATGCTTGTTTCCGGTCCAGGGAAGACATGGCTTGGCAGTTCGGGCTGGACTGTTCCCATGAGGCACAGGGTCAGACTGATTTGCATATGGCCATGTCTGAACTGGGGTGGCGGAGTGAGCTAAAGAATGATGATGGATTAAACCCAGATCAGTTGACTGGGGGTGAGTGCTTGCAATGTTCAACACTCCGTCCATCATCCCCTTTGGTTTTGCTATGTTCGCCCTAAGTTGGCAGGGTATGCCCAGACGTGGGTCCCTTGCTCACTTTGCCACTGGATTCAAGATAGCCTGGCTGATGACGGCTGTAAGCCAGAAACCGGTCCCAGGATGCTTGTTTCCGGTCCAGGGAAGACATGGCTTGGCAGTTCGGGCTGGACTGTTCCCATGAGGCACAGGGTCAGACTGATTTGCATATGGCCATGTCTGAACTGGGGCGGAGTGAGCTAAAGAATGATGATGGATTAAACCCAGATCAGTTGACTGGGGGTGAGTGCTTGCAATGTTCAACACTCCGTCCATCATCACCTTTGGTTTTGCTATGTTCGCCCTAAGTTGGCAGGGTATGCCCAGACGTGGGTCCCTTGCTCACTTTGCCACTGGATTCAAGATAGCCTGGCTGATGACGGCTGTAAGCCAGAAACCGGTCCCAGGATGCTTGTTTCCGGTCCAGGGAAGACATGGCTTGGCAGTTCGGGCTGGACTGTTCCCATGAGGCACAGGGTCAGACTGATTTGCATATGGCCATGTCTGAACTGGGGTGGCGGAGTGAGCTAAAGAATGATGATGGATTAAACCCAGATCAGTTGACTGGGGGTGAGTGCTTGCAATGTTCAACACTCCGTCCATCATCCCCTTTGGTTTTGCTATGTTCGCCCTAAGTTGGCAGGGTATGCCCAGACGTGGGTCCCTTGCTCACTTTGCCACTGGATTCAAGATAGCCTGGCTGATGACGGCTGTAAGCCAGAAACCGGTCCCAGGATGCTTGTTTCCGGTCCAGGGAAGACATGGCTTGGCAGTTCGGGCTGGACTGTTCCCATGAGGCACAGGGTCAGACTGATTTGCATATGGCCATGTCTGAACTGGGGTGGCGGAGTGAGCTAAAGAATGATGATGGATTAAACCCAGATCAGTTGACTGGGGGTGAGTGCTTGCAATGTTCAACACTCCGTCCATCATCCCCTTTGGTTTTGCTATGTTCGCCCTAAGTTGGCAGGGTATGCCCAGACGTGGGTCCCTTGCTCACTTTGCCACTGGATTCAAGATAGCCTGGCTGATGACGGCTGTAAGCCAGAAACCGGTCCCAGGATGCTTGTTTCCGGTCCAGGGAAGACATGGCTTGGCAGTTCGGGCTGGACTGTTCCCATGAGGCACAGGGTCAGACTGATTTGCATATGGCCATGTCTGAACTGGGGTGGCGGAGTGAGCTAAAGAATGATGATGGATTAAACCCAGATCAGTTGACTGGGGGTGCGTGCTTGCAATGTTCAACACTCTGTCCATCATCACCTTTGGTTTTGCTATGTTCGCCCTAAGTTGGCAGGGTATGCCCAGACGTGGGTCCCTTGCTCACTTTGCCACTGGATTCAAGATAGCCTGGCTGATGACGGCTGTAAGCCAGAAACCGGTCCCAGGATGCTTGTTTCCGGTCCAGGGAAGACATGGCTTGGCAGTTCGGGCTGAACTGTTCCCATGAGGCACAGGGTCAGACTGATTTGCATATGGCCATGTCTGAACTGGGGTGGCGGAGTGAGCTAAAGAATGATGATGGATTAAACCCAGATCAGTTGACTGGGGGTGAGTGCTTGCAATGTTCAACACTCCGTCCATCATCACCTTTGGTTTTGCTATGTTCGCCCTAAGTTGGCAGGGTATGCCCAGACGTGGGTCCCTTGCTCACTTTGCCACTGGATTCAAGATAGCCTGGCTGATGAAGGCTGTAAGCCAGAAACCGGTCCCAGGATGCTTGTTTCCGGTCCAGGGAAGACATGTCTTGGCAGTTTGGGCTGGACTGTTCCCATGAGGCACAGGGTCAGACTGATTTGCATATGGCCATGTCTGAACTGGGGTGGCGGAGTGAGCTAAAGAATGCTGATGGATTAAACCCAGATCAGTTGACTGGGGGTGAGTGCTTGCAATGTTCAACACTCCGTCCATCATCCCCTTTGGTTTTGCTATGTTCGCCCTAAGTTGGCAGGGTATGCCCAGACGTGGGTCCCTTGCTCACTTTGCCACTGGATTCAAGATATCCTGGCTGATGATGGCTGTAAGCCAGAAACCGGTCCCAGGATGCTTGTTTCCGGTCCAGGGAAGACATGGCTTGGCAGTTCGGGCTGGACTGTTCCCATGAGGCACAGGGTCAGACTGTTTTGCATATGGCCATGTCTGAACTGGGGTGGCGGAGTGAGCTAAAGAATGATGATGGATTAAACCCAGATCAGTTGACTGGGGGTGAGTGCTTGCAATGTTCAACACTCCGTCCATCATCACCTTTGGTTTTGCCATGTTCGCCCTAAGTTGGCAGGGTATGCCCAGACGTGGGTCCCTTGCTCACTTTGCCACTGAATTCAAGATAGCCTGGCTGATGACGGCTGTAAGCCAGAAACCGGTCCCAGGATGCTTGTTTCCGGTCCAGGGAAGACATGGCTTGGCAGTTCGGGCTGGACTGTTCCCATGAGGCACAGGGTCAGACTGATTTGCATATGGCCATGTCTGAACTGGGGTGCCGGAGTGAGCTAAAGAACGATGATGGATTAAACCCAGATCAGTTGACTGGGGGTGAGTGCTTGCAATGTTCAACACTCCGTCCATCATCCCCTTTGGTTTTGCTATGTTCGCCCTAAGTTGGCAGGGTATGCCCAGACGTGGGTCCCTTGCTCACTTTGCCACTGGATTCAAGATAGCCTGCCTGATGACGGCTGTAAGCCAGAAACCGGTCCCAGGATGCTTGTTTCCGGTCCAGTGAAGACATGGCTTGGCAGTTCGGGCTGGACTGTTCCCATGAGGCACAGGGTCAGACTGATTTGCATATGGCCATGTCTGAACTGGGGTGGCGGAGTGAGCTAAAGAATGATGATGGATTAAACCCAGATCAGTTGACTGGGGGTGAGTGCTTGCAATGTTCAACACTCCGTCCATCATCCCCTTTGGTTTTGCTATGTTCGCCCTAAGTTGGCAGGGTATGCCCAGACGTGGGTCCCTTGCTCACTTTGCCACTGGATTCAAGATAGCCTGGCTGATGACGGCTGTAAGCCAGAAACCGGTCCCAGGATGCTTGTTTCCGGTCCAGGGAAGACATGGCTTGGCAGTTCGGGCTGGACTGTTCCCATGAGGCACAGGGTCAGACTGATTTGCATATGGCCATGTCTGAACTGGGGTGGCGGAGTGAGCTAAAGAATGATGATGGATTAAACCCAGATCAGTTGACTGGGGGTGAGTGCTTGCAATGTTCAACACTCCGTCCATCATCCCCTTTGGTTTTGCTATGTTCGCCCTAAGTTGGCAGGGTATGCCCAGACGTGGGTCCCTTGCTCACTTTGCCACTGGATTCAAGATAGCCTGGCTGATGACGGCTGTAAGCCAGAAACCGGTCCCAGGATGCTTGTTTCCGGTCCAGGGAAGACATGGCTTGGCAGTTCGGGCTGGACTGTTCCCATGAGGCACAGGGTCAGACTGATTTGCATATGGCCATGTCTGAACTGGGGTGGCGGAGTGAGCTAAAGAATGATGATGGATTAAACCCAGATCAGTTGACTGGGGGTGAGTGCTTGCAATGTTCAACACTCCGTCCATCATCCCCTTTGGTTTTGCTATGTTCGCCCTAAGTTGGCAGGGTATGCCCAGACGTGGGTCCCTTGCTCACTTTGCCACTGGATTCAAGATAGCCTGGCTGATGACGGCTGTAAGCCAGAAACCGGTCCCAGGATGCTTGTTTCCGGTCCAGGGAAGACATGGCTTGGCAGTTCGGGCTGGACTGTTCCCATGAGGCACAGGGTCAGACTGATTTGCATATGGCCATGTCTGAACTGGGGTGGCGGAGTGAGCTAATGAATGATGATGGATTAAACCCAGATCAGTTGACTGGGGGTGAGTGCTTGCAATGTTCAACACTCCGTCCATCATCCCCTTTGGTTTTGCTATGTTCGCCCTAAGTTGGCAGGGTATGCCCAGACGTGGGTCCCTTGCTCACTTTGCCACTGGATTCAAGATAGCCTGGCTGATGACGGCTGTAAGCCAGAAACCGGTCCCAGGATGCTTGTTTCCGGTCCAGGGAAGACATGGCTTGGCAGTTCGGGCTGGACTGTTCCCATGAGGCACAGGGTCAGACTGATTTGCATATGGCCATGTCTGAACTGGGGCGGAGTGAGCTAAAGAATGATGATGGATTAAACCCAGATCAGTTGACTGGGGGTGAGTGCTTGCAATGTTCAACACTCCGTCCATCATCACCTTTGGTTTTGCTATGTTCGCCCTAAGTTGGCAGGGTATGCCCAGACGTGGGTCCCTTGCTCACTTTGCCACTGGATTCAAGATAGCCTGGCTGATGAAGGCTGTAAGCCAGAAACCGGTCCCAGGATGCTTGTTTCCTGTCCAGGGAAGACATGGCTTGGCAGTTCGGGCTGGACTGTTCCCATGAGGCACAGGGTCAGACTGATTTGCATATGGCCATGTCTGAACTGGGGTGGCGGAGTGAGCTAAAGAATGCTGATGGATTAAACCCAGATCAGTTGACTGGGGGTGAGTGCTTGCAATGTTCAACACTCCGTCCATCATCCCCTTTGGTTTTGCTATGTTCGCCCTAAGTTGGCAGGGTATGCCCAGACGTGGGTACCTTGCCCACTTTGCCACTGGATTCAAGATAGCCTGGCTGATGACGGCTGTAAGCCAGAAACCGGTCCCAGGATGCTTGTTTCCGGTCCAGGGAAGACATGGCTTGGCAGTTCGGGCTGGACTGTTCCCATGAGGCACAGGGTCAGACTGATTTGCATATGGCCATGTCTGAACTGGGGTGGCGGAGTGAGCTAAAGAATGATGATGGATTAAACCCAGATCAGTTGACTGGGGGTGAGTGCTTGCAATGTTCAACACTCCGTCCATCATCCCCTTTGGTTTTGCTATGTTCGCCCTAAGTTGGCAGGGTATGCCCAGACGTGGGTCCCTTGCTCACTTTGCCACTGGATTCAAGATAGCCTGGCTGATGACGGCTGTAAGCCAGAAACCGGTCCCAGGATGCTTGTTTCCGGTCCAGGAAGACATGGCTTGGCAGTTCGGGCTGGACTGTTCCCATGAGGCACAGGGTCAGACTGATTTGCATATGGCCATGTCTGAACTGGGGTGGCGGAGTGAGCTAAAGAATGATGATGGATTAAACCCAGATCAGTTGACTGGGGGTGAGTGCTTGCAATGTTCAACACTCCGTCCATCATCCCCTTTGGTTTTGCTATGTTCGCCCTAAGTTGGCAGGGTATGCCCAGACGTGGGTCCCTTGCTCACTTTGCCACTGGATTCAAGATAGCCTGGCTGATGACGGCTGTAAGCCAGAAACCGGTCCCAGGATGCTTGTTTCCGGTCCAGGGAAGACATGGCTTGGCAGTTCGGGCTGGACTGTTTCCCATGAGGCACAGGGTCAGACTGATTTGCATATGGCCATGTCTGAACTGGGGTGGCGGAGTGTGCTAAAGAATGATGATGGATTAAACCCAGATCAGTTGACTGGGGGTGAATGCTTGCAATGTTCAACACTCCGTCCATCATCCCCTTTGGTTTTGCTATGTTCGCCCTAAGTTGGCAGGGTATGCCCAGACGTGGGTCCCTTGCTCACTTTGCCACTGGATTCAAGATAGCCTGGCTGATGACGGCTGTAAGCCAGAAACCGGTCCCAGGATGCTTGTTTCCGGTCCAGGGAAGACATGGCTTGGCAGTTCGGGCTGGACTGTTCCCATGAGGCACAGGGTCAGACTGATTTGCATATGGCCATGTCTGAACTGGGGTGGCGGAGTGAGCTAAAGAATGATGATGGATTAAACCCAGATCAGTTGACTGGGGGTGAGTGCTTGCAATGTTCAACACTCCGTCCATCATCCCCTTTGGTTTTGCTATGTTCGCCCTAAGTTGGCAGGGTATGCCCAGACGTGGGTCCCTTGCTCACTTTGCCACTGGATTCAAGATAGCCTGGCTGATGACGGCTGTAAGCCAGAAACCGGTCCCAGGATGCTTGTTTCCGGTCCAGGGAAGACATGGCTTGGCAGTTCGGGCTGGACTGTTCCCATGAGGCACAGGGTCAGACTGATTTGCATATGGCCATGTCTGAACTGGGGTGGCGGAGTGAGCTAAAGAATGATGATGGATTAAACCCAGATCAGTTGACTGGGGGTGAGTGCTTGCAATGTTCAACACTCCGTCCATCATCCCCTTTGATTTTGCTATGTTCGCCCTAAGTTGGCAGGGTATGCCCAGACGTGGGTCCCTTGCTCACTTTGCCACTGGATTCAAGATAGCCTGGCTGATGACGGCTGTAAGCCAGAAACCGGTCCCAGGATGCTTGTTTCCGGTCCAGGGAAGACATGGCTTGGCAGTTCGGGCTGGACTGTTCCCATGAGGCACAGGGTCAGACTGATTTGCATATGGCCATGTCTGAACTGGGGTGGCGGAGTGAGCTAAAGAATGATGATGGATTAAACCCAGATCAGTTGACTGGGGGTGAGTGCTTGCAATGTTCAACACTCCGTCCATCATCCCCTTTGGTTTTGCTATGTTCGCCCTAAGTTGGCAGGGTATGCCCAGACGTGGGTCCCTTGCTCACTTTGCCACTGGATTCAAGATAGCCTGGCTGATGACGGCTGTAAGCCAGAAACCGGTCCCAGGATGCTTGTTTCCGGTCCAGGGAAGACATGGCTTGGCAGTTCGGGCTGGACTGTTCCCATGAGGCACAGGGTCAGACTGATTTGCATATGGCCATGTCTGAACTGGGGTGGCGGAGTGAGCTAAAGAATGATGATGGATTAAACCCAGATCAGTTGACTGGGGGTGAGTGCTTGCAATGTTCAACACTCCGTCCATCATCCCCTTTGGTTTTGCTATGTTCGCCCTAAGTTGGCAGGGTATGCCCAGACGTGGGTCCCTTGCTCACTTTGCCACTGGATTCAAGATAGCCTGGCTGATGACGGCTGTAAGCCAGAAACCGGTCCCAGGATGCTTGTTTCCGGTCCAGGGAAGACATGGCTTGGCAGTTCGGGCTGGACTGTTCCCATGAGGCACAGGGTCAGACTGATTTCCATATGGCCATGTCTGAACTGGGGTGGCGGAGTGAGCTAAAGAATGATGATGGATTAAACCCAGATCAGTTGACTGGGGGTGAGTGCTTGCAATGTTCAACACTCCGTCCATCATCCCCTTTGGTTTTGCTATGTTCGCCCTAAGTTGGCAGGGTATGCCCAGACGTGGGTCCCTTGCTCACTTTGCCACTGGATTCAAGATATCCTGGCTGATGATGGCTGTAAGCCAGAAACCGGTCCCAGGATGCTTGTTTCCGGTCCAGGGAAGACATGGCTTGGCAGTTCGGGCTGGACTGTTCCCATGAGGCACAGGGTCAGACTGATTTGCATATGGCCATGTCTGAACTGGGGTGGCGGAGTGAGCTAAAGAATGATGATGGATTAAACCCAGATCAGTTGACTGGGGGTGAGTGCTTGCAATGTTCAACACTCCGTCCATCATCACCTTTGGTTTTGCCATGTTCGCCCTAAGTTGGCAGGGTATGCCCAGACGTGGGTCCCTTGCTCACTTTGCCACTGAATTCAAGATAGCCTGGCTGATGACGGCTGTAAGCCAGAAACCGGTCCCAGGATGCTTGTTTCCGGTCCAGGGAAGACATGGCTTGGCAGTTCGGGCTGGACTGTTCCCATGAGGCACAGGGTCAGACTGATTTGCATATGGCCATGTCTGAACTGGGGTGGCGGAGTGAGCTAAAGAACGATGATGGATTAAACCCAGATCAGTTGACTGGGGGTGAGTGCTTGCAATGTTCAACACTCCGTCCATCATCCCCTTTGGTTTTGCTATGTTCGCCCTAAGTTGGCAGGGTATGCCCAGACGTGGGTCCCTTGCTCACTTTGCCACTGGATTCAAGATAGCCTGCCTGATGACGGCTGTAAGCCAGAAACCGGTCCCAGGATGCTTGTTTCCGGTCCAGTGAAGACATGGCTTGGCAGTTCGGGCTGGACTGTTCCCATGAGGCAATGGGTCAGACTGATTTGCATATGGCCATGTCTGAACTGGGGTGGCGGAGTGAGCTAAAGAATGATGATGGATTAAACCCAGATCAGTTGACTGGGGGTGAGTGCTTGCAATGTTCAACACTCCGTCCATCATCCCCTTTGGTTTTGCTATGTTCGCCCTAAGTTGGCAGGGTATGCCCAGACGTGGGTCCCTTGCTCACTTTGCCACTGGATTCAAGATAGCCTGGCTGATGACGGCTGTAAGCCAGAAACCGGTCCCAGGATGCTTGTTTCCGGTCCAGGGAAGACATGGCTTGGCAGTTCGGGCTGGACTGTTCCCATGAGGCCCAGGGTCAGACTGATTTGCATATGGCCATGTCTGAACTGGGGTGGCGGAGTGAGCTAAAGAATGATATGGATTAAACCCAGATCAGTTGACTGGGGGTGAGTGCTTGCAATGTTCAACACTCCGTCCATCATCCCCTTTGGTTTTGCTATGTTCGCCCTAAGTTGGCAGGGTATGCCCAGACGTGGGTCCCTTGCTCACTTTGCCACTGGATTCAAGATAGCCTGGCTGATGACGACTGTAAGCCAGAAACCGGTCCCAGAATGCTTGTTTCCGGTCCAGGGAAGACATGGCTTGGCAGTTCGGGCTGGACTGTTCCCATGAGGCACAGGGTCAGACTGATTTGCATATGGCCATGTCTGAACTGGTGTGGCGGAGTGAGCTAAAGAATGATCATGGATTAAACCCAGATCAGTTGACTGGGGGTGAGTGCTTGCAATGTTCAACACTACGTCCATCATCCCCTTTGGTTTTGCTATGTTCGCCCTAAGTTGGCAGGGTATGCCCAGACGTGGGTCCCTTGCTCACTTTGCCACTGGATTCAAGATAGCCTGGCTGATGACGGCTGTAAGCCAGAAACCGGTCCCAGGATGCTTGTTTCCGGTCCAGGGAAGACATGGCTTGGCAGTTCGGGCTGGACTGTTCCCATGAGGCACAGGGTCAGACTGATTTGCATATGGCCATGTCTGAACTGGGGTGGCGGAGTGAGCTAAAGAATGATGATGGATTAAACCCAGATCAGTTGACTGGGGGTGAGTGCTTGCAATGTTCAACACTCCGTCCATCATCACCTTTGGTTTTGCTATGTTCGCCCTAAGTTGGCAGGGTATGCCCAGACGTGGGTCCCTTGCTCACTTTGCCACTGGATTCAAGATAGCCTGGCTGATGACGGCTGTAAGCCAGAAACCGGTCCCAGGATGCTTGTTTCCGGTCCAGGGAAGACATGGCTTGGCAGTTCGGGCTGGACTGTTCCCATGAGGCACAGGGTCAGACTGATTTGCATATGGCCATGTCTGAACTGGGGTGGCGGAGTGAGCTAAAGAATGATGATGGATTAAACCCAGATCAGTTGACTGGGGGTGAGTGCTTGCAATGTTCAACACTCCGTCCATCATCCCCTTTGGTTTTGCTATGTTCGCCCTAAGTTGGCAGGGTATGCCCAGACGTGGGTCCCTTGCTCACTTTGCCACTGGATTCAAGATAGCCTGCCTGATGACGGCTGTAAGCCAGAAACCGGTCCCAGGATGCTTGTTTCCGGTCCAGTGAAGACATGGCTTGGCAGTTCGGGCTGGACTGTTCCCATGAGGCACAGGGTCAGACTGATTTGCATATGGCCATGTCTGAACTGGGGTGGCGGAGTGAGCTAAAGAATGATGATGGATTAAACCCAGATCAGTTGACTGGGGGTGAGTGCTTGCAATGTTCAACACTCCGTCCATCATCCCCTTTGGTTTTGCTATGTTCGCCCTAAGTTGGCAGGGTATGCCCAGACGTGGGTCCCTTGCTCACTTTGCCACTGGATTCAAGATAGCCTGGCTGATGACGGCTGTAAGCCAGAAACCGGTCCCAGGATGCTTGTTTCCGGTCCAGGGAAGACATGGCTTGGCAGTTCGGGCTGGACTGTTCCCATGAGGCACAGGGTCAGACTGATTTGCATATGGCCATGTCTGAACTGGGGTGGCGGAGTGAGCTAAAGAATGATGATGGATTAAACCCAGATCAGTTGACTGGGGGTGAGTGCTTGCAATGTTCAACACTCCGTCCATCATCCCCTTTGGTTTTGCTATGTTCGCCCTAAGTTGGCAGGGTATGCCCAGACGTGGGTCCCTTGCTCACTTTGCCACTGGATTCAAGATAGCCTGGCTGATGACGGCTGTAAGCCAGAAACCGGTCCCAGGATGCTTGTTTCCGGTCCAGGGAAGACATGGCTTGGCAGTTCGGGCTGGACTGTTCCCATGAGGCACAGGGTCAGACTGATTTGCATATGGCCATGTCTGAACTGGGGTGGCGGAGTGAGCTAAAGAATGATGATGGATTAAACCCAGATCAGTTGACTGGGGGTGAGTGCTTGCAATGTTCAACACTCCGTCCATCATCCCCTTTGGTTTTGCTATGTTCGCCCTAAGTTGGCAGGGTATGCCCAGACGTGGGTCCCTTGCTCACTTTGCCACTGGATTCAAGATAGCCTGGCTGATGACGGCTGTAAGCCAGAAACCGGTCCCAGGATGCTTGTTTCCGGTCCAGGGAAGACATGGCTTGGCAGTTCGGGCTGGACTGTTCCCATGAGGCACAGGGTCAGACTGATTTGCATATGGCCATGTCTGAACTGGGGTGGCGGAGTGAGCTAAAGAATGATGATGGATTAAACCCAGATCAGTTGACTGGGGGTGAGTGCTTGCAATGTTCAACACTCCGTCCATCATCACCTTTGGTTTTGCTATGTTCGCCCTAAGTTGGCAGGGTATGCCCAGACGTGGGTCCCTTGCTCACTTTGCCACTGGATTCAAGATAGCCTGGCTGATGACGGCTGTAAGCCAGAAACCGGTCCCAGGATGCTTGTTTCCGGTCCAGGGAAGACATGGCTTGGCAGTTCGGGCTGGACTGTTCCCATGAGGCACAGGGTCAGACTGATTTGCATATGGCCATGTCTGAACTGGGGTGGCGGAGTGAGCTAAAGAATGATGATGGATTAAACCCAGATCAGTTGACTGGGGGTGAGTGCTTGCAATGTTCAACACTCCGTCCATCATCCCCTTTGGTTTTGCTATGTTCGCCCTAAGTTGGCAGGGTATGCCCAGACGTGGGTCCCTTGCTCACTTTGCCACTGGATTCAAGATAGCCTGGCTGATGACGGCTGTAAGCCAGAAACCGGTCCCAGGATGCTTGTTTCCGGTCCAGGGAAGACATGGCTTGGCAGTTCGGGCTGGACTGTTCCCATGAGGCACAGGGTCAGACTGATTTGCATATGGCCATGTCTGAACTGGGGTGGCGGAGTGAGCTAAAGAATGATGATGGATTAAACCCAGATCAGTTGACTGGGGGTGAGTGCTTGCAATGTTCAACACTCCGTCCATCATCCCCTTTGGTTTTGCTATGTTCGCCCTAAGTTGGCAGGGTATGCCCAGACGTGGGTCCCTTGCTCACTTTGCCACTGGATTCAAGATAGCCTGGCTGATGATGGCTGTAAGCCAGAAACCGGTCCCAGGATGCTTGTTTCCGGTCCAGGGAAGACATGGCTTGGCAGTTCGGGCTGGACTGTTCCCATGAGGCACAGGGTCAGACTGATTTGCATATGGCCATGTCTGAACTGGGGTGGCGGAGTGAGCTAAAGAATGATGATGGATTAAACCCAGATCAGTTGACTGGGGGTGAGTGCTTGCAATGTTCAACACTCCGTCCATCATCCCCTTTGGTTTTGCTATGTTCGCCCTAAGTTGGCAGGGTATGCCCAGACGTGGGTCCCTTGCTCACTTTGCCACTGGATTCAAGATAGCCTGGCTGATGACGGCTGTAAGCCAGAAACCGGTCCCAGGATGCTTGTTTCCGGTCCAGGGAAGACATGGCTTGGCAGTTCGGGCTGGACTGTTCCCATGAGGCACAGGGTCAGACTGATTTGCATATGGCCATGTCTGAACTGGGGTGGCGGAGTGAGCTAAAGAATGATGATGGATTAAACCCAGATCAGTTGACTGGGGGTGAGTGCTTGCAATGTTCAACACTCCGTCCATCATCCCCTTTGGTTTTGCTATGTTCGCCCTAAGTTGGCAGGGTATGCCCAGACGTGGGTCCCTTGCTCACTTTGCCACTGGATTCAAGATAGCCTGGCTGATGACGGCTGTAAGCCAGAAACCGGTCCCAGGATGCTTGTTTCCGGTCCAGGGAAGACATGGCTTGGCAGTTCGGGCTGGACTGTTCCCATGAGGCACAGGGTCAGACTGATTTGCATATGGCCATGTCTGAACTGGGGTGGCGGAGTGAGCTAAAGAATGATGATGGATTAAACCCAGATCAGTTGACTGGGGGTGAGTGCTTGCAATGTTCAACACTCCGTCCATCATCCCCTTTGGTTTTGCTATGTTCGCCCTAAGTTGGCAGGGTATGCCCAGACGTGGGTCCCTTGCTCACTTTGCCACTGGATTCAAGATAGCCTGGCTGATGACGGCTGTAAGCCAGAAACCGGTCCCAGGATGCTTGTTTCCGGTCCAGGGAAGACATGGCTTGGCAGTTCGGGCTGGACTGTTCCCATGAGGCACAGGGTCAGACTGATTTGCATATGGCCATGTCTGAACTGGGGTGGCGGAGTGAGCTAAAGAATGATGATGGATTAAACCCAGATCAGTTGACTGGGGGTGAGTGCTTGCAATGTTCAACACTCCGTCCATCATCCACTTTGGTTTTGCTATGTTCGCCCTAAGTTGGCAGGGTATGCCCAGACGTGGGTCCCTTGCTCACTTTGCCACTGGATTCAAGATAGCCTGGCTGATGATGGCTGTAAGCCAGAAACCGGTCCCAGGATGCTTGTTTCCGGTCCAGGGAAGACATGGCTTGGCAGTTCGGGCTGGACTGTTCCCATGAGGCACAGGGTCAGACTGATTTGCATATGGCCATGTCTGAACTGGGGTGGCGGAGTGAGCTAAAGAATGATGATGGATTAAACCCAGATCAGTTGACTGGGGGTGAGTGCTTGCAATGTTCAACACTCCGTCCATCATCCCCTTTGGTTTTGCTATGTTCGCCCTAAGTTGGCAGGGTATGCCCAGACGTGGGTCCCTTGCTCACTTTGCCACTGGATTCAAGATAGCCTGGCTGATGACGGCTGTAAGCCAGAAACCGGTCCCAGGATGCTTGTTTCCGGTCCAGGGAAGACATGGCTTGGCAGTTCGGGCTGGACTGTTCCCATGAGGCACAGGGTCAGACTGATTTGCATATGGCCATGTCTGAACTGGGGTGGCGGAGTGAGCTAAAGAATGATGATGGATTAAACCCAGATCAGTTGACTGGGGGTGAGTGCTTGCAATGTTCAACACTCCGTCCATCATCCCCTTTGGTTTTGCTATGTTCGCCCTAAGTTGGCAGGGTATGCCCAGACGTGGGTCCCTTGCTCACTTTGCCACTGGATTCAAGATAGCCTGGCTGATGACGGCTGTAAGCCAGAAACCGGTCCCAGGATGCTTGTTTCCGGTCCAGGGAAGACATGGCTTGGCAGTTCGGGCTGGACTGTTCCCATGAGGCACAGGGTCAGACTGATTTGCATATGGCCATGTCTGAACTGGGGTGGCGGAGTGAGCTAAAGAATGATGATGGATTAAACCCAGATCAGTTGACTGGGGGTGAGTGCTTGCAATGTTCAACACTCCGTCCATCATCCCCTTTGGTTTTGCTATGTTCGCCCTAAGTTGGCAGGGTATGCCCAGACGTGGGTCCCTTGCTCACTTTGCCACTGGATTCAAGATAGCCTGGCTGATGACGGCTGTAAGCCAGAAACCGGTCCCAGGATGCTTGTTTCCGGTCCAGGGAAGACATGGCTTGGCAGTTCGGGCTGGACTGTTCCCATGAGGCACAGGGTCAGACTGATTTGCATATGGCCATGTCTGAACTGGGGTGGCGGAGTGAGCTAAAGAATGATGATGGATTAAACCCAGATCAGTTGACTGGGGGTGAGTGCTTGCAATGTTCAACACTCCGTCCATCATCCCCTTTGGTTTTGCTATGTTCGCCCTAAGTTGGCAGGGTATGCCCAGACGTGGGTCCCTTGCTCACTTTGCCACTGGATTCAAGATAGCCTGGCTGATGACGGCTGTAAGCCCAGAAACCGGTCCCAGGATGCTTGTTTCCGGTCCAGGGAAGACATGGCTTGGCAGTTCGGGCTGGACTGTTCCCATGAGGCACAGGGTCAGACTGATTTGCATATGGCCATGTCTGAACTGGGGTGGCGGAGTGAGCTAAAGAATGATGATGGATTAAACCCAGATCAGTTGACTGGGGGTGAGTGCTTGCAATGTTCAACACTCCGTCCATCATCCCCTTTGGTTTTGCTATGTTCGCCCTAAGTTGGCAGGGTATGCCCAGACGTGGGTCCCTTGCTCACTTTGCCACTGGATTCAAGATAGCCTGGCTGATGACGGCTGTAAGCCAGAAACCGGTCCCAGGATGCTTGTTTCCGGTCCAGGGAAGACATGGCTTGGCAGTTCGGGCTGGACTGTTCCCATGAGGCAATGGGTCAGACTGATTTGCATATGGCCATGTCTGAACTGGGGTGGTGGAGTGAGCTAAAGAATGATGATGGATTAAACCCAGATCAGTTGACTGGGGGTGAGTGCTTGCACTGTTCAACACTCCGTCCATCATCCCCTTTGGTTTTGCTATGTTCGCCCTAAGTTGGCAGGGTATGCCCAGGCGTGGGTCCCTTGCTCACTTTGCCACTGGATTCAAGATAGCCTGGCTGATGACGGCTGTAAGCCAGAAACCGGTCCCAGGATGCTTGTTTCCGGTCCAGGGAAGACATGGCTTGGCAGTTCGGGCTGGACTGTTCCCATGAGGCACAGGGTCAGACTGATTTGCATATGGCCATGTCTGACCCTATGGCCATATGCATATGACATATCTCAGAACATCCTTCTAGGATATTGCATCTTCCTCTGACTGGCTGACCCTGGATACTGTCTGCCTATGAGAATAAGAGGCAGGATTTCAAGTACTGCTTCTTTCGGCCTGTGCTGGGTCTGTATTTTCCTCCTTACTTCAACCAGCTGCAGCCAGGCCTGAGAGACACTTCTGGGATAAACACTGTGACTGAGCTGAAAACGGTACAAGTGCACCTTGCCTCATTTGTCAAACTGCCTTGGAGGCCTGGTGTGCACCATCTGCCTTCCATGGCTGCCAAATTTACAGTTTGCTGGGATAAACGGAATGGCCCTCCACTTTCAAAGTTCACCGGCTGCCACTGCCTTGGGGATGTATAAACATGTGTGCGTATGAATGGGATATATTTGTATGGGTAACTGAGAGCCTGAGTCGTATATACTGGGAGCACAGGACATACTTTTCGCTGTATGTGGCACCGTTACATGTATAACACAAATATACAATCATTTTTTTAAATGGGAGAATCTTAAAGTGCAGAAAAATGTTCTGCAAAAATGTTCATAATATGTAACATTTTTCTGCACTTTGAATTTCTCTATTTAAAAAATGGCTGTATTTTTCAGTTATACTTATTGCACAGTGCCGACTGGCCACTGTGAGCAAGAGGCCTGCTGTTTGTAAGTGTGACACTTTGGAATAGGAGATAATTAATCATTAGGGTACTATTAGACCTGGCATCATTGGCGTGGGTTTCCCCTGTATTTTTGCCTCCTGTTATTTTGCTGTGTGATGGACTTCGTTTTTGCTGATCTAGATGCTTTGGGCACTTTGCCACGGCTGTACAGTGCCAAAGTGCAAGTGCTCCCTGTAAATTGTTGTTATGGATTGGTGATTCCATGATTGGCATACTTGATTTACTAGTCAGGCGCTAGTACAGTGCACTGTGTGTGCCCACGGCCTGTAAATCAAATGCTGCTATTGGGCTTGCAACGCTGATTGTGCCACCCACATAAGCAGCCTGTAAATGTAACTCAGACCTGCCACTGCAGTGTCTGTGCGCAGTTTGGTACTGCCATGTCGACTTGGCAAATGCACCCACTTGCCAGGCCCTAACTTTCCATTTTCTTACACGTGAGTCACCCCTAAAGTAGGCCCAAGGTACTCCTGTGGACAGGGTGCAGTGTATGTGATGTGTGTGGCATGTCCTGATAGTGAAATACTGCCAGTGAAATACTGTCAGTGAAATACTGAAATACTGCCAATTTCGTTTTTCACTATTGAAAAGCTAACTGCCCCATAGGACAGAATGGGAGTTTATTTATAACATCTTATGAATATAACTTACCACTGGGACAAGATAGGAAAGTAAAGTATAGTATGCCTGAACTCAGAATATAAAAATGCATATTTTAGTGAGGATGATTTTTACATTCTGTGTTTGAAAATACCACTTTTAGAAAGTAGGTATTTTCTCGCTTTGCCATCCAGTGTGCCTCAGCTAGGTTGTGTATTGACTGTCTGGCTTTGCAGTGACAGGGGCTGGGGATGTGCATTTGGTTCAGACAGCCACTTGGGGGGGTTAGGTGTGTCCTCCCTTTCCAGGGTGAGTCAGGGCTGGGCTGAATAGACCTTGGCTGCATTTAGAGTAGGGGGATGAGATTTCCTTTCACCTGAATGGGCCTGGTCTGCCTTATACAATGTTGTCTCCACCTCATGCCAGGAAGCTGCATCAGAGAGGACAGAACTGGTTTGGACTGAGCACAGGGCTTCTCTGCCACCAGAGAACAAAAGATTTTGCTGTATAAATATTGGGGCCCAGGCCCCAGAACTTTAGATCACTTTTGGACTTCAAGAGGAACCTCTGCCAAGGAGAATAGCTGGAAGAAACTGGAGGAGGAGTACTGCCCCTTTGCTGTGTGCTGTTTGGGGTTGGCCTGCAGTAGCTGTTTTTGCTCAGGAGATGAACTGTGTGTGTATCCTGCTTGAGAAAGTATATCCAAGGCTTGGAAGGGGAGCTTGCCCCCTGTTCAAGAGGTCTCAGTAACAGCAAAGACCTCACCATCCTTCTGGGCACGTCTCTGGAACTGCTGGTTTCAGTCACCGCAGAAGAAAAGGGCAACCGACTCTGTCACCGAGTCAGTCGCAGTATTCCGTGTCCTGATGGCCCCACAGAAGGCACGCCGCACTTCGCACCGCATCCTTGGTCTCACCGATGCCGTCTGGACGATCGTCACCGAGCCGTTGCTTGCACCGCGTCCTGTGGGCACCGCACTCCGCACCGCCTCATCTCATCGTGCCTGGACGTCACCCACACCGTCGGTGCCCGACCCATCATCGACCGGCTCCATCGGCTGCACCGCATCGAGCACCGCCTCACCCTGCACCTCAAGCCTTGGGCTTACTGATGCCGTCTGAACGATCGTCACTGAGCCGCTGCCTGCATCGCATCGTGAGGGCGCTGCACCCTGCACCGGTTCCATTTGTTTGCAACGCAACCGCGACGGTTGCCCTCGACCGACTCGCACCAATGTGTCGGTCGCAACGAGAAAGGTACTGTTCACGAGTCTGTCAACACTTTAGCTGGCCCGTACCAACGCGGTCGGCTGGAACTGTTAGACTTTGTTGTTTCAGCATCGTGGTAGCCCCGGACAGATCTACCAACTCGGAAGAACTGTGTTTTTCAGCAATTTAAAGGTTATCTTGCAAAGTAACTATTTTTTACAGTATTATATTGTGGATTTTTGTTGTATTTGGTCTTGTTTGGTTTAGATAAAGATTACTTATTTTTCTAAACTGGTGTGGTGTCTATTTGTAGTGTTTTCGCTGTATTACTGTATGTGTGCACAAATGCTTTACACACTGCCTCGTGCCAAGCTACCAAGGGGGAGCAGGGGTTATTTTAGAAGTGTATCCCCCTTACCCTGACTAGGAAGAAGGGTCCCTACTTGGACAACGGTGCAAAACATTGCCAACTAGAGACCCCTATTTCTAACAGGTACCTTTTCATTTTTTCCCATTTAAAAGCATTCAGAAACATAATAGTGTCCACAGCTCCAATATTGAGATGACAAGGACTTTTATTTAAGAGTTAAATTCCTCAGTGCTTCAGTTGTTCACCTCTGTGCCCCACCCAGCCCGGAACATGACTCTGACTGACCACTGCTCATTATCAGGCCTGCCATCTGAAGCCTGATAATAATAATGTAAACTTAACACAGCCTTGCCTTAACTTTAAAAGGAAAATATGACCTTGTGTTTATTTAAAAATGAAGTCAAGGCTGTGAGCTACTCTGAAGGTGTCTGGGAGTTACTGGTAGCTTGTGATCGACTGGTTGGAGACACCTGGTATAGAGTTACTGTATTCTAAAGTGTACCTCATAAATCTGGAAACTTGTTTGGCAGGCGACAGCAGTGTTGTGAAAGTCTGTGTCTCTCCTGAAGCCCTCTCTAGGCCAAGACCTCCCTGTTCACGTGCCCTACCCAGACCGTCTACTATGCTGGTTCATTTGACCAGGCATAATAGGCCTCTGTATACATGTATGTGCAAGGTATTTGTATAGGCCTACCTAGCGGAAAGGCTACTGTACAGGGTTAGTCAGCAAGTGATCAGAGAAGTACCTGGGGAGAGTGGAAATGGAATGTTATTCCTGTGCTTTTTCAAGAAGTGCGTCTTCATCTTTTTTCTATATAGGAGCAGGGTTGGGGTGGTCCTAATGGAAAAGGCAATCTTGTTGCACAGACTAGGTGCATAAATTAAGAAGGTGTGTTGCCTTCTATATTTATGCACGATGGATGAGTTTATATTGTGAGGATGCTATTCCATTTACTATTCCAAGGGTATGTGGCATCCACTCCTCCCGCTTGTGTTACGGTGACAGGAAGCAAACCATTACAACACTGCTTTAGTACTCGATATCACTCACGACTCACTCCAGGAGGATTATCTCAGCGCTGCGCTATATAGGCATAAGATAACTGACTAGAACAACCAAGTTTTAAACAACTTCTTAAACTTCCTAAAATTGGGTCATGTACAAATGTGGAAAGGAAGTTTGTTTCAATGATTTGTGGCTGGATATGAAAAAGCTCTGCAGAAAAAATCTAGCAGTACAAATACGTGGGATCTGCAGAAAGGCTTTATTGGAAGAGTTTAGCTGTCTAGAAGGGAGAGATGGATTCAGTTTCCAACACAAATATGTGGGCTGAGATTGATGTAGGACCTTGTGTGTCAAACACCAGAGTTTGAAAATTGCCTTTTTTATGGTTAGCCAATGCAACTTTTTCAGAATGGGAGCCGAGGGTGACCGAGCTGGCAGATTACAGATCAGCCGGGAAGCAGTATTCTGAACGATCTGTAACTTAGCCAGCAAGGTGTCATTGGCTGTGGCCAGCAATGCATTCCTGTAATACACAGAACTAGATATAAGCGTCTGGACAAGGGTTTTCCTTGAGGTGGAGGTAACCAAGGCAAAACATTTTTTAGCAGTCTCATTGTGGCAAAGCAAGTCCCACAAGTGGCATTGGCCTGGTGTCTCATACTTTATGTCCGGTCAAGTTTCACTCCTAAGTTTCTAACCATTTGCTTAGGAGGAGTGGCTGGTCCGAGATCGGATGGCCACCAGTTGGATGACCAAAGCTCATGTGCTTTGCCAAACAACACAATCTCAGATTTCTTGCTGTTTAGTTGGAGGCAGATGTTGGTCATCCAGCTCGCAATTTCCATCATACAGTATATGATTTTTATTTTTCACCAAGTCTGGATCAGAACCGAAGGAGATAAGAAATTTTGTGTCTCCTGCGTATGACACAATCTCCACTCCATAGGATCTCGCAACATGTGCCAGGGGGGTGGCATAAATGTTAACTAGGGTAGGGCTAAGACATGAGCCCTGAGGGGCTCCTCTGTTGGAATGTAACGTTCTTGATTTAAAACTGTCCCCTACAGACTTGTTGGGAGCGGTTATCAAGGAAGTCCTTAAACCAAAGTAGTGTCCTACCATGAATGCCTGCTTTAAATAATCTGCAGATAAGGATGGAATGGGAGACTGTGTCAAATGCAGCAGACAGATCCAGTAGGACCAGCATGACAGGAGTTCCTGCCTCGAGAGAGAGACAAATATTATCAGTATTGTCAGTAACCCCCACCAAAGCTGTCTCAGTATGTGTAGAGCTCAAGGGGGTTCTAACATCTTACACTCCTCGAAGAAAGATGTTAGTTGTTTATTGATATGGCTTTCAAGGGTTTTTACAAGCAAAGGTAGCAGTGAGATGGGTCTGCAATTCGTGAAATCTTCGGTGAGGATCAGAAATTGCTATGTGATACCATAGGCTGCAGGTTGTAGTCAACTTGCATCTTATTTGGTGTTTTATGACTTGTCATAGTTCTTGAAATCACAGGCCAAATAATGCTATGGACCAACCACGGGCCTTAACAGGCATTGGTGTTCTCCACACATATGGTTTACAATGTGTGTGAAGGTTATGTTCCATGCTCTGTTTCATATCTCTGAATGAAGTAGACTGCAATACTTTTGCCTCTTTGCGGGAATACTGTTCTTCTTCATTGACTGTATTGTGGTTACATTGGCCTGAATGAACAATGCTATAACACGTTACAATGTGCTCCAGTGTTGAATGTTGTCTTCTTAGCATAGGTCTCCAAAGGTTACACAGAAAAAGGTGGTTTGCAGGAGTCTTATTTCAAGGCAGATAGATGATGACCTGCACAGTCAGCACATACACCTTGTGTTATACGTACTTATGCAGTTCATTTGTACTAATGGCCGAGGTAAGTTGCCCTTATGCTTCTTATTTTAGGTATTGTCTACAGATACTGTTCACTGTCTCTGCAACCTCATGTTTTTAAACAAAAACATAATAGAAATGAATACATAACAAGCAGGGTTTTTGGTCCACTCTCTTCATCCATTGGTCTTTTCAAGTGACATTCACATTTTACGTCCATCCCACCAAACTTCTGACCATGAATTAGCTCAGTTTCTGTCTCTCTTCAATGAGAGAAAGACATTTTGCTTGTGCACAGGTGCATAACCGCATAAATAAATAGCCAATTTTTTGTCACAAATGGCTGGCCAATATCTGATTTAATTTCTGCATTGATTTTGTTAAGTGTTATTTGCATTTTACTCTGGGACAATTTTTCACTTTTAGCAAATGTATGAACAGCAGCTTCAATCAGGGGCATTTTTATTTGTTATCCAATCTACACCTTTAATGCCTATTCTTTCTTTACACATATCTATTGTCCTAGATCTGATGAGCAGCGCTGACCTGATTGAATTGGTAAACGAGCCAACTCATAAGGCAGGACACACGCTGGATGGAGTTTTCTCCAATCATCCATATTTAACCTACACAGGAACAATACCTTTGGTCTGGACTGACCATGTAGGAATCTTATTTGAATTAACCACCCCAGTTTACTGCCACAAACCAGGGGGCGTGTCAAATCAGATAAAAACAAGGGCATGGAACAAAGTGGTGGGATCTGAATTACAAGAACTGTTTAATACCACCTTGCGGCCACAGCCAACAAATGTGGCATATGCTGCCAGATCATACACTCAATGGGTTGACGCAGCCTGCAAAAAACTAGCCCCGGATAAACTCGTACACCCCAAACGAGCTTCACCAACCTCACCATGGTACTCAGAAGAGCTCAGAAGTCAGAAACTAATTTGTAAACGGCTTGAAAGCAACTGGCGTAAAAAATATACTATAGCAGAGAAAGAAGTCTACAAACAAAGTCTCATCGTTTATAAACAAGCCGTTTTCAACGCAAAAAAGCTCTTCTTTATAAATCAAATTAACATAGCAAAAAATTCCTCCAAAGAACTTTATAAAACCGTATCTAGGCTAGCGTCCCCAAGTCCACCCAGGGTCGAGGCAAGTCAAGAAATGAGTGAGGATATTGCTAAGTTCTTCCAAAATAGGGTAGAAGTCATTTTTTCAGTCTTTAACCAACTCCCGCAAGGAGCTACAGGAAATAGGAGGACGGGTTCTAAGCAAGTTATAGGAGTATGTCCCACACTTGAGAAATTCGCCCCACTTTGTATCAATGACACACAGATGCTACTGGGCTCTGTTAAGTCCGGTTCTCCCTACGACCCATGCCCAGTGACAGTGGTCAAATTAGCCCTGGAACCGATTGCCACCACACTGACATTAATATTTAATGCCATGTTTGAATCGGGTGATTTCCCTAGTTTTTGGAAGAGGGCTTCCATACTCCCAATTTTGAAAAAGAATAATCTGGACCCAAAGGATCCAAACAACTTTAGGCCCATCTCCCGCCTCCCACTACCAGCAAAAGTGGTGGAAAAAGAAATAAACGCTCAGCTGAGTGCATTTCTCTATGACAAAAAGTTACTGGATCCCACGCAGTATGGTTTTAGAGTAGGGCACAGTACGGAGACCGCCTTGATAAAGTCAACGGAAGAAATTAGGAAAGCCCTGGACCAAGGAGGACTTATCCGCGGCCTTCAATACGGTCCATCACAACCTTTTGATGGACCGTCTATCGGAGCTGGGAGTCAAAGGAAAGGTGTGGGGGTTGCTAAAAGCGTTTCTAACGGACAGAAAACAAACAGTGTCCTTAGGGAACTTTGACCCTTTTTCGCTACCATGTGGAGTTCCACGAGGATCGTCCCTTAGCCCGACCCTTTTTAATGTGTATGTGGCACCCTTTGCCCCTTTGATCAGATCATATGGCTTTAGTCTTACGTCATATGCAGATGACACACAAATTGTTGTGTCACTACTACCAGGGCAAGAAGTAGGCATTAGCAAGAAATTCCATGACTGTATGGGAGCAGTCAAATCTTGGATGTCGAAAAATTGCCTAAAATTAAACTCAGGCAAAACCGAGGTCCTCACGTTTGGAAACAAGGCTAATTTCTGGACCCCGGACTGGTGGCCAGCAGATCTGGGTATCCTCCCCAAACCCACAAAGGAGGCAAAAGATCTAGGTATAATGGTGGACCACAGACTGAACTTTGAGGACCAGATAAATGCTACAACCTCGGCCACCTTTCATTCCCTTAAACTGTTAAAAAAGGTCAAACCTTTCCTGCCAGAAGACAGTTTACGAACAGTCGTCTCATCCATTATCTTATCTCGACTGGACTACTGCAATGGCTTCTATTTAAACATCCTAGATCAACATCTGAATAGATTGCAGATCATGCAAAATGCAGCAGCAAGGCTGGTGACAGGCACCCCCAAATTCGTATCGGTAGCCAAAGAAATTAAAAGACTACATTGGCTGCCCATTAGGAAAAGGGTGCAATTTAAGTCACTTTGTATTGTCTTTAAGGCACTTCATGGTCAGGGTCTTGATTTTCGGACTCACCAGTGTCGATGGTATACTCCCAAAAGAACCCTCCGCTCACTAGGAGCCAAATATGTGAGGGTACCACCCACGAAGAAAGCCTCGTGGGGGGGGGGGAGTTTCACTACAGGTGCGGCCAAAGCGTGGAATGCCCCCCCTTGGAATTTGAGGAATTCCACTAACCTCCTCGCTTTCAGGAAACAACTCAAGACCTGGCTTTTTAACTTATAATTTCCCTCCAGCTACATTTTGACAGCAAGCTACCCTGTTCTCAGTAGAGTTGAGCCACTAGCGCCAGGATACCTCCGGGTAACCGTGCGCTCTACAAATATATTTAACATGTCTTTGCAAATCACATTCTATGCTGACTAGTTAATGAATGCAACCATTTTAATTTTACACTTCTGTGTAAGTAGAAACTTCACACTCAGCACCTTGCTCTGGTTAATCTGCCACACCCTGTTGTATAGCGGAGCAGGGTATCTGCACTCTACATAAGAAAAAAATCTCTATGCTTAGGAGTGGGTGTAACTGGCATAACTGTCTCTAGCATAATTACTCCTAATTGCAGCAAAATTACTTATAATTATACGTGACTATGTGAGAAGCATAATCCAGCATTAAGCACTATTTGCAAATTACACCCTTGCATCCAAAATAGGCCTGAGGGTGATTTTTGTGCTAAGAAAATAGCACTAAATGCTACAGGATATGAATAGCAGTAGCCAGCAGTCACTCACTGTCTCTTAGATCATTGTTGCTGTGCTCCTGTGATAGGATTTTTGCCCAGATTACTCTTAATTACTCAAGATGGTGTAATTGCATAATGTCAGTAATTTTGCATCACAAGAGTAATGTGTAACTACTGGAATTGCTCCGATTACTCCGGCGTAATTAAAATTTAAACTAGGCCTAATGTAGCTGCATTGTAAACACTGGCAATCAGCTAAGTTTCTTATGAAATGCGGCTCAGTTGATCTCCCCGTGGGTTGTGGTCAATGGATTCCATCAAGCTGCAGTTACTACAGTGAGACAAGCAGTGATATCTATTTTAATACAATGCATTTCATCATGTCCATAACTCTAGTGCTTGGAACCGATTTCTCTCTTGCTGAGCTATTCAGAGGAGCACAGCATGTGATTGCATGTGATTGGTGCCCACTTGACTGCTGGACAACAGACAACTTGGCTCATAGCACCTTCTGTGCTTCACTTGTGAGTGAAACCCGTGAGTAAGGAGCTTAACAATAATATTGATAACAAGCACATGCATTGCAAGGAAAACAGAAATGTAAACAATATAATAAAAATGATCAGAAATGGTCAGAAAAAAAGGTATTGATTTTTTTCACCAGAAGATTTGAAAATATGGGTAGATGAGCAACAGTGGCTAAAATTTCATTGAGAGAGTGATGCTTGTCATCCTTGATAAGAAACCCACAACTGAACTTAATTGTGAATTATTTGTTTTCTTTGTGACCATTTAAAAAATGTTCATTAGTGCACTCTTCATAGACTGTCAAATGAAAAGCTGTCAATAGGGAGTGATTGGAAATGTACTCATTTTCAATTTAGAAAATATAATGGTTGAACATGTTTGTTATGAGAATAGTGACTGACCAGATGGGCAGGAAAAATGATAACTGTGTGAGATGACAAATTCTCTCTGGCCCTATAATATTATACTCCATTTGTGCAAAAAGTATATATTTGATAACAAAGACAACATTTACACCTCACTTAGATTTGGTAGGGAAATGAAAATCTTCTAATATTTGGCGTAATCTCTGGATATGGAGCAACTTTCACAGACTGCATTTCCTCCAAAATATTATCAACACAGAAGAGAAAATTCAACCAGTGGATTTAGTTCCATATTTTCAGTGTCTTCAAGATATTGGAGACTTTTCAGTTCTTTCCAAACTCTAAATGAGACTCATAGTATCTCTGATGAAATTATGATCTCTTAAAAACATAGGGAACTGCATAATGGTATAATCCGCTCAAAACCCTTAATATTCTGATATATGTTGGGTAGCAATGGGTAGTTACTATTCAGCTGGGTGTGGAGAGGACTCCTATGGAAAATTCCAATGTCACTTCTTCCGGTAAGAAAAACATCATCATTTCCCTGTTTAAACAGTTGTCAGACGTCTCTTGAAATGCTTTCCACATGCATAGGTTAGAGAGTTCCAAAATGCGAGGCCTCAGAATTTCCGGCAACCAGTTCTGTGGTTTTCACTTAGAAAATCACTGATAAGTGTATTGCTGGGGTAAAATCGAGTGCCATCTGGATGGGTACCCAGGACATCAGTGCCAGGAGACCTTGTGCATGGAGTGTTTTAAGCTTGACTATTGACTCCATCAGAAGTGTTTTTATAATCTTGAAATGCTATTTTCAAATAGTCATGTTTCAGCAGTTTCAAAAGTATCCTGGCAGACTGGTTTTGCTGCCTGTCAGTGACATTTTATGTAGGTTAGGTTTCTTTATGTGCCTAAGGCTGCTTCCAAATTGTTGAAAACTCATGAAAACTCATGAAATTTAGGGGCATATTTACAACGAAGTGGCGGAGCCTGGTGTTAGCCTCCTTGGCTTAAAGACACGCTCCGCCACTTTTGAAACGCAGGGCTGCACCATATTTACAACAATATGGTGCAGCCCTGTGTTTCCCCCTTCGGTGGCACTAAATTTAGCAACCTAGCGCCAATGTCACTATAACCTCGATGCGAGTTTAGACAACATACACTGCAGGACTGGTGTCCAGACTGATTCCAGACACCCCCACTGGGTATGTTGGCCTGTGTACCAGCTAGCTCGCAATGCCACTATAACCTCTTCTTACCAAGGAGAGAATAGTTCTTGGCAACTATCGAACATGACAACCCTGATCCCTCAGGACCGTGGAAACAGTAACTTACTTTTCGCTCAGTCACTCGTGCTCACTTTGTTCTCAGAGAGATACACAGAATGGGCCTGATTCACAGAACTAACTTACGTCAAAAACGTAAAGTTAGTACTTTTTGGTATTCACAGAATACACTTACTCATTTTGGTATTCACAGAATGAACTTACTCATTTCGGTATTCACAGAAGTTAGTAGTCCTAACTTTAGGACTCCTAATGCCTTCTGTGAATACCGAAAGTCTTAAAGTTAGGATTTTCTCAGTTTAGGAGTAGTAAAGTTAGGACACTTTACTACTCCTAAACTGAGAAAAATCCTAACTTAAGACTTTCGGTATTCACAGAAGGCATTTAGAAGTCCTAAAGTTAGGACTACTAACTTCTGTGAATACCGAAATGAGTAAGTTCATTCTGTGAATACCAAAATGAGTAAGTGTATTCTGTGAATACTAAAAAGTACTAACTTTACGTTTTTGACGTAAGTTAGTTCTGTGAATCAGGCCTAATAAACGGTTGGGACGTTTTCAATAAGTATTTATTGAACACTCGTTATTCTAGCGTAAAATAAGTGTACTGAAATCACCAGTAGACAGTAGCATATATAAATGAGTAGCAGCACTAAGAAAGTAAACAGATGGTAGGTTTCTACCATTTTGCTAAAATCATAAATATAGGCGAGTATATAAAATACATGGCAATAAAAATGCGTACTCCTACGATGCACCCTAACTAGATGTACCTAAGTGTACCTAGCATGTGAGTAGGTGTAAAGCCAAGAATCCCTCTTGGATAAAGCCAACCCCATTACCTGATGTGAGACTGCGGGACCCCGTTCTGGTCTCGAGCTGAACACCCCGCAAGGGATGTCAGACCACAGTGAGCTGGAGTATCTGCATGCAGGAACCTCAGCATCTTGCGTCAGTGTGTCGGCATGGAAGTCGTGATCTCCTCTCTCTCTCTCAGCAAGATGTGGTGTTTATATACCCTAAGGTATCCCCAGGGGGTTCTACCTTGCTGTGCCAGTGTCGGTCTTAGGATGACGTTGGGAATTAACTTTGTACATAGTTATTATGCAGGAGATGATGGTCCTGCTGTGATTCCAAGAAACTAAGAATCCTCATGCATAATTTATGAGGCCAGTGTCCAGGGAAAAACCCTACGTACTGGTGTGTAGTATTGTAATTGGGTAAAAGGTCAGTCCTTCAAATCCGTTAAGTATGTAGTATAGGAGAGAATGTAGGTGAAGGGTTATGATGCTACCTAGACCTATATCGGGGTACCTATACGAAATATAACACCTTATTTACAAGGCAGCGTTAAGCTACATTTAGTGGCTTAACGCTGCCTTGTAAATAAGGTGAAGCACATATTGCCACAGGAACATCACTAAAAGTGACGTTCCTGTGGCGAAAAGGGCTTGTAAATATGTCCCTTAGTTTTCTCTTCACCAGGCTACTGATATAATGTCAGAACCCGAATTCTAGAATTCCATTTAGAACATTGGAATGTTGAGCGCTCCTACACTTCAACACACCGAAGTACCTAGCTGACAAACTGGAGCTGTCTGGTGGCTGCAGATACTCTAGGAGCGCCAGCACCTTATTGTTAAAACATCAGAAATTTCGGAAAAAGAAAACCTACAACAGAGCCCCTAGAATTTGGAACTCCCTTCCCCTAAAATCAGAATCAACCTGTCAATCACATCATTCAAAAAAGAAGTCAAACTGTTTTTGATGAACTAAACTCTACCCTAGAACTCTCTGATTCAGCATATGGATAATTAGCTGACACAGTGTCTCAACTTGGGCTCTCCCTCGCCGTCGATGTCTGGGTGTTTAACTTACTGACCTCCTCCCAATTTACAACGGAATTGACAGCATTTGTGTTGCTTGGTTGTCATGTTTTCTTCTTGCTTAACCAATTGTAAAGCTCTCTGAATCCCTACTAGGGTCTAGTCCTCGCGATATAATACTTTATAAATAAATAAATAAATAAAATGGAGTGCTACGGGATACTAATGACTGGTAAAAGCCCGGAGCATCAACATTCCAATGTATGTTCACAGCAACAGCTGTGAACCAAGGCCTCATGGAGCCCGAGGGGATTTCAACCCCCTCTGGCTCTGTGAGGCCTTTGTTTTACAAATGAGAACATTCTGCTCTCTAGGGGCGGAATGTTCTAATAGCATTGGAGCCCTCCGTACTGGGCTCTACCAGCCATTAAAGGCCCGCTCCCTTGTTAAAGGGCCTCGCCTTTGGCTTGGACCTTTAAAGCTGGAGTGGGCCTTTAATGGCGGTAGAGCATTGGAATGTTGGGAGTTCAATTGAAGACATGAAGTGGCTCAGGGATAAAAATGGCTGGTATAAGCCTGATACTCCAACATTCCAATGTTTGATTTCTGTTTCTCCCTTTTTGATTTAGAGCATTCTACCCTCAGTGGGTGGAATGTTCCAACAGCCCTACAGCCCTTCTGCCTCAGGCTATACTGGTTGTTAAATGCTCGCTCGGTCATTTTAGGCCCGAGCCACAAGAACTCGGGTTCAGGACATTTAACAATCACTATAGGCTTAGACATCATGCTATAAAGCCATTTTAGTAGTTGACTGCAGTATCAAAAGAGCAGTTTACATTTATTGTGCACCCTATGATCACAAAATGTCATCCTTACAAATGCTTTGTTCAGAAAATATGGTAAAATCACTTTAGCTAATTCTTCTAAACCACTGGGAATTTTAGGTGATTAACTAACTTATAATTTCAATAACAGAAAATGTCACCTTTCTGGGAATCAGTTCACTTGTGTCTGAAAACCAACAGTTGGCACTAATAAAATAGATGGCCAACGCCAAGCGCATTTCAGCTTTATTAGATCTTACCAAAAAGTTTAACTTGAGGCTTTAGACACAATGAGCACACCATTCACAAATGGACATAAACCCCATACTCAGATAAACTCAACAGAGAAAATGGGGAAAGTGGGAAAAATGCCCTGTCAAATGCTTAGAAACTTCTTGGAATTCATTAGATTATATTTTCCATAATTTGCTAGTTCATCTGTACGATTAAAGAATGGGTTGCAAACTGATGCAAAACATTTTATATCGTCTCGTAGGTTTGCTTTGATAAAAACCCACAATAAAAGTGAACTACCAAGTAAGAAACACCACCAATTGAGCATTCTTCCAACTATTATCTCCATACTGTTCTAGCCTAATGAGAATTTTTGCTCTTTTAAAAACACCATAAAATATATTTTTCATTGAGAAACTGATACACTACAGTGCTTGTTTTTCTGTCATTGGAGGCTAAACTATAGGTGAGATGGTTTCTGCATTTTTACTGTTGTAAAGATTCAGTAACTTTCACACAGTCCAAAAGTGAAGAGTTTGAAACTAGGCCAGCATTACAAGAGGCCTTTGATTCCTCAAAGGACAGCTAATGCTGTCACCTTACCCATTAGGGAATTTTAGAAGTACACCAGACCTCTCATGTTTCCATTAGCGATTTCAGCTGCTAAAAGCAGCAGACATCTCTTGAAAATAACAATTACCAGAGGATTCTGACCAAGAATTATTGATTCCTTCAGTAATTTATCTTTTCTGGGTATTCTAAGGGGTCAACTTGGAATGCCTGTTAATTCTGTACCTATTGAGTGAAAGGACCTCTGGGATCGTTAGCTCCAGGGCTACGGAATTAAAACCCCAGCATGTAGAGACATCATAAAGAGACCCTAAATGGTAAGCTGCCAGTTAGGGCCGGAGGCCAGGAGCAAGTACGTAATCTGACCCCTCTCTTCATGCCAAGCTGCTGTAATTGATACATTGTTTTGTGACAGGCTGCCAGGTCTTAGCCACCAACTTAACAAATGTTTAAAAATTTGGTCACATTAGTTCTTCAAGACCTACTAAAGAATTTCCAAGATTCTGGCAATTTGTGGAAGGTTGATCATGGTGGACATTGAACCTTCTTTAAGTTATAAATGATAACCATGCATTTGTATGATCAAATTCCAACTTATTTCTTTAAGTTTGGTACAATTAAAATTAGATGTGTACGCCTTCTACTTCTATAGGTTTGAGCAATTATCTCCATTGAAGGTCAACAGCCATATTGCATAGGATCATGAAAAAGAGAGAGCATAGTAGTATAATAGCAAGTTATTATATATTGAAGAATGGACATTTTGTCAGATAAGATTCTGCATGCAATGGAAACTAGATTACCATAACAGTAAATATTTAGCTCAATCACCCTCACATAGTTTCATAACCTTCTCCTAACTGAACTTGTGAGATCGAAATCCGAGAGTTAGTTCCTGGAACTATACCATCAAAGTAAAGATCAGATTTCTGTCATTGCAAAGTGAGGTTACTCCTCACTTGACTTAGGGCCTATCAGGCTTAGGTGGCTCTTTGGAGATTACTAGTAAATATGCCTTCCAACGTGTGGTTGGCCTTATGCGTTGAAAGATTCACTATTTGGTACAGATGAAAACTCTGAAGACAATCAGTCAGATATGCTGTGTCTGGATTACCGCTCATATCCAAATGGAAATTGAAGTCTCCTAATAATGTAAAATTAGCAAACTCTATTGGCAAACAAATTTACACAGCAATAGGCCCGACCTTTGTCAAAACTCACTCATTACTTGTGTAGTTCACATTAGGGTGGAAGTTTGGTCTATCTGTATGGAAAACATGAGGGTGGAAGTACAAACACTGGCTTCACTTCTCGTTGGATGTCAAAACAAATGGCAAAAACAATGGTCTGTATGCTCACTATTGGCATTTGGGCCCTCGCACCTACATCACACAAAGAACCAACATATTCAGAAAAAATAATTCGTCTTCGGCCCCGATTAAGGGTGGTTCGGATTGGGATGCAAAAATTATTACATCTTTTAAAATTCGATAAGGTGCTAAGCACATCACATGTACTGATTGGTATTTATCGGCCATTTTCTGCTGTAATATCTGGCAGGTTTCACTTGCCAAAATTTACTTGGGGAAAACTCCAGGGGTAGTTACTATGAAACTACGATCCATGTGCAAGCAGTAGTTTGCACTAGGATCGGAAAAGAACAGGCCACATCTCACAAGTGTTTATGTCAAGTACAAAATATGTCCATGCCTAATGCGACTGTATGAGAAACAAATGCCTTACCTGCATTGTACAAAAATTATTATGAACCGTTTTAGTAAGATATATTTTGCACTGTAGACATTTGAAAAGAGACAATGCTCTCTGTTGTCCTCCATTGTCAAACCTCCTACATATTGCATTATTGCTCATTAATTGTATCAAATGATCACTGGAGAAAAACTTACAACTATCACTACATCATCTGTGCTGACTTTTCTATGCCAAACTATTCCACGATCACTTAATAAATATGTCGCATGTGGTGCAATGGCCGGGACTTTGCAAAGATTACATGGCCACCTTTCAGTTGGTGAGGGCTGTAGTCAGGTACTACACTGACACCCATGAAGTGAAACCTTTACTCAGAGGGTATTAATGTTCCCATGATTCTAGGCTGGCAGTTGTCTACAACTTGGTACACTCATGAAAAAGCTTGACATATTTAAAAGTAATCTGAGCAAAGTTAAAATATGATTACTTCTTTGTCATGATAATGTTTTGTTTCATTATTCATACAAATTCATGTTACATCACCGATACTTTCCTAAAAAAACAAGCACTTGCAATGCAATAGGTCGCAAATTTGCGAGAGTTGAAGCTATTGACATTGTAAATGATAATGCCTTTTATTTATGTGTTTACAAAACCTGCAAGCGCTACCTTAACACCACTTGCAGGTTTTGTAAATACATAAATAAAAGGCATTGTCATTAACAATGCTTTAGCTCAAACTCTTTCAAATGTGAGACCTTTGTGGCATCTGCACTTTAGCTTTTAACATGGTAATCTCAAAAAAATTGTGCAAAGTTCTGTCAAATGGAAAATCAGCATTTAGAAGGGAAAAGTGGAGAACGAAGGGGAAGGTAAAAGAGAAAGACTGTTTTAAGGAGGTTAGACGAAAGAGATAGAGTGTTAAGAGGGTGTGAGAGTGCAAGAGGGGAAAATAGCTGTGAGCCAGTAACATGTAATAGATAGTGCAGTGAGGATGGGAGAAAGCGAGAGTGTATTGCGGGAAGGAAATACAAAAAATAACTCAGGGAGGGAGCGGGAAGAGAGAATGTAGTGATAAACTGAGAGCGAGGAAAAGGTTGCAAGGAACAGAGAGGAAATAATGCAGTGATGAAGGGGTACTGAGGAGAGTGCAGTGGGCAGGTGATGGGGAAAAAGCCTTCTAAGGAGGGTGACTAAGTGTGGGGAGAGTGTGAACAAGAGCAATTTGTGAAAGGAAGTCAGGGGGAACAAATGAGAGCCCTGAAGGAGAAAGTGTAGACGATATGATAGAGCGGAAAAGGTGCAGTAAAGGAAGAAACGCATTTTATGAAGTGAGAGAGTAAACTAACAAAAGAAAAGAAGTTGGAGAGGAGTATATAGTTAACCCTGGGCGGAGCTGGCATAGCGGGACTATGCGGAGGTCCACTGAGTTGGGAACAAACTCTGTGGAACTCCGCTCTGCTCCGCCTTTCTTGCGAGAAATGCGCATGAGCTGGCATGCGCGTGTAGGAAGGTGGAATCTGACTATATGGTTGCCCCCACTTTTTTCCTGGTGTTTTGCTGGTTTATGACTTAGTTAGACTGGGATCCTGCTTTTCAGGGCCCCAGTCTATCTGCTTCCTCTATAAAATGGTTTCCATGTACCCTAGGTACATCTTTGATTGGAATCTGGAGTGCCCTTATAAGTCCCTAGTATATGGTATACTATGTACCCAGGGCATAGGTACCCCAGAGGCCTACCAGGGGCTGAAGCATGTATTATGCCAGCCAAAATGACACCACAGGTCTGCTACTGCAGCCTGGGTAAGGTGGTGAATGCACCTCTTACTGTGATATAGGCTACCTATATCACTAAAATTGCACACACATATAAACCTATAAGTCACTCCTATGGCAGGCCTTAACAATCCTGAAGGCAGGGTGCTTGGTTTTTATGTGAGAGGGTGCCCTGCATGAGCAGAGCCCCTCTGCAGCGTTCGGAGTCCCTCCTCTGATGCTGTTTGTGGTACAGCCTGACCATATACTCTTAAGTGCATTATATCCTCGCGGTACAATGCTAACTTTGGACTGGCTGCACCAAAACATGTTGTGTTTGGTGTCAAACATCTTGGAATACTACCCCCGCCGCCAGTCCTGGCGGCGGGGGTAGCATTCCACCCTTCTAGAGGGAGAGACATGTGCACACCGGGCTACCCGGTAACTTCTTTCCAGAGCCCTGGCATCACAAAATGAATGCCGCTGCCACAGACACGGGTATGGCCTCCTGCTGCTGACTGAAACTCCGGCAGGGGAGGCCTGGACAATAGGTTTCCTGTCACAGGGAGGTGTAACCACCTCCCCAGACAAGATAGTGTGTATTGGGGCTGGGCGGGAGCACCCTCTGGTGCTTTGAAGTCCTGCACTTTGGGCACATTTGGTGTCCCTGTGCATATGCCAGTTCAAACCGGTTGCAGGGGCTACCTGCCCCTGCTCTGGTGTGAAACTGGACAAAGGGAATGGGTGTAACCACCCCTCTTCCCTGACCCTCCCATAGGTGGGTCCCCAGAGTATGTCCAACCCCCTAACTTAGTATAAGTATGGGACCCCAGTCTTAGGACTTCATATTACCCTGGACGAAACTCTGACGCCGAATCCTGGACCTTCGACGCTCTACTTCAAGATTAGAGGACTGAAGAATCTCCCTTGGGGTCAAGGAGTGACTCCCCTGCATGGCAGGCACCTAAGAAGCAATTGTCCGGTTTGCATCACTGAAGCTCCCGCCGGACGCCGAAGTCTTTGCATCACCAGAGGTAAATTTCCAGACTTCCCCGAGGCTGCCCTGAGTCCCCAGTAAAGCTGAGGCCCGTAGCTGACGTGGGTAATGTGGAACCGTGACCCCTGGACACCAAGCACATTTGCAAGTGCATCCTCTTCCTGGTCGCCCACAAAGTTGTACTTTGGGCTCCAAGTAGCCCCCACTTCCAGCACCGACTGCAGCGAAGATCACTGGCCTCCACTACATGAGTGTCCTGCAAGCCAGCTCCAAGTGCGTCCACTCGAGGCTCCTTCGCGGTCGCTAGTCCGTTGGCTAGTGGGCCCTCCCGAAAGCAATTCTTCTTCTGCTTGGGCTTTCCTGGTTGCTCCAGAGGTGCCCTGACTTACCCCTGCTGGGTGAGTCCCCCAGACCTTGCTGGTCTGCAACATTGTCCTTTCTTTGTTTCTTCGAAACTTGCTGTTGCCAAAGCTTGTTGGGTCCAATCCGGTCGCCGACACTGCAGCAATCGACAGACATTGTGGGACAGCTCGAATCCAGCTCTTGGTTGTCGTCGACGCCTCCTGGACCTCGTGGCTGAAGAGTCAAGACGACCGTCAACCTACCTGAAGCACCCGACATCGGTGGGCATCTGCTCATCGCCTTCCTTGTCACTGGCTAGTGACCCAGACTCTGTCCCCTCTGCTTTCAGGTTCATCACATCTTCGATCCACCTTTGGATCCACCCGAACACTTTCGACTTGGTCGCCAGCAGCACTTTGTAGCAGATCGCCATTGAAAACGACGACGAAACCCGACCCCGAAAGACACCTATGCACCCGGCTCCCTGGGTGAGGTAACTCAAGTACTCCGGTGCTCCCGTGGTATAGACTCTAGAACCACCTAGTTCTAAAAGGGTTTGCTCCAAGTCCTCCTCTAAGTGTCCTTTTTCTTTAAAACTCCAACCGCGACATTCCCCATAGAAGTCAACGGCGGTTCGCAGCTGTGTTCTCACACTGCACACGTCCCCCGTGGGTCCCCTGTGTCACTACCTTGGTGCTTCCTTGTGGGTCAAGCATTTCTACAGGCTCTAGGCCTTGTGTCTAGCTCAGTCGTGATTCTTATACCACTTTTTTGGTATATGGTTTGGTACGCCCCTAGGGCTCAAACGTGTATTTGTGCTATTACTGTTGATAACTGACTTGTAACTTATGTACTTCGAACTCTAGCCTCATAAAGGGACTAGAGGGGTGTGTTTAAGACTAAATACATATATTTTATATATATCCCTGGTGTGGTCCTCTTTCATTTGGTCACTCAAGAGATTATAGACTGGTAAAACAAGCTGCTTTACATTCCTTCAAGACTTAGCCTGAAGGCTGCTCTCCATAGCTACCACTAGGATAGCTTTCAATAAAGGTTGTCTTTAACCTATCTCCAATAAGGGGTTGTTTGGACTGGTGCAAGGTGCCCACTATAATTAGTGGACAGCATATACCAGGCCAACTTCTCACAGCGCGCATGTGCAGTTTTCGCAAGATGATCGACCCAAGTAGGAGAGAGACGGCGAGGAAGAGGAGGAGGGCAGCCCTGGGACGCCGCAGTACAGGTAAGTGTTTATTTTCTTGTTTTTATTAATTTATAATTAATTTTTAATAGGGGGTGGAGGCGGGGGCTGGCCAACTCCGCTCTGCTGCGGAGTCGGAGGTTTGCCACCAAGAAACGATAAAACATGAATAACATTAATTGTAGATCAACAGAATAGGTACATTTTCAGAGTCTTCCTGAGCACTAGCTAAGACTGAATGCTTTTGTCCTCTATAAGTGTGAAGTGGAATACAGACTTCTTAAGAGTGTAATGATCCTAGAAAACCATGTGCATTAGGCAAAGAGGTTTGAACAGAACCTCTGCATAGCAGGAAGCAAGTGTGTGATCACATTTATGCAGATTGCTGACCACTCAGGCTTCTTAATTCTGAATCCTCCAAAGTTATACGAGTAGGGTTTCTAGAAGGCCTACGAGGAGAAGATTGTAATAATCAATCCTGCAGAGAACAAAAGTAAACACTATCAGGGCATGCAAGTAAGGAGGTAGATTAAGCAAGATTTACACAAGAGGCTGAGAATGGAGAAACATGTGTTAGAGACGTCATTACTCTAGGTTTTAATGGAAAGATCAGCATTCAGCAAGGCTCACTGAGTTTTCACTTCGTGCATTGGGGAATGGGCTTCTCCTAAGTTCTGAGGCAAAAGGAATTTATGCAATAAGATCTCAGTTGTGATGTGATGTTAAGCTTGAGGAAGCTTTGCAACATTCACAAATAAACTTCACACAGACAGGAAGTCAGCTTGGCAGTAGAGTGAGGGGCCTGGTAGTCAAGGTATATCAATTCATAAGAAATTACAAGACATCCAAAGGATCTGATTAAGTGAGCTAGGGTGCACACATAGATGTTAAACAACATCGGAAAGAGAGAGGTCCATAGTAGACAAGAGAAGAGGAACATTATTATGATGGATGGACCACTTGAGAAAAGATGAGAATGTGGTTAGGATGGAGTCTTTGATGCTTAAAGTTTGCATACCATTATTCAATTTAACTTATCCTGATGAAACCTCTGAATTACTTCATAGTCTTCTTGAGCCATTTTTGATCTTTGAACTGGCATGTCAGTGGTTTCAGAATGCTGCCATGTGGCTTCTAGCTCTTGTAACTTCCAGGAAGACGTAGCATTTTTGGTATTGCCATGGGAGCATGTAGGCAGGAGGACTGCTTCACCACTGCCTAGTCTCCATGGCAAAGTAAAACATTTTCAACTTAGTGGTGAAAATTAATTTAATGGTGAAATCTGATTTTGCAAGGTTTAGCGGAAAAGTAACGTAATAAAAATGTACCTAGTGCTGTCTAATAGAACAAATGGGTTAGAACCAATTTTGTCACTCAACTCAACTTCACAGGCCAATACATATTCTTTGGTGAAGTTAACAGCCCTGCTTTTCAGAGGACAATGTAGTATTCTACCATGTATTATGTGAATATATATGCACCCATGTGTGTGCTGCTATTTTTATTTTTATTTGAAGTGTCTAGTCCTACGTGAAAAATGGTGCAAAAGGATCAGAGCTCCTTCTCTCAATTTGTGGGAAGGGCAATGTTTCAAAAATTGTAAAATACCCCTCACACACTGAAACCTGATTCAGTGTCATGCTTCATCATTGAGGTCTTCCCGCCCTCTACGGGACGGGGCATGCTACGACTTACGTAGACGCAGGAGCACTTTATTCAGTGATTGGTGAGTATGTGTAGTGCGTGGGATCGTGAAAAGAAAATTTGAGATGGTTAAAAATTCTCTGGCTAGTGGAACGAAAATACTTTATTGTTTTCCCTGGCTGAGAATAGTAAAAGTGGGGAAGTGTAGATGGTGTACTATAATGAGTCACCTCCTACAAGGTCGACATGTTTCAGAAGCCATCCCCTTGGCTTTCTTCCTCAGGACCAAAAAACCGATCCCTGTAACACCTCAATGGGTGTTAAAATAAATGTACATATGCCTGATAGTCACAAACACTGTCCTTTGTTCCCTGTTATGGGAGTAGAAAAATATACCACTTGTATATCTTAAGAACTTTAGAATTTAATCGTTATCATTCCATGAACTCAGCGGTGTTGGACGCCTTCAAATAGACAATGCTGGAAGGAGCGCGATCACCAAAGGAAGTACCTTCTCGTGGCTCGTCGGAACCTAACTCAGTTTTTATGATGAAGCATGACACTGAATCAGGTTTCAGTGTGTGAGGGGTATTTTACAATTTTTTGAAACATTGCCCTTCCCACAAATTGAGAGAAGGAGCTCTGATCCTTTTGCACCATTTTTCACGTAGGACTAGACACTTCAAATAAAAATAAAAATAGCAGCACACACATGGGTGCATATATATTCACATAATACATGGTAGAATCCCTATGCTGGATAACAGTATCAAGAGGAGGACGATTCTACCTTTTTCCTCTTCACTCAGTCCTTTGATTTTTGACAATGTAGTATTGTCAATAAATATCCACTTAACAGGGATTAGTTACCTGGAAGGGGGCAGGAAAGGTTGTTCCTGTCCCTGACACCTGTAGCTGCAATTGTTTCTGCAGCTATCAAGCTACTTTTTCAACTTGGAAATTACATATAGGGCTTGCACGATCTATTTCAATTCATTCCCAGAACTCTCCTAGATATTCTGACTCCAGTCCCAGTATTGAAAGGCGAAGTTCTTGGCCTTAAAAGAAGAAGGAGGCTTCACCTTAATTGGGGAGTAGTCCTAGGAGAGTCAGAGCCACTTTTGATGCAGGAAGAGGTAAGCCATTGATGTAGAGGTTCTGGGAACTTTAAGACTAAATCAAATAGGAAGTGCTACAAAAGGAGTTAGGCATAGGCTTGAAATTTGGAAGGAGTGGGTAGGAAAATTCTACTGGTTTGTGCACAATGTAAGGCTGGCACCTCACTACGTCCTCAGAACATTCCTGGACCTGAGAAGACTATGCCTGAAAATGAAGGCCCTGGTGAAAGAAAGACTCATGGACTCCTAACTCCTGCTGGTACCCAAGGATATGGTGGCTGACCTCAAAAAGCAAAGTGACTCCTGACTCCAGGAGGGCACTGTTGTCTACAGGGAACTGGAACCTGCCGGAGCTCTGGCTTGAGAGACACCTGATGCCTAGAAGCCTGCCCTTATTGCCAGATGGATGCAGGGGTAAACAGGAAAAATGTTCCCAGCGACTGGAGGAAAGTAGGACTTAGCCCTTTTTTCCACCTCTAGAGGACCATGACAAGGTACTGAGGCATGCCTAGTGAGGATGTACTTATGATGGGCAACAAAAACAGGTTAGTCCCATTTGGAATGTTTTGCTGCACTGAAAACTGATTCAGTGGGACCCTGCAGTACAGATATCCATCTTTATGGAGCCCTTCCAGCTCTTCCAGCCTTTCACCACTGGCAGATTTTGAGATTAAAAAGTGACTAAGTCTGGAGGTAAACCCTTGGATAAGGCGAGACAGCAAATATATTCCAGTGGGATAGGGGACCTAAATGACATTGAAATTCAGCTTTGTCTCAGTCTGTTTTTTTGGTGCCAAAACCAGCAGCTTCAGCTGAATGTCGACAAGAAAGTATCCACATTTAAGGGACCCTCACTGGCTTCAGCCTTTGACTTTGCCCCACTGGAAAAATGTGACCTTTATAGCAGATGCTGAGTCTCAAGGTAAACGCTTTCCCATGCACTCCCACATGGATTTTGATGCTAATACCTATCTAATAATTTTGATAGAACGGAGTGGCATCAAAAAATTACCCCTCCTCGAGGCAGGTGTAAAATTGGAGAAAAGATTCATTTTCTCCAAACCTTTTCAACGTTGCATGTGTGCTGCACCGTAGAGGACACATACAGAGTGGTAAAGCGTAAAAAAGGCACCCTTCTCATATAAAACCTAAGTTTGATGTCATACAAACACCTTTGCACTATGGTGCAAGAGTGTGTGCATTGGCCTAAGGCAGCCTAAGATATGCCAGCAGTAAAGAAGAGAGCAACAGCACCATATCTTAGTGGATATGGTGCTGTTGTGCTCTCTCCTTATAACACAGCACAGAGCAGCAGCTTTGGTTACATCATAAAAATGTAATTAATCTGCCCCTTCGTTTCTCTCAACCAAGGACTCTTAGAAGCTGCATATTACCTCTATGAAAGCACCATGGAACCGCGGCTAATTGAGCACAAAAGCCCTATCTCTAGCAGGAGTTAGTAAGAACCAATTTTCTCCCAGAACCCAAGGGCATACAGAGGACTTTGTTTCTGTTGATGAGCACCGTTGAGTTCTTCCACAGAGATGGTTTGGTTGAAAATGGATATAGACTAGCCAGGTAAAGGGAGCAGTCTATTTTGTAAGAGAAAGGAGGTCTCAGTTTTCCCACTGTCGTAAATTGACTCTGGCACATGCTCGCGATGGAGCATATCTTCCACATACTATTGCTAACCGAAAGGTCATTTTCAGCAATTTGGTGCCCTATCGTTGACAACCTGTCTAGAATTGAATTCATATGCTTCCTACCTCCCCAACTATGAGCTTCGCAGCTCTTTGAATGAAGGTGGAGGTTGGATGATGAGGAGATTCCTCTCTCCTGACAGCCACCTCTTTTACTACCTGCTTGAGAATAGTGTGACCAAGTTCTCCCTTCTGCAAAGTCTCCCTCCCCAACACCCCAGGATCTTATTTTGTTGAGACTAGGTTGGGAGAGGGAGGGCGTGGCTTTTCTTTCTCTTTTTATGTGTTCTTTAAAGTGTTATTTTCTCTATAACATCTACATCTAAGGCACTGTAAATGAAGAACTGTTGCTGTATCATGGGCTTTGTTTCTCAAATTCCAAGGCCCACTTGCATACCAGTGTACCACTTTAAATGCCACATGCTTATCCTTGTAAGCTCTCAACATGTGCCCATTCTCACTACTGAGCTGTGCTGATTCACAAAACCTTAATAAAACGATTTGAGCAAAAAGGGAGCAGTCAATCCCATACCAATATCAGTGTAGCCACTGGCTAATGGCCGACATGAAGGTGGAGCTAGTGGGGGGTCTGCCATCAAGTCCACAAGCCTTACCTCTCCCTTGTAATAGGTGAGAGAACACAGTCAGAGCCAGGATACAGTAGCATCTTGTTTTTTTTTTTTTAAGTTTTAAATTTTTTTATGTGCCATTCGAAACCACTAAAATGGCAGGGAAAAACTTTCATATATGTTTTCTTTTCAATTTCTTTTACATTCTGTGTCATGTCCTGTTCAACAGTTTTCACTATTTTAGTATTGGCAACTTAGAGCGAACCTATATTTGATTAAAGAAGGACAGTGTACATAAAAATACGTATTCTTATTTATGCTCGAGCCACAAACTAAATCCCTCCTTGCTCTATGATCTTTATTTTATCTGGAGTGAAAAAATCATTTATTATTATCCATCCTGATTTATTATTTTAATAGAAGGTTGGAAAAATGTCTTATGCCCTTGAGAAAGTGCCATGGCCATTACCAATAGAATGCCATACTAACCGAAAGTGCCTAGAGACTGTTAAGCCCCTGTACTGTGCTTTATCTATTTTATATAAACATGCACTTTTAAGGACATAGGAGGCACATTTTTCATATCATCCTGAATAGGTTGGGGGATTTAGAAAATGATTTATCTTTTTTAAAAGCGAAAATTATAGGATTTGTTGAATTAATTATTTATTTTTGTTTTACGGCGTTTCTTTTTAATTTTGGAGGGCCTGTTGTATTACAGTTTTCATTCAGTGATCTAGGGCAATGCTGGAGGCCTGCTTCTGAACAATGCTTTCTCTAAAATTCCGCCTTCATTTTCCACAATATATTTGAATATTTATAGATCAGCAAAGCAGAATCAGGTATCTATGTCGGAGGGCATTTTCTTCCTACAGATACAGCCAGTGATATACAGCTACACTGCAGGCTACCTTCCATTTTCTCAAAGGCAACTCGGTATTAATTTTCCGGAACATATTTGAATATTTATGTATGAGAAAAATAGAGTCAGCTGTGGAAATCAATAAAAAAACTTAACTTTCTAAACAAACTAATGGAATGAAACAGGCGAGCTACCTAATCGTTTGTAGAATACAAGGTAGTAGGGATTGTGAGAAGTTGGCCTTGTATATGCTGTCCACTAATTATAGTGGGCACCTTGCACGAGTCCAAACAACCCCTTATTGGAGATAGGTTAAAGACAACCTTTATTGAAAGCTATCCTAGTGGTAGCTATGGAGAGCAGCCTTCAGGCTAAGTCTTGAAGGAATGTAAAGCAGCTTGTTTTACCAGTCTATAATCTCTTGAGTGACCAAATGAAAGAGGACCACACCAGGTATATATTTAAAATATATGTATTTAGTCTTAAACACACCCCTCTAGTCTCTTTATGAGGCTAGAGTTCGAAGTACATAAGTTACAAGTCGAATATCAACAGTAATAGCACAAATACAGGTTTGAGCCCTAGGGGCGTACCAAACCATATACCAATAAAGTGGTATAAGAACCACGACTGAGCTAGACACAAGGCCTAGAGCCTGTAGAAGTGCTTGGCCCTCAAGGAACCACCCAAGGTAGTGACACAGGAGACCCACAGGGGACGCGTGCAGTGTGAGAACACAGCCGCGAGCCGCCGTTGACTTCTATGGGGAATGTCGCGGTTGGAGTTTTAAAGAAAAAGGACACTTAGAGGAGAACTTGGAGCAAACCCCTTTAGAACTAGGCTGTTCTAGAGTCAATACCCACGGGAGCACCGGAGTACTCGAGTTACCTCACCCAGGGAAGCTGGGTGCATAGGTGTCTTTCGGGGTCGGGTTTTGTCGTCGTTTTCAATGGCGATCTGCTGCAAAGTACTGCTGGCGACCAAGTCGAAAGTGTTCGGGTGGATCCAAGGGTGAATCGAAGATCTGAAGAACCTGAAAGCAGAGGGGACAGAGTCTGGGTCACTAGCCAGTGACCAGGAAGGCGATGAGCAGATGCCCACCGATGTCGGGTGCTTCAGGTAGGTTGATGGTCGTCTTGACTCTTCAGCCACGAGGTCCAGGTGACGTCAACGACAACCAGGAGCTGGATTCAAGCTGTTCCACAACGTCTGTCGCTTGCTGAAGTGTCGGCGACCGGATTGGACCCAACAAGCCTTGGCAACGGCAAGTCATGTGGAAACAAAGAAAGGACGTTGATTCAGACCAGCAAGGTCTGGGGGACTCACCCAGCAAGGATAAGTCAGGGCACGTCTGGAGCAACTAGGAAAGCCCAAGCAGAAGAAGAGTTGCCTTCGGGAGGGCCCACTAGCCCACAGACTAGCGACCGTGAAGGAGCCTCGAGTGGATGCACTTGGAGCTGGCTCACAGGACACTCGTGGAGTGGAGGCCAGTGATCTTCGGTGCAGTTGGTGCTGGAGGCGGGGGCTACTAGGAGCCCAAAGCACAACTTCGTGGAATACCAGGAAGAGGGTGCACTTGCAAATGTTCTTGGTGCCCAGGGGTCACGGTTCCACATTACCCACGACAGCTACGGCCTCAGCTTTGCTGGGGACTCAGGGCAGCCTCGGAGAAGTCTGGAAATCTACCTCTGGTGATGCAAAGACTTCAGCGTCCGGCGGGAGCTTCAGCGATGCAGACCGGACAATTGCTTCTTTGGTGCCTGCCAAGCAGGGGAGTCACTCCTTGACCCCAAGGGAGATTATTCAGTCCTCTAATCTTGAAGTAGAGCATCGAAGGTCCAGGATTCGGCTTCAGAGTTTCGTCCAGGGTAATCTAAAGTCCTAAGGACTGGGGTCCCATACTTATACGAAGTTAGGGGTTGGACATACTCTGGGGACCCACCTATGGGAGGGTCAGGGAAGAGGGGTGGTTACACCCATTCCCTTTGTCCAGTTTCGTGCCAGAGCAGGGCAGGTAGCCCCTGCAACCGGTTTGAACTGGCATATGCACAGGGACACCAAATGTGCCCCCAGTGCAGGACTTCAAAGCACCAGAGAGTGCTCCCGCCCAGCCCCAATACACATTGTCCTGTCTGGGAGGTGGTGACACCTCCCTGCGACAGGAAACCTATTGTCCAGGCCTCCCCTGCCGGAGTTTCAGTCAGCAGCAGGAGGCCAGACCCGTGTCTGTGGCAGCGGCATCCATTTTGTGATGCCAGGGCTCTGTAAAGAAGTTACCGGGTAGGTCGGGTGGGTACATGTCTCTCCTCTAGAAGGGTGGAATGCTACTCCCGCCGCCAGGACTGGCGGGGGGGTAGTATTCCAAGATGTTTGACACCAAACACGACATGTTTTGGTGCAGCCAGTCCAGAGTTAGCATTGTACCGCGAGGATATAATGCACTTAAGAGTATATGGTCAGGCTGTACCACAAACAGCATCAGAGGAGGGACTCCGAACGCTGTAGAGGGGCTCTGCTCATGCAGGGGCACCCTCTCACATAAAAACCAAGCACTCTGCCTTCAGGATTGGTAAGGCCTGCCATAGGAGTGACTTATAGGTTTATAAGTGTGTGCAATGGTAGTGATATAGGGAGCCTATACCACAGTAAGGGGTGCCTGCACCACCTTACCCAGGCTGCAGTAGCAGACCTGTGGTGTCAGTTTGGCTGGCCTTCCAGGGGTGGCATAATACATGCTTCAGCCCCTGGCAAGCCTCTGGGGTACCTATGCCCTGGGTACATAGTGTACCATATACTAGGGACTTATAAGGGCACTCCAGATTCCAATCAAAGATGTACCTAAGGTACATGGAAACCATTTTAGAGAGGAAGCAGCTAGGCTGGGGTTCTGATTAGCAGGGCCCCAGCCAGACTAAAGTCGAAAAACAGTGAAGCATCAGCAAGAAGTAGGGGTACCCATGTGAAGCAGATCCTACTCTCCTACAGGGATGTAATAAGATTTCAATATGTGAGCAAAGTCCTGCCTGGATCCCGAATATTGGCATATCTGTAGTTCACCGAGTACCTGCTTTATAACTTTTATGTCCTAGTGTAATGTTTCCTTAGAGATTGGTAATATTTCCTAAGCACTGTTCGCTGGCCACTTGGGCTGTTTTCTCATGAACTAACTTTAAAGTGAATTGAGCTTTTAATATCAAAAGAATTTAAAGGGGACAAAAAATCCATGCGAAAAACTGATATGCAGAATGTTTGCATACGATGATGTTGGACTTGCCAGCTTTAGGGTGATCTAACCCTTGGCTTTTTGCCTTCCTCCTCTTTATCTAGCATCACGTTTGCTGGAATTAGAACTCTGAGCACTTTACCACTGCTAACTAATGCTAAAGTACATGTGCTCTCTTCTCTAAACATGATAATATTGGCTTATCACCAATTGGTGTATTTAATTTACTAATAAGTCCCTAGTAAAATTCACTACATGCGCCAAGGGCCTGTAAATTAAATGCTACTATTGGGCACTGATTTTGCCACCCACTTAAATAGCTGTTTAAACATAGCTCAGGCCTGCCATTGCAGAGCATGTGTGTGCAGTTTAAACTGCCATTTCGACCTTGCAAAATAAACCTTTTGCCAGGCCCAAACTGTCCTTTTTAATGCAAATAAGTCACGCCCAGGGAAGGCCTTCGACAGCCTACAGGGCAGAGTGCAATGTATTTAAAAAAGCATGACATGCACATTTAAGTTTTACATGTCCTGATAGTGAAACACTCTTACATTCGTTTTTTACTACTGTGAGGCCTATATTTCCCATAGAATAACATTGGGATTAACGTTTTTCATTTTATAAGTATAATTTCCGAATGTGAAGATATGATTGATTCACGTTTGATGTCTCTGGAATCCTAATTTAAAATCCTAATTTATGGTGAAACCCAATTTTAAAGTGCAATTCTGAAAATGCCACTTTTAGGAAGTTGCCATCTTCTTGCCATAGTAATTTGGTGCCTGTATCCTGTCTCTGGTCACATGACTGGGTGTAGTTGGTAGTTGGGCTTTGTATATTCCTCCTAGACAGCCACACACAATGGGAGCTTTTGTGTAATTGAATGGGCCATCACTGGCAGGATGGGAGGGAGCAGCTGGACCCAGCCTCACTTACACCTGAATAGGCAGTGTCCTGTCCCCACACAAAGGGCTCCATACCCCCTGTAATTAGTATAGAGCCAGGGCAGGGAAGGCGGGGCATATGTGCACATTAAAGGCATGCCCCTAGAAGCTTCTCCCCACTTCAAAGGCACAGCTGTGTATAAAGGCTGACCTTAGACACTATCACTTCAGTACACTTTTGAACCAGTGGATACTCTGCCAGGATGAAGGACTGCTATGCTGCTGAAGGACTACCACTCTGCTGGACTGCTTTGTGCTGGACTGCTTTGCTGTGCTGACCTGCTGCACGCTTGTGTGGGTGAGAAGGACTGGACATGCATCACTTGAACCCAGAGTGACTCCAAGGGCTCATTGGCTGGCCTCCTGATCTGACGCCTCAGCAACATAACATGCTTCCAACCAGTGGTGGTTGATTGCTTTTGAAAGTGATGGTGCAACCCCAAAGATCTCAGTTGTGGTCTGGCATAAACAGTGTTTTAGAGCTCTGGATTTGAGACTGTAGGCAGTGTGAGTTACTCACACTGTCTGGCAGTGTTTCAAAATTAATAAAACAGTATATAAAGTAAAAAAAACATACTTACTTACTCTTCCCCGCTCCGCTGTCCATCGCAAAAAGGCAGCAAGGAGTCTTTGAGCCAACTTCCTTAACCAGTCCAGACACTGCTCTCATGCTGTTAACCAGCAAGAGAGACGTGCCAGGATTTGTTGGAGCGGGCTGGTTCAGCACTCCTATAGGCACTGGAGGTATGTGCCTGTTCTCCACCCAACTGCTAAGACTGCCTAAGACAGTTTAAAGTTCGCATGTCAGGTCGGCCATCAAAAGACAGACATTTAAAGTGACATGCGCACTTTAAACTTTGAGTGTTCACAACTCCTCCTCCCCTCTGCCAGTCAGGCATAATGATCCGCTTCAACACTTGGCTCTGGCTGGCTGGCTATACTGAAAAATAAAATGATAATAAAATTATTTTATTTTTCAGGTTTGCTGCACTGGCAGCAGGGAGAGTAATGCTCCTCTTCCCTAATGGAGGCACTGCTGCTGCTTCAAACTGTGAGAAGTTGGCCTGGTATATGCTGTCCACTAATTATAGTGGGCATCTTGCACCAGTCCAAACAACCCCTTATTGGAGATAGGTTAAAGACAACCTTTATTGAAAGCTATCCTAGTGGTAGCTATGGAGAGCAGCCTTCAGGCTAAGTCTTGGAGGAATGTAAAGCAGCTTGTTTTACCAGTCTATAATCTCTTGAGTGACCAAATGAAAGAGGACCACACCAGGTATATATTTAAAATATATGTATTTAGTCTTAAACACACCCCTCTAGTCTCTTTATGAGGCTAGAGTTCGAAGTACATAAGTTACAAGTCGAATATCAACAGTAATAGCACAAATACACGTTTGAGCCCCAGGGGCGTACCAAACCATTTACCAATAAAGTGGTATAAGAACCACGACTGAGCTAGACACAAGGCCTAGAGCCTGTAGAAGTGCTTGGCCCTCAAGGAACCACCCAAGGTAGTGACACAGGGGACCCACGGGGGGCGAGTGCAGTGTGAGAACACAGCCGCGAGCCGCCATTGACTTCTATGGGGAATGTCGCGGTTGGAGTTTTAAAGAAAAAGGACACCTAGAGGAGGACTTGGAGCAAACCCCTTTAGAACTAGGTTGTTCTAGAGTCTATACCCACGGGAGCACCGGAGTACTCGAGTTACCTCACCCAGGGAAGCCGGGTGCATAGGTGTCTTTCGGGGTCGGGTTTCATCGTCGTTTTCAATGGCGATCTGCTGCAAAGTGCTGCTGGCGACCAAGTCGAAAGTGTTCGGGTGGATCCACGGGTGGATCGAAGATCTGAAGAACCTGAAAGCAGAGGGGACAGAGTCTGGGTCACTAGCCAGTGACCAGGAAGGCGATGAGCAGATGCCCACCGATGTCGGGTGCTTCAGGTAGGTTGACGGTTGTCTTGACTCTTCAGCCACGAGGTCCAGGAGGTGTCAACAACAACCAGGAGCTGGATTCAAGCTGTGCCACAACGTCTGTCAATTGCAGGGGTATCGGCGACCGGATTGGACCCAACAAGCCTTGGCAACGGCAAGTCTCGTAGAAACAAAGAAAGGACGTTGATGCAGACCAGCAAGGTCTGGGGGACTCACCCAGCAAGGGTAAGTCAGGGCACGTCTGGAGCAACCAGGAAAGCCCAAGCAGAAGAAGGGTTACCTTCGGGAGGGCCCACTAGCCAACGGACTAGCGATGGCAAACAAGCCTCAAGTGGACGCACTTGGAGCTGGCTCACAGGACACTCGTGGAGTGGAGGCCAGTGATCTTCGGTGCAGTCAGTGCTGGAGGCGGGGGCTACTAGGAGCCCAAAGCACAACTCCGTGGGAGACCAAGAAGAGGATGCACTTGCAAATGTGCTCGGTGTCCAGGGGTCACAGTTCCAAGTTACCCACGACAGCTATGGGCCTCAGCTTTGCTGGGAACTCAGGGCAGCCTCGGGGAAGCCTGGAAATCCACCTCTGGTGATGCAAAGACTTCGGCTTCTGGCGGGAGCTTCAGCGATGCAGACCAGACAATTGCTTCTTTGGTGCCTGCCAAGCAGGGGAGTCACTCCTTGACCCCAAGGGAGATTCTTCAGTCCTCTAATCTTGTAGTAGAGCATCGAAGGTCCAGGAGCTGGCTTTAGAGTTTCGTCCAGGGTAATCTAAAGTCCTAAGGACTGGGGTCCCATACTTATACTAAGTTAGGGGGTTGGACATACTCTGGGGACCCACCTATGGGAGGGTCAGGGAAGAGGGGTGGTTACACCCATTACCTTTGTCCAGTTTCACGCCAGAGCAGGGGCAGGTAGCCCCTGCAACCGGTTTGAACTGGCATATGCACAGGGACACCAAATGTGCCCCCAGTGCAGGACTTCAAAGCACCAGAGGGTGCTCCTCCCCAGCCCCAATACACACTATCATGTCTGGGGAGGTGGTTACACCTCCCTTCGACAGGAAACCTATTGTCCAGGCCTCCCCTGCCGGAGTTTCAGTCAGCAGCAGGAGGCCAGACCCGTGTCTGTGGCAGCGGCATCCATTTTGTGATGCCAGGGCTCTGGAAAGAAGTTACCGGGTAGCCCGGTGTATACATGTCTCTCCCTCTAGAAGGGTGGAATGCTACCCCCGCCGCCAGGATTGGCGGGGGGTAGTATTCCAAGAAGTTTGACACCAAACACGACATGTTTTGGTGCAGCCAGTCCAAAGTTAGCATTGTACCGCGAGGATATAATGCACTTAGGAGTATATGGTCAGGCTGTACCACAAACAGCATCAGAGGAGGGACTCCGACCGCTGCAGAGGGGCTCTGCTCCTGCAGGGGCACCCTCTCACATAAAAACCAAGCACTCTGCCTTCAGGATTGTTAAGGCCTGCCATAGGAGTGACTTATAGGTTTATATGTGTGTGCAATGATAGTGATATAGGTAGCCTATATCACAGTAAGGGGTGCATGCACCACTTTACCCAGGCTGCAGTAGCAGACCTGTGGTGTCATTTTGGCTGGCCTTCCAGGGGTGGCATAATACATGCTTCAGCCCCTGGCAGGCCTCTGGGGTACCCATGCCCTGGGTACATAGTATACCTTATACTAGGGACTTATAAGGGCACTCCAGATTCCAATCAGAGATGTGCCTAAGGCACATGGAAACCATTTTATAGAGGAAGCAGATAGTCTGGGGCCCTGGATAGCAGGATCCCAGTCCAACTAAGTCATTACCCAGCAAAACACCAGGAAAAAGTGGGGGCAACCATATAGTCAGATTCCACCTTCCTACATAACCCCCCCCAAACGAAAGGAGATAAGGCTAACCTTGGCCAGTTGAGCCTTTATTGACTAAGTGGCCATATAAGGAAGCACCTGCACTAGCATGGTTGCCCCTGTCTTATGGTCCACTAAGCAATCCCTCACCCTAAGGGTATGAGAGGGTCTCCACCATGGGGAATTACTACCTGTGGTGTGCTTTGGTAAAGTACAAGGCTGGTGAGGTGTCTGAGTAGGGAAATGAGGCCCTAGGAAGGTTGGTCTCAGCTTCCTCAGATCACTGGTCACCATGTATGCCTGTCTTTCCATGACTGAGTTGCACTTTGCGCTAAGGGTCAACCTTTGGCTGCCTACAGCTGGGGGTTGGGTCCCTTTGGATGGACCACTGGAGGGACATGGCAGGTTTGGAACCTTTTGGTCCCAGGTTTGCCCTTGCCTAACAGAGTCCTTCTGGGGAGGTCCCTACACAAAGGTATGGGGGATCCCTCAGTGTGTTGAGGAATTTTCACCTGGCTAGGGCTACTAGACTGGGTGCCCCTAATCTGCTGTTGGGGGGTTCCTCTGGACAGTGGGCCCTGGGGGTCCACTGACCTCCCTGACCTCTGCAGCCCTGGGCTGACTGAGGCAGGGTAGAGAGGGGCAGGTTACCTGCTCCAAACTGGGTACCACCTTGGAAGGGTCCTCTGCCATCAGGGGTGTGGCCAGGCCAGGCCTGGCTACCTCTGGGGCAGTTCCTTTACTAGGGGTAGGGTCAGTTCCCTGAGGAGGCTGACCCTTACCTACTGTCTGGAGGGAAGAAGACTTTTCTTCAACCCTTGTGCTCTCTTTTGGTGGAGAGTGGGCCATTCTTCCAGGCTCCATCTCTCCAAAATTTCCCTGGGCTTGGGATGTGGCCATCACAGCCCCACTAACCTTTACAGGGACGCCCAGCATTCTCAGATGGGTTTGGTGTTCAACTTCAGCCCAGGCTGAAACTTCCAGATCATTGCCCATCAGGCAATCTACAGGCAAGTTGGGGGACACTGCCACTCTTTTTGGGCCTGTGACCCCTTCCCAGCTGAGATTGACTATGGCCATGGGGTGATCTGTTCTGACACCATCTATGTTGGTCACCTGGTATTTAAACTCAGGTAAAAGCTGGTGACGGGGGACTAGTTTCCCTGCCACCATGGTGACACTAGCCCCTGTGTCCCTGAATGCCACAGCCTTCTGACCATTAATTATTGGCTCCAGTCTGTACCTGCCCAATGCATTGGGGCCCATGGTAAAGGTGGCAAATCCTATACCACCATCAGAGTCAGAGGAGTCTGTTGAGGGGGTCCTGTCTAAACTAGGGCCCACCTCTGTTCCTATTGCAAAAGCACCTAACTTTTTGGGTGCACTACTCCCAACTGGAGGATTACTACTGGTAGTACCAGGAGGGGTGGTAGTAGTTGTTGGAGGAACATTTTCCTTATTGCCAATCCTGGGGCAACTGGGATCTGTTTTCCAGTGTCCAGGCTTTTTACAGACATGGCAATAGGGTTTCTTTTCAGGAGAGGAAGGAGTTTGGGACCCACCCCCAGAAGAGGACTTTTGGGGCCCTGTAGTGGATTTATCCTTAGATGTATCCCCACCTTTCTCTTGGGACTTGGTAGAATCTTTCTTCTGGTCACCACCCTGGTTCTTAGGCCTTACCCTGGTTCTGACCCATTTGTCTGCCTTCTTTCCCAATTCTTGGGGAGAGGTCAGATCAGAGTCCACCAGGTACTGGTGTAAAAGCTGGTTTTGACAATTATTAAGGATCTGCTCCCTCATAATCAAATTGTACAATCCTATAAAGTCATGCACTTTGCTGCCATGTATCCAACCTTCCAGAGCCTTAGCAGAACAATCAACAAAGTCCATCCAGTCTTGAGTCTGTGCTTTTTGGGTATCTCTGAACTTTAACCTGTACTGTTCAGTTGTTAGGCCAAACCCATCAATCAGAGCACTCTTCAAGACTTTGTAATTGTCAGCATGCTCTTCTCTAACAGTGAGGAGCTTATCTCTACCTTTGTCTACAAAGGAGAGCCACAAGATTGCTGCCCACTTCTCCTGGGGGACCCTCTGTACTTTACAGGCCCTCTCCAGTGCAGTTATCCATTTGTGGATGTCATCCCCACTCTGGTAGGGAGGGACAACCTTGCTCAGGTTTCTATGGTCATAAGACCTTTCCCTATCTCTGGGAAAATTGCTGCCACCATGGGACTCTAGTCCCATCTTTTTTCTCTGTCTATAGAGATCTAGGGACTCCCTGTCTATAGCCAACTGCTGTTTTCTGAGCTCAAGCTGGGCTTGTTCATACTGAATCAGTCTCTTTCTCCTCTCATGAGAGGATTCTCTCCTATGAGAGGAGACAGAGGTCCCTACTGAGGTGTCAGAGTGGTTAGACTCCTGAGAAGGAGATCTAGACCTTCTGGGCACACTCACAACTCTTCCTGGGGGGACAAAGGGGAGGTCCTTCTGGGCCCCCTCCTCTTCCTCAGGAGTTGCTGCACTTTCCAGGTCAGGATCATTGTCATCCCCCTGGCCAGTTTCAGAGGTCAGGTCCTGGGCATTTTCATCCCTGGTCTCTCCCTCATCTTCTGCCCCACCCTCTCTGCCTACCCTTTCAGACCTTATGGGTCTTCTAAGATCATCTAGCAGAAGCATCTCCAGGAGACGTTGGGTGTTAGCACTTTTTCCTGTCTTCAACTTCCTAACTTTGCACAACTCCCTCAATTCCAAGAATGTGAGGGTGTCATATCTGGATACCAGGAGCTCACTGGTTCCTGGCAGTGAAGACATTACTAATGTGGCGTGGTGTATGCACTACCTACTCTAGTGTGGCCTACTAAACTCTCTTGAGTTGTAGAAAGGGTGTGCTATCCCTTAACACACAACTCTAAGTTCAGTAGAACTTACTGTATCCTAAGCTTGATTTATATGTACCTAAGGTACCCTTAGTGGTTTTCAGTTGATCAATTCAATTGAGATTATCTGGTAAAACAATAGCAAGCTGGAATCCCACACGCTGCACACCAATGTGAGAAGTTGGCCTGGTATATGCTGTCCACTAATTATAGTGGGCACCTTGCACCAGTCCAAACAACCCCTTATTGGAGATAGGTTAAAGACAACCTTTATTGAAAGCTATCCTAGTGGTAGCTATGGAGAGCAGCCTTCAGGCTAAGTCTTGGAGGAATGTAAAGCAGCTTGTTTTACCAGTCTATAATCTCTTGAGTGACCAAATGAAAGAGGACCACACCAGGTATATATTTAAAATATATGTATTTAGTCTTAAACACACCCCTCTAGTCTCTTTATGAGGCTAGAGTTTGAAATACATAAGTTACAAGTCGAATATCAACAGTAATAGCACAAATACACGTTTGAGCCCCAGGGGCGTACCAAACCATATACCAATAAAGTGGTATAAGAAACACGACTGAGCTAGACACAAGGCCTAGAGCCTGTAGAAGTGCTTGGCCCTCAAGGAACCACCCAAGGTAGTGACACAGGGGACCCACGGGGGGCGCGTGCAGTGTGAGAACACAGCCGCGAGTCGCCGTTGACTTCTATGGGGAATGTCGCGGTTGGAGTTTTAAAGAAAAAGGACACTTAGAGGAGGACTTGGAGCAAACCCCTTTATAACTAGGTTGTTCTAGAGTCTATACCCACAGGAGCACAGGAGTACTCGAGTTACCTCACCCAGGGAAGCCGGGTGCATAGGTGTCTTTCGGGGTCGGGTTTCGTCATCGTTTTCAATGGCGATCTACTGCAAAGTGCTGCTGGCGACCAATTCGAAAGTGTTCGGGTGGATCCAAGGGTGGATCGAAGATCTGAAGAACCTGAAAGCAGAGGGGACAGAGTCTGGGTCACTAGCCAGTGACCAGGAAGGCGATGAGCAGATGCCCACCGATGTCAGGTGCTTCAGGTAGGTTGACGGTCGTCTTGACTCTTCAGCCACGAGGTCCAGGAGGCTTCGACGACAACCAGGAGCTGGATTCGAGCTATCCCACAACGTCTGTCGATTGCAGAGGTGTTGGCGACCGGATTGGACCCAACAAGCCTTGGCAACGGCAAGTCTCATAGAAACAAAGAAAGGACGTTGATGCAGACCAGCAAGGTCTGGGGGACTCACCCAGCAAGGGTAAGTCAGGGCACATCTGGAGCAACCAGGAAAGCCCAAGCAGAAGAAGAGTTGCCTTCGGGAGGGCCCACTAGCCAACGGACTAGCAACCGCGAAGGAGCCTCGAGTGGACGCACTTGGAGCTGGCTCACAGGACACTCGTGGAGTGGAGGCCAGTGATCTTCGGTGCAGTTGCTGCTGGAGGCAATGGCTACTCGGAGCCCAAAGCACAACTTTGTGGGAGACCAAGAAGAGGATGCACTTGCAAATGTGCTCGGTGTCCAGGGGTCACGGTTCCACGTTACCCACGACAGCTATGGGCCTCAGCTTTGCTGGGGACTCAGGGCAGCCTCGGGGAAGTCTGGAAATCCACCTCTAGTGATGCAAAGACTTCGGCGTCCGGCGGGAGCTTCAGCGATGCAGACCGGACAATTGCTTCTTTGGTGCCTGCCAAGCAGGGGAGTCACTCCTTGACCCCAAGGGAGATTCTTCAGTCCTCTAATCTTGTAGTAGAGCGTCGAAGGTCCAGGATTCGGCTTCAGAGTTTCGTCCAGGGTAATCTAAAGTCCTAAGGACTGGGGTCCCATACTTATACTAAGTTAGGGGTTGGACATACTCTGGGGACCCACCTATGGGAGGGTCAGGGAAGAGGGGTGGTTACACCCATTCCCTTTGTCCAGTTTCGCGCCAGAGCAGGGGCAGGTAGCCCCTGCAACCGGTTTGAACTGGCATATGCACAGGGACACCAAATGTGCCCCCAGTGCAGGACTTCAAAGCACCAGAGGGTGCTCCCGCCCAGCCCCAATACACACTATCCTGTCTGGGGAGGTGGTTACACCTCCCTTCGACAGGAAACCTATTGTCCAGGCCTCCCCTGCCGGAGTTTCAGTCAGCAGCAGGAGGCCAGACCCGTGTCTGTGGCAGCGGCATCCATTTTGTGATGCCAGGACTCTGGAAAGAAGTTACCGGGCAGCCCGGTGTGTACATGTCTCTCCCTCTAGAAGGGTGGAATGCTACCCCGCCGCCAGGATTGGTGGGGGTAGTATTCCAAGATGTTTGACACCAAACACGACATGTTTTGGTGCAGCCAGTCCAAAGTTAGCATTGTACCGCGAGGATATAATGCACTTAAGAGTATATGGTCAGGCTGTACCACAAACAGCATCAGAGGAAGGACTCGAACGCTGCAGAGGGGCTCTGCTCATGCAGGGGCACCCTCTCACATAAAAACCAAGCACTCTGCCTTCAGGATTGTTAAGGCCTGCCATAGGAGTGACTTATAGGTTTATATGTGTGTGTAATGGTAGTGATATAGGTAGCCTATATCACAGTAAGGGGTGCATGCACCACCTTACCCAGGCTGCAGTAGCAGACCTGTGGTGTCATTTTGGCTGGCCTTCCAGGGGTGGCATAATACATGCTTCAGCCCCTGGCAGGCCTCTGGGGTACCCATGCCCTGGGTACATAGTATACCATATACTAGGGACTTATAAGGGCACTCCAGATTCCAATCAGAGATGTGCCTAAGGCACATGGAAACCATTTTATAGAGGAAGCAGATAGACTGGGGCCCTGGATAGCAGGATCCCAGTCCAACTAAGTCATAACCCAGCAAAACACCAGGAAAAAGTGGGGGCAACCATATAGTCAGATTCCACCTTCCTACACAAACCACCTTGCACCTGCACCTAGACTCTGCCATCTGTGAGTATACCCTGCCAAGTGGTGTCACCACAATCCCGGATCCCTGGAAGTGGGCCGGTGGGCCTACGGTGCTTACCAGCAGATACAATGCATCTTCTTGACTGAGCGGGACATCACTGAGCAAAACCGATGCATCACTGCTGCTGCAAGAATTTGGGCTTGTCACAAAGACCCGCATCGCCCCTCTTGAAAATGACACATCACCCCAGCAGCGCAACGCATCTACAGCCCAAGTCATCACATTTCTTTTCGACGGCATCCCAGATGATGACAGACTTCAGGTCTCAGCTTTGCAGCTCCTTAGAACTGACGCATCACCAGCTGCACAGTGCATCCCTGATGCAGGACTTCGCATTGCAAACCCCGTCAATGGGAATCTTGACGACGATACAACAGGACCTTGCACCGCAGCCTCACTACACATTGAAACCAACGCATCACTCAGGCTCTGTGCCACATCTTCAACTCGAATCCATGCAACGACCCGCAACCAGGATTTAAGGTACTCTGTTCAGCGGGCCTAACTGGGTCACTATAGCTGGTAAGCGCTCCATTGCGGTCAGCCTGAACTTGTGATGTTTTCCCGGTCTGGCGTGACCAGATTTCCTCACTTGGTGCTTTGTGCTTTTTGGCACTTTTTCACTATAAACTTTTAAATTCAATACTTCCTTCCCTACTAATTTCATTTTTGTCATTTTGGTCTTGTTTTATTTATTAAAAAGCGCTCCTCTTATGAATGGTTTTTACTGTTTTACTGTTTGAAGTGTTACACAAATACTTCACCCATTGCCTCTAAGTTAAGCCTGACTGCTCTGTGCCAAGCTACTAAGGGGTTGAGCACAAGTTAATTCGGGGTTTGCTTGTGCTCTACCCTGACAAGGATTGTGGTTGCTGCTGGACCAGGGCTTACACCCCAGTGAACCAACAACCCCATTTCTTACATATGGGTATTAATTGTAGTATATTCTCACAAAAGAGAGGGACTGGGAATGTTTGAAGGTCCAGCATACATGCTTCAAATGTAACTATACTATAGTAAGTAGGGTATGCACTTCCTATTTCAAAAAGTGTTAGAGTGTGATAACCAGGTTAGTTAAGTCCTGAGGAGTCAGCATGGAGCGCGACTCCTTAGGAGCAAGAGACCCCACACACCAAGATGGGTGTCATGCTTCATCATCGGGCGTGCTCCATGTCGGGCCAGTGCTTCAATGCCCGACGGGCCCCCACAACGGGGCTCTTTGAAGGAGATATTCCACGTATAAAGTTTTGTAATATGTGAAGCCTGGGTGTCTGGCTGAACAGTGTAGATTTGTGTAAAGGATTTTTCAAATTTGAATAATAAGAGAGTGCAATCAAAAATAGGTCAGAAGGTCCTCTAAAAAGGTTTTAATAGGCGAGTTCCCTAGCCTATGTCAAAAATGTGTGTGCTATCATTAGAAATAATAATCTATGATAGCTGGTGGGTCGACATGTTTTTGCCCTGACCAGTCTACTAAGGATCTGGTGGCAAGCCTTCAGGACCAGTGTACCCTAATCAACATGGCGGCTGGAATCATTAATTACTCAATAACCCGATTTCCAATTTACCAGGCAATTGCCTACATATATAAATATCTATGAAAGTGTAAATAAATGACCCTACTGCTGTGCAGTTAGGCTTCCTCGAGTAAGAGCAAAGCTGCATGCTAATTATGCGTGGGAGTCTGCTACAGAGGTGTGCGGGACGACCTACCTGCAGGAGCTAAGCCTGGGTAGGTCGTCCTGCTCACCACTGTTGTGAACTCCCACCCACCTTTAAGGTTCAATCTAGGAGGGTACGAAATTAACATAATTTGCTTTTGCATAATTATGCAAAATTTCAGTAAAATTACCAGGAGTACTTGATCAGTAAGATTGAGGGGGGTGGGAGCTTCAGATTTTCCAACAATGATGCTGGCATACATTGTTAAAATACATTATACGACAAGCAGGTTGCATGAGAGGTGCTAAAGGAGCAAATGCGGATCGGTAGGGGTACTAAGTGAGGAAAAAACTATATTTTGTAAAATAAACAACATTGTTAAAGACTTTTAAATCAGAGAGGGACAGAGTGCGTTTGTGGATTGTCTGTGTGTATGCAAAAATTCCTGGTGAAATCCGACAGACACCTCACCATAACTGACTGAAAGCACCTGTACCTAAGTATTTATCAAAAAATACATTTATTATGGGGAAGTAACACCCCATACATCCCCCCTGAAGCTACGCCCCTGAAAAGTGCGTGAACTATTGTGTAAATACGCAAAAAGCAAATCTGTCTTTTAGCGCAATTTAGCAGCTTACATTCTGGCTGTTCGCATTGTTTCTGTGCTATGATTCTGCCATGAATGGTGGCGTATTATATGACGTGGAGAAATGGCATAACTTTGGGAATTTTGCAAAGCAAGCACAGTTCCAAATGCCCAAAAGAACACAAATTACACTAGCAGAATTTAAATTTCACTCAGACCTAGCTCAAGGCTGTAAGATAGCTCAATGAGTTAAGTGCTTGCTGCTGAGATGATTTAGCATAACATAAATGTGACATGCTTGAAACCTGGCAGGATTGACTGAACTTTTCACCTTCCACTGAGTATTTACCAGTCAGAAAATCATAAGTCCACTTACTGAAGCTGTAATTCAGTCATTGTCTGTGTTTTCCTATATGTAACATATACACACACAAATAGTACTATTAGTTTCAAAATCAATAAATTATATAATTACATATTATTCACATTTGTTAAACACCATTTCTATGGCATTGTAGTATATTCTTTAGCTAAGTGCCATGTTGTGCGGATGTCTGGTTGTGAAAAGACTCAGAGAAGAATTATTTGATAATGTCTATTGTTTGTTGGTGTTTGATTGAACAAGGTTGATGGAGAGTTGTGAAAGCATAGTAAGTTTGATCTAAGAAGATCTTTTTAGTTGTTTATGTGTATGGTTATGTTTGCCATTTCCATTTTTCACTCGATTGGGAGGGGGGCAGTTTTACATTGTTCGGCCAAAGTACAGTAATTTTTATATATGCATCACAACCTAGGTCAGGGTCTTATGAGTCCATGTAATGCGAGGGAGAGTGCATTACTATCAGTGCCTTAATGTGCAGGAGCTGTTAGGTACTGAGTACCTGTACTTCTTAGATTTGAAGGGGAGAGTGCTAGCACTTTTCAGCAGTGACTCAATACTTTTAATTGCTGAGTACCAGCATTTCTCAATCAATCGATCAAACTGTTATATAGCGCAGCTTATCACCCAGGAGGGTATCCAGGTGATGGGCTGTGGGTCTCAGTCGAAGAGCCAGGTCTTGAGTCGCTTACTGAAGTCTGCCAATGAGGGTGCTGTTCGAAGGTGGAGGGGAAGGGTGTTCTAGGATTTGGCGGCAAGGTTGGAGAAGGATCGTCGTCCGGTGCAGCAGCGGGGGATGCGCAGTGTCTGCGTGAGGGCGAGGTGAGGCAGAGCGTAGGTTTCTGAGTGGCTGGTGGAAGTTCAGGCAGTGGTCATGTATGCCAGTCTTCGGTCATGGAGGGCTTTGTAGGTGCAGATCAGGAGCTTGAAATGGCACCTAATCTCGATGTGGAGCCAATGGAGGTCTCTCAGGTGCTGGGAGATGTGGGTACTTCTTGGTAGCAAACAGATACTCTGGGTTAGGGAGTGACTGCACTTCTCTCATTCAATTTCAAGCACTAGTTATTTTTATGCTAGTTTTATCAATATGATTCTGGGGTGTATGTTGGGGTGATGTGCAACAGTGACATGATTTGACAGCTCTTTGATACCTAAATGGCTTTAGGTCTATGCTGCACGCATTATGATGAGAGGATTCTGCTGACTGAGTTTGGACATTGGTAGGTGAGATTGGAGGCAGAGTAATGTGTTATTATTAGGAATAGGGTACTATATTATGGCTGATAAAAATCTAAATATGGACTATTGGATGTGACTGGACGTGTGCTGATTGCATGTGGTGAAAACTGTCTATAAATTATTGATTCCAAACTTGTTTGATGGCTTTGGGTTCAGACGATGGATAGTCAGAAATTAACTAATTATTCAACTAGTTATTTTATTTGGTGTGATGTTGGACACAGCATTCCGTTCAAGCATCATCAAGTTACTAGGGTAGCTGTTTCATTCCCTGCATCTGTTTTGGCGATTTATTTGAGTATTCTGGCTTTTCAGGAGGCTGGGACTGCTTGCTTTTGAATAAAACTTTTTCTTAACGAAAATAGATTATTTACACTGCTAATGTACTTTCACAGGGAGAAAATTGCAGATTGTAAGAACTTGGAAAGCTTCACAGTAATGTACAAATAATGGAGTGTAGTTTAACGCCTGCACTACTACTTTGTAAATGTGATTTACGAAAGGGAACAATGAACTAACATCAGCGCGCTCACATTGCTGGACTGAAAGCAGTCATTCAATAGAAAGAAAACATTGTTTCAAGTTAAGTAACTACTTTGGCTGATGTGAGAGTAGTATACAGGTCTTATTCAAGAAGAAGGGAGGAAGAACTAGACGTGTCTTGAAAGTGTCAGCGATCCAGAATACTGATTCTGCATGCAGTGTATCAACGGATTGAAACTGAAACTCGGGTTGCAAGCCTCTGAAAAGTTAACAGTCCCCAAGTTGGGAAGGTAACTCGTTCCCAAGAGGAAAGTTATCTGCTTTGTACCCTTCCCTTTTATGAATGAAGAAAACCCTGTAAAAGAATCTTTTGAAAAAAATATTCACTAATATTCAGAAAGAAATGTTAAATAAACGGGCAAGCATTTATTAATCTACAAATAAATGCTTGCCCGTTTATCAAATTGGTTTTAGACCTCCTTACACAATCTCTGACCCACCCAGACTCCCTACCGCCACCCTGCTGGCATCAGTGTGGCCCTCGGTCACACCACAGACCCTACTTTGTGGCCCCTGGGCAAATGTCTTCTAGTGCACATGCTTTAAGGGAAGCAGGCTGCTTTCTAAAAAGTGTATTTATTGAAAGTCAGTCGCTGACATGATGGTCTGCTGACTCAGGTCATGAGACCTGTGATAGCCAGAAGGTGACCCAGTTCAGTGCCACCATTAAAAGCCTGGTGGCTCCCCAACCTTTCAATGAGGCAGGGTTCGGCGGGCGGGAGCTGCGCCAATTTATGCCAAACTCCCACTCAAATAGTCCCTAAATCATTTGGAGGCAGTTTAATCAATCATTACAAAATGTACTTAGTAAGAGAAGGCAACTAAATAAGTAGATGTGTGGTTACATCATTGTTCAAGTGGGGCAGAATGCAAATGATGTTATTTTTTATTAGTCACCCCCCATGCACGTGAATCACTGTCACAATGTAATTTAACTTCCAGAATGCTTGTTATATAAATTGTTCTTTTTTTAAGTAGAACGCTTTATGTACGTTTAACTTTTATTTTTTAGAAAATTAGATAAAAGGCTTCTCAAGTGTTATTTAGTAAGTAGTCTGGTATTTGGAAAATGGCCCTTAGGCAGCATATTAGTTGGGGGTGTGCAAACTTGAGAAAACGGCAGATTTGGAATTATGCGGTGGGTGTTTTAATCTTCACAAACTTGGTGTTGGGCGCATTCTGATGATCACTTATTAAGATTTTACAAATGCTGTGGTGACGCATCCAGTAAAAGACTAGTTAAGATACAGTATGGATGTGCGACCTAGCTTTGGGTGTTGTGTTAATAAGCGATGCCTTTTGAATCGCCACTCTCCTAATTGAAAACGGTCACAGGGTGTCACTAAACCTCTTCTGCTTTCTTTTATGAAAGGCATCAGCTTTTCCTCTCAAAGTAAGTTATTAACAAATTTAAAGCGTTGTTGACAGATTTCTGTTTCTAAGGAGCCTAAAGAACTTTTCAAGGGGAAGCGCACAATACAGTATAATTAATTAGCATTTAATATTCAAATTTATTTCCAAAGCAGATGGAGTTGTGATTAGGTTAACATGACTACAGATGGTGGAAAATAAGTGTCCACGGCTGCTAAATATCAACAAATCATATTTCAGTCTTTTCTTAGAGGCAGAGAGTCCCTTTTCTTAGCACTAAACGCACTTTGTGTATTTGCATAGCTTTGCTTCAAAGAGGCATTCTGAGGTGTTACTTGGACAGATCAGCACAGACACACATAGGTTTTGATGTAAAGCTACTAAGATAGCCAGTTTGGGCTTTGCATCAAAAACTAATGCCATCTCGAAGGGGAAATGTTTTCATCTTTTAAAAAAAAAAACCTTCATGGCATGTGTACATGTGGTCCACAGCACACATCCAACGCATGGGATCTCTGTGAAATGTGTCTAGGTACAGGAATTTTTACTGGAAGGGTGTGCTTCAAGTGCAAATCCCATATTAGGCAATGCACACTCATCTCTGCACCATGGTGCGAGGCTGTGCATCACGCAAGGAGCCTAAAAAGAGCCCGAGCATTGGTGATGACAATAGCAGGTCATCTTAGTAGATATGGCTATGCACTGTGTTTTCCCCCTTGCACAATACAGCATAGCAAATTTGGTTGCTGTGCCATGTTGCGTGAAACATTTGTAAATCTGCCACAGAGTATGGTGGAAGAATATCCACCTGAAAATTCTTCTTAAAATGTATCAATTCCTTTTGGAATGGGAAGACTTTCCATTTCCATCCAACCCATTTTATTCACCCAGAACTCACCATGAGTGATATTCCTCTGAATCCATCATGGATGGTGTGATTGATGGAAGGAAATTAATGTTTTTACCCACTACCTTTGTCAGGTTCTCTCAGTTCAGTTTCTTTCCAATTGTTACGTATTAGCTTGCAGAGGCATTTTAATGCAAACCCAAAGTGGGTAATTGCCCAGGACCTTCACCCTCCAAGGTATCCCAGCAGGGGCAGCTCCTCCGCTATGGCAGAGGAGCGTCGCCCCACTGCTTTCTCTCAGGACCCGGCGGAAAGGTAGGTTTTACATTTTTTTTAAAAATTATGACCCACTCACGCAACTCCCCCTCACCGCGCAACCCCCCTGTTACAACCCCCCCCACCCACGAGCCAAGCCGGCCGCTACTGATCCCTGGTAAAGTTATCAAGACAGTCAGAAGTTGTGATGTAATAGTAATAGGGGTGTGCATGAAAAACACATCTGTTTCTAATGACAGCTGGGCAAGCATGCTGTACAGAAGCATAGTGTGCATGCTTGTCATGTCCAACCTTAAACCTGGCACTCTCGGGCAGTTGGTGGGAACAAAGTTAAAACCTCTGTCTTTCTCATGCATTTCTTCTTGTTTCATATCAGCTCTTTTACCTCAACCCTCTCTCTTTAGCTTTCGCTCAATGCCTACATCTACGTTGCTGTCCCCCTCTCAATATATCTCAACCTTCTCTACCTTATATATGTCTATCTCACCTCTCTTAGTGCACCTTTCTCTTCCTGACTTCTCTCAGACTGTATAGCCTTACCTCTTGTCCTACCACTCTCTTGGTCTACCTCTCTATCAGTACCTCCTCCCCCTCTCTTTGCAACAGCTAACTTTCATCTTCATACCTCTCTTTTCACCTCACTTCCTTATTTCTTATCTATCTATTTACCTCACCTCTACTTCTCTCCTTCCATCTCTCTAAACCCCAAGTCTCTCTACTGCTAACTCAGCCCTTTTTCTGCCTTACTTATTTCTACTTTCACACTCTACCTCATTTCTCTAACTCATATTCCTCTACCTCCTCTCACTCAGCAGCACCTCTCTTTCTTAACTTACCTAAACCCTCACTATATCTCACCATCTTACCTATCCACCTCCCTCTTATTCTCCTGTTGCTTCCATGTCAACTATGTTACTGCTTTGCTCCTTTCTCATTATCTTCTTTCTCTATATTGGTTTCTCAATCTATCATTACCACCTCTCTCTGACCTTGTTCCCTCCAAATCGTCTCTATTCCAACTCACCCTCTTTATCTTCACCTCTTTTTCTTTACCTCTGTTGCAGCAGAAGCCAATACAATTACGAACATAACCTTAACACTGCAACTGGGCCCATACAGGTAGAATTTTTATTTAACTTCAATATTTCATCTTAGAGGCGATGGTTCTCTGATTGACCTTTCTGTGTTGTAGTAAGGGGTGAGAAATCAGGATGTCCAACTGTCAGCTACCCAATGAGGACTATTAATTGGTAGCCAATTCACAAATTGGTGATCAGGTTCAAGTATATTATTCTCAAAACCATACTGCAAAGATAAAGTATTGCTTTGGTAGACTGAACCTCCTAAAGAAGTTTAGTCGAACAAGAATCATGCAAAACAAGAGCTCTTCTATGGCTACACAGAACAAGAGCTAAAGAACCTGATGTTCTGAAAATGATCTGTGACTGTCTCTGTTATGCATTTAAAATCAGTATAGTTTCTGCAAAAAGATCATTAGACACAATAAGACTCAGACAACTTTAGATAATGCGGTTATTGTATTAAAGATACAAATTCAATGCATATAAGTAACATAAGGTCAGTCATAAATCTAATAGTTCAAAATATAAAATCACACATCTAGGTAAAATAATGTACCCCTACCTAAAAGAATCCATAAAGAGGATGGTTTTTGAAAACAAAACAATTTCTACCACTAACATAACAAGAAGTTGGTTCTCAAAGATCCTCTTAGCATGGGCAAGGGAATCAAGTTAAAGTCCACTCGAGGAAAAGTCCATGGGAATGGACAAGGGAATGGAGCATAAATCAGGTACGTCCAAGCCTGGTTCTTCACCAAACTGCTCCAAATCCTCCAACAGGCAAGTTCATTAGCAAGGGCAAAAAGCAAGGGGCATTAAAGTAAGTCGGGCAGGCAGGTTAGAGGCAAAGAAAGTGAAACAGGGGTCGTCTGAGCATAGGCATAAGCTCGCCTCCTTCTCCTGAATAACGTGGTTTTCTAGTTCATATTAGCCATTATGACATCAATGGTCGGTCCACAATGGTCTGATCATCATGTGATCATCTTTCCGTCTTTGAGGTACAAATTGATACTTCAGCATATTTTCTCATGCACACCATGAGAAATGGCTGCCCATTCCATTCTCACAGGTTAGTCGACAATGAGCTTATTTTCTTTGCTCCATGAATATAGTTGAAAATGTACTTTCCCATCATTCATACACAATAACATGTACAAGAACAATTAAAGCAACATTTAAGAATTGTATTGAAGTCCATTGTACAAGGCTATGAAATAATGCAGACTAAGGTGAAAAGACATCTCAAGCATATTTTAACTTCAACAGTTCATATTTAGTAAAATAAACTCAGCATAATGAATAAATCACACATATCACATATAAGCATTTTGTAATGTTGTCAGTGATTGTTACACAGAAATGTTCAACTTTAATTGTGTCCTACTACCACAATTTCAAAATGTAGCAACATGTAAATTAATTCTAAGAATTATTAAAATTAAATTGTTTTTGAACGCAAATTTTCTTTATCCTATTAAGCACTTATACTGAACGTTTCAGACATGTAAGACATTTAATTTAGGAACTGCACCAATGTTAAGTTTGTTATAACACTTTGCAATGAAGTCAATCGGAATGCTAGGCTTCTCGATAGTTTTTCATGACATCTTCATTAATAATATAAAGTAATTAGTTACTTAAAACATCTTAAATTCTTTAATCGATTAATCCTACTGTTTCTACCTAGTCAAGCACACTTTTACAGTGCTGGTACATCAACTTTTCTCAGTTTCAGGGTCGTTTTTCTAGAATTGTGCAAAGTGCATGATACTTTCCATTGTCAGGATAGGTCTTAATTGTCGTGCAAGGCAAGATCAGCTTTTGCGCTGCATCACCTCTTTCACCAACTCACAACTCACTGTATCTCTCCCTGTCTGTTACTTAGTATTAAGCTCTCCTCTCTCAACCTCATCACTGTTACTGTTGTTCACTTCTATTCTCTCTGTGCCTCGTCTGCCTTTTTAAGCTTCATCCCTCTCTCTCTACATTTCACTCTGCCTCACAAATTTAATTATTGATACTGTCTTTCTAAATCTCTTATTTTGCTCATCTCTCTTCCTCGCTGAACAATCCATATTTCCCTCATTACCTCGCCTCTCTACACGTCTACCTATAACTCCATCAGCTTCTTTATGTTTATACAATGCCTCTACTTCAACCTACATTCTTTCTCTACCATACCCTTTAGAGAGCCCTACCCTTCTCAATTCCTCTACATTTCCTTTGCAATAATTCTAGCTCTTTCTACTTTTTTATCACACTCCAAAACCTTAGCTATCCTCTCTATCTCTCATTTTTTACCTACCTCTTGCTTTTCATATCTCTATGGTTACCTCATCATTCTCTCTTTCACACCTGTATCTCCCCATCATCTCTAACTCCCTTCTCCCTCTATCTCACCTCTTCTGATTTTTTACCTTCTTTAACTCTCTGAACTTCGCCTGTTGCCTGCCCCTTCCATGTCTATTACTCAGCAGAGCTGGAGGTCACTGTCTACCATAGAAGTGAAGAGAAAGAAGTGAGGAAGGGCAAGAAAGGGGAAAAGGATTAAGGAGACAATTACATAGCAGTGACTTGATTTACACTGTTAGAGAGAGAATTCAAGTTGTGAAGGGGCATTTATTTATAGTTACAAATATTAAGCAAATAAGCTCTACGTCCATATAAAGTATTTAAAGATTATACACTGATTCACTAATTATTTACCAAGTCACACTTACTTGTTGGATGACAAATAAAATCGATATCCAAGTTGAAAAAGTTGGTTTTATTCAAGCTTTATTTGGTTACTGTTTGCATGATAGACACTGGGCAGATTGAACGTTTTGCGTATCGCCATTTCTGTAGGCATATCATAATAAAGACTTGAATTAGCTGAAAATGAGTAATAAATTAAAAAATGTCCTAAAAAGGAGCACTAAAATATCTTGTCCTTGACCACAAAATCAGTAAGATGGGGTTCTTGTGGTCAATTCAATTTCCAGGCAATGCTGTCTTTTATACAGCTTGTCTGCACATAAATAATTTGAAGACGTGTTTTGGCAGTTTGAATTCCCGCATTTCAATCCAAGCTCGCTCTGTGAGCATGCCATACCTCTACAGCTGTAGAGCTTTCTAGTTCATCCATCCAAGTGTCTTGTATCATAATTTTATATATACAACATTTTTGCCATAGCCGTTATATCTATGACTCATTTCAAACACATTTCCCCTCCCGGTCTGCCTTGAGTTGATCTATTCCATCATTAAGAACTGGTGAAGTGTTTTATATTTACATACAGATAACCTTTGACAACTGAAGTTAGTTCATAAATTCCAAAGACCAAGTCCAGCTGAGAGGTCTACAACAGCAAAGTCAGTGGATGATGGCTAAGCAAAGTCATCAATCTAGTCTTTTCACCCACTTTATCATCTAACTGCCATGAGATGGACAGAAATATGAACTGTGAAGACATTTTAGAGAGAATAAGGAATACGGGGCATATTAGCAAGACCCACGTTAAAATTATCGCCGTTTTAGCGGCAGGAAACTGCCGCTAAAGCGGCGATAATGGGCTTGCTAATATGCGTTATAGAATTCAATGAAGCCCAGGTTAGATGTGCATGACATCTAACCTGGGCTTCTATTGAATTCCATAACGCATATTAGCAAGCCCATTATCGCCGTTTTAGCGGCAGTTTCCTGCCGCTAAAACGGCGATAATTTTAACGTGGGTCTTGCTAATATGCCCCACAGTGACTACACCTTTTAAGCACATGCATCTGCAGTCTAACTCATGTTTAAAGATGAAGTGGACTTCTGGATTTTACTGTGATTTCTTCTTCAGTCACCTATTCGCTCCATTGGATTATTTTAACCCATAAAAACACTGTTTTGGACCTATGGTGTTGTGGTTTTGGACCTCTGTTATGGAGTTAGACCCCCAATTCAGACTCACTCAACCCAAGTTCTATGGCAAAACAGGTTTTTGCAGACGTATGCAGGCCTGAGTGAGAACATCTATTGTCTGACTCACTCTGGCATCTGTGCATCGGCAGAACTGTCACAGATGGGGCTCAAGCATAATATGATTTTTATTGGGGATGAAAAGGGAATAAACATCCTCATTTTGAGTACAGTGTAATGCTTTTCACTCTGCACTATTTGTGTTTTACTGTTCCCTCCAGATAGGCTTAAGGCCAAGAGTAGTTAGTTGCCTTGTATCCAAATTAATGGATTAGGAACTCAAATATTAGGTAAGTTTCGAAATGCATGGGTTCCTTCACACATTTAATAATTTGGTATATTTCCCTGAGCTAAACCTAATGAGCTTCATGTTTGAGCTACCCTGCTGGGAGAGTAAATTGCTCTACCGCACCAGCCTACAACTCAGAGGCCACAAACAACAACGGGCTCATCTAAAGATGCTTAGGATTCTCATGGGAGAGGACAGCGGTAGGATGGCATCACTAAAGCTGTTAGCAGCACCTCCCTGTAAATTGGCTTGAAGGACATTCCCACAAGGCACACAGGAAGAAAAACCAGACTTCTGGCTCCAGTCACCCCAATGGCTTCTTTGGATTTTGCGAGGGAAGAAACCAGGCCTGGGTGGGCAGAGCTATCATGACTCACCCCCATTAGAGAGATTTGATTCTGTGTATTGGCCCATGTGTCCCTTAAAGAGTGAATAAGATTGCCTCCCATGCCCTGAAAGTCCCCAGGCTGTGCCATGATCCATGCAAAACAGCAAGTGGGAAGGAGGAGGGCAGGCAAGAGGAGCCCACATAACAAGGCAGTCAGGCAACCACAGCTGCACAGTCCTCTGCCAACTGCCTAAGTCAGTTGGCCCCCCATTGGTGCAATGGGTAGAGACCAGAGGCCCTGCAGCCCTTGGGGCTGCTATGCAGTACCTGGCAATAGTATGAGAGAAAAAAAGAAAAGGAAAAGTTTCACAGGAACTGCAGCTGCATCCAAAGAAAACATGAAAAATAAATATTACCTTGCTGGCCATGGCTGCAACAGAGGCATAGTAGAACCATGCTTCGGGAATGAAAGGGCACCTCATACGCCCCTGCAGCTTTGAACATTTGTATATTATTATGTGGAGCCCATAGAAGAACAGGGCCCCTGGAGTCACAGTGAGCCCCCAAAAGCCCCCTCATTCAAGAAAACAAGTGATATCCTGAGTTTCCAGGCTGGGAGAATCAGTGCCCCTTACAGAAGCTGAGCCCATTATTACTTCATGCTCAGAGTTGAATATTTTTGTACCCCATTAGAGTAACCAACACTGTTTAGATAGGTCTTTTATGGTTGTTTGGCAAACTGGTGTAAAAGAAGAAATGTGCGTTGCTGCTGCACTGCTCGTCTTTTTTCATGAAAAATAGTGTCAAAGCCAATAGATCTGGATTTTTAATAGTTAATGACGGATCAATTTTGAAATGATTGTGGTAAAGACTGTAGGAATGTACAATTGGTTTCTAAGGATGCAGGTCTGATTATAAACACCTTGACCAAGTCAGTAGACCTAAATAAATATAAATTGTGTGGTTTTCTATATGCAGATTTGAAGGTGGTGCTGTTTTAGCAGGTAGGTTCTGCCGATGCAGGAATTGATCAATGTACCTCAGAATTCCAGGTTTGAATGTAGATCTAGAGGGTAGTGGCCCACTGTGTTATTTTTTTACGAAATGTAATTTGCACCAAAGGTAGCTTGAAAGTCCACTTTAGAAGGGGTTCTAATTGTTTTTCCCTATGTTGTTCTGTAGATGTTGTTAATTTTGTGTATATTTATGTGTTCACAAAAATAATTTATTTTTAAAATAATAAGCACTCATTTGACAATGATTTAATAAGTGTTGTTAGATGCATTGCTGAGTTTAGAATTTCTAGACACAAAAGAACAACTAGAGAGTAAGGAAAAAATAGTAAGGCTACTTCTCCTTTTCCCTGGGTAATATGCAAATAAACAAAGTGGACAAGTCCTTAGTAGGTTTTAGGTCGTAGTTCCTGACCTATACCTTCGAAAAGGAGCGCAAACAACAAAAGGTTGGGGCATATTAGCAAGAAGAGGCGATAATCATCGCTAACCCTGCTTAGCGTGATTTTTTTTATCGGCGGCTATCGCTGGAATATATCGCCACGCTAACGCTGTATTAGCAACGATTAGCGCTATGGCGATGAAAATTCCAGCAATAGCGGGGAAATGGGCCAACATCGCTGAAAAACCAGTGATGTTGCATGGAGAAGGGAGAACACCTTGCTGATACGACCCTGTGGTCGTATCAGCATAATCCACCCCCATGTTAGGTATGGCTAACACCTGCTAATTGCAGGTGTTAAATAAATGGCGATGACCCCGGTTAGCGCGACTTTTCACGTCGCTAACTGGGGCCATGGCCACCTTGCTAATAGGCGATAGGCCTGTTAGCGAGTGTTTCCCAGGTTTGTTCATCGGGAACGCCCACTTTGCATGTCATTAGCGATAAATATCGCTGACATGCAAAGCGGTAAAAAAACGGGCGCTAATGCCCGCAAACTGTCGCTAACTGCTGTTAGAGACAGTTTGCTGATAGGGCGATATAAATATCGCCGCTTTAGCGGCAAAAAGTGCCGCTAAAGCGGCGATAGTGCCCTTGCTAATATGCCCCGTTGTTTTTAGGAAACCCCTCACTCACCTACCTAGTAGGTGGCATGCTTCATCATCGGGGCCCAGCTGGATTACCGAGTGTAATCCAGCTGTGCTTCAACGCCTGATTTTACAGCGGAGCGGGTTATTGTGTGAGAAGTGGAAAGTGCTATGTGAAGTGAAATTACGTGATAAAAATGTCTCTAGGAAATACCCTTATAAAAGTTTTAATGAAAGGGTCCTAGGACATAGGTAAAAACATCGTCGGGATATGCATGAGGTTTTTAAAATGTACCTATGTATCCCTGAGAAAGTGTAGGTCTACTAGTTTCAGCCTTCAGATACGTTCAAGAGGCTTTCGTCAGGACCAATTTTAAGTGTGTGGCCAAAAGAAAAAGGCCACTGTGGTGTAAATATCAGCACACACCCTAAAGTGCGCTGTAAGTGTGGTGGGATCTTGTTACTTACAGATCCTCTGCGGGGAGTACCTGTGAAGGAGAAAGTACAAGTACAATGCGACATATTCGTTTGTATTCAAGCATTTCATGCATGTCTTGCTTAATAGCGCTCCTCCATGCGAAGAGTAGTGGGGAATGTAGGGAAGAAATGGGAAGATGGCATCATGCATGTGACATTGTGAATGCATGCATGATGGCTATCTGAAAAAATAACCAAGCGTGGCTACAATGTGCCCGGGTGGTGCCTGATTAAATGCAGATCAGAAATAATGACACACGTAGTCTATTTGTGCGTATTACTCAATGGTGGACTATTTGTAAGCTTCAAATGTTTCGCGGTCTGGCACATTTGGTGAGTATTTAAAATTAAGTATCTAGTGGATGCGCATGATTTATATCAAGAGAACACATTTAACACAGAAAGACAGACGGGACATAATGACTGACAACATGAATGCGGCCTCACTTTGACTCTGTTTGAAAAACGCCTCATGGATCCAATCATACAATGCTACACCCAATTCTGACCCTACAAAAGAGTAAAAAGGCCGAGACAGCGGTTGCGGTAATGTACTTACTCGCATCGCGGCTCCTGCGTATTGCTAGCGGGCGCTTGTACTCACGTTTGTCTGGGGCTAGAAATCATTGTAACCTACGTTGAGGACCGGATCCCGCGGTTGTGCGGTCTGCGGAAGGTCTTCCTACTTCTAACAGGAAGAATGCATATCCCGACGATGTTTTTACCTATGTCCTAGGACCCTTTCATTAAAACATTTATAAGGGTATTTCCTAGAGACATTTTTATCACGTAATTTCACTTCACATAGCACTTTCCACTTCTCACACAATAACCCGCTCCGCTGTAAAATCAGGCGTTGAAGCACAGCTGGATTACACCTGCAATCCAGCTGGGCCCCGATGATGAAGCATGCCACCTACTAGGTAGGTGGGTGAGGAGTTTCCTAAAAACAACCTTTTGTTGTTTGCGCTCCTTTTTGAAGGTATAGGTCAGGAACTACGACCTAAAACCTACTAAGGACTTGTCCACTTTGTTTATTTAGAATTTCTAGCACATACCCTAGTCAGCCTTGCACTACTCTTCTTTACTACCATGAGAGTTAAGTGCTTAAAGGGGTACTTGGCTATGGGATACAGAAGTGAAACTCTCCAGTGGACACAAAGAGACCTAGAAACTTCAGAATTCCCTGGAACTTCCTAAACTGAATTTCTTGCAGTAATCTTCTCCAGATTCGGAGCCACAACACTTTCTGTCAGAGCGCTTTATATGAGCACCAGTTGCATTACACAAGGACGCATTCATTTCTGTTAGGCACGGGGAGATTAAGTGATTTGCCCAGAATCACAGGATGTTGAGCGTCATTGCCGAAACTCTAACCTGGTTTCCCAGATTTGAGATCCACCGCCCTAGCCGTTAGGCTACATCCTCTCCCCCAACACTTATGGGTTGACTTGCTTAATCTAATCTGTTACAAAGCTTAATAATAATTCACAACGGAACAATGACTGGTTCAACGGGTCCAACCCAGAAAGCCCTCATCTATTGCTAGATGTGACTTAGTCATTGGATTTTCAAGAGTTCAGAAGAAGCTCTCAAAGTCACAATAACTACAGAACAATATTTGTAAATTGATCCCAAAGCATAGTTTGGAATGAACAGCCTGGGTGGTTAGCCCTAATAACATCCACTGTTTCTAAATTGTGTTTAATTAAAGCATGTTGCTTTGCATTCCCTACAGATCATGGATGTGTGATAATTATTAAGTGGCATTAACAATATTAATGTCACAGAAACAAGGAAATCAAATACTTAAACCTATTTAGAAAAGAGGCCAAAACATAATGAGCAAAATGAAGAGCTCTGAGCAGGAGCAACCTGAGTCTTTGGCCCAGCGGCAACGCACCTTCATTGGATTGACTTGGCAGGTTTGCCACAGTCCTCCAGAGGTCTTTGGAGTCAAACATTTATTAAATCCCAAGTTTGTAGAATGCTGGAAGGAGTACACTTTGACAAAAAAACAGCCCTTGTGAATCAAGGCTCACTCCAGCAAAAGCCACCAGGAGGGTCCAAACCAGGATCTGTTGGAACTGGTCAACTGGCCTCTTGCGGCTTGTTGCAGCTTGTTGTGTCCCTGTAGCTGAACCGTAGGTCTGCCAACTGTTCCTTGGAGTCCACTTCTTTTTCTTGGGTACAAGTAGGAGCAGGTACTGCATTTCAAGTCTCCTCGCAGTTCTCAACAGCAACTTCCTTGTCTTCCACAAGTCCAGTGCTGTTCTGAAGAGGGTATTCCAGGGGTAACCCTACTCACTTATGCAGTGGTTCCTGTGTGTCCTACTGCAAACAACTCCACTGTGCCCTTCTCTGCCCAAATACAATATAGTGAAGCCCTTCTCCCCTTATGAAGAGCCTGTGTGCCCATTTTAGAGGTGTGGCCATGGAACAGAGCAACTACTGCTCTGTGGTCACTTCAATCCAGCTGCTCTCCAACTTGTGCCTGTCTGACTGAGAGAACAAAGAAGGGCCCTGCCCAGGTGTTAGCTAACATTTGCCTGTGACAAGGTTGGTCTCTTTGAAATTAATCAAGTTCCTTGGCATAGCCCAGATGGTCATCCTACCAGTGGAACAGAATACCTTCTCACACCCAAGGCCTCTGTCCTATCTGGGAGCAGTTTTCACAACTCATAAAGAAGCTTTGCAGCTGCCAGGTGACAGGTGGAGTCCATGCAAATAGGCCTCTGAAGACTTAGAGCAGGAACATTTTTAATTTCTAAAAGTACTTTTCCCAAAATATTAATTACAAATCTGACTTCATCAGTAAACTAGGTAATAAATAGTTCAAAAAGTCCAAGAATGAAATTTGTAGCTATTTCCTAGTCAGAGATAGCATTTTTAAATGCCATATTGTATACCAAGTTTGCAGTCCACTAGTAACAATTAACATACAGGCCCTGGGTACACTTTGTACCATATACTAGTGACTTATAGGTATAAATTGAATTTGTGAAATAGGAATATAGCCAATTTCAACATAGATTAGGGGTTGGGGAAATTGCACTGGGGCCTGGTTAGAAGAGTTCCAGTGCACAGAATAAAAAAAACAGAAGCATCAGTCAAAAAAAAAAAACTGAGAGTGATCATTCATAAAGAGGCCTTTTTGAACAAAAAATTAATAGTCAAAATCAGAATGAATTCACCTGAGATATGAATTTGAAAATTTGTAAGTTAAAATGTGCCATGAAAATGCAAAGCATCACTGGCTGTGGTAGACCGGCACTTACACGTGATTTGAAGTTGACTTTGTTGGTGTGGGAAAAGGTTATACCTAGTGGGTCTCACTATTCAAGACTTTAACCATAAGACTTGGGGAAGTTATATAGACTCTAATGGATGGTACAGTGGTATGCCAGGAGAACCGAGGCCATGGCCTCTACCACCCTTGCAGTGGACCATCCACCCTATTTAGAGAGCTGTGCTTGACTGGTTGAGATCTCTAGGGTGTGAGGAGAGCCACCGACATGACTGCTCCCTTCAGTTCACTGAAGGCTTGCTGAAAAGGACACCCTGTTTAATGCACCCACTAGGCAAATATTTGTGTTTAGAGAAAATAATTCTGAAACACAGACATAGAAAATTGATGATGATCTCCCAACTCTAGTCTCAATAGATCAAGTTGCTAGTTCCTGTGACCTGGTGGCCTTTTGGTGCATGAACCACCAGGTCAGAGGTTTACATGGCTGGAGCCAAGGAAGACTCCACCGATGTAAACACAGTGCTTCATCCAACTCTAAATGGAATGGGGGAACGTAAAGTTTGGCAGGACGGGACCACTGCTGATTTATGGCCGCTACACCAAACTCCTAAGGAAGCCCTTGCTCTTTAAAATGGAAATCCAAATACTGCAATGGAGAAAGGTGGGCTATTTTAGCTAGAGAGGGTCCTTCAAAGTTGGATACTTATTTTACGGCCTCCTGCTGAAGCCTTGAGTCTTGGCGCAAAAAGTTCAAAGTGGCATAAACATGAAAAATGTAGCTTCGTAGTGTGCTTTGCTGCTAGGATAACCTTGTCACCTTGTACTGCTCACAAGCTTTACCTTCAGACTTGATCACTGTTTTGGAGCTCAAAATCCTCTATTTCTACTTATAGATGACTTGGGTAGTTTCAAAAGTAGTCTTTTAAACATGCCAAAATGGTTTCCTTTAACATATATCTGATGTGGCCTTACTCACAGTAGGACAGAGCTGCAATGGCAGTCTTTGAATTATACTTTAAAATCACTGATATGGGTGGTGTAAAGCTACAGTCCACTTGGGACAGCTAACTTGGCGTCCCCTGGTGCAATGTTAATACAATTGCAACTTGAACTTACCTAAACGATAACATCATTTGAAGGTTAGCTAATCTCTTATCATGGTCAGGGTTAAAAGGCCAAAGAGAGGGGGATTGTTTAGCAATTTCTCAGTGCCCAGAGCCAAAAGATGCTACTACATTGTTCAGTGCAAGTCAAATATAAGGGGATAGCTCTATAGAATGCCCTTTCGCAGATAATACAACTTTTTATCTCTTTTTCTTCCCTCACCCCTGACCACAGAGATACACTTTCTAAATGTTCATCCAACTTGGGATTGTGAATGTCTTCTGGTTTCCAACATCTATTTCTGCAATACTGAGATTCTCTGCCCTCACTGATCTCTCTGTATTTTTTCTATCTTCAATTTTCTTTCCATCAGTTTACTCTGTCTCGTCTCGGCCAACTTGCAATCCTGGCCACCTTTGCTTTGACTGGAATATCTCAATGGTCTTTCTGTCTTGTTAAATTAAGAACTATCATAAGAGCAAAATAGGTTCTCTTTTCAATTTTGATAGTAACAAAAATCTTATCACCAGTTTAATTGTCTCTCTCCTGTGCTATTGTTCTCCTTTCTTACTGCTCATCTTGCCTTGTCCCTTGCCTCTATTTAATCTGGTTTTAATTTTGTTATCCTACAGCAATCCACGTCCAACTGCATATACTCATTGCTCTCTTCTAACTCACTTCAGCATTCTATATTCCTTTTCGCTTTCTCTGTTTAGTACTTAAATACATCCATGGTCTAGCTCCCTTTCTTGTCATCACTACTGAGTATCCAGTTCCATGTTCCTGTCTCTACCTTGTCATCCACTTTCAAAGTGTATTAGGTCCACCCTTTACCAACTTGTGCACCCTCTTGTTTCAGATTGTTATCTATACTAGCCACAAGGCTGTGCAACGCTTTTGCCTTCAGATGTTTGTTCCTCCTTTACAATCCCTAATCTCCGCTTTCCATCAATAGAAACATGCTGTGGTGCACTAGCATTTCTTTTTATTGTATGGATTGTGCTGTAACTTGATTGACTGGATTTTTGATTCACTGTTCGTATGTACAGCCCTTAGGGGTAAGGAAGCCTAAAGAATATTTTATACGTCCTACCTGACATCATTGTCAGTGTCACTACCACTATTCAATGTTGTTACGCTTTTTGACGTTTCATTTCTGAACACCAGCCTAGTTTTCCATGCTATCAATTTTATTCCCTTTAGCAAAAATTACTTGCTCAGGATATGCTACTGCCTGTGGTAGGCAGAGTAGGCCTCGGTGATAATGCTCGAATTCTATTGTAGGGAAAATTTAGTATATTTGTAGATGTGCAAAGTTTTTATTATTACACTTATTCTAAATACCGTGCTTCGGGCCAAGTTTATTTTGACTGGTATGACAAGTGATAAGCTCACTTATTGCTGTGGTATCACTTGCTGCCACAGAAATAACTGACATGCATCTGCCCTTGAGGAAATGGTTCACTCATTCCACTATTAATGGCAGTGTCTGTATCCTTATTACTATCTCACACATAGTAATAACATTCCTACCAGCGTTCCCTCTTCTATGTCCACCTCTATTGCAAGTCTTGGAGTTGAATTACTTAAGGTGCTGCAAAAGTGGATCTTTCACATGAAAGCAATCCATGAGAAGTGCTGGGTGTGTTCTCTCTGCAGTAGTTTGTGATGTAGATGTGTGAGGTATGACTTTATTATTAATTGTCTCAATGCAGTGCTTAATTGTATGCACGTTTTCTCCATGGAATAGGGCCTCTGCTACCTCACGGCGACTGTAGGCAACTGACTTGCTGCGCAACCAGAAGTGTACAGAGGGTGCCCGATTGCAATAAATTACCTCAAAAACGGCCTTGGTGCTTGAGGAGGACCTGACCCTCAATGGCAAAATGGCATTTTGGCTGTGCTGCTAAAATCTGTTGTGCCAGGCCCCCCCTAGAGCGCCCTAAGTATAACTTACATGACCTCACATACCTGCCAACTTGAAGAACAATCTCACCATGTGAGGAGGGGGCACGGCATTGAAGGGGGCGGGGCCTCGTGCCGAGAAGTATCTACGAGGCACTTTCAAACCTCACCCAGCCCCCAATCCCCCTTTCCTCCCACCCCCAAAAAAACTTGCTGAGGCTTGTGCCGATGTCCTGGGGTGTTTTCACACCTTCTAATGGACGTCGGCAGTTCAATGCCTTCGGAAAACAAGCTGGAAAACCACTATTTACAGTGGTTTCCAGCTCGTTTTCCCTGCCACAGTGTGATATCAGCTCCTCACAGTCGCGACTCGTGCCGGTAAGCGCGGTGGGGCAGGGTGGGGATGGGGGGAGTGGGAGTGACAAACAACAGAATAGGGAAAATTAATAAATAAAAACACCTTGCGTTCGCCACATCGCCGAGTCGACAATGCGGTGAGCGCAAGGTAATTGCCTTTATTTATTTATTTATATTGTTTTCCTTACTCTGTCGTTTGTCACTTACACCCCCCCACCCCTGCCTCGCCCTGCCCCACCACGCTTACCTGCACGAGCCGCGACTGGCTCCTCACCACCAGACCGTGTGATGGGAGCTGATATTGTGTGTCATACAGTGGCACCATGTGAGTTGGCAGGTATGACTTCAGGACAACACCAGGAGCAATGACATTACCTACAGGTAGTATTACACCAAACATGACTTCTTCACAGAAAATAAATATCACTAATATTTTGCAACGTTGCCAATGCTAAACAATCACAATGATGGAAACCACTGAAACATGCAATAGAAAAGAAATACTGTTTGTGGTAATAAACATCTATGCACCCCGCGTGCCTTTGCAGCCTTTTATCATGGAATTTCACCCCAGAAACAAGCATATGTGGAATGTGATGGAATAAACCTCACCACTGAAAACCATCCTCATGTCTTCTTCAACTTCTCCAGACAAATGTTCAGAGTAATTCCATAGTCTGAAATCAATTCCATTTCAACCAGCCAAGGACAGACATTTGAGGCACACATCGCACAATCACAGCAGATCATTGATAAGCCTGAGCGTCTCAGTGGTGTGTACTTGGCATGTTTTGAAAAGCATGGGTGCAAGTAACTTAGTTATCCTGAGTGAAGTGACGTTTGGTCACCCGCATCCCCTGGCAAAGCGACCACGTTTGGGGGAATCTGCCACCTGGGAATCTTTAGCTGGTGGCACCTGAGCAGCGACCAAGGATTATTTCATTGTAGCATCGGCCAAGCTTTGACTACTGCAGGCCAAGTGGCTAGTAGTTTGACAAAGTCAATCTAAAACACTGATGCTTGAATGAATGAACGCGTTTGTTGTGGGTTCTTTTAAGGCTCAACTAATTACTATATTTAAAGAATAAAAGTAGCAGTTGGCTTGAACTTAATAGTCCAATGTTTTTTAGGGAACAAATATGAAAAACTTCTGGTCGACGGAGGGCAATAGATAACATAGCATAGTGTGTGCAGACATAACAAAACATAACCAAATAACATGTAATACAACATAAAGCAACATGGCATAACACAACATACAACAACAGCAAGAAATGCCAGTTTAGAAACTTTATAAAACAATGCATGGACGGGTTACTTATTTCATGAAAATGTTACATGAACGCACTTTTCACATCAAAAAGAGACAAACAGGTAGCAAAAGTAGATATGCCCTCTTCTTTGGTCATAGAACAAAATATACACCTTTAATTGTTCCTATGTTTGTTAGTGTTGAAAGTGTCATTTCCAAGAATACCTGTCCAGAACGAATGGACCTGGTAGGAGGCTGCTGTTCTTTAATGCAAATGCAGGTAAACCTGTCTTTAACGCCACAGATCAATTTTCCCCCAGTTGGATAAACACATTTTACATTTCTGAAATGTAGCAGGTAATCTTGATGTTTAACATCAAGCGATCAACGGTGTCTGATTGCAACAAGGCCACATCAATTACATTCTCCATCTAGGTCACTCTAGCGTGCAGAGGAATCAATGCGCCGGCAGTTTCTTAGAGATAAATCAGTAGATACAACACAGTTTTGCCTGTGTGAATACTTTATTGCGTTAACACATATTTTTCTAATACAAAATGTATAAGTCATAATCACGCACAAAATCCTCTTAAAAAAAATACTATCTTGAGATCATTAGTGTCAACATTTCAAAGCTTAATAGCGTTTAAAAAATACTTGCTTCAATAAACACAAAAAAGTGTAAAAAAAGTTGAGACTAAAACAGAAAATAGGTTTCATTTAGTGAGAAGCACTGAAAACTACAGGCCTAATAAAACCAAAAAGATAAATGTTAGCAATGAGGAAATCTAATACTATAACTAGTTGCAAAAATTAAAATACAGTAGTCAGACCCTATTTGTGTGGTGGAGGCACGGCGAAAATCCGAGATAGTGGACCTCAGCGGGCAAGACTGGAGTTGTGTGCCTCTGATGCCCTGAAAAAGTACACCTATGGCTTTGCAAACTGGACCAAGTACAATCCCTTCTGCACTTGACTCTCAGGGACAGCAGTCACAGGCTTCTCTGGTAGGTGGTGTGGGGATGCAAAAACCCAGGATTCAGCAACCACCCTCTGCACATTAAATGAATGTCCAGCCCAGTGCTTCACTGAGCTAAGGAAAGCACTATAATAGATGCATTTAAAATGGAATACCACACAGATAGTAGCAGCAGTTACAAATGCATACTGAAGCTTAGGTCACTGCTCCATCCCTACCACTGTCTTTCCCCAATTCTTCCCAGGTGCCCAGGGTATGTATCCTTGCCTCACCCAGGCAATGCTAGTTGTGGGTTGTGTTGTATGTCACTATACTGAGATCAACAATATCAACCTACAAAAATATATCCTCCCACATCTACTTTCCTTGACAAAATATGTGTAGGTGACATAGTGGATGCAATAATTTTATCATGAAATAAATCTCATGCTCTGTAAGGTTGACATTAGGTTTAACCTAGTAGTGCATAGAAATATTTATATTGCTAATAGGTTCACTGTCCTACTTATACTACTAGGCAAACTTTGCTTGGTTCATTGTCAGAATTAAATTTATTAAGTTGCCCTGCCAAATTGCTCTGCCAGTTTCAGAGATCTACTCTTTTAACTTCCATAAATTCCAAATTTTAACAGTGTTCACATTTCCTGTTTTCTTAGAGATGTTTTTTCTCTGTATACGTTTATCTGTATTGTTTATTTAGAAACACATAAAATGCTGCTTATTTAAGAGTACCGGAACGTTTTACAATTAAAGCTAAGGTTAATAGGTGTAATAAAAAAATTCACACAAGTCCAGAATTTAAAATGATGAGTATAGAAACAAGCAATTAGAAAATGTAATAGCTCAAAGAATACCATGCAAACACGAGCTAATACCTTCAAGAAGAGTAAAATGTCATATGCCAATGTCAGAAAGTAATAAGGTTTTAAAGGCAAGTAAAATGTTATGGTGCCTAATGCCAGGTAAATTACAAGTGGAATTTCTCTCCTGCATCTTAGTAGGCTTTTGCTGTGAGGGGAGAGCATTTCCTCCTGAGATGAGGAGTTTTCTGCCAATTACTTTGGTGGACTGCTGACATGCATCTTGAAATTGATGCAGCACATCGTAAAGTGAGTGTGATGGACAAGTGACAGCTCTCTGGGAGATGGACATCAGCCAGGGACAACACTTGAAACAATAATTGACTGATGCCTGTTAGTGGGTCGATGGAGCTGTACCTGCTCTCTGAACAAGCTCCCAAAAAAATGTACATAACGGCTAAAATTCGCTAGTGAATGTATTGATCCCTGGAACACTCTTGGGCACCATGCACCCCACGGTGTGGGGATAAAAAAAAAACGGTAATTCAATTTGGACAAATTGGATTCATACAGAGTGAATAAAATTTGTATTAATCTTGTTGGTGCGCAAACAAACAAGCAGGTACTCAAGTCAGACAAATGTGCTCCGTGATGTATATTGTCAAATGCACAGCTCAATGAGCATACGCAGAGAAACATAGTTATGGTCTTCTAGCACAGGGGTCTCCAACCTTTTCTGTTGTGAGAGCTACTTCTGCTCAAGGAAAGGCCTCCCGAGCTACTAGCAAATTTCATCACTCTAAAATAGTGACTACATGTGTTAACATTACATTATTACCACTCTAAACAGGATTATCCGTAGTGACCACCCAAGAATTTCAGGTGAGGTTAACAGGATAAATTACTGGAAAAAGCTTTTCAATATTACATGCCTCCATCTATCTAATGAAATATCAGCTAACACATCACTTGTTCTCAGGCACAAAGGACATAAACGTAGCAATAAGTCTCCCCAAAACAGCTTGAATTATCATTCAACTATTAGCTTTAAATGTGTTTTAGAACTGCAAACATTTGTCTTTTTCAGCATATCAGTTTTTGAAAATACGCATATTTTTCTATCAAATACCATTTTCCAGTTTGAGCAAATAAACTCCATTTTTCAGAAGAAAATTCTTTTTTGAAAAATCTGAATTTAAGCCTTCATAATATCAGTTTTCTTTTTCAGGAAATATACAGTTCCTAAACATCAACTTATAATTTTTATTAAGTACCCACATGGACAACGTCTCACATGGAAAGATTCTGTTTCAAATGCCCAAGTATACAATCATAGCCCAAGGATGCTCACCGTAACACCAAAGATGTCTGTAATATGCCACAAACGCCCACCATTATACCAGAGCCATCATTGTGCAAAGGCTGGACACCATAACGGGCAGGATGCCAACCATCTATCAGTCATGGCCATGAGTGGGGCACCATTATGTCACGGATGCTTAAGATAGGCCAGTCGTTCTCTTAATATGCAATGATGGATGCCAGTAAACCACAACTAGATGATGCATGAACCTCAATTCACCAAATTGCCAGGGGTAGGGGAAGTGACATTACATGCAGTGGCGGCTCGCCAAGGGAGTGCTGCGGGGTGGTGGGGCGGGCGGGGGAGGGGCAGGGTGGGAGGGTAGTGGACTCGGACATACGACGGGCAGGAGTAAGGTAAGTAATTAAATAAATAAAACTATTTACCTACGCTCGCTTCATCGCCGAGGTGGCGATGCAGCGAGCGCAAGGTAAATAGTTTTATTTATTTAATTACTTACCTTACTCCTGTCCGTTGTATGCCCGAGTCCACTACCCCTCCACCCTGCCCCTCCCCCGCTCCGCCGCCCCGCAGCACTCCCTCGGCGAGCGGCCACTGATTACATGCCATTTAACCTTTACTTTCACTCACATAGGCATGCCTGCTTACACATACACACACATTCACAAACTCTCTCTCACTTAAACACACTCACACCCGCAAGCATACACGCAGCATATGTTTAAAGGTATTTTTTAATTCCCTTAGCTGTCAGGGAGGGTCTTATTCTAAGTAGTTGTAATCCATTCTATATTTACAGTAATATTGAATAGTAAAATATTATTCACTATTACTGTAATAAAAAATTGACAGAAAACAAGTGGAGCCAGGACTAACATTCATAAGGACAAGCTGCCCTTGTATTTCTGGCACTGATTTTGCTACTTCTGAGGCCAGTGGTTTGTAAAGGCAGTGTCAGGGGTTACAAAGGGCAAGCCAGGGGTGGCAGCTGCGACCCTTGGTGACCCCTAAGTGGCATCCATGCAACAATGACCAAAACAGTCAAGGATGACAACTATTATACCATTGGCACTATTATGCCATGAACTGACTCTATTGTGCCAGACATGAAACCCTTGAGAGGGGAGGTAGCATATACGTGTGTTGGTACTTGACAGTAGGCATAACTTCCAGGGAGCAACACTGTTTTTAAGGGAGGGCTCAATGCCACACGTACACAGGCATACACATAAATATGCACACAGACACAGATGAATGTACTTGGGATGTTGAATTGTCTCAGCTAAGGATCCATACCCTGATCTTCTCAGCTCTTAGCCTATTATGCACCCAACTAACCCATTTTCAGTCTCTCCTATAGTCCTACCCTTTGGTGGGTCTGCACTTGATATTGCTCAGGCATTCGGCAGGATTCTTCTTTCATGGCCCATTGCTCACACAGCTGGTGCTACAGATAGGCCAGGGCCTGCAACATGACCATTCTCCTTTTGCCTTAGTTAAATTGACACTGGAGACAAAAGGTCAGGTGGCAAACACCATAGTCCAGAACAGTGTCTATTCGGGTGTTATCATGAGACCCTGTCATTGGATTCACTGGCTGTGACTCTGAGGGTCTTGCGATGAGCAGTACTGCCTTCTTTAAATACACAGATTCTCTGAATGAGGTACTGGGCTTGGCTTCACCTCTGAGAGCTATGCCCAGGGTCCTGGTGAGCTACCAGCAGCTCTCGAGCTACTCCTTGGATTCCCCTGATCTGGCATGTTCATAGCATCCTCAGCACACTTGACGAGTGGCCATCTTTGTGCTACACCCAGAACAACTTCTGGGTTGATTAGGCGATGACAAGGGATGTGTCGCAGATATGAAGCTGATCACCTTAAGGAATTTGCCCGAGGACAGGTTTGTATTGAGGCACTAATTAGCGCTCCAACATTGTACGGGGTACACTTCTCCAACATAAGGTCAACCAGGTTTTTTTTCAAAGCAGTAAGTGTTCCATGAGAAAATGAAGTTAAGAAGATCTGTAGAGAGATGTTCCAAATTACCAATCTCTGTCTTTTATGTTTCCTTCTGGACTCCATCTGAACATCCCAACCCGTAAATGCCAGGGCTAAAGGGTTGCTATTTTACTTTTGAACCTCGCTCAATTTGTAGCAGTACATTGCACAGTCATGAAATAATTCAAAAATAAAAAAGTTATACAATTGGTACTTATAGGTTCTGGATAAATTCCAAGGCATGCTATCTGCAAAATGAATGATATACAATGTGGTCCTCTTACTTCCATGGATTGAGCAAGTATTCATAAGAAGAAGATGCAGGTTATTCGTGGTTACATTCGACATTAATCAATTGCATTTTTCATTCTCTATGAAAGCTCACATTGGGACACTGCATTTCAAACTATTTTCTTTATTACACTTGGTATATTTGAGCCTTTTTACAATAGTAGTACATATTAATTTTTGTAAGTTAAAACATAAAGCAAATAGCCGCAATGCTTCAACAGGTTTTTAACGCAATTGTGCAATTTGTGCCACACCCTAATGGGGGGTAGGGAAGAGGATGCTGAGGGAAAATAGAGCCACAGCTGTAAGGGGAGGTTTACTTACTAGTCTATTAAAAATTCAGTAGTAGGGATTCGTTATGAGTTAGGTCTTGCAAGGAGCCATGGGGATGTCTTCTCAGCTTTTCCTTTATTCTGACTAACTAACTACCCTCTAAATATATCTGGTTAAATATTTTGGTGCTCCTGGTAGGGACGCTGGTCAACACTATGCATTTCAAACCTGGGAGACTGCTACTTTGGGTCTTTGTCAGGCCAGGGTTAGGTTCTTCAAGGGTGCTTGGGGTAGCCTGGCTTTGATTAGTTTGAAATTAAAGTTTACTTAGTTTTTTGTGAATCGGGATATGACTATGCGTGTATGAGAGAAGCTCATAGGCACTCACATAAGTATAAATAATTATCAGCAGTTTTGAAACTCAAATGTGAAATTCAGTACTTTTGAAGCAAATATAGTTGGGGAAATGTAAAGGCCATTTTGGGCGCCTTTAAAAATACTAAATGAACAGAGAAATACTTTTGTTTGTAATGGTTACTTTTAAACAAAATATTTTAAGATGACCCAGCAGCACAGAATAACTGAAGTAAATTGTTTCACATATCTTAGGAAACCCAATTTATCTACATTATCAGAAAATAGACGCTGAGAAAGAAAATAATTCAAAAGCCCACCAAAGCAACATAATTTCCTCAAAATAAAAATATTCTCAGAACAGTTGTAGCGGATCAGACAAAATTCAATTTTGACAACTCAGCTGGTGACAACTGTCCTACCTGAGATTAGAAAATGTATTACCGATTCTCCCAGAGCTTATCACCTGCCTGTTGTGAACTTAGAAGATGTAACATAAACAAAGGGATAGCAATCCAAATTGATATATTATCCGGGATAATCAGGAACATGTTCAGTAGCAACTGGAAGCAAGCTGTCAATATATACATCTGTACATGTCCAATGGTCGTGGTTACATTATTAAAGAAAATAGAGTGATAAGAGGGGTCTGATTTAGGCTAAGAACATAGGACCCTTTTAGAAAACCAGTTAATCAAACAGGTGTCATTCCAAGTGGTCCTGTTAGGTACCCAGTAACTCCACCCCTGCAGAATTACCGATAACAAGGGTGCTGACAACTTCTTGGTGGGGCGTGAACGGGCATTGCAAGTGGGACCTTCATGTTCACCTTAGAAATGTTTTTGGCCCCTTTTTGAATGCCCAGATTGTATGAGGCTGTGTGCTGTGGCCTTCTAAGGCCTTTCTGCAATCATGCTTCTCTTATAAAAAAAATGTGGTTCCAAGTCTGTCTCTAAATTGTAGTGCACCACCATCACCACATCCTTTTAAGTATAGTGTAATACAGAAAATAAAATTAAAGCAATATTTGATTTGCTTGAAATATTAAGCCTCTTCTGGTTGCAACTTGCAGTTTCATGTTTGTATGAACATACATAGTTTTGTTAGCAAGTTTCTCAATCCGTCAAAGCCTATCTCCACAGGGACGCGTACTGTCACATGGTCTTTTAGTGGTTCCTTCATACTTGATCCTGATTCCCCTTTGACTCCCTACCATATTAAAAAGTTTCATGCCTTTTATGCCTCTTGCAGTGCATTCCAAAAGGGACTGGTTCCTTACTCTCCTCCAGTGATGTGTTCCCTGTGCAAATGTTGGACTCAGTTCAAAGCTTCTCATCCCCATTGTTTTTAAATTGCGCTCACCACAGCTCAACCATTATGCTTATTCCTACTATATCTCTTCATAGGAGGTCTTCCCACTGCTTCTGAAACATAGTGCATAATGGGGAAGGTGGAGGCTCAGGCCTTCGGGCTTTTGTCAAATTAATATGGCTCACAAAAGGGAAAAGACAGCAATACATATGATATGCTGATTGGGATGACATTGGTTCATGTCCAATCGAAGATGGCCATCATCTTCCTACTTTTACCTGAGGTTTTCAACTTTATAATAAACATGGAATACATATGTACTTTCCATTGCATTGAGATCTCATTAGTGTGTTTACTCACGAGACTCCTGCTTGCTTAATACAATCTTAGCTTTTTCTCTGACTTTACAGACTGGAGTTCCTTTTGTCTACGCTTTCCTTAATTTGTTCTAGGTTTGTTTATTTGCTGCGATAGTTAACCTACAACTTCATCAAAAAGTTGCTTATTCCTCAAACCTCTTACTCTGCTCCTCTGCCAGGTTTGGGTTTCTGCCCCATTCCAGGCATTAATGTTGATACCACTTGGATGTTCTTCTGTAGCTGCAAACTTGGCGGTCCACCCTGGCTCAATGAAGCCTCTCCAATGCATTCACTGATGAAAAGAAGTGTGACATCCAGGCAAGACATGCCGTTTTCAGGATCAATGTGAACCAAGAACTTGATTTTCAAAGTTGATGCACATACTTATCTGTTCAGGTCAATGCAGTATATTAAACCTGCTTTCCATCTTAAAGCCCTGGACCAGCTCTTCCAATCTTAGGACAAACCTGCTTGGCTTTCATAGTTATCGCAATCGTAGGGTTGCCACATTTTTTAAACTTTATTTATCATTTTGAAGAAGAAACAACATACAGAACTACCCACAATGTGGGGAATGAATTGTGTACATTGACAATAATATCAATAATTGAAAGACCAGTCCAGTAAGAATGTCATCATTGCAACATATACTGCAATACAGTGATTGTTCCATGCCACAAGGAAAAAACAACAGGTAAGCAATAAAGCCCATATGTAAGGCAGATGTGCATAAACTTCCACAGGGCAGGAGTGAATCGTGTACATATGCCGGGGAAGTAAACCCCATCAGTGAGCTAACCATGTCACATAGCCCCCTACTGTTTGTGACGCTGCAAGTAAGCATGAAATGTTTGCCAGATGTCCCGTGAGCAAGGGGGGAGGGGGTTGCACAGAGGCATAGACTTTGCTAGTAACATTGCAGAAGGAACCATTCAGGGAATCGTTGGCTCTGATTACCTCTTCCTCAGTGATTGGCTCACTAACGAACTGTTGTTTCCAAACCATGGTGACCTCTGATATGTAGTCAACCACATCTCCACCTTCCCCAGCACACCGAGAGGAGTATAGGCAGTTGTAATAGGAGATGAGTTCCTTGAGAACCGTACTGTTGTCTGTGGTGCATGTCCCATCATTGAGCAGCAGCTTAGGAATGTAGCCGCTACCCCGCGATGGGTGGAGCAGCAGCTCCAGTGTACGACCAGGCCACTCGCCCTCACCATAGCACTGGGCCCAGGCATACTTCCCCATATGTGCCACATCACACTTAGCTAATTAACGGAATTCATCCATGAGAGTCATGTGCCTCAAGAGCTGTGGAATTTCCTGCTGCTGTGTATTTGAGTCATCGAGATCACGCAGTGCAGTCTCAACCTGCAAGAAGTCGTTACGTATGTCGCACAATATGCCAGCATGTTTGAAGATACAAATCCCCCGGATATAAGCTTTAAATGCTTCTCAGAGGTTGGCCTGTGTTTTAACTGATCCAACACTGAGTTCAAAGTATTCAACAATAGTGGATCTAAGTTCTTTATGCAAGACGTTGTCATGAAGAGCATTGCAGGGGAAGCACCAACCGTGCTCCACTCCACTGCCATAGGGTATTGAAATCACGACACACACAGGATAATGGTCCGAAAGCATGCGTGAGAGAGCAGCCATCTCGCCGATTCAGGGCAGCATGGTTACCGATAATAGCCAATAATCTTTTCTGGACCAGGTGTTGTGGGGGGCTAAGTAGAACGTATATCCTGGGGCATCAGCTTGCTGATGCGCCAAATGTCGCGGAGAAAATGGGCATCACAGATATCATGGAGTATGCAGAAGGATCGCGGTTTACCAGTTGGGGACACTGCTGTGGAGTCCATGAAAACGTTAAGATCACGCCTCATAATTACATGATTGGCGTCTCCTCGCCCTAGTAGGGACTGTAACTCCAGGAAGAATTCCAGTGAGTCCACATTTGGTGCATGCACATTAAGTAGTAGCACGTTATGTCCAGTCAATAGCGCAGCGACATACCTGCCCGCCTCATCAGTGAAGCTATCCCTGGGAGTGAAAGGGACAGAGTGATGCATTAAAATAAATACCCCGTGGGAATATGTAATATAGTTATGGAGAAGTATCTATGTGGGCCCCAGGATGATGCATAAGTGTGTGTAGCGCTGTGGGGGGGGTGTCTCCTGCAGGAACTCCACCTTCACAACATGGCGCGTGAGATACTGTATTACTTGCTTACCCTTCCCTGGGTTATTGATGCCTTGTATGTTCCAAGTGAGAAATGGTAACTCGACCCACGGGTTGTTAGTGCTACATGACATGGTTATGTAGTGAGGTAAGGTGATGTCGGTTGTCACAGAACCAGTGTTGCAGGGTTTTCCACTCAAACAAACAGAACAACGCAATCCAAAGAGAAAAACACACACCTCCCACCATCCCCTGCCCTCACCTGGCCCCTTAAAGCCCCGTGAATCCCCACAAAAATAAACAACATTTTACCCACAAAGGCAAAAAAAAAAGAAATAACATCACTCGGTATACACCACTGTGGGGGGGGGGGGGGTGAGCAATGCTGTGGCCTTCGATCCCCTATGGAACAGGGGAAGAGAATGATGAATTCAGGATTATAAGCCAACAATAAGTGAAAACAAATACAGCCATCTAGCTTGTGGCAGTCTGAGAGGTGTTAGACAAGTGTTGCCATTAGCTGGGCCACTGATATGGATAGGCCAACCACAGGAAGCAGTTCAATCTGGTAGAAACAAATCAAAGCTATTTGTGGCGTGTAAGTCTGGTGGGGATTGTTCTGGAGTGTTGCAGAAGACAGGTGGGTGGTCTTTAGTATATTGCTTGCAAAAGGCCAGTACTTCAGCAGTAGTGTCAAAAAAGTGTGTCTTACCATTGATGTCGACACAAGCGAGCACGGTAGAGCATGTCGTAACAGAGGCCCATTTTCCTGAGTAAGGATTCGGCATCTGAGAATTTACGGCGTGCCTCCTGAACCATCAATGTGAAGTCTGGAAAGAAGGAGAGTTTGGAGCCCTGGTAATGTATCTGTCCCTGCTCGTGGGATAATTGGAGCGCAGTGTCACAATCCCTGAAATTTAGTAGGAAATTTAGTAGTTTATGGGATGCGGGGGAGCCCCAGGTGGTGGGAGTGATGTGCCTGCTCCACTACAAAGGTTGAAGTGAAAGACTTGTTGCCAAAAAGTTCCATCAGTATGCGCTCTACGAAATGATCCATGCTGCCCGTGGACTCTGCCACACCAGCTATGCGTAAGTTGCTGCAGTGCCATCTGGCCTCCAAATCTTTACAGCAAAGGTTTTGGGGAGGCGCTCCAACTTGTCAAGCATTTTCAGCATTTTCGCCGCACTGTCTTCTAGCGTGGATGAGATGTTCTTCGGCGCCGTCGAGACGGGTCTGATGGTGGTTCAGGCGCTCCTCCATATGTCCAGCCTACCCAAAAGGATGTCGAAGCATGCATTCATGCCGTGGAACCCAGACTGGATCTCGGCAAATAGGGCGTCTGTAGTGTGTGGTTGTTCTGGGCCAGAAGGGCCAGTCGTGCCATCCACCATTACAGGAGGTTCCTCAGATCTATCCAGCTTCTTCACCCACTTAAACAGCAATTTATTCTAGTGTGGGTCACTGCACCTCATGCTATTCAGAGCCCGGAGGTGGGACTGAGGGGAGGAGAGGCCCAGGTGTCAGGCCGCAATTGGATGATGCTGCTGGATCGAGATATGAGATAGGGGCCACAGGTTAGGGACTATGACATGGGAATACTCCAGGTAAGCAGCTGCGTAGCCTCCTTTCAGGGCACTGAGCAATCAGACTCAGGTCACAGGCTGTTAAGAACAAGGAGGCCATGCCCAAGGCTCAGCCGATGATCAGGCACATAGCAGGCTGCAAAGCACCTAAAAGCAGCCAGTAGCCCCCACTGCAGAACATTTGTTGTCACTGTCGCTGGTGGAGTCCCACTCCAAATCCAGCCAGCTGACATTGGAGAGCCCACTCTAGGCCATAGGGCTGCAGTTACCAGAGAAAATAAGGAGCAGAAAGCAAGGGGCACATAGGCATTCAACTCACCTGATCCCAGTCGATGGTTCTAAAACTGACCACCACGGGGACAACGAAGCGGCACAGGGCTCCTTGAGGCGAACGGGGAGGGGCGCGAGTCCACTTAGGCCACTGTGTATGAAAGAGCCCCGGCAGGCAGCAGACGAGGCCTAGTCAGCCCTCTGGGTGAGGAGAGGGGCCAGAAGATCATCACCACCGAGAAACAAAAGACGATGGTCAGGCCTTGAGTCCGGCAGAGCAGCTGTGCCGCTACAGGCAGGGACAGGCTCAGACGCAGGAGGTTGGCTCCACAGCACGGTATAGCGGCTGATTGAGCTCGTCATTCATCAATAAGCCTGCAATGGAGCCCGTGCCACCTAACTGGGTCCAGGTGGCACCATCACTCGGTTTGCCGGTGGGGGGGCAGGCAGGCACAGCGATGGAGCAGCCAAAAAGCAGGAGCTATGCCACAGTAGGGCCCGATCATCCGCCCGGGCCTCAGGCTCGCCCAAGGCCGTGAGCCACGGGGCCTCCGAGGATGAGGCAGGTCATCACGCAAAGCTTCACTTCGCCTCCCGGGCACACCAATTATCCAGATTTTTAGTAAGGGCGGCATGGCCCCGGTGCAGCTGGGGCCACCACGACCCAGATGGTAGTGGATGGCATGCTAAACTGCTAAAATCCTTGTTATTGGGAATGCAGGGGCCGGAGCTTCAGTGCCGAGGGACCATCCTGGTTGCCGCCATGGCCATGCCCCCATAGGGTTGAGACTTGATTATAGTAACTCACTCGATTGGGGATTCATGTTATTTGCTCAGAATGCTCTGGCTTATCTTCTACATGGTGCACAGACATTCATCACACTACTTATGGTCCACCATTGGCTTTTGCTGACATTCTATATCCTTCTGTGCAGCATAAAAACACATTCTGTCCATTGCTGTTGAGGCCCAATATCAAAAATGAATATGCGGTTGTTTATATTCTGTGCGATGGGGAGCAGTAAGGCGTAATGTTGTAGGTTTTTTGCCATTTGGGATTGATTCAAGACTCATTTATAAATGTTTGGTCCAATTAAATAATGATACATATGAGCAAAAACTGATGGAGCAGAACGGAACCAGGAAAATCCCCAGCCACCATAAAACCCACTCTCAACATTTTCTATCAGTCACATTTTTATTGTCACAGCGAGTCTTCCCATTCAGGCTGGGTGTGCCCAGACAGGGTTCTAAGCTCAAGTTGAAAGTGGACTAAAAATACAATTCACTGATTATTCCTATGTTTTCCATTGCAAGATGATTAGCTAATCTATACAGGCCCATGAGGTAAGGTTCAGTGTTTCATTTAAGGGGGCTATGGTGTAGCGTGCTCCTACACAGACATAGACAGTTTAGGACCTGCTGCACTGTCAGCGTGTTTGCAGAGACAAACTCTGTCTTCACATGGTCCTGGTTCCAGAACCCTTCACTTCCAAGGGAGCAATCCTCAGCGGTTCATCAGAACTCTCCGAACCCCTCTCAAATTCCCCAAGAGTGATTTCACTAACCGTACACGACATCTTAGGTTGCGCACAATTACCATAACTCACTATTTGTGATGTATATGTTGCATTGTACAAAGTATAAATGAACATACATCTATGAGAACTAGACATTGTGTAATATATATATTAAGCAGTAAATGCATCACTCCTTTCCAATCTCAGGTAGTACACAATTACCATAACTCACTATGGCCATTTTGTCTTACCAATTCATTCTTTAATATGGCATAAGCCTGTGGACCAACGTTCCCTTATTATAAATTAGATCATCCACTTCACATTACAGAGTTGATCATTTTGCACCCAAGCAATAGGTATTACTGAAAGGGCTGCACAAACTCCTGTCGATCCTTCTATAACACTGCCTTGGCCATGAAACACATGGAATTCAAGCGCCTGTTGCACTCTCAAAGCAATTTCAGCATTTTTGTCCCAGGTGATGTCATTTTCCATAAGAGTCTTACTATCCAAACTTAAGAGGTAGGGGTAAAGGAAGCCTTAGTGTATGATTGGCTGGTTACCTTTAGGCTGAGCCACATATGGAGGGTGGAAACAGATCTATCTACTGCAGGGGACCGGTTTACTTTAAATAAATATATATATATATATATCCAGAAAATGTTATGACGTGAAACGCTCCCATATTGATTACCTGATTATTAACAAGAATTCCTTAATTCCGAAAATGTTTTTCTTTCTCTATTTCACATCCTTTCCTTTCTATCCTTAACTTAGGCTTCATCCTCTGATCATTAAGCCATGGAAGCATCATCTGTGTCAAACCCTGCACTAATTAGGACGTTGGTCACATTTCTCCTCAGTGTTGCAATGGGAGTGCACGCAAGTCAGGCTCTGCATCCTTAAGAGTTTTCAAACATTAACTGCTTTTGGTCCAAAAGATAAAGCAACAGCCACAAAAGAGGATAAAAATGTTGACACTTTCAGACTCAGGGACTCAAATGTGGATTCTGGAACACTGCAGGGTTTGTTTTAGTGTTTGATATTACTGACACAGTGTTAAAAAATGGAATAGTGGCAAATGTGCAATCCATACTTCAAAGCCTTGCTTGATATCGTTGGGCCTATTTTCTGATGACATTGAATTTAGGCCTTCCACTTTTAAATTCACTTGGAAGGAGGAATCGTGAGTGGCATTGTTTCAATCTTCCCAACTTAATGGGAAAGCTTGCAGAGGTTACACAGCTGTCACCTTAGGTTGTACAGAAACGTTCCCTTAGAACATCTAATTGCAACAATTTGAACTGAAGGGAATATCTTGACTTATAACATTCTGAGCATGAAGAAGTCTATTTAAACCATGCGCTTGCTCTTCCACAATCATTACATCATCACTACCAATGAATGGTCAATCGAACCATGGGCTTGCCCTGTGCATAGGAAGGACTGATCTGAATTTTGACAGCTTTGGAAGAATCCCACAAGGCCACATATTTTTACCAAAGTTGCTGCACTACATTGCGTGAAAGGTAGAGAGCAGAGCAAAACAATATCCACTAAGACAGTAGTAGTTAACTTTTTGAATTCTGTGGACTCCCGTGTAATCATTACTGGAATCTGGGGGCACCCAATGAGTCATTACTGGAAGGTGAGGACCCCAGCCTAAGCAATTTTGCTGATTTGAACCACTAAATAGTGCACAAAAATACAGACACAAATTCCATCAAACAAATACAAAAATGATTAACTATTTTAATTAAAAAACAAATAGAAACAAACTTAAATTTAATGGGAAGGTTGTAGCATTTCTAAATCCAATTGAGGCCACCCATCATCCGTATTATTGTATTCTGTTTGATGAACTTGCACTGCTCCTATGAATCAATCTGAGGATACCAACTTAATTTTTAGCTTCCAATTTGAAGCTCCTTCACATTTACAGAACATTTTCAAATTTTCAATTTTGCTTCTTTATTGATGTAAACTTTATTAATCTGTTAACATCATTTCATTGATAAGAAGTTGCGGACCTCCTATGTAGGCGTTGGGGACCTCCAGGTGTCCACAGACCACAGGCTAAGAACCATTGTACTATGATGTTATACTGTATATCTCTCTCTTCCCCTGAACTGGTGCATTTAAGGCTGCCTTGTGCCTTTTCCAGGCTATTGCACTATAGTACAAGCTTGTGGTGTGATGTCTAAAATAGGTTTTGTATTCAAAGGTTACCCTTCCAGTACAAAATGCTATGCTTAGATATAGCTTAGAACCTTTGCAAGTGTGTATACAGTACAGCACACATGCAAAGTTGGAAACATTTTGAGAAAAGGGATTTGTTCTCCAACCTTATTCCTGCCCTGAGGAAGCATGAATGTTTGGTGCAGAGCCTTACCTTTATAGTAGGTAGGTCTTATTGTCAAAAACTATGTGCACACTCATGTACCAACAACAGTATGCACCCTTGATGGAAAGTTTTGCAAAGTAGTACATAACCCTACTTTGCAATACTTTGAGCTACCTTCCAGCACAAAAGAAATTCTGTGCTGGAAAGTAAATCTCAATTCGATACATTGTGTCAGTTTGCATCACTTTGCAATGCAAACCCAACACAAGATGCTAGTAAATGTGCACCATAGACTAAACCGTTACCAAAAAAAGACAGACCAAAACACTAGTAAAATATTAAAAAAATGCATAAATAGACTGATTTGTATCCATTAAGTACTGAGTTGAAATTATGAACAGAAAAAATACAATTTAAAAATGCAAAGCTATCATCACTCCCACCTCAAGGCAAACAAAACACAAAAAAGTAAAGCTGTGGTTAGTTGATAAAAAATTGCATTGGAAGAACATCCCACTTTCTGTTCCTGTGGCATCCAATATTGAAGCAGAGGCCACAACCATTTCCTCTGCTCCTCCTGCAAATTAGCAGCTACCCCATGTAAAGTGGCTTTGCTATCTTACAGATGCAGGCACATTGCAAAAAGGTATCTTTCTTTACTTACCTATTGCCTGCATTAAGGAGCTCATGCCCCAAACACCTGATAATATGAAGAATTATAGATAGGTAACAGTGAACTACAGGGATATCTTTCATCAAGGGGTTGTGAGTGACATCAAATAGACAATGAGAGCAAAGTTCCAATTGTTTATGATTGTCACTCAGCACCCTGAGGTGAAAAACAACCCCGTTATTCACTTTTTTACTCACCTATTTTATGTTATGTATGACCCCCAAAATCATCTGTCCTTGCTTTCACCTGCTACACAGGAGCAGAGGAGTAATGGGTGAGCTATACATAACATGGCCTTTCTTCTGTGTCCTATAGGTAAAACAAACAGTGGCTGGCCATGATACTTAATAGTGGGGGGGCGTCGGCGAGAATAGCAAATTTTAACCCAGTGAAAGGCACTGTGATAAACCGACAATGCCTTTAGGCTCAATGCTAAAGCTCTCATTCATGGCTTGTTAACAGTGTTTTGTTTATAAAGAGCCATGATTGAGATCTCTGGAGTTGAGGCAGGAGGCAATGTGAGTTTCTCACTGTGCCTGTTAGTGGGTCTAAAAGGAAATAATAAAAGAAATAAAATGTTTACTTACCCACGCGTCCTCAATGTTTTCTTCTGCAGTCCGAGCGTGAGTCCTGGAGCCTCAGCCAACTCCCCTCTACCAATCCAGATGCTGTTCTCATGCTGCTGATAATATTAAGCCCCATGAGAGAAGCACGATTGGTTGGAGTGGGTTGCCTCTATTATCTCTCAAGCACTGTGGACCTGTGCCTTCTCTCCTCCTAGCTGTCTAAGACAGGTTGGGTGGAGAGGTTTATAGTGTGCATGCCAGGCTGACCATCACAAAATAGCCAGCCAAAGTGACATGCACGCTCTAAACTGGAGTGAGCACCACTCCTCACCTGATGCCAGTCAGCAGCAGTGGCCCTGTACCACCCACAAACACAGCTCGGGCTGAAAGCAGTGAAAAATTAATGGTAATAAATTCATTTCATTACAATTTTATTTTTCACCTTTGCTGCTCTTGCAGCAGGGGGCGGCACCATTCCTCCGCCCAAATAGAGGAACCGCCACTGAAAGCAAAAAGAAATACCGGGCCTCCTACCACCCACCCTAACACTCTTTGTGCCCTCTCCTCTAGAAGCCGTGCTCCCTAGTTTCCAGCACTGCTCTGACAGGCTCTTAGAGAGAACAGCCAGACCAGCCTGGAAGTCCTTTATAGCAGTGAGTTCCTGGATTTGAAATCAATTATCCACGCTAGTGGCTCTCTGCCAGAGCCATACATAGCATTACAAGCTATCCCGCAAGAATACATGCAGCTGCTCTCATGAAGAACTGGGAATGACCTGAACAAGTTGGATTCTGTGTCAGTTGCTGCCTAAGGAGATTGTGCAGCAGAAATCATGCCTCATTCTGGAGCATCGCCTGTTCGCGACGGTGCCGGGGGGAGGAGGTGGAGCTTATTTTACACTGATCATGTGAGACTTCACTGTCTGATGTTCTGTTACCCTGGTGGCCAGTGGCTGGAGGGGGTGGCCATTTTTGAAACCAACAAATACCATTAAAAAGTTTAATCCACAAAATATTACTTTGTCTCAGTGGAAAAAAAGTCTTTTTGACCTGTTTTTGTTAAATGATCAATTGCTCAGTAAAACGATTGCTGCTTTTCCATCACTCATCTCTTATCTCCGTACCTCCTTCTATCCAAAATCTCATTTTAAGCCTTCAGTAGCATTGTGTCTGTTATGGCTATAAACATGATTAAAAACACTGCCACTATCACAATAAACCCGTAGATAGCTTGCAACTCGATGACAAATGACTTCTGAAAGAAAATCACAAGTAGCATATTCACTTATCTTTTTCGTCACCCGTGGACATCATCCTAATGTTTTTTTTTAAACGTGACTAACATTTAAAGAACTGTTTTTTGGATTAACTGTGGTACACACACATTTGCACAAGCTTCCACCGATCGCACATACATACATGCACACATTACCTGATTAAATTAATGCTTGACTGCTCTTTGCTAGATATTTTTCAAACTTGTGAGGATAAAAGCAACCTTGTGAAACGTGTTTTTACCTCCATCACACATCCTCCTCTTCAAAGTCCTTGTTCAGAGAATCTCTCTAATCACGGTTAACTCCCATTTTACTCTTTTCAAAGAAGGAGGGGCCTCATTTACGAGGCCCCTAGTGGCATCTTTGTGCCGCTGGAACGTCACTTTTTTGATACTCAGGTGGCGCAATGTGCCAGAGCATATTTGCAAGGCCACGCAAAGCCACTTTTCAAGGCCTTGTAAATATGTGCTCCTTTCATGCAGCACACTGCGTGAAAGGGGCGTTCCACGGGTGTTGTTGTGGGTGCTCCCATGCAACACCCATGGAATCTGAAGCATTCCCAGATTTACGAGGAATCGTAAACCTGGTAATGAGTCAGATTCGAACGTCACCCCAGGGTTGGTGTTAGGGAGGCGCAATGAGAAGAAATGTTTTAATTTCTCCCCGTTTTTTCCTCTTTTTATGTGTGCTGTATTGTGCAGCACACATAGAAAGAGAAAATCGCCTCAGCTGATTGATTTTGTACAGAAAGGTGTCCCTTCCTGCACAAAATTAATCGGCCTCGCATCGCAGGCACGCTTGCACCATGGCGCAAGGGTGCCTGAGGTGGCGCATAGTAGCCCATTGCGCGCCTGCACTAGGGAAAGGGACAGGAATGGACCCTATTTCATAAATACGGCCCATTCCTGCCCTTTTCTTTTGACGCAGGGCATCAGGATTCCTTGTGGCGCTGCCTGCACCAAAACCTCGTAAATGAGGTCCAGGATGTCCCAGAAGCATGAGTGAAGTGCCAGCAAGAGCTCGGAAATCATCCAATCCTTGAATGCAAAGTCCAGGGAAATAGGTTTATGAATCCTATGTGATACAGTACAATAGACGAAATGGCAATCTTTGTTCCTTAAAGGTTTGTATGTACTGCACATGGGTTTATAACACATGAGAAGAGTAGAAGAGGGAAATGAAGTAAACAAGCACAGGCGTGATGGCAACATTTAAGGTTATTAGAGGACCAGATGCCCGCCTTAGCAAACTATGTGTTGAGACTATTTCACAGGTAGAGACAGTTCAAATCTGCTTAAAACGACATGAGAATCTATGGAAACATTTGCAAATTTCTGGGATAATAGGAGATAAAATCTATAAAAAAAACCTTGAAAAATCATAATAAAGTAACTTAGGGCAGTATCAAGAGTACTGCGGAGGGTACGCTGTACTCACGGCGGCCAATTCACAAAGACGTTCAAGAGAACGTGAAGTACTACTCCTGTGGCCACATTCTGGATATGGTGCACGGTCTAATTTGTGCCTTGGGGCAGTGTACTGTCCCACAGCAAGTGTGTTGTTCCCAGTGCAGATGTGAATCTGTGCCTGCTCTAAGAACAGCACATTAGTGAAAGGCACCTTTCACTGTGCATGGGGCAATCAGCATGACTTTCAAAGAGGGCAGAGATTCTTCTGCAGACGGATGCAGTGAATGACTGGACGTCTCTGCAGGGGGATGCCTGGGAGGGTACATGCAACACTATTTCATCCTATTCCAATGTATAAAGTAGGGCACACTAACACTCCCTTGAGATTGCACCAGTGAAGATGAGATCTATCTATCTATCTATCTATCTATCTATCTATCTATCTATCTATCTATCTAATGCAAAACTCAAAGTTTAGGAACCACATTCACACAGGTAAGGATCAGTGCAAACAGTTTTTATTCCTGGGTCCCCAATGTTTGCATCGGTCCATCCCTCAGTGAGCATAGTTTCTAAACCTTGGGGCAGATTTACAAGAACTGACGCATTCCTGCATATCAGCAGAGATGCGTCAGTTAATTTGCGTCACGTAAAAAAACCCTTGAGCCACCATGGATGCGTCGCATTTACAATGCGGCGCACCGTGGCGCAAGGATTGACAGATGCATGACGCATCTGTCGGCGTAAAGGTAACCCAGTGCTGGAGTCGTGTTGCAAGTGCGACGCAACTCCAGCACTGCTCAGGGGGGCCTATACTTGCTGTGCTGCGTCACTCCTTACGCCTGCTTCAACAGGCGTAAGGTTTTGACACAGCGGCGTCGTAAAAGTGACTCAGTGAAATCTTGTAGATTTCACTGCTTCACTTTTACGAGGCTTTCCTGCTTGGGAATGCCCAACCTGCATACATTATACCTGATGCAGGTATAATGTAGCGCAGGGCTTTACAACGTGGCGCATCTCCCTAGATGCGTCACGTTGTAAATTTGTCGCAGCGTGACGCATTGTTTACGACGCCGCTGCATCACAGAAGTGACGCAACGGCAGTGTAAATGTGTCGCAAGGGACTTGTAAATCTGCCCCCTTATGTTTTGGATTTCTTATATGCAACTACTGAGATCCGCACCCAGTCACACGCTACACCAATGTAGGGACAGGCATTGTTAAGGCGGTTCTATATATACATATTCACTGGAAAAACAAAGGTTAATGGGCTTTATAGCTGGGTGAAAATAATGTTTGAAACTAACAAAACCACATAAATTAACCAGTTAATGTAAAGTAACGATAAACCGCACCTTTGCATGCACAGTGTTGTTATCAATGATGTCATTTCAAATGTCATTAAAGATGTTATCGATGCAGTCATTGCAAATCATGAATGCGATAATATGTGAGAGTACAAGCAGTTCATGGCAAGTTATTTGAGATACACAGTGTGGGGTTGGGTAAAGGGCCTGTTCTTCATCCAGATTCTACACCCAAAATGCCCTGTCAGTGGCAGCTCCTCCGCTAAGGCGGCGGAGCATCGCCCCACTGCTATTCAGCAGTGTAAGCAGAAATAAGATGATAATAACTCAATGTATTATCATTTTATTTGTTCTTGTTGCTGGAGCGGCAGCTTTGGGAAGCGGGGCGGAGCTGCTCTGCTGCAGGAGCAGGGGAGGGAAGGAGTGGTTTTCACTCCCTACTTGCACATAAATGTTTGGCCCGCCGTCTCGGGCCTGCCAAACATTCATGCACTCATAGCATGCTCTCCTCCCAGGCTGCATTACAGCCGGGGTGGAGAACATGCCCAGGCCCCCATTCCCCATCTGAGCGCCGAACCACGGCACTTAGACCAATTACAACGCTGCATTGCAGCGTTGTGATTCTCTCAGGGGAGCCTGGGTGTTTCCGGTGTTCTTCTTGTTCTGGCCGGAGAAAGGAGTGAAGAGATGTGACGAGGACAACGCGGACAGGAGGTAAGTTTTTAATTTTTTATTTACCCCGCCTTTCTCGCCCCACCAACCCCTATCAGTGCCAGCTGCCACTGTGCCCTGCGCGCCCAACCGCCCTCCCAGCTCCCAAAGGCACACAGCAACGTGGGGTTCAGCCAGGGCCAGGCTCTGACCGAATCTCCTGTGGGTACCCAAATTCCATTTTTTTTTTATTTTGTTGCAAAACGGTTACACAGGTCTAAAGCAATTCTTTATTTTGTAGTACTCAGGGACTGAGTCCTTGAGCCCTAAGATGGTGGCTACAACTTGTGGAAATCTGGGACACCGCAAATGGCACAGGGGGTTGGGTTACCCCTACCCTGCCCCATTATATTGTTTCTTTATTTATTTTGTAGGACTCTGGGTTTTATGAGTCCCAAGTCCTAAAATGGTGGTGCTTAGATGTCGGTCTTAAGATGGAGGTGTATCCGCATTATAACTGCGATGTGAAATATACATACATTTTGGGCCTTAATTCCACAACATCCACTTAAAGGATTTACACTAAATCAAAAAAAGTTCATTTTCTTGATCAAGATCTAGCTTTCTGCCAAATTTGGTGTAATTCCATTCAGCTGTTTTTGCTGTATCCTGGTTCAATTTTCATATAAACAAATTGCATGTCGAAAATCCGTTTTGGGACCCCTCTTTTTTCTCAGAATTGCAGCCAACAAAGAAGTCATCAGTAAATACACTGTTGCAATTATATAATGGAAGAAGCGTCATTTATAGAATGTCAGTGGTGTAATCCAAGCCCCTATTCTCGCATTGTGACCCTTATTCCTTCCTTTGTGACCTCTGGTGGTTCAGCCACAGATGTAGGCACTTGGCACCCAATGTTTAATATAATGCCTCCTTTCTGTATAGTGTTACCCGCCTTATTCCAACCCTTTCACATAAGACACATACTGTTGGCTTTACTGAAACCTGGGTGCAGGAAATGGAGAGGGAAATGCTGCTCTAACTGCAAAATGTATCTATTACTACAGCTGGCATTAGAAGGGGCAGTGGCGGGAGCAGAGTGGAAACATTGAGTAGGGTAGTCCGTTTGTTCTGTTTCCTTTACGCTCAGAAGTAGATTAGTTTTTTCCAGCCTTTAAATACCTTTCTGCTCTAGATAGATGTCGGTAGACAGTGGTCTCCGGCCCCTTCAGACAAGGAGAGTGGAGACCCACTGTAACACACCCTGGTACATTGGGAGGCACCCTTGGCACATTGATCATTGTGCTTTCGCAGATTTAGTCGTGCCGGGCATATTCATAAGCGCCCTGGAACATTTCCTAGAACTCTGGCATCATGAGCCGATTAAGAAGTGATCATTGGCACAGTTAGCCCACATCTGACACCTCTGCTACAACCTCCAGGGCATGTAATGACACCTGTCACATTCAGCAGCATCTCTGGCAGGCAAACTGCTCATAACCGCTAGCGTGCATTGCACAGCAACTGAGTGTAACCCTTGCATTTTGATCAGAAACTTGGTAAATCTATCATCACCGCAACATACAGGACAACACCCTGTTGTTTTCAGACCCATCATTTCATTTAGAACAGTATGTTTACATAGTGGATTGTCTGGAAAACCCCAAGGCACATCTAATTGCACCTTGGCTTCTTATACTGTAATGCTTGCACATTCAGCAGCATCTCTAGCTCTATAAGCAGTAAAAGTGTTACATTGAGCAGTACCTGTTATTTCCAACAGCACTATTAACATATTGTACTGAACCATGACATTCTGAGCAGCATGCTGATGTTGCTGAAAGTGCCTTGACATATGAAACAGAGCTAAGATATTACTGTTAGCTGTCTTGCATGTTGTGCAACACCCTGGCACACTAAGCAGCACTGTAATTTGTAAAGGAATTTATAAAGCGCCGGAATCACCCCCGAAGGGGTATCTCCGCGCTGCAGGGAAGACAAGGTACAGATTCAGCCCAAATCAGTCCCGAAATAATTCGGTCTTCAGGAGTTTCCTGAATCGGAGGAGACTGGGACATTTGCGCAGATCCTCAGGTAGAGTGTTCCAATATTTTGAAGCCAGGTGAGCGAAAGTTCTGCCTCCTGCTCGTAGTTTCCTGTAGCGGGGGACCACCAGCAGCCCTTTCCCTTCGGATCTAAGAGGCCTGTTCGGACGATAAGATTTAATTTTGTCTGCCAAATAGCTGGGACACCTGCCATAAAGTGATTTATGTGCAAGGCAGCAGAGTTTAAATTTAATTCTCTGGCGAATGGACAGCCAGTGAAGCTGTCTCAGCAGAGGCCTAGAGGGGGTGCGTGTGGGCATTTCGAGAGCCAGACGTGCGGCTACATTCTGGACTATCTGCAGTCTTTTCAAAAGAGATTTGTTCGCAGATGCTAGAAGAGCATTGCAATAATCAAGCCGGCCGATGACCAAAGCCTGAATCAGGGTACGGTGAATAGATAAGGGCAGCCACTGAAACACTTGGCGCAAAAGACTCAGAGTGTGGTAGCAGGTCCCTGTTGTGGTCATGACTTGTTCTTTCATGGTCAGAGAGTTATCCAAACGGACCCCTAAAGTTGTTGCCGCCTGAGATGGTATAGGAGCGGGGCCCAACGCTGTGGGCCACCAATTTGGAGACCAAATGGATTGAGCAGAGCCAAACAAAAGGATCTCAGTCTTAGAAGCATTAAGCAGAAGGAAATTTTCTGTCATCCAGTCAGATATGGCCAGCATGCCCTCCGCAAAGCGTTGATCAACTAATTCCTTATCCTTATCAAAAGACAGCAGTAGTTGTGTGTCGTCAGCATACGAATAGGGAGTGAAACCATATTCCCTAATAATCTTGGCAAGGGGGGCCACATAAACATTAAACAGTGTGGGGCTTAAACAAGAGCCCTGCGGCACACCCTTAGTGAGCTTCAAAGTATGCGAACGAAAAGGACCTAAGTTAATCGTCTGAGTACGCTGATCCAGAAAACTGGCGAGCCACTTGAGTGCCTGTCCCTGCAGACCAAATTCTCCCAATTGGTGAATCAGTTTCTGGTGGGAGACAGTGTAAAGGCTGCTGTCAGATCCAATAACACCAGCAACACTGCCTTGTTGTTATCCAGGGACATTCTGATATAGTCTGTGACACCAATGAGAGTGGTTTCTGTAGAGTGGTGTGGTCTGAATCCAGACTGAGAGGGATCAAGAGTTCCTCTAGATTCCAGGTAACCCATCAGCTGGGTGTTAACGTACCCTTCCACCATTTTGCTCATAAGCGGCAAGTTTGAAATAGGGCGATAGTTAGCAATCCCCTCAGCGGGTATCTGGGCTTTTTTCTTAATAGGTAGCACCTGAGCAGCCTTCCATTCAAGTGGGAGTACTCCCTCGCACAAAGAAGTGTTGAGAATGTCATGAATAACGGGAGCCAGGAGAGGGGCAAGTAAGGCAAACACATACGCTGGCATAACATCAAGGGGAGAACCTGATTTAGCCGTTCTCAGCATGGCTTCTGCCTGGGATATCTGCATCGCATTGAAGTATTGAAGGCCAGTCACAGATGGTCTTGAGATAGAGGGCAGCAGATTTGGGGAATCCAAGGAAACAGAGACCTGGGGGAATTGATCATATATTAGGTTTATTTTTTCATCAAAGTAATTAGCTACATTATCACAGAGTGCTTGGGAAGGGGGAATTTGTACATTACAAGCAGTAGGGTTGGTGAAAGTATTGAGAATTTAATAAAGTTCCTTGGTTGAGTTGCCCGCTTGATTGAGCTTTAAAATTACATGGGCCTTCCGTGCCTTTCTTAAATTCTTATGGTAAGAGGTAAGAGCTTTTTTTAAATTAAATTTCTCCATTTCCGTATGGGTTTTGCGCCAAAGTTTTTCCAGGTTTTTGCATTTGGATTTTTCATTACGTAAGTCCTTGGTATACCAAGCTGCACCTTGTTTATGACTGTTGGTTTGTTGTAATTTCATGGGGGCGAGAGTGTCTATCACTGTAGTTAAAGCCTCATTAAAAACTCTCAACTTTTTTTCAGTGTCCATATGCTCATCAAATGTTGGGGACTCAAAGTTTTTGTTAAAGGCGTCCAGAGTTACTCTATGCCATTGTCTTTTATGACTGTGTTGATGGTACGTTGGGGCTTGCGTTCTAAAACAGCCCTTAATCTGAAATAGGATCAAAGAATGATCAGACCAAATCACCGGGCGAAGGGATCGGCAAATATATAGGGTGAGTTAGTGAGCAAGATGTCCAATGTGTGACCCGCCGAATGGGTAGGGCCCGTGTTGATCTTTACAAGGCCCAATGCCGCCATGTCGGCCAGGAAATTAGCTGCATCTCTGTTTTCATTATCTTCGCCATAGATATTAAAAAGTGTTGAGAGGCAATCGTATGAGGGGCAATCTTTTCCATCATTTTAAAATTAAAATCTTTGAGCGGCCCAAGGGGGCGATATATAAGAGCACCCTTGAGGCTTTTCTGGGGGGTTAGGTCAATTTTAAAAATACAAATTTCCATTTCAGTATTGGAGATAGAGTCGATAATGGAGACTTTCAGCCCATCTTTATGCACAATGGCACCACCTCCCCCCACTTTTCCTACTCTATCCAGTCTGTGGATCCGATATTTCTCAGGAAGAGCAAGGGCAATATCAGGTAGTGAGTGAGGTTTAAGCCATGTCTCCGTTAAGAAGCCTAAGTCTGGGGAGTCGGAATTCAGCAAATCCCACAATTCAGTGGCATCTTTAGGCAATGATCGGACATTTGCTAAAAAACCAATCCAGGTCGTGTCTGTGCTCTGGGGTTTGCCTCGGTTATGAGAGGATAGACCTGTCCCTGCCTGGAGATACTGGTTGACATAGCAATCCCCTAACTCAGGCGAGAAGCATCTATCACACCAGCTGTGAAAATAACAGAGTTTACACGAGAACGGTCCATCCAGATCCACCAAAGTGAAAGTAGCGGGGCATGCCATAACCAGCTGCCTAACCTGGATAAGTTGAGAGGCCGTATAACAATGCCTGGACTTATCTGGAGTCAAACGGGCAGGGGTCCTGGTGACGTCCAGGCGCGCCCGCTGCGCGTCGGCGCCATCAGCTGATTAAATATCTCGGTCCAAAGTGTCCGAGAAGGAAGACTAGAGCATCTCCTGGCTAAAATGGCCGCTGGGAAGTGGCCGTAACTGGAAGTGAGGCAGTAGTGATCCGGTTCTCCCTCCACTCAAACAGCTCGAAATTGCTGCGGTGGAACGGGGAGGAGCGGACGAGAGAACAGGTAAGAGGCCCTAATGACCAGCGTAAAAACATACAAATAAACACTGTGCCATATCAACCTGCCCCCGGGCATACTGTGCCACATCTTGTCATATTGACCAGTGCTTCTTACATACTGTGCAGCACTCATGCTCTCATGTTAATGAACGCCTCTTGCTGTATGAAGTAGGCACAGCCATGGCCCATGCAGGTAAGAGCAGCTTCAACGGACGATGACCAGGGAAAATTAAATAAATAATCAATTTTCTCTGGTCGTCCGGGTGGGGGTGATTTCAGCAGACGATGACCAGGGAAATTTAAATAAATAATACATTTCCATGGTCTGTCGAAATCACCCCCCTACCCGGCCCCACCGCCCCATCGCTTTTACCTGCACGGGCCGCGGCTGAGTAGGCAGCAGCCTCAGATGTTGAGCTGCACAATTAAATATTTGAGTAGTAGGGAGGTGGAGCTCGGCTGCAAAGTAGATGGCGAACTTTTAGAGTGATCCGGCATTTGCCCATGACCCTATATAGTGCCATGCTACCTTTTGGTTCGGCTTGTGCTATAGAAATGCCATATACATACATACATAACCATTCCAAATGGGGAATACTTTGGCTTGGATGTCCTGCAAGCTGACATTAACTTTACTTGCTTCATGCCGATGATCACTGTTTCTAAAATTTTATGTTTGGAGACAGCTATGAATCACCTCTGATGTGCAGCCCAGATATACATCACCTGCTCCCCGCATCCGTTGACTGAACCATGAATGAGTAGGTGGAGCAGGCTGAGCCAGGGAGCGAATAGTGGAAACCATCAATGCAGGCCTACCTGGTTTCCTATGCACCACTCAAAACTAAAGGAGTAAAGACTGTGAGGTGCTGGTGCTGCTACAAACTAATCATGTGGCAAGCGGCCTCCTGGTTCCAACCCTACACTACATATGACCATAGCTTCAGGAGCAGAGCTGAGAGGGGAGGATCATTCTGAGCCTAAGGGGCCATCCAGAATAGAGAACACCCTGATGGAAAGAGCATTAACCCAGCCTGCCAAAGAAGTGCTGCACTATCCCAAGGGGAAGTGCCATCTTCGATTGGAAGAGACTCAGAGTGATGGCATGCCAAGACCTATAGGAGGCAATCATTTTTCTCTCCCAGAGTTCACATCTGCCATTTCACAAGTTCAGTGCCATCTAGAGGCAGACAGAGGCAATAGCAGTCTTGGAAGTCGACAGAGTTATTACTTGTCCTGATACGACGTTCTAGTTGAATCATCTGAGAGCAGCGATTCCTGACTTTGGGCCAATTGCCCACATTATCATCAAAGCCATTTAGCAGTGGCTGTTTCTGTGCATGGGCATCGTGGCTCCGTCCCCCTTACATTCACAGAAAAATTAAGCAATCATACCAATGGTTAAAATCAGTTTTTTAATTATAAAACAATTTTCCATGTAAGTTTCTAGAATGGGGGGCACTGTCTGCCCTACTCACGGACATCGGCGTTGTTGCTGTGCTCCACAACAATGCGGACACGTGATAGCGCTTTAACTACTTGCTCCCCTGGGCAGGCGGGTATTTTCCAGGCTGACAATCTCTCTTCCCTGAGGCCTGTGAGGTCATCAGGTCGGCAAAGACCTAGCATTAAGGCCCAGTCTCCACCCCTGATGACGTGGAGGTAAAGTTGGCCCCGGGCGTTTTAAAAACAAGTCCTGTTTCGCCAAGCTTCCACGTCAATCAGGGAGTAGAGAACATTGTCACCCCTTCCTCCCCTAACTCGTTACTGGGTGTGGGTGGGACCACACCCTGTGACGAGTTGGAAAAGGTGTGGCAGGCGGGAAGACCAGAAATCAAGTCTGTGCAGACACGACTTGTTGGGTGTCTGAGACTGCTTCCTGCACGAGCTTGGTCATTGTGGAGTTGGACGCCATTTTAGCAGTAGTACGTGTGTGTCTGTAGTGTTCACACAGTCAGACACAAGAATGATTTACTGCAGTGCTGGCAGCTTGTGAGCAAGACCCCGTATGTGAAGGAGTTGGCAGGCAGTTTACCAGGTAAGGACCTGCAATTGTGCAATGGGGCAGAGTGTATGCTAAGTGCTTTGTGGAGCGCATGTGCATCCAAGCTGCACGGGCTGATGGATTTTCTATGGACCCCGCCCAGTACCGCTGAACTCCCGCTGATGCCAGACTATCAATTACAGGCTCCGCGGCCCCGGATGCACTTCCTCGTAGTTTTGGGGCCGGGCTCATCTCAAGCACCGTCCGCCTCACCAGGCACCGACATGGGTCCCGATCCGTTCTTGGCCTCCCCTGTGGGCACGTGTCATGCAGGCCTAGGAGTCCGGTAGGCAGCAATCCCCAGCAGGCCTGACCATTTGCACCAGGGCCGACTGCCCTTCGATAGCCGCTGTGTGGTCACAGACCACGGGTGTACCCTTGTAGCAGTGTGCACTCTGAGCGTGCTCGCTCGGCAATTCTGGGACAGGTCTCCAACTGCACCTGGGCCCCTTATTATAGCGCCGACTCACCCAGGCATCTGCTCTCACCCTCTGCCTGTAGGCCGCACTGGTGGCCCATCAGCACCGCCTCGCATTACACTTCCAGTGGCGAGTTCAGGCCTGTAGTAGCATCCGAGTATCGTTTTTATGACTCACAGGTGGCATATGGGTGTTGTAGACAGCATACGGGCGGCTTTAGTGGACACACTGCCACTTTTAGTGCCAGGATGATGCAGGATTAATCCATGGCCGAAGGAGCTCGCCTATATGGCGGCCATCTTCAGACCCGGCATGCTCCCTCCCCCGCTTAAGCAATGGCTACAGTCCCCACTACTACAATGGATTCAGTGGAGACAAGTACTCCCGTTATTAGTAACATGATAACTCCAATTCGGTTTCTGCAGTAGGTTTGGCTCCAAAGTGAAATATTCTGTAGACTCATAGGAGTTTTGCTTCATCAAACAAAGCTACCTTTACCTTTTTTTAAGCACTGCAGGACCTTACAACCTTGATTCAACCAGAGAGTCCATGTTTTTTTATGTCTTTAAACTCTGTATACCTGTGTACAACGGAGCCGTGACCTGAGAGTCTCCACGTGTTCTGTCGGTAATGCCCCGTTACTATGCGGGCATTACTACAATGTGCTTTTTCTCCGCATTTTTTAGTGCGCGTTTACCATTACTACGCATGCTGCTACATAGCATGCTTTTACTTCGCAAATGCTTTTAGTACGCATTAGTTTACTACTAGCTGTGGGAGTTACGAGGAGACGGGACATGCACCGAGGAGAGAGAGGTAAGAGGGACTGTGTATTTTTGAAGGGTTTGAGGAGTAGTTTTTTTAGTTTTAGGGTAGTGCAGGGGGTAGTGTTTTAGGGTTTAGGGTGGTGTTGTAGTGTTTGTGTAGTGTAGGGTAGTGTTTTAGGTTTAGGGTAGTGTCGAGGGGTCGTGTAGGGTAGTGTTTCAGTGTAGGGGACGGACTGGGGGTAGGGGTAGGGTCGTGCTGGGTGTAGTGTTTTAGGGTTTAGGGTAGTGTTGTAGTGTTTGTGTAGTGTAGGGTAGTGTTTTAGGGTTTAGGGTAGTGTCAGGGGTTTTCGTGTAGGGTAGTGTTTAAGTGTAGGGGACGGACTGGGAGTAGGGGTAGGGTCGTGCTGGGGTAGTGTTTTAGGGTTTAGGGTAGTGTTGTAGTGTTTGTGTAGTGTAGGGTAGTGTTTTAGGGTTTAGGGTAGTGTCGGAGGGTTGTGCAGGGTAGTGTTTAAGTGTAGGGGATGGACTGGTAGTAGGGGTAGGGACGTGCTGGGGGTAGTGATTTAGGGTAGTGTCGGAGGGTTGTGCAGGGTAGTGTTTCAGTGTAGGGGACGGACTGGTAGTAGGGGTAGGGTCGTGCTGGGGGTAGTGTTTTAGGGTTTAGGGTAGTGTTGTAGTGTTTGGGTAGTGTAGGGTAGTGTTTTAGGGTTTAGGGTAGTGTCAGGGGGTCGTGTTGGGTAGTGTTTCAGTGTAGGGGACGGACCGGGGGTAGGGGTAGGGTCGTACTGGGGGTAGTGTTTTAGGGTTTAGGGTAGTGTTGTAGTGTTTGTGTAGTGTAGGGTAGTGTTTTAGGGTTTAGGGTAGTGTCAGGGGGTTGTGTAGGGTAGTGTTTAAGTGAAGGGGACGGACTGGGAGTAGGGGTAGGGTCGTGCTGGGGGTAGTGTTTTAGGGTTTAGGGTAGTGTTGTAGTGTTTGTGTAGTGTTGTGTAGTGTTTTAAGGTTTAGGGTAGTGTCAGGGGGACGTGTAGGGAAGTGTTTGCGTGTAGGGGCAGGACTGTGGCACAGGGTAGGGTCGTGCTAAAGGTAGTGTTGAAGGGATTAGAGTAGTGTTGAGAAGTTTGTGTTGTGTAGGCTAGTGTATCTGCATTTAGTATTTTGCATAATTTTGGGGTATTTATTTATTTATTAAATTTTTGAAAAATATTTTATTACGTTTCTAAGTGTTTGGGTGTTTATTTAAAGAAAAAAAGCGAAGTTAAACTATGCGGTGTATTAAATTTCATACCGAGTATTAATTTTAAAAATATATTTAAAATTACTCCCCCACCCAAAACCCCTATTTCCCTGCAATCCCGTCCCAGGGGTTAGGTTACTTTATTTAAAAATATTAAAAATGGTCCATCTTTGCATAGTAGTGGTATGCGAAGTAATTAACAGCGCAGTAAAAGCAGATTCTTATATTCTTATTGCATTTGCGTAGTAATGGTTTGCGCATTAAAAATATGCGGAGGAATGGTAGTTGCGATGTAAAAACATCCCACTAAAAGCATGCGTAGTAATGGCATGCTAAGTAGCGTCATATATTCGTTCTGTCACATTGAGTTGAGTTTTTTTTTAAAACAAATTTTATTGATTTTTCATTAAACAGGCACAATGGACAGGTGCACTTTGAGATAACATCAAATAGTAGTAGTACCAATGAGAATATTCAACCGTACAATACTGTGCACATCAAGTATTAACGATGCTATCGATCCAATATCTAAAACATGCAATTGCCAGTATCGGTTAATTCCACATCATGGCCATCATTGTAGTAACTTAGCATGGTGCACCATAATCCGTAGCCAACATAACCCACCCCCCTCCCCCCTCCCAACTGTTCTGGAGGAATAAATAATTATGAGTGTATTTACATAGCCCAAGCCGTCAGCATAGAAACTATTCCTGTAGAGAAAATAGCAGTCACATGTTAAGCCAAACCATCAGGATAGGTCCGTATTATTTAGCGTATACTTTTAAATTATTGTTGTGACTTCGGGGTACACTGAGTTGAGTTGTTTGTATATTTTATTGCCTTGAGACTAGAATCATTCATAATCTATAATGATTCTAGTCTCAAGGCAATAAAATATCAATCAATCTATAATGATTCTGGTCCAGAGCCCAAGATGATAGTATTATGTGGCTCTTCGCTTGCTCGGGGTTCCGCTTTAGTGCGTGACAGTGAGCACTGAATGCATGTGATTCTTTGTGGCCCACATTTTATGTGAATTTAGTTCTATGAGTTCTCGATTACAGGGCCTTCACTGCGCCGTAGGTGAGTGGTGAGGTTTTGCATGTCATGCATGTTCCCACATTGCCATTTATGTAAACCATCACTGTGTGAGTTTGTATGATTTCCTGTATGAAGAACATTGTTGTCATCCATGCTCTCACTCTCTCTCTTAGTTAAATATGCTGCTTGTATAGAACTATTGCCATGGTCATTTGCAAACAGTGCTGTCAGTGAAGCACAATTGCCTTGCATTTTCAGAGTGCCCCAAATGTAAAATACATAGTCAGGTCAATTACCTTATTTCCCTGTATGACTTGTGAACCAGGCATTATCATGGCTTTTCCAAATGTAAATGCTTGGTATGTAAGAGATTATTGCAGTGTCATATTGCTCCTCATCCAGGGTGCAGTACCCACTCACTCATGCATGGCACAAGGCAGGAGAGGTTGGCAATCTGATTTAGGACTCAAAGGGGTGACAGTGACTTGGCCACCTGTTTTAGGTGCGCAGATGAAGAGTGAACAGGAGGGCAGGTGGACAGTGGCAGATTATGGCGACTAACTTCCTGAAAAAAATGCCATAGCACCCCTCCACCCAGTCCCAGAATAACCACTCACAGACCTCACCAGCCGCCACTGCTATTTAGTATCTCCATATTTAGAATCCCACATAGCTATGCTCCTTCACAAGTGATAACTACAAAAATGTGTAACAACTCATCCCTTCATTTGGTGTATACTCCCTATTGTGCTAGAAATGCTGGGAAATAAAGCCTCCAGAAAGGTGATATTCTCAGAGGCTCTATCCATGGGGAAAAGAAAGGTTCAATAGTCCGAAGCATTGACAATGAACACAGTTACACTTAAATCGCTCATGGCAGAACAAAATGGCATCAAAGTCTCAATCAACACAGTGGAATAATCCATGCCAGACAGAGAGAAGTCTAATCAATGCATATTGGACCTAGCAACCTTCAAAGCTCAATCCAACAGATCGGAACAAATTGTTAGATCCTGTTGAAACAAAAGTGTTCGATTCTCCAGACTGGGTGATGAGCTATGGTACCTTAGAAAAAAAATTATTGACTTAAAAGACAGACGTAGGAGGAACTACATCCACAATTTTGGAGTCCTTGAGTCAGAAGAAGGAGCCAGCATAATAAAATTTGTAGCCACCAAAAATAGCCGATCAAAAAAGGACGCGCCTAGAGCTATCATAGCCTGCCTCTCACGCCACCATCATGCATGCTAACTACTTCAAACATACAGGCACCATCACATATAATAGACATAAAATCTCATTTGCAGTGGACTTTTCATATGAAAAAACCTTTTCTGTAAAACTTTTGTTGCACTGCGGTTGCACTCAAGAAGGACATTAAATATTGCCTACTGGATTGGCCAATGATGCTGATGATTGTAGATGGCAAATCAAAACTATTGTATGTTCCAGGTGAACTGGAAAGATTCTTAGAAGGTTGTGGACCACTAATGATGGATACTATATCTATATTGAAGGGATTCAGAAATCAGACGATTAAACTTCATCCGTTGACCCTCATCCTCATGCGACAAGTCACAGATTACACATCCACACTGTAGAGACTCCACAAAGGATCATGATGCAAAAGATTCCCCTCTGAAAGGGTAGAGACAAATTGAGGTTACCCCTCAAAGTCTGAGCTACTTTTCTCACTCTGAACTCCTTTGCTCGTTGCATATGACCATCACAACTGGTGCAAGAGAAGATCATCTGTTGTAAATGAAGGAAATTAACTTAAAACTACTCTTGTTTGTCAAGACATATTCTGCTCAAAAAGTGGTTGTGTAGACAAGTAAAGAAAGGCACACCTGTTTAAAGTTCCGGATACTCTTCAGCATATTGCAGCTATTCACCCACAGCTTAGTTTCCCAACTAGCATAAATACAATATATCATTTTCTTCTGTAGTATATAGTGCTTGATGAGTTTAGTGATCAAAACCCTGACCATTCCAGTTACAATGTAAGAATTGATTACTACTGGCCTCTCAAAGCTGACTGGGAAGAATAGCTACAAGTGTGCCCCCTTGACGAGGGGCACTGACCTATGATATACAAAGAATGGTAAATCAGTTATCCCATACAAACCATGTCCTGTAATACATCAATGAATGTGAACAGCCTTTCATCTATGTTAAATGAAAAAAGTACTACAATGCACTACTACAGGACCCCCGATTATCTGTGACTGAATATGAAAAATTCAAGAGGGACAGGGTGAGTTAGGTAATTTTCTCCAATGGGTCTGACAACGATGACAGGTGCCACACATTCCAATACTTGCCCTACAAAAAGTGAAGTAGCCATTCTCATTCCTAAGACATTATCAGCTAGAACACTAAAGGTGTGGTCATACCCAGCAGGGAAATATATTTTGACAAAACTAGATTTGGAGGGTTGCACTTTCATTCTTGCCTCTATCTATGTCCCCTACAACCACAAACCTGCTTTTTTCAAAAAGAAATAGATTTCTCACAGAATTTGGTCATTCAAAGACTTTAATTGGACGAGAATGGAACAGCTGACCCTTTGCTTGGCTCATTGGGCCATCCGGATCTCTGAAATGTAAGTGACTGAAGCAGTGCTTAATTTGTAAATGAAAGGGTGCTGGTGCCCAAAGCTCTGCTCCGAAACACTCGGCTGGTGCAATTAAATGTATGCACACAGAATACCAAGGCTGTGTAGTTCTGAAACCACCCCAGGCATCTTTAATCCACTGCCCTTTATCTCACTATTGCTGGTTACTGCCTACTCCCTGTATGATGGTTTTTCCGTCTTTCTCTTCCTTCGTCTTTCCTGTTTGTGTGTTTCTCTCTGTTGCTCTTGGTAAATATCTGAGGCAGAAAAATAAGTGCTGGTTCCCAAAAATATGTGCAGGTACCCCCAACCGGCAAACACCGGCTCAAATTCAGCACTGGACTGAAGCCTGTTTACAGACCTGATTGCTGATCGATTCACTGCTGGGCCCTTGGCATCTGAATCACCCACTGGACCGCGCATATACATTTCTCTTGTGCACCCATGGCACTGAAACCAGAATAGACTACTTCTTACTAAATTAAATCATGCTCCCTAAAGTCTGCAGCTGCAAGACTGTAGCTGGCAGCATTTCAGATCTTGCACCAGGTTACCTATAGTTTGATCTGAAGGTCACCACCTCTAGATCTAAGACCCTGAGTATGAACATACAACATTACAGGCTCCCCGAAGAAAAGAAAAAAAGCTGCAAAATCAATTTTGCAAATATTTTAATGAACAAACTCTTGAAATCCTCAGTACGTCACCTAATGATGAGAGATTCAATGCTCTAGAGACGAAATATCTCATCTTTAGAGAACCCATCAAACCCCTCTATAAAAAGGTAAGCTAAGAGCCCTACCAAAGAAGAAATATGAACCGAACACCCTTTTCTCATGTATGGCAGAGAAAATAGCGAACTGTATCAAAAGAAAAAAAGATGAGAAGTCTGGGAGGCTACTAGCCCTCCAAGTGAAACAGAGAGAAGCCACGTCAGATATACCAGCAATATATTTGCCTCTGGGGTAGATTACTTTCAAATCTGCAAGAAATTACAAAGGAATTCAACGTCTCCTACTCTAAAATACACTGAAGTTGTGGACGCCAAGTGAAGGAATTCATGGCTTGCCTACCAATCCCACACCTTCCTGCTGACTAACATGAGGGATCTGACCAATATACTCAAAATCCCTTGGAATAACCCTTGACGGCAGCCTAAACATGCGTGGCCATATAAACTCGATGGCCAAAACGGCTAGATTCCACCTGAATTACCTAAGAAACCTAAAACCCTTCCTCGAAGCTTCCGACCTTAAAACGGCAATCCAGGCACTAGTCATTTCCAGACTAGAATATGGATGCTCTACTCTTGCAGGGCTACCCAAGAACTCTCTGGCCCCATTGAAAGCCTGCCTCAACACCGCCGCCAGACTCCTAACTGGCTCAAAGAAATTCGACCACATCTCTCCCCACCTCAAAGTTCTGAACTGGCTTCCCCTAGAGGCCAGAATCCAATTCAAACTTGCCTGCATTACTCACAAAGCTCTTTACTCCAATTCCCCTACATTTCTCGCCCAAAAACTCGTGATATCCGGAGAAGCCAGAAACTCCCGATCTGCCAAAGACTGGTTGCTACAACCAGCACGTTTCCGGAAGAAAAAACCTACAATCGAGCCTTCTCTGGGGCCGCTCCAAGAATTTGGAACTCTCTCCCACCCGCCATCAGAAGACTTCCCTCCTTGGCACACTTTAAGAAGGAGACCAAAACCTTCTTAATGAACAAATACCTCGCCTAATGAATACATCACAATCACCTCAATGACATGTTCCTCCCTCCACCTCTGCATTATCCACGGCCTCTACCGACGATACCTATTCCTGCCCTCCTTGGGTATCCCCCCAAGAGTTGAGACTGCGTGCCCTCGTGCATAATATATCTTCTTGTTTTAATTTTTATCCCACTTGTAGCTGGGACTTTGGACTGTGTGCTTCCCTGTATAATGTATCCCCTATTGTACCCAATTGATCCCTCACCTCCTAATGCTTTGTATCCCACCCTTAATCCTGTAAAGCGCTCTGATACCCTCACGGGTCTGGTTCGCGCTCTATAAAACTATAAAATAAATAAAAATAAATAAATAAAAACTATGATCAGGAAATGTGGGTTCACAAGAACACATATTTGAGATTAGACACTGATCCTACCAGAGAATGTCAGACAATCTTCAACTAAATTTTAGATCAAGCATTTGAAATGGCTGGAAATCTGCGAAAACTATGAAATTCTTGAATGCTGCTCAACCAATGGCAGCAGCAGTTCACTCTCCCCACAGTCCACTAGGCAAATATTTGATCACTTGCTGCAAAAAATTGTGATGGAGGTGCCGTCCTACATCCAAGCTACAGGATACTTTTTGATAAAACTTTACAGTTTGGAAACTTATCCAGAAGATACAGTACTTTTATGCTCCATGGATGTGAACTCTCTGTATATCTCAATACCACAAGCAGAAAGTATTGAAGCAATAGAGTGGTCCGTACTTAACAAATACATGGAAGACGTTAAAACTACATTTCTGTTGGAATTTCTCTAACTTAGTGTCCAATTATAATGTTTTAAAACAAAGTGAAGAACACTTTCTTCAAGTGACAGGTACATCAATGAGCTTTGGCGCAGCTCCAGCCTAGGCCAACTTGTTTGTGTGCAAGTTTGAACACAAAAACATATTCGCAAATCATGAATGTAGGTAAGATTTGATAATGCATATCTGCTACATTGATGATATTTTCCAAATTTGTAAGTGTACAGAAGAAATCGGAGTCAAAATATAGGGTAAGTGTTAGAAATGGGATTCCTGGTTGACTGAGGTATGCACCAAGGCCAGGCAGGAACCACCACTCTAGTCAGGGTAAGCTAAGTACACACTAAAAGATAGCCTGTGCTCACCCTCTTGTAGCTTGGCACGGAGAAGTCAGGCTTATCTAAAGAGTCAATGTGTAAAGTGTTTGTGCACCACACGCACACATACAGTATCACAATGAATACACCACACAAAGACTCCAGACAGGATTAGAAAAATATATTATTTGCTGGACCCCGGTTTTTTGTTTTAATTTGACCCACCTGTTTTCTATTCTTCTGTCTTGATTACGATCCAGCAGCGGACTCTGGCCACGCCCCCCTCGTCAGACGGCCTATATGTTATACATGACAGCGCGTACTGCAGCCTGTAAGGAAGGCCCGGAATTGGCCCTATTTGTTCCCTTGTTGGCACATTTATGCCATTTTAGGAATTGCCTGGCTTCGTGCAGTTTGGATGCCATATTTCAGCGAGTTTTATACCTGTTTTACTATTACTTTATTATTTCTTTTCACACTGTTGTTTTAAATTCACTTTGATTTGCCAGTATCCTGACTCCCACAGGGGAGCCTGTGGAGGCTTGTAGGGTTACTGGACTTAGGCTTTGTGTTTTAATTTGGCCCCATGTTTCCTGTTCTACTGTCTGGATTACGATCCAGCCGCGGACTCTGGCAGTGCCCCCAGGCCATGCCCCTCTTGCCAGGCAGGCTATATCTTAGACATGACAGTGCTTCTGCGCGCAGTGTACATGCCACTGGCGCACCAAAGGCAAGCCCGTCTGCGCTCGTCTGAGACCGGAATGTGCCAGAAACCCTGGGCTGCTTTGTAAGTACTCAAATAATTTTTTACTCCAATTTAAGAGTGAGGGTACACACAGTGCATGCAATCACTTCAGTTTTAATCCCCTGCAGGATGTCTATGTTTGTGACACGTGCCATTTCTCTTGCCACCTAAACAAGACAACTCTCATAATACCCCCTTCAACACAACTTAAAAAATTAAAGTGTACGTTATTGAACGCACGTTCAATGATTTAACATAAATATGAGTTCTTTGAGTACCTTGCATCTGATATTTATTTTCTTACGGAAACATGGGCTAATAAGTCTGCCGCCCCAGATTTAGTCCCCGATATGCCTGCCAGCTACTTAATAGACTGGATAGAGAAGGAAAAAGTAGTGGAGGTGTAGCAATCATCTATAAGAACTCTCTAGGGATCTCCTGCCACCCAGTAAAGATTATTGATTGCGAAGCCCTTTCCTTCGACTGCAAAATAAACCACAATGTTATGTTTCATGGACTCTAGATCTACAGACCCCTAGGTCCCAGAACCATTTTTTAGAAGCCCTCAGTGACTTTCTTGAAGGGAGTGTGCATTATGGTAATGTTACAGTGCTAGGGGACTTTAATTTCCATTTAGATGATCCTGAAAATAACAACTCAAAAAGTCCTGGGGGGGAGCTTATGGAAATACATGGCAATAGAGGTAGAGGATCAAACATAGTACACCCCCAGGAAAGCCTTACTGGTTAGGATATTTTGACTGACCACTGAGAGGTATAGACAGAGGTTTAGGGGCAGCCACAAACTCTCTACACAAATATAGGTGGAGTTTCTTGATTATTCTAACAAGGCACGGAAGGGCTGGGTGAGGGGCAGCATGGCAGAAGATTACACAGGGAAATACAACCTAATTTTGGGAGAGCACATGCTGGATATTTGTTTTGCAGAGCTGCACCAACACCTGGTTGACAGCAAGCTGACCAACCCCAGGAAGTTTGCTGAGGAGGTGGACATCTGGGACAGCACCAGTGTGTCCAAATAGGTACCTGGGAGTGACCCCAAGAAGGGTGGTTCAGGTTCCCCTCAACAGAGTGAAGGGGAGGACAAGTCTCAAGTTAAGGGGGAAAGAAAGGGCTCCCATGTCCCTTCTGAGAAGAAGGAGGGAGGTTCTAGTGGGTGATAGCCCATGTTGCCCCATTTCCAACCCCACTGCTTTGATTGTTCTCAATTAGGAAACAAAGACCCCCCCCCTACTGGTGGGAACTCTACAGTAATGGCCAATGTTGCCCTAGGGGTAAGTAGTCCTCAGGGGCAGGTCATAGACCATACCATGAGCTCCCTCAGCTTGGACATAGCCTCAGAGAGGGAGCTGGTGATCTCTGAGGGTGAGATTCATCATGTCCCACAAGTGGAAGTGAATGGGGTCCCAGTCACTGCTCTGAGGGACATCGGGGCTATCCAGACCATGATTGTGGAAAGCATGGTCTTCTCAGAGTAGTACACCGGCCAGGTGTGCAGGGTGACTTAGGCCCAGGGGCAGGACTTTTTCCATCCTATGGGCCTGGTGTCCCTAGAGTGGGATAGGGAGGTAACCCAGAGGAGGGTCATAGTTAGTCCCCTGATGCCCATAGACTGCATTCTGGAGAATGAGTTGCACCCGGTGTCAGAAGAGCAGGAAGGGGTGGTCGCCACAGGCGCCCTGTCAGGTCAGTTTTCTGGGGTTTCAACTCCAAAACAGAGGGTACAGAAGCCCATATAGAGGGGCAGGGGGAGGTAGGACTCACCCTTGACTCCAGTTCAGCCTACGGGTACAGACCCTGGGCTGAAGGGCAAGTTTCAGAATACCACCCCATAACTGGTGGAAGGTGGAGTGGAAAAAGAGTGCAAGGCACTTGAGGCTACTGCCCCCCACTCTGAGAAACCACAGAGGACAGATGCCCCTGGATGGCCTGGGCCTAGCTCTTGACACTGACAGCTGTCAGTGGCCTCTGCTGGTTGCTCTCCTTGGGGACAGAGTTTTGCTTGGGTTGGGGACAGAAGTCAGACCCAAGGGATAGAATGGGTCGCATTGGTTTGTTGGCCATGGCAGTACTGTCTACCTACTGGGATGCATCTGTGAGCAACTTAAGGTTAGGTGCTGTACAGATTTGGTCCACCGGTAAGGAGAGCTCAGTGACCTCAGACAGTATAGACAGAGGGTTCCAACTGGGTTCAGAGAGGCAGAGAACTGGCAAGTTACCCTACAGTAGTGGGCCATTATCCATGTTCAATCGCTCTAAGCAGGGAAGTAGATCAAGGTGTTAATTATTCTACCTTGGCTTTAGGATGGAGGGGAGTCATGTTGGAAAATGTCTCTCTGTGAAGGGTCACTCCAAACTTTTTGCCTTCCTCCTCCTCTTTTTATTACATTGTTTTTGTTGGCTTCAGGACTCTGAGCACTTTACCACTTTACCACTGCCAACCAGTGCATGTGCTTCTACCCTAAAAATGGTTTGCTTGAATTAGCCACAATTGGCATGTTTAATGTATCTATAAGTCACTAGAAGAGGTTGTTTATCATAAGGAGTGCTAAGAAGGCAGAGCTCTAAACACCTTTGAGAGCATGGGCAAAAGCCTACCAGACCCACACAGAAAATGAGGAGGTACGGTTGGCATATGAGGAAGAATTGGAACAAGACCTGTCTGTGGGTCTTGACAAGTGACCTGCTTGGGAGGGGGGGAACATCTTCCCAGGACTGGAAGTCCATCCACAGCGTCTCTTCACTCTTTCGTTTCTATCTTTTTAGAGTCGTTTGTATGGCATATGGACTTTCACAACTATCGGTGGCATGTTTCAATATGGCGACCACCTTCATTCCCACGTGCACCAGTACGTCTTTCATTTCTCTGCGCCATTTTAAATATCGGCGTGCACTCATCGCGGTTTCTCCAGCGTATGGCGTTGTCATCCGGCTCACGAGCACTCGTACAGACTGGTAGGTTATTGTTTAGGTACAGTTGAGGTGGTATTGTGGTCAGATTGATGCTGTTCTTAACATTTACTTGGTTTTATCTATGTGTTTTCCCCAGTGTTGTCAGCTTCAGACTTGGGCTGCGAGTTACTGTGGAGCCACCCATTTCGTTTTTCCTGCACATTCATTTGATTTGTTTGAGGTACTTGCACGTTGGCAGAGGCTTAATGCAATATAGCCTGGGTATTACATTATGCTGGCGACTAATTTACATTTTTTGCTGTTGTCTCCCAGAGTACACTTGTGCGCACCCACTTCCGTGAATATCTTTTTCGATCGATAGCAGGACATTGGTATAGACATTCAGTAAGTGTCTTTACACACTTTATCATTCTACACATCACAGCATCATTTCGAAATAAAAGCATACTGCTTAAGAAGTATCATGCGTTTCTGCCGTGTTCTTGAAAGAGGTCCGGATGGGCACATCTTGAGCATATGAAGCTCTTGAAAAGGCATGACACCTTGCATGCGGACTAAGACAGAAAGAGTGTGAAAAAGCTCGGAGTCAGTGTTGACTAAATGGAGTAAAAATGGATGATTGAATAACATTGGATCACTGTATATCGATGGCGTTGCTGTGCAACTGGGATTGGGGCGTAGTGACGCTCCACACAATAGTGATGGCACCATAAGGCTGGAGCTATCGGCGCAAGGTGAGGTTCAAGGTGGTGGTAAGTGAAGGGCAGGAGGACCAACGAGCATTGGGACAAGAGGAGGAGGAGAAAAAAAGCTCACACTGGTTCCAATGGCAGCAACGAGTAGGTGCTCCACCGGACTGAGTGGATCCTGTAAGCAGGTGGAGGAGGATGAAGACAAGTGCCGGAATAGCACATTGGAGGGGTTACATAGCTACATAAATGTTACACAGCGGCCTAAGTGAAGTGTCTGAGCTGTACATGGGCTTTTACCATTACCCCCATGCACCAATATAAGCTCCGACCAGGGGGGGCCCAAGAGCAACAGGTCCAGGTGCTCTCAACTGGGTTGGTATAGTGCACAGTGCTGGAGGTGAGAGTTGCATAAAGGGCTGGAGTGATAGTGAAAACCAGAGCTCGCCATGGAACCCAAAGTAAATGAGACCAAACTTCTGGAGAGATGCCCAGTGGGCCAACAAGATGATCAATGGGGGTGGATAGCAAGAGTCAAAGTTCCGCTGGACCTCCATACAGTGTAGATGTCCTCGCGTGCCTTGGTTATGGTGTCAATGAGGGGCTAGGGAGAGTAAGAAGGAGGGAGCCACCAAATACCCCCACATGATTCAGGGAGAGTGCCTCCAGGAACAGACCATGTAAGGAGGAAGAGAAGGTGGTCTGTGGGGAGCCAGCTTCAGATGGGGCCACCGGGGTGCTGCTAACCGCAAACGATCTCACCTGTTGTCCGAGGGGGGAGCTGTTGGTAGGGGACGGCTGGTAAGAGGGTCCAGGAACCAGTTCGGAGGCTGTTGGGGGATGAGCGAGGACTCCCCGCCTGAGGCGGCTGCTGTGCTGTGGCAGAAATGGGAGCTGAAGCATGCTAGGCCACCTCATGAGGCAGCATGGTGCAGAGCTCCTCACGCTTGCCTCGATGATGGTGCCTAAGCGGGGAGAGCTAAGCACAGGTCATGTTGGTGAGAATGGGACACCCCACGTCACCTAGCTGAGTGACTCACGGGTCAGCTCCCCCAGCAGGGTGTCACTGCAATGGGTTTGGGCCCCCCCTGGATTGGTCTGAGAGTTCGCTGTAGAGAGAAGCACGCCCAATGTCCAGGGAGGGAGCCGGGGAGCAACTGCAAAATCACCGCTGCAGGCGCGATGAACTCCTCACAGATTTGGCCATCCGCTACATGGCCGGGCGCTGTGAGACACAAAGGTGCGGTCCACTCAGGTGGCCCAGAGGTAACTCCAGGACCTCAGCATGAAGAGAGTGGGGTTTAGAGGGCCTTCTGTGCCCACCGGCAGCCACTTCGATGGGCTACCGGTCTGAATTGTGATCGATTAGCAGGCTGACGGACGGAGCTCTAGTAAGTTGTGTCCGCCATCAAGGGTCCCTTTGATACATTTCAGGTTTTACCTACTCCAACATAAGCATGTATTCATATACACTTTTTCTCGATATTGTAGCCAGGAGGCATTGTTTAGCAAACATCTCCCTCTACATTCTTTCACCTACCGTGCATTTGGTTTTATTAGGGTCCTCTTGAACCATTTTGTTCTACACTTTCCAACATGAGCATTAACGCATATATATTTCTTTTTATTTCTAGTACCTTTGAAGTAGTGTTCAGCTAACAACTGCCTCTATATTCTGTATACCAAGAATGTACTACGGGGGTGGAGAGGTTTGGCTGTTTACATCCAGTCCATAATGCTATGGGATGCATTGTGCCGTCCTTCCTCCATATTCATCAGGAAGGCAGCCATTTTGAGCATTATGCTTTTTAAGCGTGCTTTAGGAGTCTGCACTCTCTGGTACGTAGCTTTCTCATGCATACGCTGATTGGTGCATGTTTCTCTGGCTGTGCACAAACCTAACTATTGCTGTAACAATATTCCTGGACGGGCATTTCTACATTTTGCTATGTAACCTTTCATGAACAATGGCTGCATCACCTGCTCCAAACCGTAACAACTTTTCAAGTCAGTAAGTTTTAAAAGCACACCCATTTGCAATAAAAGATTTGTTCAGCTTTTTGTACTCTGAAATATAGATTTGGCTATAACAATCGCAGTATATTTACACACCATAGAGAATTTGCAAAGGTCACAAAACAGAATTATTTATGTTTTCATTGTGCTAGCAATGTATTTTTTATTATTTTGAAGAGTGTAAGAGAACAGCTTTTGAAGACAGCAAAGAAGTATTGTTTCAGCGCAAATAACTCTTGGCAAAGAATCCGTGGTTTGCTCAGGGTTGTTTTCCAAATGCAATCCATGATTGCTGCATTGTACAACAGGCCTTAATAAGAACCTAATTTATTGTTTAAGTATCATAAATGAAAATCATTTCACTCTGGTTTTCCTTTTCCGGATCTTCTTTAGAGTTTAACATAGCTGATTGGATACTTTGTTTTACAACACGTTTCTGCCTTAAATGAAATGTCCTGATGGTTGATGTGGTTAATATTGTTTTGTACATGAAAGGTCAGTGCACAGAAGAATTTCTCTCCGTATATTTCATAGCTAGCATTGCTTTTGGATAGTAAAGGGGATTTGAGTCGATTATCAGAGATATTTACAGTATATGAAGATTAATTATCACAATGTACAGAAAGCGAGCTAGAGAAGTAAAAGGATAATAGTTTATTGCTAGATGGGAGTGGGCAGTGATTGTCCATATTGAAGACTGCTTTCAAGTTCTATAATGTTTTGTTAATTTGGCGTTTTCTGTGCTTTCATTTGCAGGTGTGCATATTTTTCAAATTGAAGAGGGCTTTGCCTGAAATGCATTGGAGACAGTATCAACACTGTTGGAAAATAATATTTTGCGGGTTGGGTCTGTAGTGAAAACTTGATGAATGGGATGTCGAATGTAATTTTTTCAAGTTGCACATAAAATAGAGGTACCTTCTGCATAAAAAGAATTCCTCAAGCATACATAAATGCTTAAAATCAAACGTTCATCAAGTTTGTTTTACCCTGTGGTGCCCAGATGTAAGTTCTGTGCTCCCCAGTCACTTCTTTCATTCACTGCAGATCACCCTGACCGTGAGAAGCAGCCTGGAGGCAGACTATAATTTATATAAACTCTTTTCAGGGATTTTTTAGAAAGCTGTAATCTCACACAAGTAGAATCAGAGTGCTACAAGAAAAAGGGGGTTCCTTATTCCTTATACAAAGACATGTATGTTTGTTATATTTGTGGTTCAAAAACCCACTGCCGCCCGTGTCTAACACATAACTTCCCATTCCAGGATTTAGGTTAGTTAATAGGCCAAATAAGGAGTTCTATTGTACAGAACATATATTAGAAGGGATGCACAGGCACTTAACTTTTGGTTAGCAGTGTCAAAGTGCTAAAGCCAGTGAAAATAGGATCAAGAAAAAAGCTACAAGTATGGGACGACCAGGCAGATTTCCCACACATTATATTGCGCATTCCATTCTGAAGTACTATGTCTTTGTGAAACCCAATAATAATATTCAAAGAGAATATTTGAGCAGTAACACCATATTCCGGGAAGCCGGTCATTATTTTGAGCAGTGCCCTATTTTGGCATCATGTGTGATATTTGAACAGCACTGATGTTTATACTGGCAACCTCCTGTTACATGATCACACTACAGTGGAATTTAATGGGAACAGTTCTTATCACAAGGCATCTAGATAAATTACTTGCTATTAAAGGCATCATAACTCCTGACACAATTTAAATCTTGTTCTTTCTGCCCCTACAAAGGATAAGTTACCGCCTTATTTTGCTGGAGAATTATACATCCCAAAGCACTATTTCTTTCTGCAGACATCCAGCATTTTTAATGGGTGCACACCTTTTGACAGGAACAAAGTATATTTTGAGGCAGGCTAGAGGTATTGGAGAATTACTTTTGCTTCCCTTCAAAAATGTCTATTAGGCCGATGCCCTTTTCACTGTTTGATTGTAAAAGAAGTGTTTCAAATGTTTGGCCATATGCTTTATGAATGTTATGAAAATAAAAATTTCAAGCGCCTTTTAGAAAAGTTTGGGTCACTGGCTTCGCTCACTTTCTCAAGGTCTCCAGGACTATTGTTAATGATCTTTGCAAAATCAAACACGTGGCAAAGACGAAACTTTATATGGAAATGCTATCTTTTAACTTCCTTTGATAAGAGGTGAATTGAAAAGTTGGCATCCGTGCCTCTCTGTTTCCTGATAACAGTTCGTGTAGTTTGATTTAAACCAACAGTTGCACATGTTTTGACATTTCGTATCAGGCAGGGATAATTTCCATGAAACAGTGAAATTCTTCACATATTATATTAAATAATGCACCAGCGCCCAATAATACATGATACTGAATTCGGAAACAGTGGTCTAATGATCCACAACTGGCAACCCAGGTATTACAATTAATTCCTTACAGTACAGTATTCGAGATCATCAACATTCTGCCATCCATAACATTTTTTTTTGCCAATGCTCGTTTGCTTACACAGCATTTGAAAACAATAATTTTTCTTATTTCTTGATGCTCCCAATTTTGCCAGACCGTTGAAACAAAATACAGGGTGACTGGATGAGTCGCCGAATTTCTCATAATATAGTGAAGTGAAAAAGTTGGCGTTAGAGACCAGGTCTATTGAATCCAAAGCCAGCAACCGAGCAAGACTATTAATCATTCGTTCGGGCATGACTTTTATCCTTTTGGTAATTGTTGGAGTAGCTTGATTTTTTGGACTGATGTTTTATTCTTAGATTTAAAGTCACAATCAGCATCATAGAATTTATTAGTCAATAAGGAAAACTCCCTTGGATTCAGAGATTAAGGGCTGGCTATTTTTACCATGTAGTTTATGTATAGCTTAATTGCCAACTTTCCTGCTATATTAACCATTGAAACCTATTGCCATCCATAAGATTCTGAAAGATTAGTATGTCCCAGGCTTCAGTTTTCTTATGTTAAACTGAAGGAAAACAGCGTTGTCTGGGGGAAATTATTGGCCTAGAACTGTTTTTGTTGTGATATTATGTATATTATTACCCTATTGCACAGGTTTCTCCCACATTTGGCGATAGCTCAAGTTTTTCCTTATAACCATTGCATTCAAAATTGTACCTGCTTAGCATCCGCACCACAAATTACCTGGAGCATATCCCAGTACTCGAATCGTTCTCAGGTGTTATTTAGTGTCTTCATGCCTTCAATGGAAGAACGTCTTCAGGTCTTGAGTGTCAGCTTTCAATCCACAGTCATCATACAAGGTCCTACATTGGTCGTCCAGTGAATGGTTATAATCAACTTAAACATATTTCATCTTTTATAAAAAGCAGTTTAGGGACTGGAGCCAACCATTACATCTAATGGCCACACTCTTGAACTGATCCTGAAAATGGCTCTATTTCTCCACTCCGCGCAGAAGCCCAGTGACAGGCAAATTTCTTCTCCCCCATTGGGCTGCATGAAAACGGTGGTGGGATAGCCAGAGGTGGCAAGTAGGCCCCCCTGTATTGGTGCAGGGCAGAGTAATTGACATTGGCACCCTTGGGACCGCTGGAGACAAACGCCCAGATCAGACCATGTGGGCCTTTTGGTTGAGTGGGCATAGGAGATCCCTGATACAGTAAGAGGAGCTACTTGTGGAGGTGAGGAAGGTTGCTAAAGTTCTTACTGTATCAGGAAGGTTGCTAAAGAGAGGTCCAACTAGTTGATCTCAGGTGAGGTCCTGGCCCTGGGTGATCGCAGGTCCTGGCCCTGGGTGATCTCAGGTCCCAACCTTGGGTCTCACCTTCATGCAAGTTTCTGCCTGCCCCTCACTGACCTTTGTCAGCTAGACTGTGGTGGGCCTCTTGTTCCCTCATCTATCTTGGACCAAAGGAGTGCAAGTGGCTACTCCCACAGACTGTGACAAACGTCTTGGAGCAACTGGTGCATGTTCATAATGGCTGACGAGAATATGAAAGGTATGTTGGAAGAGTTTTTCAAATTTCAAGACAGCACACAGCAAAGGGGCAAATGTGGATTTGCCATTCATGGAAAGAAGATTTTACCCTGGAAAAGAGGCTCTCCTACAAACTATAGGGGCCTTGCAATTGGACATAAGCACCTATACAGAGGACACTGTAACATTCATGTACGCATTGGAATCTAAATATTACTGCTTTTCTGAGAGGAACACAAACATGAAGTCCCATGAAAAGAATGATGCAAAGTTTGAAACCCTGGAGCAGATGGTCACTGATTTGGACTCTGCAATCAAGTAGGAGGACGTGGATAAGAGGTGCTTGTTTGAAAACATGTTGAGGATTGACTAAAAGATTGATCACCTTCTAGACATCTCGAGAAGCGGTGCAATGCTCTGTATTTTTCGAATATTCATAGACAGACAAAAGACTTACAGACTAAGGTTGAAAACATCTTGCACCCATGTACTGATCCTCAGAGTATCAGGGGTTCACACCTGATAACAGAAGCACAGTAATGGTGGGTCTTTGGGATGCTATCCTGCAGGACATGATCTTGTGGGAAGTGACTACAACTAAAGAGTTCTAACATGCTGAATGATTCATTGTCCTGTTCTTGGACTTCAGCCCAGCCACCATGGAGCTCACCAGGGCTCTACATCTAATAATGAGGGAATTAAAAGGCTAAAATGTGTGAGCTTCCCTCACCCAAAGTTCGTATGTAAGAATCAGGGGTGCGGCTTCCGGGAGGTGTTTGGAGTGTTACACCCTCCCCCTAATAAATGTATTTTCCGATGAATAAGTTAGGTACAAGTGCTTTCATTCGGTATGGTGAGGTGTATATCGGATTTCACCTGGAATTTTTGCATGCACACATTAACAAACACACACACACTCTCATCTCTGTTTTGAAAGCCCTAAAAAATGTTGATGATTTTACAAAATATTGTGTTTCTCTCACTTACTACTTCTACCAATCTGCATTCATCTCCCTTTTTCACTGCCTTCTAAGCCCCTCTCATGCGCCCTGTTTGTCGCATAATGTATTCTAACATTATATGCTAGTGTGATTGTCAGGAAATCTGAAGCTCACCCCCCCCAATATCACTGACCAAGCTACTCCCCATGTAAGAATATCATTGATAGTATATAACATAAATATTGGGTCCTAAATATAATTCTCAAAAATATCATCCCATTAGGTGTAGATTTTCTAATATTACTGCAATGAGGCAATACTTTTGTAAATGATATTTTGGGCACAATATATTTGTCAGACAGTATTTAATTTATTTAGTGCACAATATCCTGTTGCCACATCACTTAACGAATGAGATTAAACGCGGACTGTGAGGGTATTGTATGGTCCTTCATTAAAATTAAATCTGCTAGGACAGAGGTGAGTGTGGAGATTTTGGGTCTCACGAGATGATGGAGGATGTAGGAGGCACTTTGGTGTGATGATTTTTACTTTTAGTCCATTGTCTACCTTCTCCCTCTGCTTCTGCTTCCATTTCCTCAGACACTGGTTGCGCATCACAGGGTATTCTATTTCTGTTTTGATTGAAAGTTATATATACACATGCATATGACAGGGGCGGCTCCTCCGCTAAGGCGGAGGAGCGTCGCCCCACAGGAAAAATAAAATGATAATAACAGCATGTTATTTTAATTTTATTTTTCAGTACTCCTCTGTAGGGGCGGGGTGAGCTGGAATACCCATAGAGCAGGGGGGAGAAGTGGTAGAACTCCCTAAGTGCACATGAAGGTTTGGCGGGCCGGCCAAACAGTCATGCGCACTTGGCATGTTCTCCACTGGGCTGTGTTGCACAGCCTGGGTGGAGAACATACCCAGAGTCCCAGTCCCCATCTGAGCACCGAACCACGTTGCAAGACCAATCACGACGCTGCTTTCAGCAGCATCGTGAATGACCAGGGGAGTCTGGAAGCCTGGGTGCTTCCTCTTCCTGCGTCTGCTTCCTGCATCGACGAAGTTGAGGACGGTGGAGAAGCGCCGGCCGGCCAGGTAAGTTTAATTTTTTTCTTTTATTTTTTTAATGCCCCCCCACCCTACCACTACTGCCCCTTAGCAGCCACTACTGGCATATGATGTCCTCCACATCAGCCTGTTGGGTTGATGGTGACATATATTGTTGATGTCAGCTGTGGAGAAGTGGATTCTGATGTATTTAATTTTCACAGGATTTGTAATTAAATTGGCACACCTAGTTTTTGGCTCTCTCATCGTAGGTTTCTGTCAAAATGGTTGTGAGCTTTAACCACCAGTGCCAGCTTTTAAAATAAGGACTACTGCTGCACTGCTGGGATAAGACGTCCTGTGCTGTAGATGAGGATGTGATCACACGTGTGCAGGATGAGCAAGGAAGACTGTTGTATGATTGAGCCTGGCATCTAACCAAGATGTCTGTCACAGATGGGACCCTTAATAAACTGCCTATGGCCTATGTGGGGCTTATAATTAGGCCGTTAAAATGTACCACGAATAGCACAATTTGCTGTAATCCATGGAAAAATTTTACCACAAACACACAGGAATAACAGAATGTGAGCGGCTGTTGTTCAGGTGCTGTTGATTAAATGAATCCTTGCACCAAAAAGTGACGTGAAGATGCATTACACACTAAAATACAGCACGAAATTACAGATTGGATTTCACATAATCATGAATAATTTTATCATAATTTCGAGGAATTATGTGAAAGTAAATTATGTAAATTTCACACACCTCCTACTTATAATTTCATTGGACAGCCAAAAAGACAGGTGTCCTTTCTCTTTGACTAAAGCGTATGTAAGCAGTGCTTCAAGGTATTTACACTTTGGGTGAAAACTGTGCAAAATATAATTTTGTAATGACAATATAGAAAAGTGATTGACATTACTACTTCTATGTTGAACAGGGTCTTGAGTGCAAATAAAATATTTTTGGGCTATATATGCACTCATTTATTATATACCCCAGAAAAACCCTAATGATAATGCATATGTAAAAAACAATTGTACACTGTGCCATTGCCATTAACCACCTGCTCATCACATTCAGGTTTCTATAATATGGTCCCATTTGAACACCATACACCATTTTGTTTTATCCACGCCACATCATGATTGAGATGGTCCTACTGCAAATGCTGTCTCTTACTAATAATTTATGTAAAACATTCAGTTCCAAGGAGCACAAGATAACTTTACAGTGAACTTTTGTCTTGTGGCAGGATATTTTCATTCATGGGGTGCTGTACATAGAACACTGGGGCCTATTAGCAATAACCGGCGATAATTATCGCTAAGCGCACTTAGCGCTAGGATAATTATCGCCGGCTATCGCAGGTTTCTATCGCGGAGATAGCGTGCTATCAGCAACGCTTATCTCCAATGCGATAGAAACCCTGGAGAACAGTGTGAATATCGCTTGAAAACAAGCGATATTCACACTGTGACCAGTGTTAGCTTGGTGATAGGGCGAGGGGGATTTAGCCATGTAATCCACCTCCCATTGGATTACATGGCTAAGTCAGGTTTGGATCAGGTGTTAACAAACCAGCGCTAAACGTGTTTAGCGCTGGTTCGTTAATCACCTCCCCTGCCTCGCTAATAGGCGATAGCGACCTTAGCGACTGTTTCCAGTCGCTTTTAGGTTGGGAACGCCTACTTTGCATGCCATTAGCGATAAATATCGCTGGCATGCAAAGCGGCACTCAACCGGTCGCTATCGCCTAGAAGCTGTCGCTAACAGCAGTTAGCGACAGCTTGCTAATAGGGCGATTGAATTATCGCCACTTTAGCGGGAAAAAGTCCCGCTAAAGCGGCGATAATCACGTTGATAATATGCCCCACTGTTACATAAACCAAGATGTAATGGGGAGTGGATTAAAGATATGTCAATGGGGAAGTCCGCATCACAGACCTTTTCCTTACTGTGTTTGTTTAAATTTTCCTTGAAAAACGCTTCATTGCTTCTTGGAACTAGGCCTGCACTATATCAAATACCTAAAATATAAAAAATATATATATATCTTCATCAAAAAATAATCACTATTACATTTACAATTAAATCTAAGAGAACTGAGAGACATCCTTCAACCTAGGCACAGTTGCCACCTTTACACCCATATTAAGTCACAGAACCAGCCACTGAACCCACTTAAGAGCCTATATGACTTTATCATCCTTCAAAAATATATACAGCTAAAAATCTGACCAAGTGCACAAACATCCTAGATCAACCCACCACACTCAGTAAAAGAATCATTCAAAGAAATTATAATTTCAAGCACCCTCAATGAAGCCTTCATCATCTTGAAACAATCTCTGACCTAGGTAATAATACCTTCCGACTTATGTAGAACACAGAGTCTAATTTTCTAGACCCCCTAGCAGTAAGAACTGCTGGTCAATGTACCAATTTGAGACAGGAATCCCACTGAGCAAAATTTGAGTAAGATGTATTTCAGGTAACTATCAATCCCTTGAGACATTACAGGGAACATTACTGGAACCCCCAAACCCTCTTTCGTTCAGGAAGAACACACTCAAGAACACTAGGAAACAAGGGATACATTTTAAAGATTTATATTTAAAAACAGAACTCTATCCTAGTACACACGATATGAATTGTAACCACAAGAAAAACAAATACAATGGCAATTCCAACATAATTGCTATATACATTGATAGCAATCCTACCCTCTTTCTGCTACTTCTCTGCACTAAGCTAATTCAAGCACAGCAGAAAATTAAACGCCTAATTTGAGTTTCTGAGATGGCTCGCAACCACATATCTGTCTGAACAATAAGGCTGGTGCTCAGTGTAGTAGCAACAGCCTGTTATTTTCATTGTACAAGTCAAGATGCTAAGTGGAGCAGATGAGGGCTGGATGACTCCCTTTCTGGTATCCTGGTAGACTTCAATTAGAATGGGTGTTATATAATTGTACCTTCAATCCTATTGGTCCCTAGCATGATGGTTTTCTGTAACCCTTCACTTCTTGAACTCAGCTTTTATTACCTTATTTTGCTATTGTTGAAAATACTCAGAATAAACAATTAGTGGCCTGATGCACTTTCACTTATTTTCATTATGTGTTCTTTTGAATAATAACAATAAACAGACACAAACAGCCCAATTTATATATTGGTGGTTAGCATACTCTGTTGCAACGGAGATGGAGTAGCCTTACAGCCAATATAACTGTCCACTCGCCAAATTTAGATGCAGCCATGGTTTGGCAATGGCGGATGGTACTCTTTCTCCGTTTACCTCATAGTATATCTGGGTCCTAGTGCTAAAACCTTCTTATAGTGACTAGCATTAACAATCTATTTTCATTGTGGGAAGGCTGACAGGTCCATAGGGAAACACACTGAAGCAATATTTAATATTAATTCTACTATCTCAGGGTAGAGACCAGCTAGAAATATGATTCAACAACTATTCATGTTTATCATAAGCCCAATTTAATGATGAAGTTGGATTTTTGATAAATATTAAGGAAGCTTTTAGAAGATAACCATTTCCCCCTCCCAAAACTCCTAAAGGCTAATTTACATGAGCTTTCCAACTCTCACCAAGATAGTGAAATATCCTGTCTGAGGTGGGAAAACTGCTCCCAGACTAGAGACAAAGGCCTGGGTGTGGGAAGGAGTTTGCGTTCCACTGGCAGGATGACTATTTGGGCTGTGCCCAGGAACTTAGTTTACATCAAAGGGGTCTCCCCTTTGACACCTGGACAAGCCCCTTCCTTTGTTTCCGCAGCCAGGCAGACACCAATCTCAGCTGGAGCAGAGCTGCTCCCAGAGATGGTTTGGAGTGATTACAGAGGAGGGGCATGGTAATATGGATCAGCATACAGACTATGCACAAGGGGAGAAGGGTTTCACCATTTTTGATTTTAGGAGTGAGGGGCAGTGTGAGTTTGTTTGCAGTAGGGGTGACAGGAATTTCTGCATAAATGTGTAGAGTTATCCCACTGAACATTTACCCTAGTTGTTAGTTAGAGGCCAGAAGTCACCCCCACTCACAAGCTTGTTTCAGGCATAAATGTGGCATCCCCCTGCACCCTCATCAGAACATTACTGGGCCTGAGGAAGATCAGAAGTGTACTGAACCTGCTGCCTGAGACCTGGTATCATCCCTGATAAACTGCACCCAGTACAAAGAAGTGGACTCCAAGGGTCATAAAACTGACCTCGTGTTTAAGCTACAGGTACACAACAAGCTACAAGAGGCCTTTCCTGCACCTGCCCAACTGACCAATTCCAACTGGACCTATGTTGGAGCCTGCTGTTGGCCTCTGCCTGAGTCCTGACCACCATGCCTTGTTTCTAAGGTACTGGAACCCTTGGCTGTGTCTGTCTGGACTTCTGCTATCATCTCTGAAAACCTGGGACTTAGAAACGTTTTCAACAGCAGGACCTCCAGAGGGCCAGGTCCAACATGTCAAGCCACTTCACCTAAGGTGCATAGCCACTAAGTTGAAGACTCAGGTTTCTCCCATTCTCAGCTTCCCTGGAGCAGCAAATCAGATTCAGAGGACCTCGCTGAGAAGGTATCCAGCCTTTGGAGCCCTCTTAGGCTAAAGCCTGCAGCCTTACCGAGCTAAACAGTTCTGAGCTCAGAAAAAGTGAATGAGTGCAAACATAGAAATCTACCCTTTTAGGCATATTGTGGTCTCACGATATGTGGACAACATTGACCTCTTTTTGAGGGATCTGCAGATTAGTCTTAATGGTGTCCTCTGTGGGTTTGTCTGATTTTGGGGCATATCCGGTGTACAGATCAACTAGGCAAACTCACACCTCTTTCCTCTTACACGGGCCACGCAATCTTTCACCCCAGACTTCCCTCTGCAGTAGTGTCAGTCTGAACTTAGTATCTGGGGGTGGTGATCACGAGAGACAGAAAGGAAATCATGAGAGCAAACTATGGCATGGCACTATTCACATTTACTGATTGTATTAATTGCTGGATTTCCCTCTCACTGTCACTACCTGGCCGTCTTGCGCTGATGGAAATGGTCACACTGCCTGAATTTTTATATCTATTCCTTAACGTACCTTTCCCACTGTGGCGCTCCTTCTTCCAGACACTTAAAACTCAGATGATAAAGTTAGCATGGGCGGGCAACAACCCCGTATCCAGTGAGACACTTCTCACAATGCCATTCTTTAACAGAGGGTGTACGCTCCACACATGGAGTTGTACTATTTGTGTGCCCAGGCGCATTATGCTATACACTGTTACAGACGTATGTGAGAAGTTGGCCTGGTATATGCTGTCCACTAATTATAGTGGGCACCTTGCACCAGTCCAAACAACCCCTTATTGGAGATAGGTTAAAGACAACCTTATTGAAAGCTATCCTAGTGGTAGCTATGGAGAGCAGCCTTCAGGCTAAGTCTTGAAGGAATGTAAAGCAGCTTGTTTTACCAGTCTATAATCTCTTGAGTGATCAAATGAAAGTGCACCACACCAGGTATATATTCAAAATATATGTATTTATTGCTAAACACACCCCTCTAGTCTCTTTATGAGGCTAGAGTTCGAAGATACATAAGTTAGAAGTTATTTAAACACAGTAATAGCACAAATACACGTTTGGGCCCTAGGGGCGTACCAAACCATATACCAATAAAGTGGTATAAGAACCACGACTGAACTAGACACTAGGCCTAGAGCCTCTAGAAGTGCTTGGACCACAAGGAACCACCCAAGGTAGTGACACAGGGGACCCACGGGGGACGCGTGCAGTGTAAATACACAACCGCGATACGCCGTTGACTTCTATGGAGAAAGTCGTGATCGGGAAATTAAAGAAAAGGGACACTTAAAGGAGGACTTGGAGCAAACCCTTTGAGATCTAGGACTTTGAAGAGTCTCTACCCACTGGAGCACCGGAGTACTCGTGTTACCTCACCCAGGGAAGCCGGGTGCATAGGTGCCTTTCGGGGTCGGGTTTCGTCGTCGATTTGAATGGCGATCTGCTGCAAAGTGCTGCTGGCGACCAAGTGGAAAGTGTCCGGGTGGATCCAAGAGTGGATCGGAGTTCTGAAGAACCTGAAAGCAGAGGGGACAGAGTCTGGGTCACTAGCCAGTGACCAGGAAGGCGATGGACAGATGCCCACCGATGTCGAGTGCTTCAGGTGCGTTGATGGTCGTCTTGACTCTTCAGCCACGAGGTCCAGGAGGCGTTGTCGGCAACCAGGAGCAGGATTCGGGCTGGTACACGATGTTTGTCGAGTGCTGAGGTGTCGGCGACCGGATTGGACCCAACAAGTCTTGGCAACGGCAAGTCTCAATACAGAGGAAGATCGTCGATGGTGCAGACCAGCAAGGTCTGGGGAACTCACCCAGCGAGGGTAAGTGAGGGCAGGCCTGGAGCAACCAGAATGCCAAGTAAGAAAAAGATTGGCCTTCGTTAAGGGCTACTAGCCAACGGGCTAGCGACCGCGAAGGAGCCTCAAGACGTCGCACGTGGATCTGGCTCACAGGACACTCGTGGAGTGGAGGCCAGTGATCTTCGGTGCAGTTGGTGCTGGAGGCTAGGGCTACTCGGAGCCCAAAGCATGACTTCCTGGGAGACCCAGAAGAGGATGCACTTGCAAATGTGCTCGGTGTCCAGGGGTCACGGTCTCAAGTCACCCACGATAGCTACGGGCCTCAGCTTTGCTGGGGACTCAGGGTAGCCTCGGGGAAGTCTGAGAATCCACGTCTGGTGATGCGATGATTTCGGCGTCCGACGGGAGCTTCAGAAATGCGAACCGGACAGATGCTTCTTTGGTGCCTGCCAAGCAGGGGAGTCACTCCTTGACCCCAAGGGAGATTCTTCTGTCCTCTAATCGTGAGTAGAGCAACGAAGGTCCAGGATTCAGTTTCAGAGTTTCGTCCAGGGATAATCTAAAGTCCTAAGGACTGGGTTCCTATACTTATACTAAGTATAGGGGTTGGACTACTCTGTGGCCCCACCTATGGGTGGGTCAGGGCAGAGGGGTGGCTACACCCTTTCCCTTTGTCCAGTTCGCGCCAAAGCAGGGGCTGCAAGCCCCTGATCCGGTTTGAACTGGGGTATGCACTAGGGACACCAAGTGTGCCCCCAGTGCAGGACTTCAAAGCACCCGAAAGTGCTCCCGCCCAGCCCCAATACACATTATCCTGTCTGGGGAGGTGGTCACACCTCCCTGGGACAGAAACCTATTGTCCAGGCCTCCCCTGCCGGAGTTTCGTCCAGCAGCAGGAGGCCAGACTCGTGTCTGTGGCAGCAGCATCCATTTTGTGATGCCAGGGCTTTGGAAAGAAGTTACCGGGCTAGCCAGAGTTAACATGTCTTTCCCTCTAGAAGGGTGGAATGCTACCCCCGCCGCCAGAATTGGCGGGGGGGTAGTATTCCAAGATGTTTGACACCAAACACGACATGTTTAGGTGCAGCCATTCCAAAGTTAGCATTTAACGCGAGGTTATAATGCGCTTAAGAGTATATGGTCAGGCTGCACTACAAACAGCATCAGAGAAGGGTCTCCGAATGCTGCAGAGGGGCCCTGCTCATGCAGGGGCACCCTCTCACATAGGAACCATGCACTCTGCCTTTAGGATTGATAAGGCCTGCCTTAGGAGTGACTTATAGGTTTATATGTGTGTATGTATTTAGTGATATAGGTAACCTATATCACAGTAAGAGGTGCATGCACCACCTTACCCAGGCTGCAGTAGCAGACCTGTGGTGCCAGTTTGGATGGCCTTCCAGGGGTGGCATAATAAATGCTGCAGCCCCTGGTAGGCCTCTGAGGTACCTATGCCCTTGGTACATAGTATACCATATACTAGGGACTTATAAGGGCACTCCAGATTCCAATCAGTGATGTGCCTAAGGCACATGGAAACCATTTTAGAGAGGAAGCAGCTAGGCTGGGGTTCTGATTAGCAGGCCCCAGCCAGACTAATGTCGAAAAACAGTGAAGCATCAGCAAAAAGTGGGGGTACCCATGTGAAGCAGATCCTACTCTCCTACAACGTACTCCATTCTTCCGCACATGGCAGTAGAGCAGGGATATATGGCTCTAGCTCCATCCTTGTATCTGGGTTCCCAATCTGCTTCAACCCTATTAGCTGATTTCACGGACACATGTACCGTGAATGCTTGGAGAAAATTGGCCCAAAAGCTAGGCAAACTGCTGCTGTACTCCCCGCTTGTCCCACTCCCTTATTATCAGCTGCTGCCAGTCACTCATGAGAATGCCTGCAGACGATTACTTCAGAAGCACGGATTTCAACATTGGGGGGATCATTATTGGGAGGGCTCCTTTCTGTCCTGTGCTGTTTTTTGGTGGTGAGTCGCCATCCCCATTAGACATCTTTCTATATATTAGTCTAAGATACAATGTTAAAGCTGCCACCTTGCACTTCCCTAGTGAACCTCCTAGTTTCAATACCCTACATACACTGCTTCAGATGGAAACTCCACAACATCTAGTTTCCCTCTTATATCATACAGTGATAACTGAGGCTCCTTGTGACTGGGGACAGGCGTGTGCCCAGTGGGACATGGACATAGGGGCTATCCTTACGGATGATCAATGGAAATACTACTGAGCACAAACTGAGAGGATTGTCTCTAGCAGTCGACTTTGTATTATTCACTAAAGGTTTCTTCACAGAAAATACTATACCCCTGCTAGACTTCACATCTACCGGCTCCGCCCAGATGACAAATGTGCCAGGTGTGGAATGGCTGGGGCAGATTTTCTCCATCTTGCATGGGCATATGGGCCAATACAGGTTCACTGGGTAGAGGTTTCCACAGCACTTTCTGCCATGATAGTTCAGGATCTGACACTCACCCCTCACTTGGCACTCTTGAAACACACAGGGAAGTCGAGGCAGGCTTCAAGAAATATGTAGCACCGTCCCTTCTATTGGTGAAGCATAGGGTTGCCTGTCGCTGGGGGTGTGAAAGAGTGCCAAAATTCAAAGACTGGCTCTTAGAAGTAATTTTCTGTAATGTCCTTATATGAAGAACCATTGCCTCCTCGGTCCCGACCTAGAGATATCTGGGATCCTCTGCGTAATACTCTGCTAATCCATGATCAAGCAAACGGAACTGAGGCGGAGTTGGCAACTTCAGATCTGAGCTATCACTCTGTGACAGCAATCACTCTGTTTGCCCCATTGCCTTTATATCCATGCATATCTTACACAGTTTTTTGGATTCCGAATGAATTGTAATACCACCATGGAATGCTCTTACCATCTTGCAATGTAAAATTCATTTCTTTCTGATACTATGATGCCATGATGTGTGGGAGATATACGCTATAGATATGTTTTGTGTGACTTCTTGCACCTAGGGAGGACGGGAGGATGGGATGGGATGAGATGTTTACACTATGCATACAATGAACTGACAGCACAACAGATTTTGCACTCTGTCTCTAATTGTTATTGTGGATTAACTAAAATTGATAAAGACACCCCCCTCCCCCCCCAAAAAAAAGATTTTTGTCACAAAGGTCCTAAGATTGATGTTGGTGGCAGACCTTTTCATAGTCAGGGACACAAAGTAAATTAATCCATTGCGCTGACAGAGGTGCCACCCGCCAAAATGAGAAATGACCTTCAAGCAGCCGGTCATTTTTTAAGCATTTGCAGGAACTGCCATAATGGAGGTTCTTGTCACTGCTTTGTGAAGTTTTGTGCATGGGACAGTCAACATGACAGAGCTGTGCACCAAAATATTTTCTTTTATATTTTAAAAAAGAAAATCAGGAAGGCGGATTTCCTTTTAGAAAATTCAAAACAAAATGCTCCCCTTGCCTTGATTTTCACTGCCCCTAACTGCCAGTGTTTTCTTGGCGGTGATAGGCAGTGACAACTGACTTCTAATTCGGCCCATCTAAATCAAGGGGGCAGAATTACAGGTCTGCCCCCTCCAGCCCCTACTTCACAGGATCGTCGGAGGTGTTTAATCACGGAAGAGATGGAGTTGTCTCCGCCGTGATTAAACCAATGGTCCACCTGCATCTAAATTCGGTGCGCGGTCCACATGCTTGGCAGTAAGGATACTCCGTCGCTAGTATCCATATGACCAAAAATTAATCCGGCCCTTAGTGCCAAGATAAAATCTCCAACCAGTCCCACCCTGGTTTCTGTATCCAGGCAGTACTCGGTCTGCAACAACTCATGCCTATGACCCAGTCTATCATGACCAGTTGACTATGATTCGAGCTTAATGCTTTTTGGTGCTATTTTATTTAAAAAATTTAAAATTCATATTTTTCGGATCCCCTTATTGGACTTGTGTCACTTCGATGTCATTTTATTTATTAAGATGTATTCTATACTTCTAATTCAGTTTGGGATTTTTATTCTGTTGTGTGTTTACTTCATTACTGTTCTGGTACTGCATAAAGACTTTACACACAGTTAAGCATGTCTGCTCTATGGCACATCTATGAGGGGTTGAGCTCAGGTTTATTTCGTGACTTTCAGGGTTCACCCTGTTAAGGATTGTAATTATTACTCCAGTTCTGTAGTCAACTCCCTTGACTAAAAAAACAATTTCCTACAGTGTGAATTTGTCTGATATTTGTACACTTGCAGCTATTGAAACTGACCTGTTTAAGCTCCTTCATGTGCGTTCTCTACCAGAGCTCTAGTGGTGCTGCAGTGATCTTCCTTTTCACCATATTTTCAGTCAGGACTGATTTAAATCTTAATTACACAGACAAAATTCATTAAACTCACACAATGTGCCACGGTTTCACATTACACAATTTTGAGTAACTTTCACCCAGGTGAGTCTGGTTTGCACAGAAAGTATCTCACAGAGAGACATCTTGTGCCAGAATCAGTCTCCTGCTGGCATGTGGCATATATATAAGCAAGGTTTGCCATTGTGTAAAAAATCATGAAATATATCAGCAGACTAAACTTCACACAAAAAGTGTTGTTTTTCATAATTCATGAAATTTTCACAAATGCTTATGAAATTTCGCCAAAAATGTATGATATATTGCTCTCAAACCTTTGCCATCTACTTCGTCCTCTTTCTAAAAGCCATTGGAAATCTAAAACTGATCAACCACACAGTAATGACACACAACTTTACTTATATTTCACCAGCCAGGCGCTCATTATGAGTGGCCTGATAAATGGGCAGGAATTTTCCCAACACAAAATTTTACCAAAATTTGAAGTACATGTAACTCCAGGGATGTGGGAAATCTAGCATATTACTGCCAGTGAATTGTCTGAGCAAACGGCAATTATGGATCCAATTCACCTGGTAATTCATCATTTTGCCCATGCTTCACACAGTCATATCAACTGTTTCAGCAGCTGAAATCTCCAAGTGAAAGTAAAGTGATCTGCAGTTATTACCAATCTCATGAGAATTAAGAGACCACTCATAATGAAAGCCCAAATAGATTAAATAAGAAAAATCAAGCAGCCTATTTTGTATTCAAATTTTAACATTTTATTTAGTGTAACTGCACCTAGCATATTTTACAAGTAACTAAAATGATCAAAGACTTGAGTAAAGATAGACTAGCAACAGTAGCGCATGACAGAATGGGTGTTAAACTGATGGCAGAATGAGTGATAGTTCCTTCATGTTTGGGGATAACATTTCAGAAAGGGAGTTTGTAGGATTAGCCTATGGTGCATTTGGAAAAGGTGTTTTCCATATGTTCCCTAAAGAGTAAAAGGTATGTTGAGTACTCAGAATGGTGAACACAGAGTTCCATAACTTGGTGGAAATCCCACAGAAGGATTGTTTTAAGGCATGATTAGTTCTGATTTTCGGTGTTTCAAGAAGGATTATGCCCTTGCTCCTCAGACTCATTGTGGGTAGAGGAAAGCATGGTTGTCATGTGAAAGATGGCTTTCAGTGTGGCTGTTGGACTGGCCCTTTCTGCAGGGTTATCCCCAAACTGTTTGACTTCCTCCTCCTATTTTTCTGACTCTCTTTTTGCTGGTTTTAGGATTCTGGGCACTTTACCACTGCTAACCAGTGCTAAAGTGCATATGCTCTGTACTCTAAACATGGTAACAACTGTTTATCCACAACTGGCATATTTAATGTACTAGTAATTCCCTAGTAAAGTGCACTATGTGTGCCCAGTGACTGTAAATTAAATGTTACTAGTGGGCCTGCAGCACAGGTTGTGCCACCCACTCAGCAGCCCTGTAAACATGGCTAAGGCCTGCCATTTCAGAGCCTGTGTGTGCAGTTTTAAACTGCCATTTCAAGCTGGCACGTTAACCTACTTGCCAGGCCCAAACCTTCTCTTTTATTACATATAAGTCACCCCTAAGGTAGATCATAGGCAGCCCCAAGGGCAGGGTGCAGTGTATTTAAAAGGTAGAACATGTACTTTTGAGTTTTACATGTCCTGGTAGTGAAAAACTGCTAAATTTGTATTTCACTACTGCAAGGTCTATTTCTCCCATAGGTTAACACAGGGATTGCCTTAAAACATCTTTTAAGTGTAACTCCTCATTGGGAGCAGATGAAAAATTGGAGTTTGGTGTCTCTGGACTCGCAATTTAAAAGCACATCTTTTAGTAAAGTTGTTTTTTAAATAGCAGATCTGACAATGGCACTTTTAAAAAGTTGGCATTTTCTTACTTTAACCATTTTGCCTCTGCCTGTCTCTGAATACATGTCTGGGCTTTGTGCATTCCCTCTAGACAGTCACACAAAGGGAGCTGGGGTGTGACATTCATATCCTGATGGCCAATCACCAGGCTGATGGGCCTTCCTGCAGTAGATTAGGAGTGAGGGTCTGACACCAGCACTTGAACAGGGCTGTGCCTGTCCCCACACAAAGAGCAGCATACTCCCCTGTAGTCCATCTGTAGTCAGGAAAGGAAGGGCAGGAACCTTGTCAAGATCAAAGGCCTCTTTTGATGTCCCTCCCACTTCAAAGACACATTTTGGTATAAGTATTGGACACCCCCAAACTAGTTCACTTTGGGGACCTGAGGAAACTCTGCAACTAAGAGCAGCTACGCTGCCAGGAGGGACTGCTACTTTGCCACTGCACTGCTGACCTGCTACAAGTTGAGTGCTGTGTTGTCAGGAGGGACTGCCACTTTGCACTGTGCTCTTCTGTGTTGGCCTGCTGTTTGCTGCCTTTACAGTGAGGAAGGAAGGATCCTGTCCTCTTCATTCAATCACCCCAAGAATTCCAAGGGCTTGTCAAGCTTGCCTCCTGTTTACGAGGCCTCAGGGCCATAAAAGGTTTCATCCCTTCCACTTGCGCACCACTGCCATGAGACTCTGTTTTATTGTGAGTCTGGCAGCCATGAGCCTTAAAGACCTTGGGGAATGGCCTTGAGATTATGCATGGTGCACACTATCACTCTGGCACCACTGTGCCTCCCTGTGAGTCTGCCTGCATCTTGCCTGGGTTCTCCCTGTGTGCCACAGTGAGCAGCGAGAGCCCCGAGCATCGTGGGTGTCCCGTCGGTTGCCTAGCAACCACAACCACAACCACTTGACACACTTTGGCCAGGATCCCCAGGGCCGAAGATTTGCCAAGATCTCAATCGCAGCTGGGTTCCTCCGGCCCGTCTGCATCTGTGCGCTCTGCTTTGCGCCAACGTGGACCCCGTGTCGAGACCGCCGACATTGCAGCACGGAGCTGCCAACCCACCAGTGCTCCTGGGATCGTGTGGAGCCCAGCTCGTCTTCTTGCACCGCCTTGCGACCAAGGCCCACAGACAGGCAGAGTGGTAATTTCGAACTCTAGGTACTGTGCTGCCAGGCCTGTGCGGCCTATTTGTAAGCCCCCACTGCGATAGGGAGGGGAAAGTATCTTTACCGAAACCTGGTTTCTCGGCATCTGAGGCAGGGGGCAGCCGGTGTACTAAGACAACGAGAAACAGTAACTCCCTTGAAGGGAGTGGCCACAATTCCTCTTGCCAATTTAAAATGGATTGTGACATTACTTGTTTTCCACTTCAAAACACTTCCTACATGCTAGTGCTGCTAGCACGGGTTACCTATTCAATCTAAAAACAGATTTTGTGTCCCGCTACTTCAGGCCTGAGCAGTTCCATTGTGCCACACTGCGCCTCTCACAGTGAACTTTCAAAATACTGTAAATATCTCAATAGATGTGCACTCGCTTCTAGTTTTACCATAATTTACACCTGAATGAATTGTTAAGTATCTTGAAGCACCCCCTGTTTATCAGTGGCTATCACAATATATATTTATTAATTTTTTGTTGTTTTGGTCTTATTTTATTGAGATAAAGAAATGCTATTTTATCTAAGTTGGTGTGGATACTTTTTGTGGTGCTTTCGCTGCCATACTGGGATAAGTGTTACACAAATACTTAACACATTGCCTCTTAAGTTAAGCCTGGCTGCTCTGCCCCAAGCTACCAGAGGGTGAGCACAGGTTAATTTAGATTGTGTATCTGACTTGCCTTGACTATTGTGGTGGTGGTGGGTTCTGCCTGGCTGATGTGCATACCCTAGCCAACAAGATACCCCATTTTTAACAGTGGCCAACCATGATTGGGGAATGCCAGCCATAAAGCCATTGCCATAATCTCGTCAAGTAATGGGGAGCACATGTGCAGTTGTTAGTTGGATAGTGTTTAAGATGTTTTTTTTAATTATTATTTAGGAAGTGTCGGTAGAAATTAGCAAATCTGGCGAGTGCGCATATGTGAGGGATTCTAAGGTGTGGTCATGGATGAAGACCAGCTAATTTACCTCAGAGACAGGCCTAAAAAAACATTGAAGTTTCAACTCACTCAGTAGCGCAAGGTCAAATTTGTTTGGAAATGTAGGAGTAATGAGCAGGAATTCAGCTGTCTTCTGATTTAGCCTTAGAAGATTCTGAGGCTTTTATTGTTGAATTGTCATGAGACATTGATAACCATGTGTCTTCTGGTACGTTATGCATGAAAACAGAAACAATGTCCTTCACAACTAAGCAGACCACAAGCTTCCCTACTGATAAAACGCCTACACCATTTCTCAATCACTACAAGACTAAGAGCCAAACGATTAAGGGCATCCTTCTTTTGATGTTTTTTATTCATTTGTCAAACATGGGCTAAACAACAAAATGAGTATTAGCAAATATAATACACCACTGGGTATAGAAATTCAGAGACAATAAAACAAGTTATATTTCTTAACATTATTTATTTCAGCAGCCACATGTGCATAAACAAGAATCGATCGCAGCCTAAAAATATTTATAAGACATATAACCTTTGATTTATTAAGAGCTATTCCACCCTCTAATAGTAATGAAATCTCAAACTGGAAAAGCAAAACAAACTTAAAAGGAATACACATATAATCTTTGGGGCCCTTTACAATGTGCTACAATGCTTTTAAAGACCAATATAGTGCCTCTGGCATAAACTAGAACGTATGATGGGCACTATTTCAGAAAGTTAGTTGTGGGTGGCACAGTCTTTCATTTTTGGCGCTTTTTCGGTTTTTGTACAATATTTTTACTACTCGCTGCTACTTCTTTAGTAACTTCTCCTACACCAGGTGTTCCTGCTGGTTAAAATGTTTCCAAATTGGCACATTTAACAACCGTAGTGTATCTGTGCATAAAGCAGTCTGATGTATCGCCTTCCATTAAGCAGATTCCATTACTATTTTACAACACATGGCCTCCCTTAGATTATATCTGCCTTAATGTGTCACAGTTATTCAACAGCCGTTCATCAGTTTTGCTTTTTGCCCCTAGCCTTCTGCTCTTTGGGTCAGTTGCATAATGTCAATGACACCTCTTGCTTTCGGTCTTTTTAATGGATCTAATTACAGTGGTTATTAGCATGTACTGTTATGAGATAAGAAGGCATTATAAGGCATGCTCCCAAGAGAAGTGTTTATTCAAATGGAGACACTTTGAGTGAACCTCTGACTAATTCTGCACAACGAGGTGGTGATGGCAGGACAAATGGTCTTATAACCTCCTGACGTCCCTGCACCTTGGCGAGGTGACAATCCTTAAAGACTTTAACTAGGGTCTGATTATTCAAGAATTGTAATTACACTAGATATAAAGGCTTCTTTAGTATAGAAAACCCACTTAAGCCTGCACATGATTGTACTCTCTGACCCTCATTTTGGCGCCAATATTGGATGTGTGATTTTAAGCACTGATAAATCCGTATGCAGAATTATAAGAACTTTGCAGGGTGAAAGGATGAAGTCCTACAGAAAACACTGTTTCTGCACCATTTTCCACTGGTTATCCGCATATGCTGGGTCGTTTCACACAGATAGATTTTGCCAGGTATTACCAGTTGAATGCATTAATGTTGTATGTGGAATCGCCACACATCTAGGAGCCCCCTTTCACTCAGTAAATGCCATTACCAGCCAAATCAGAAATTACAAGAAATTTCTAACAAGAGTCGACAGCTTGTCCTGACCTTGGACACCTTCTCCTCAGACAACGCAGTACTCTGCCCTGTCGCACTTTGGACTGCATTCGCGTCCGTTTTAAGCTTGTTGCTGATGGTATGTCCTAACCTTGAATACGGTGACTATGGCACCCAGCTCTGGATAAGACAACAAGGAGGGACTAAGGGCCACTTGAGTAGGTCCAGCATACATGCCCACGGAACCACAACAAGAAGAGGTATGCTGTTCCTAAAAGAGTCCTACAGATCAATGGGTGAAAAGAGAGCATGTGAGTGCTCATAAAGATCGAAGAAAATCTTTTCTCCTTTCAGAAAAAGACCCTCACACACCCAGCCAGCTAGGTGTCATGCTTCATCACTGGGTCTGCTCCTTATCGGGTCGGCGCTGCAATACCCGATCGGCACCCGTGATGGGGCCTTCTTGGCGGAGATCTTTTCTTAGCCGTTAGGTGAGGTGCGTGTGAGGGCCCTAGTGAGTGTAGATGTGAAAATGTGTAGTGTGTGCAATCTAAAACAGGAGATAGTGATCCATCCAAAACTATTTTAATGACAATGGTCACTATCCTGATTAAAAACCAGTAAGAGGCGCACGCGTCTGCTCAAGGATTGCAGGGTTGTGTGCTCAAACTCAGGCCAACATGTTTCTTGCCTACTGTTAAGTTAACGGCAATTCTTCAGGACCTATTCTTAATTATTCTACACTTTATGGTTGGTGGTCTGTTCATTACACAGTTCAGTGACCACCCATACAGCACCCTATAAAGTGGTACCTGTCAATCAAACTCAATGCCTGTAGGAGAGAAGAATCGTAAAGGTTAAAAATAAATACATCATTCAACTGTAGTCTGCAGTTCAAACTACGTGCAAAGGTCCATGAGTTTAACCAAGTTGTTGTGATACTGAAAAAACAAATGTGAATGATGAGCATGCTTCACACATAATGGTGTATGTGATCATGCATATGGCGAGTATAAACAAAATATTAAGATAAAAGCAGAAGTAGCAAGGAATATGCAAAAGATCAAGGTGTAACAGCACACTCACCCAACTAGGGTCATTTCAATGCCTCAAGGTGTCACAGCAGGCGAAAACACTGTCAGATTCAGTGTCCTAATAAAGGTACGAAGAAGGACATTAATATAGGCTGGGTGGAGGTTGCCAAAAACGGGGCCCGAAAGGGGAGTATCCCTTTGAGAAACCGATGGCTATCACCTAGAAATAACAATTTGTCCCACACAATGGTTGCAGGCGACAATCAGGGGATGCTGTGTGCCGCGCACTCCAGCTACTCACTCCCACCAGATAGTCAAGAAATATGCACTGGCGGGCGACAACCACAACCCCATAGTCTCTTCGGCAACCAAGGAGGGCAAAAGAGACAGTAAAGTATGCGCAAGAAAGGAGCGCGCGGTGATCAGAAACAAAGCCGTACCGTATCGCCATACACTCCTTAGGCAATTAGAGAGGGTGTACTCACTCGGCCGACCTCTTCAATTCCGAGACTCACATAGAGTAAAAAGGAGGGTGAGGGACACAAACAAAGCCGGTCCCGCATCACGGTCACTCCTAACAAGGCGGAACAATTCCATGTATATAAGTCGAAGTGACAGCCAAACGGTCCCACATTATTATGCTCAGCGACCAATACTCACGTATGTCGCTCCGTCCGATCGCGGTCGACCTACCCCTCACTCTGCCGGACCCGGGTGGATGTAACAACTCATTCGTGTACGAATGATATTACCCGGTCGGTCAGCGGTGGAGGCAGGACTTCTGGTATCAAAGTTAGAACAAAGAATAGAGCGTCAACAACCACTTCCGGGTACCACATTGGAATCCCCATTGCGTGTGTATTAATGTAGGTATCCCCAATGACCTTATTATATGCTGCTGTGCAGTGGTAGACATCTGATTACTAAAATTATATATATGAGAGTCTGGGAATAACAAGGACTAGTGTTCCAAACAGCTAATGTAGCAAAGTGTCTGATAAACAACAGCTCGATGTCTTAGAGTAGATGAAGTAAGGGGTAGAAAAATAAATAAATAATAATAACAACGGGTAAAGCGTCAACCCCCACTTACGGGTGCAACATTGTAATCCCCATTGCGCATGTGTCAATGAAGGTCCCCCCAATAACCTGATTGTACACTACTGTGGAACGGTAGTCATCGGGGTGCTCAAACTATCTGAGACAAGGGACAAAAAAGACTAATGTCCCTAGAGTGTGCCTCATAAAAACACCAGCTAGTGTAGCAAAGTGTTTAATCAAATTACAAATCGGTGGCTTAGAGTGAGTAGCTGGAGTGCGCGGCACACCGCATCCCCTGATTGTCGCCTGCAACCATTGTGTGGGACAAATTGTTATTTCTAGGTGATAGCCATCGGTTTCTCAAAGGGATACTCCCCTTTCGGGCCCCGTTTTTGGCAACCTCCACCCAGCCTATATTAATGTCCTTCTTCGTACCTTTATTAGGACACTGAATCTGACAGTGTTTTCGCCTGCTGTGACACCTTGAGGCATTGAAATGACCCTAGTTGGGTGAGTGTGCTGTTACACCTTGATCTTTTGCATATTCCTTGCTACTTCTGTTTTTATCTTAATATTTTGTTTATACTCGCCATATGCATGATCACATACACCATTATGTGTGAAGCATGCTCATCATTCACATTTGTTTTTTCAGTATCACAACAACTTGGTTAAACTCATGGACCTTTGCACGTAGTTTGAACTGCAGACTACAGTTGAATGATGTATTTATTTTTAACCTTTACGATTCTTCTCTCCTACAGGCATTGAGTTTGATTGACAGGTACCACTTTATAGGGTGCTGTATGGGTGGTCACTGAACTGTGTAATGAACAGACCACCAACCATAAAGTGTAGAATAATTAAGAATAGGTCCTGAAGAATTGCCGTTAACTTAACAGTAGGCAAGAAACATGTTGGCCTGAGTTTGAGCACACAACCCTGCAATCCTTGAGCAGACGCGTGCGCCTCTTACTGGTTTTTAATCAGGATAGTGACCATTGTCATTAAAATAGTTTTGGATGGATCACTATCTCCTATTTTAGATTGCACACACTACACATTTTCACATCTACACTCACTAGGGCCCTCACACGCACCTCACCTAACGGCTAAGAAAAAAGATCTCCGCCAAGAAGGCCCCATCACGGGTGCCGATCGGGTATTGCAGCGCCGACCCGATAAGGAGCAGACCCAGTGATGAAGCATGACACCTAGCTGGCTGGGTGTGTGAGGGTCTTTTTCTGAAAGGAGAAAAGATTTTCTTCGATCTTTATGAGCACTCACATGCTCTCTTTTCACCCATTGATCTGTAGGACTCTTTTAGGAACAGCATACCTCTTCTTGTTGTGGTTCCGTGGGCCTGTATGCTGGACCTACTCAAGTGGCCCTTAGTCCCTCCTTGTTGTCTTATTGTTTGCACGGGTTACCCCCGTGGGACTGCACCTTTAGGTTACCAGGAGGCTACTATTGGTACCCCTGGCCCAGATCAGAAACTTTAGAATTAGTGTATTCTTGGTTTCTCTCTATATCCCTGCCCCTCCTAAACTCTAAGGATGGATGATTACCAGGGACTCTCCTTTGGCGATGAAGTAGCAACAGATATTCTTAGGACACCATCTCTGCTAGGGACTGATGGCTGTGCCGCTTCCGGCAGCCAGTCTGATGACTGGACTTCCCTGTCCACCTTGAAACGCGAGTGGCTCAAGATTACTCTCCATGGAGCCATGATGACCGAGTATTTACGGGCTAATATAGCTCCTAATGGCTTGATTGTCAGCAATTTTCCCCGCCTCTTCTTAGAGGACGTGGTTTTTAAGAAAGAGTGGTCCCTAGTAGCGTGGAAATGCACTAGGGACTGGCTCATTCTTATTATTAACACCGCTAAAAGGATAGAAGATGCCCTCTTGATTCGGATACAAACTGCAGAGGGAGCTATCAAAGTAACTGTCCAAACAACTGTGTATAAGACCAAATTAGCAGAAATTAATGCAGAGATTGCAGACAATAGAGAATACCTTATGAAACAAAAGATTGGCAAACTTCAAAAGGACATTCAAAAGTTTGATAAGGAAAAGGTTTATCCTTATTTAAAGGCAGATTACACCGCATCTGGTGAAGGCTACTCTTCAGATGACAACTCGAACCAGTCACGGAGAGGTTCATCATCTAATAGTGATTCCAGCAGTGGGAGCTGGAATAATAAGAACTCAAGACACAACACACGCCCCATGTACCAATCATATAATATGCCACCATACCAGGGACCTCAATTCTGGCAATACCCTATGTACCAACAGGGCCCACCGCCCCCCTTTTTTCAACCAATCAATGAACCCCCTTTTTTAGACAGAGGCTGGGGCAGAGGAAGAGGGCACAGAAGAGGGTACCAAAAAAGAGTACAGTGGAAGGAACAACCGACACGCCCAGTAGAGACGAGGAGCCAGACAAGGGGGAAGAAAAATTGATCATTAATCTCTCCCAGAGGGCCTTGACATCAACAGAAGAGGGTGTATTACAGAAAGGGCTAGGCTTTGTACCGACCCCCAAAATAGACAAATTTCGCGATACATGCGAGATTCAAGGCTTTTTTCGCAAGGTACGGTTAAAAGCTTTTTTTGAAGATAAACCTCCACCTGAGAAGAATGGTTCAGGATTACACAAACCCTCTACCTTTACTCCTCACAATGGAATGGTCCCCCCTGAAGTCTTGACCTTCGAACAGGCCGTACTGAAGGATCTCAATAGGGGCATTACCCCTGCCCCATTTCATAACTTATCATCTAATGAAATGTCAGCCGTCAGGTCTTTGGCGGATGATCCTAATATCACCATCAAACAGGCGGACAAGGGTGGGGCTACGGTCATTATGTCCACTGTGGACTATGATATAGAATGCCAGCGACAGTTGAGCAATCGGAGATATTATACTCCGTTAAGAGAAGACCCTACCCCCCGATTAAGTACCATCATCTCCTCTATGGTATTTTCAGCCGAGTCAGAAGGCTGGATCTATAAAAAAGAGGCAGAATTTCTTGTTACCACTGACCCGAAGATCCCATATTTTTATACCCTCCCCAAAATCCACAAGGGGGTGACCCCGGTCCCAGGTAGACCTATTGTCTCGGGTATCGGGTCCATTTTGGAACCTCTGTCGAGATTTTGCGATCACTTCCTCCAACCCCTTGTCAGGGCCACCTCCTCTTTTGTGAAAGATACAACTGATGTCCTACGAATACTCGAGGGGGTCCAACATCCAGAGGAAATCAATTTTTTGTTGACACTGGATGTTTAGGCCCTCTATACTAATATCCCCCAAAGGGCCACTTTAGAGGTTGTGGAGGACGTGCTTAGCCGAGAGAACTGGACTTCCCCTACTCCGGTAGCATTTATACTGGATTGTGCCACTTTGGCACTGACTGAAAATTTCTTTGAACACAACAAACAACTATACCATCAAACGCAAGGTACTTCGATGCCTTTGCGCCGAGTCTGGCCTGTATGTACATGGCAGCATTCGAGGAGAGGGAGATCTACCATCACAACAATCCATACTTAGCGAATGTCCTTGTATGGAAAAGGTATATTGATGATATCTTAGTCCTGTGGAAAGGGGATCGCAGAACATGCGATGAATTCTGCGGTTGGATCAATACTCTAAATCCCTTCCTGAAATTTACGAGTACCATTTCTGAGACCAGTGTACCCTTCCTTGACCTGCTGGTAAGGTTGGGGCACAACTGCATTACTACAACACTCTATCGTAAACCAACTGATAAAAACAGTTTGCTTCTATTTAGTAGTCATCATCCCAGAGCACTCAAACTGAATCTCCCATTCGGTCAATTCCTTCGGATAAGAAGGAATTGTAGCTCATTGGCAGACTATTACATCGAATCTGATACCTTGGCTCAAGCCTTGCGACAGAGGGACTATCCACAACATACTGTGTCACTCGCTCGTAAAAGAGCCAGAAACAACAACCGGGAAAGTCTACTAGAGAATGTACACAAGGATCCTGATACCATGATTACCTGTGTAACCACTTTTACTCCTGACTCAAATCGAGTGAGGAGTATTATTAAGAAACACTGGGGTATTCTGAACACAGGAGCATTAGATCTCCCCGTGCCCAGATTTGCGTTCAAACGCACAAGCAATCTAAAGGACATGCTCATACACACACGTCCCACCACCCTGACAACTAATGCACAAAGAGGTCTATGGGATCTTCCTCCCGTAGTTGGACACTATCCATGTGGGTCTTGCTCAGTTTGTCCTCTTACTAAGACCACTAAAGAAATGATATTTACAAATGGGGTGAAATGGGTCATGAAGAAACATACCAACTGTAACACCAACAATTGCATCTATGCTCTGACCTGTACGTGCAAACTCCTATATATAGGGATGACGACAAGACCGGTGAAAATCCGCATGACTGAACACAGGAGCAACTTTAGGTGTCATAGAACTAACACAAAAATGACTACTCATTTTGAAGATCACGAACACCCACCTGACTCCTTTCGTGGGTGGTTTTGGAAGCCCACCCCGGTATGCGTAAAAACATGCTGTTCCGAATAGAACAGAGGTGGGTACTGAGGGTGTCCTCGGACAAGGAGGGACTCAATGAAGACATACCTTGGAGTTTGCTGACGTAATACATCATATGATGTACTGCCATAACTTCGTCCCTCCCTATGTCCGTATTTTGGGATGAGCAATGGTACTGCTTTTCTCGAACGTATCTTCACCGATATAAGCTATACTGATATCAATTAAGAGCACACGTTAGGAAACACCACCTCCACCTGTCGGGGACTCCTTTATATTGGGGTTATTTCCCCGGTTGTGTGCTACATCAAGTTCTGTCTCCGCCACGCAGCTTTTATATTAGTGGTGGATCCGTTATTCATTGATAACTGGGTACCTTTGCTACCCTTTACTCCATCATAGGGTGTGGTCAATTCTAAGCCACCGATTTGTAATTTGATTAAACACTTTGCTACACTAGCTGCTGTTTTTATGAGGCACACTCTAGGGACATTAGTCTTTTTTGTCCCTTGTCTCAGATAGTTTGAGCACCCCGATGACTACCGTTCCACAGTAGTGTACAATCAAGTTATTGGGGGGACCTTCATTGATACATGCGCAATGGGGATTACAATGTTGCACCCGTAAGTGGGGGTTGACGCTTTACCCGTTGTTATTATTATTTATTTATTTTTCTACCCCTTACTTCATCACAGGGTTTGGTCTACTCTAAGACATCGAGCTGTTGTTTATCAGACACTTTGCTACATTAGCTGTTTGGAACACTAGTCCTTGTTATTCCCAGACTCTCATATATATAATTTTAGTAATCAGATGTCTACCACTGCACAGCAGCATATAATAAGGTCATTGGGGATACCTACATTAATACACACGCAATGGGGATTCCAATGTGGTACCCGGAAGTGGTTGTTGACGCTCTAGTCTTTGTTCTAACTTTGATACCGGAAGTCCTGCCTCCACCGCTGACCGACCGGGTAATATCATTCGTACACGAATGAGTTGTTACATCCACCCGGGTCCGGCAGAGTGAGGGGTAGGTCGACCGCGATCGGACGGAGCGACATACGTGAGTATTGGTCACTGAGCATAATAATGTGGGACCGTTTGGCTGTCACTTCGACTTATATACATGGAATTGTTCCGCCTTGTTAGGAGTGACCGTGATGCGGGACCGGCTTTGTTTGTGTCCCTCACCCTCCTTTTTACTCTATGTGAGTCTCGGAATTGAAGAGGTCGGCCGAGTGAGTACACCCTCTCTAATTGCCTAAGGAGTGTATGGCGATACGGTACGGCTTTGTTTCTGATCACCGCGCGCTCCTTTCTTGCGCATACTTTTACTGTCTCTTTTGCCCTCCTTGGTTGCCGAAGAGACTATGGGGTTGTGGTTGTCGCCCGCCAGTGCATATTTCTTGACTATCTGGTGGGAGTGAGTAGCTGGAGTGCGCGGCACACCCCATCCCCTGATTGTCGCCTGCAACCATTGTGTGGGACAAATTGTTATTTCTAGGTGATAGCCATCGGTTTCTCAAAGGGATACTCCCCTTTCGGGCCCCGTTTTTGGCAACCTCCACCCAGCCTATATTAATGTCCTTCTTCGTACCTTTATTAGGACACTGAATCTGACAGTGTTTTCGCCTGCTGTGACACCTTGAGGCATTGAAATGACCCTAGTTGGGTGAGTGTGCTGTTACACCTTGATCTTTTGCATATTCCTTGCTACTTCTGTTTTTATCTTAATATTTTGTTTATACTCGCCATATGCATGATCACATATACCATTATGTGTGAAGCATGCTCATCATTCACATTTGTTTTTTCAGTATCACAACAACTTGGTTAAACTCATGGACCTTTGCACGTAGTTTGAACTGCAGACTACAGTTGAATGATGTATTTATTTTTAACCTTTACGATTCTTCTCTCCTACAGGCATTGAGTTTGATTGACAGGTACCACTTTATAGGGTGCTGTATGGGTGGTCACTGAACTGTGTAATGAACAGACCACCAACCATAAAGTGTAGAATAATTAAGAATAGGTCCTGAAGAATTGCCGTTAACTTAACAGTAGGCAAGAAACATGTTGGCCTGAGTTTGAGCACACAACCCTGCAATCCTTGAGCAGACGCGTGCGCCTCTTACTGGTTTTTAATCAGGATAGTGACCATTGTCATTAAAATAGTTTTGGATGGATCACTATCTCCTGTTTTAGATTGCACACACTACACATTTTCACATCTACACTCACTAGGGCCCTCACACGCACCTCACCTAACGGCTAAGAAAAAAGATCTCCGCCAAGAAGGCCCCATCACGGGTGCCGATCGGGTATTGCAGCGCCGATAAGGAGCAGACCCAGTGATGAAGCATGACACCTAGCTGGCTGGGTGTGTGAGGATCTTTTTCTGAAAGGAGAAAAGATTTTCTTCGATCTTTATGAGCACTCACATGCTCTCTTTTCACCCATTGATCTGTAGGACTCTTTTAGGAACAGCATACCTCTTCTTGTTGTGACCCAGCTCTGGATGCCAGAAGCATCTGTAAGGTCCATGACCGCATACATGACTTTACCACCTATCAGCCAAGAATGGCCACTTATCTGTGTTTCGACTTTCAAGATGCTAGCTCACTAAGCCCTTCCACTCCCCTGCGAGAAGATACTTTTTTGTCTACAGGTGTATTCTGTATGATCATCTATTATTCCAGACTTAAAAAAGCCCCAGGCCTGCAAGCCATTGAATGGGCGAAACACGCATGTTGGCTGTCACAACTCCTACCAGGAAGAATAAAATGTAAACAAAAAAAATGAAACCCTTAATTGAAAATCAAAATAGAACCTGTGCAATGTATGACCTCTAGAAACTTCTTTCATTTTAAATTGATTAGTAATTAAACTACATAGAATGCTGATGTCTGCATTACCCCCAGGTCCCTTATGTCCTCGTCCCATTCAATTACATATTGGAGATGACCATCTCCATGACAGAAAAAAAGACAGAAGAATGCTGATACACTAACCCCGCCCCTCCCACTGGGAGTATATATACTGGCCCAACCCGGCATTCTCCCTGTTCTTTTTTTCTGGGATGTGAAGTTTGCTCTTACCTGCTGTACGCTTCTGGGATGTCTCGTTGGGCTGCTGGGCTGTCCTCTACGTCCCTGACGTCTTCCTCATTGTCTCGTCGAGCTGCTGGGCTTCTCGACGTCCTGTTCCGCGGTCTCCTGGACTGCCGGGCTTGCCGGGAGCCGTGTTGTTGGGCGGCCGGTCCTTTGTGGCTGGGGCGCCGCTCCTCCCGGTCTGTTCCGGGTTGAAGGCCACGTCTCCCTGTGGCTGGGCCGGTCAGGGAGACGCGCTGCTGCTGTTTGGGGCACCTCGGGCCGGTCCTGGTGAGGCCCCTGGTGTTCCTGGATGCCGGTTGTAGCTGTAAGGTTCGGCATTCCTCCCTGGACGCTGCGTGGACGCCTTGGGGTGCCGGTTGCTCCTGGTTTTGCCTCTGTTGACTCGGCGCTCGTTGTTGGTTGGCATCTGGGCTGGTGGTTGGGGGTCAGGGGGCCTGGGACGTATTCCCTTGTGGTCTTTCATTTCTCCCTCAGAAGCTGGGTCTGGTGGCATGGTGGACTAATGCTTCCGCAGCATGGGCCTGTGTTGACCTCATGGTTGTTATACACATGGGGGTCTAACATTCTGTGTGTGCCGTGCTTGGATTCGTGGCCATTTCTTGCCTGATGTTTTTTTCCAGGTTGCTGGGGTTCTTCTACTTTTGGTGTCCTTCTCTTCCTGCCTTGCGGAGACACTGTGGCCTGGTGGTTGTGGTCATATACTCTTTTTCATTGGTCTGGGTTTCACTCTCTTGTGTTTCCCTGCCTTTGTTGGCTGTCTGCCGGGGGTGGGGTGTGGATCCGGATTGCCTTGTTTCCCCTCGTGCCAACTGCTGCTGTCATGTATGTTTCTATGTGTATGTGTCCATCTGTGCAGCTTGTGGTCTGCTGTTGCACTTTGGATGGGCTTGGTGCTGGGGGGGGGCGTTGTTCGCACCTCAGGGTCGCTGCCGCTTCTTGGGCTTCTGGTGTTCCCTGGGTTGCGTGCTTTCTGCTCTGGTACCCTGCTGCGCGTTTCTTCCGCCTTTGTCCCCTTTGCTTCTGCGTCTCTTTGCGACAGACCTCACTGTGCGGGTCTGTTGGTATGGGCGGTGTCCTTTCTGCCTTGTGGTCTCGTTTTTCCAGTGTGTTTCCTGCGCTGCATTTTGGGGTCATGCGTTGGAGCCTGTCCTGGTCTTCGGGTGATGCTGCCCTGTTGTTTGGTGCTGGTTTGTTACCGGCTGGGGGTCCCTGTCGGGGTGTTCCGCTGGGCGTGCCTTGGCTTGGCCGGTCTGGTTCTTGGGGTTTCTGGCTGTTCCTTCTTTGCCTCGCTGTTCCTGCGATGTGCTGTTATCTTGTCGAGCAAATCGGGCCTTGGCACCTGGTCCTGTGTCCTGTGCGGTTCCACTCCGCGGCTTCTGTGGCTGCGTGCTTCCCCTGCTGCGCCCTGTGTGTACTCCTTGTTTGGGTCCTGTACTGCCTGGGGTGGCTGGGTTTAGCCATGGGGCCTCCTGGGTGCGCGGAGCCTTTCTCTTCTTTCCCAGTGTTGGTTCTGGCTTCGTGTGGCGTGGGTGGCTTGTCCTCTGCCTTTGGGCTGCTTCGTGTGGCCTGGCTGGGTGGTGCTGTGTTCAGCGGCTTGCCGCTTCCGTGCTGGGTTTGGCTGTCTTGTTGCTCTGGGCTCTGGCACTTTCATTGTACTGTTCCTGGCTTCTGTGGTTTCCTTGGCTTGGTCCTTGTGTTCCCCGGCTGCTGCGCTCCGCTAGGTTCTCAGGGGTTGCCCTTGCGTGTCTTCTGGCCTTGGCTTTGCGGGCTCTGTTCTGTCTCCTGTGCGTGCCTTTTGCCTTTGGCTTACTTCGGTGGGTCATGCTCGCGCCCTTCGCCTCTAGTCTGGCTTTTCCTGGCTCGTGGTTCTGTCAGTGGTGCTGCTCGGTCTGTGGCTGCTCCTACTGCGGCTCCCTGTCTGCTGGATGCTCTGTCGTTGCCTGTGTCCTCCTGTTTCGCGGCTGGTTCTGGTGTTCGGCCCTTGCTCCTTTCGGGTCACTTTCCCGCTCTGTGCACTTCCTGCGGTGGTTGTGTCTTTGGGGCTGGGTGGGCCATGCTTGGTGCCTGGCTGGTTTCCCGGGTGCTGTTGGCCTCGGCTGTGCTTCCGCTGGCCTGCAGTGTTCTTCTCCGGCTTGTTTCTCTGGGGGGGGCGTGTTCTTGTCCCTGCCTGGTCCTGTTTCTTTAGCCGGGGTTGGGCCTCGGTTTTCCGTGGTCCTGTTGTTCCGGGGGCCGTTTTCCGGTAGCTCCTGGTCTGCGGGCTTGCGGCTGCCTCTGCTTGATCTCCGGCGGTGCCTCCTTGTGGTCTCCGGTTGCCTTCGGCCTTTCCTCCCTGTTGGCACTTGGGTGCCTGGTTGTGTCCTGGTGGGATGTCCTCCTGGTTGTGCAAGTGCTGTCTACTCAGGGTTGCCCGGCTGCTCGCTTGCTCTGGTCCCTCTGCGGTCGAGTTCTGGTCCTTGCGTGTTTGGTGTGTTCCTGCCGTTGTGGCCTCTTGGCTCCGGCTGGGCCTGTTTTGGTCTGTCTCCCACTACTGTCTTCCCTGCTTGCCTGCTGCCTCTGGTGGTGTCGGTTGGGAGGCGGGCCTGGCTGCTAGTCCCCTGGTCCTCTGGGGGTCTGCGGCTTGTTTTGAGGGGGTCTGGTGGCTTGTTGCGTTGCTTCCTTGCCTGCACCTTCTCTCCTCTGTTCTCAGTGGTTCGGCTGGGTTGGTCCTGGTTCGTGCCTGGTTGTGGGGTCCGCCCGGGTGTTGCGGGTGCTGGGGGCTTCCTTTGGGTGGCTGTCCTTTCCGGCTTCGCCTGTGGTGCTCTCGCCGGGGCTGCTTGCTCTCTGCCTTCTGGTTTTGTCCTTGTGGCTGCTGGCAGTTCTTCTCTTCTGTGGACTCTTCGGGTCTCTGTTCCCATTTGGGGTGCGGGGGCCTGGTGTCTTCCGTGTTCTCGGCCCTTGCTGTTCCGGATCTTTGTGCCTTGTTGGTTGTGGTCGTGCACGCTCCGCTGTTTTCTGTGCAGGGTCTCTCTGCGCCCTTCCGGCCTTTGCTTGCCTGTGCTCTGTTGGGGTCCTCCCCTCTTTGGCCAACCACGGGTGTGTTTTGGGCCTTCGGGTCCTTCTGGTCGGGCTGTTTGCTTGGCTTCGGCTCTGGCTTCTCGGCTGCTTGTGTTTTGTGGCGGTTTCTGACATGGGGATTTCTCCCCTGCTTCTGCCTTCCCCTGCTGCGTGCTGGGCCTTGGGGTTTGGTTTGCCTGTTCTTCTTACGCCCTGGCTTCTGTTGCCTCTGTGGCCGGGCTGGTTTTGGGAGTCCTTCCCCTCGGGGTTGGTGTTTCCTGGCTGTGGTGTTTGGGCCTGTCCGGTTCCTTCCGGACCCCTGGGGGCTCCGGTTGTTGGGCTCGGGTCTTTCTTGGCCTGTGTGTTGTTGATCCTGCCTTCTGCCTGGTCTGTTTGGGTTCCTCTCTGCCTGACTTGTTCTTTCGGTGGTCTTTGGTTGGGTTTGTCCGCTGCTGCTGCAGTTGGCTCCCTTGTGGTTCCCTTGATCTGGTCTTGGGTTCTCTGGCTCGTTTGCTCGGCTCCCTGTTCAGTTTGGGGCCTGTTGCGCCTCTTCTCTGGTGGGCTGTGGCTTCCTGCTCCTGTCTCCCCGGGTTTGCTGTTGGGGTGTTCTGCTGGGGCTGTGTTCTTTGGGTCATGCGCTCCCTCCTGTTCCCCGTTCTTCTTTCTTTCCCCAGTGCCTTGGCTTTCCATCTTGGCGTGTCCCTGGGCTTTCTCGCCTTCCGGGCTGGGTGCTGGTCGGCTGTCGTGGTTGGTGCTGGTCTCTTTTTTTTCCTGGGGCCTGGTGCTCTTCTGTGTGGTTCCAGGGGCTGTTGTCCTCTGGGCTCTCTGGTGCTGCGTCGTGCTGGTTGCTTGGGGGGGGGGGTTGCTTGGGCCTGGCCGTTTGCTTCCCTCCTCTTCTGGTTTGGTCCTGCCCTTGGTGGGCTTCTTGGCCTTTTTTTCTCCCATGCGCGCCCTTGGTCTTCTCTTGCTGGGGCTTCGTTTTCTCGGGCCCCTTTGGCGCGGGGTGTTGGTTGCTTCCTGTTGCCCGGTTTTCGCTTACTGGCCTGTTGACCCTTTGGTCTTCTTCTTTGGGTGGCCTCCTCGCTGTTTTTGTTCTTGGCTGCCTCGGTGGGTTGTGGTGTCCGTTCTCTCCACTTCCCTTGTTTGCTGTGGGGTGTTCCTGCTGTGGGCTGGTTTGGCCTCTGTGGTTGTCAGCCTCCTCATCTGGCTGGTCTCCCGTTGTTTTGTTGGGTGCGTCCCTGCTTTGGTGGGGCTCCCTCTTGTCTGGGTGCTCTGCCTGGGGTTTTCGGCGGTTCTGCCTTTTTGGCTTTCCTTCGGTGGCTGCCTTGGTGTGGTTTCCTGGGTTGGCTTCTGTTTTTTGGGAAGGCCAGCTTTTCTGCTTTGGTATCCTCCAATATGTAATTGAATGGGACGAGGACATAGGGACCTGGGGGTAATGTTCTATTACTTACCGGTAATCTTCATTACTCCGGGTCCCGTTGTCCTCGTCCCATTCATACGCCCCGCCCTCCCTCCCGGACGGCCGGCCTTCCTGTTGGGGGCTTGGTGGTTCAGGGAGAATGCTGGGTTGGGCCGGTATATATACTCCCAGTGGGAGGGGCGGGGTTAGTGTATCAGCATTCTTCTGTCTTTCTTTCTGTCATGGAGATGGTCATCTCCAATATGTAATTGAATGGGACGAGGACAACGGGACCCGGAGTAATGAAGATTACCGGTAAGTAATAGAACATTCTCTGTCTTGGCTTTGGGTGAAAACCCAAAAGGAATTTGAGCATGGTCTGCGGACCAGTTACCCAGTTCGCTTATATTGACTATTCTTTTATCCCTTACTTTAACATTTGTTTCTTCAATGAGTTTACTTTCTCTCCAGGTAAATCTAAATCTGCAGAAATCACTACCCTAAATTCATTTTTGGAAATGAACCATTTGCCTTTTGTCTTCTTTCTCGGTTCTCTGCCATATGATTGAAGTGGAAACCAGACTGTTTGTAAACGGCAACATTTTATCAAAGGGAATAGCGTTGTGAAATTAAAGTCTGACATTTCTGTAAGCTTGACGGCAACATCACAGTTTTTCTCCTTGTCAATTGTGCTCAGCTGCAGCAATTTTTCTCTACGTTTGGGTTTCTAAAAGGTTTGATCTTTGTGCAGATTTAAATTGTGCATCTTAGCATCTAAAATAGCCTTATTAAAACATCATGCGATAGGTTAAAAAAACGAATTATATGCACAGACTGTAGTTACCCTGAAAATGTGAAAGGACTGGTGCAATTAAGGACTGGAGGTGGAAATTCCTGGGCGTAAATTCAAAGCTTTCCTATTGCCGAACTGCAACGGCAAGTATTGAAAGAGCAAAAACGAAATGCTCCACAAAAAAACTTGAGGTGTCTCTGGTGCAAGTATTTTTATAGCCCCAAGGAAAGTGACATTTTGCAGTCTGCAGAGAAGATTTATCAAGACTTTGTGCTGCACGAAAATCTTGCAAAGCCGCGCACAGTCATGCAAAGTGGCACAAAATGTTGATACAACATCTACTTTCCAAAGGAAAACATTTTTACGCTGGAAATGTGCCCTTTTTTGTTGCAAAGAAAGGTTTGTGGTGTTTTGTGCTACTATACGTCAAGTGGGTAGTACTTGGGTGCTCCAGCGCAACCACCCAAGGTTTTTGATGCAAACAGTGGAGGCTGCCTCGGAACGGGGGAGGTGAGGCGGGGTGGTGGGGATGGAAAAAAAAAAAAAACTTACCTGCAAACGCCTCTGCCTCTCCGCCATCCTCAGTCTCGGCACTGGCAGAAGAAACAGAAGCACCCAGGCTCCAAGACTCTCCCAGACAATCATGGACCCTGCATGACAGCAGCGTTGTGATTGGTCTGAGCGGACTGTTTGGCCACTCAGGCAGTGCCTGGGAGCCTGGGCATGTTCTCCACCCAGCTGTGCAACTCAGCCAGGTGGAAATGCTAAGTGCGTATGTCGGTTTGGCCGCCCAGGAGGGCTGGCCAAACCGTCATGAGCACTGAGGGCTGGCCAAACCGTTATGTGCACTTAGAGAGTGCAAACCACTCCTCCTCCCTCCCCCATCTGCCTTAACTGGTTTTAAGTCCTCACGTGAAATCTGATGCCATTTGTTGTCTGGAGGTGCATGTTGCAGCATCTCTATGTGATTGTCACCATATTTGTGCCTGTGATTTGTGCAACCTCTTATTATCATTTTTTTTTTTTTTTTTTTGCACTATTCAAAAAGCAGTGGGCGGCCCTCCTCCACCTTAGCGGAGGAGCCTCCACTGGATGCAAAGCCCGATCTACTCAAATTGTTAGACCCGGATTTACATGAAAAAATAATGCCTCGTTGAGGCAGGAGCATTTGTAGAAACGTTTGTATTCCTCCTAATATTTCACACACTATGGGGCCGATTCTGATGCGGGTTGGAAAAGCTTCCCGACCGAATCGGTTGGGAAATGGTGTCCGACCCACTCGGATCGGGAAAGTCCGACCGGCGGAGTAGGATGCATCCGGATGCTTCCAGATACGATTTGGTTGAACTCCCATTGACTTCAATGGGAACATTTGTTCCTAACCGCATCAGAATTGGGCCCTCGGTCGGGAAGACACGTTCCCGATCCGATTTGGAAGGAGCAAATGCCGTTAGGAGGCCTTCCTAACCGCATCAGAATCAGGCCCTCGGTCGGGAAGCTTTTCCAACCCGCATCAGAATCGGGCCCTTAGTGTGATGCATGGTACAGCAACAACCAATGTGGGAAATGTTTTGCAGTTTGTCTAGGCATAGGATGTTTTACTGGAAAGGTATACTTCTACAAAAAAAACCTGTGCTAGACATCACACACATCCACCTTTGCACATTGGCGCAAAGGTGTGTGCATGGCGCTAGGCAGCCTGTTTGTGCACCAGCACGCGAGAAGAGAGCAGCGCCAGGCCATATATAATAAATATGGCTCTGCGTTGCTCTCTCCCCCTTGCAGAACATAATGCAGCAACATTTTGGTCGCCGAGCTGCATTCCACTATATTTTAGTAACTGCCCAGTGTTCGCTTCTCAACTATCAATAAAGCATTTAGTGATGCTATTTGTTGAAATCTGGCATCCTCTTGTGGCCGTTTTTGGTGGCATATTAAGACAGATGCCTGCACATTTCTCAAACATATGCTGACCTCAAAATTCAAAAGCAACATTTCTTAACTTTTTTACACAAGGTTTTAATTACCCGAAATAAAGATTCCAATGAATGAATGAATGAAAGTGCTAAATACCAGCTTTTCACATTTCCAAGTCCCATGAACAACAGGTGTTATTTTTCCTATTTATAGAAGCCAGTGCTTAATTTGTAAAAAGATAAGGGCCAGGGCTCTCTCAGGAGGCCACTGCAGCTTGCACCACACATTGCCCCTGTCATGCTGCCAATGATAGTAACAATACAACTACTCACCATCACACTCCCACAAGTGTGACAATTAAGACTAGTCCAGGCCCCCAAAGCTTTAAAAATGGCTTTTGCGGCAGGAAATAGTCATTTTAATGTATATTGAATTAATAGTTAACTAATGTTGTGGCCATCTCTAAATTATCCAGACAGCGCCACCCTTGCCATTTACGTGCTGGTGCCGAGCACCGGAAACCACCGGCTCAAATTAAGCACTAATAGAAGCCATTTAACCATCTCAATAAATATAACCATCTGAGTTTGCCCTGCAGATATTCGAACTCGTGACCGCTGGAACACCTCAGTCGGCAACCACGAACACACAGTTTACAGAGCCAACCTCTTATCTCTCTGCCTTTGCTTTAACTAAACAGTGCATGCTTAAAACTGTAGTCTCAGTTTAATCCAAGGAAAGAATTGTGCTAGTTCACCTCATTACAGTGATTTGTAAAAGGAAAGGCCTGGAATCAGCGTTCCCTTGACATCGACTTATTCGGTGGTTGCACAGTTTCTAAAATACCCAGGAAACTGAAGTGTTCATAACAAACAACTACAATGCACCAGTCGGTTTTGTGATGTAAATATTCTCTAAAGACCTACTTCTGAACAATTATACAAAATAAATAGCTTTGAAGATAAACACGTTTTAATGCTCAGTAGGAGCTGCATTTAATATAGTTTGTTGACTCTGGCAGGCAGACGTTTCCTGAGCCATTATTGTTTACAAGCATGGCAATTAGTGAGCAGCGACTGTACATTTGACTGCTTTCTTATTAAAAATATGAAGGACAATTACATGCGTGTAGGAACGTGCTTTTCTTCTCGGGTTTGTAGGGAAGGCATTGTGCATTACTTCATTATTGTCGGCATTTCCTTAGTTTGTCACAGTATTCAAAGGCTGCTAAATTCTTCATCTGTGGTTGTCATGTCGAATGTCTGAATCGGGACTCCAGTCCCTGGACCAGAAAAATCCAACTTGCATTACAAAGTCTTGCAGCAATACAGTAAGATGGCAGAAACCGCTCTAAGGCCCTCGTTCCTTTCATCGTGCTGGTTTCAACCCAAGATGGCTGCTCCTTCTCTGATGAGTCCAACAGCCCAATGAGAGGGGACTCGACGCTGGGCGACCGAGCGGGCGCCTTTGCTCTCCCTCTCTCTGCTGGGAGCCACTGCTCTGGATGCCTCTTCTCCACCTGGATGAGGATGCCACCTGAGGTGGGGGACTGCTGCCCTGCTCTCGAGGTGGCTCCTCTCCCATAGGGAGCTGCACTTCCATGTCTGACACTAGCGCTGATCTTGGTGGCCTGCTAGGGTGGACCTCTCCAGTGTCTGGACCCACTTTTTGCTCCCCGGGATGCAGGTTGTTGAAGGGACTGGTCAGTTGACCGAGGGGGGCCACACAGTGAATGTCGGCATTAGCAGCTGATTCTCTTCCCCCACCTGCTGATGTCACACTGTCTCCCCTGCTGGGCACATAACCTCCAACAGCAAAATCCCAAGGCCTACGGAGATAGTCAAGTACCTTCCTGTCAGTTGAATCCTCCGTATTTTTTCTTTATACGTCCACATGCGTTTATAGCCTGGAGCTGCTCTTTAAACAATAGAGGTACTGCATGGAATTTAAGAAGGGGTTCTCCCCAGAGGCGGTTTGATCAGGGACTCATGCCAGTTATGTTATTGTGATGCAGCCACTCTCAGTGGTGACAGCTGTGCTAATTACTGCTGCCTCATCAATTGACCAACCTGGGGAACGTGTAGCACCAACAACCCAGGCTAGTGTTTGACCCTTGATCAGGCTCCAGATGGAAACGGATTCAATCCCTAAGGTCAGTGGCAGAGGGGCCTGCAGGTGGAGGGGATGGGGAGATGGGGGGCTGCCCACTGTAAATGTGCTTCAGTCTTCCGTAGAGCAAGCTGGAGCATCTAACTAGATGAAATGAAGGAGTGAATAGATAAAATGTTGATTCAATTGATGAGGGAGAACGCAGGCACTTCTCTGCAGAGCATGGTGCAGGAGAATAGAGAGACAAGTTCACCCGTCTGGGGCCGTATTACGCATTGGCATTGTTTGTGCCTGGCGCACCTTTCAAAAGGTGCGCCGGGCGCAAACAATGCCAAAGCGCCCTATTATGATCTATGCGCTGCCCCCAGAGCAGCCGCGAACTCGCGCTGCCCCCAGGGCAGCGCATTCATGTGAAAACAAGGAGCAGCCGCTCCGTGTTTTCACTGTGCAGGCGGCACCCGCCTACACTTTCACAGGGGATTAGAGATCCCCTTGCAGGCAGCTGCAGTCAGTGACTGGGGGGGTCCATGGGACCTCCTTTACCCCTGCAGAGGGCTGCTGTCAGGAGGCACACTGACAGTGCGCCACCTTTTAAATGGCGCACTGTCAGTGTGCCTCCTGAGGGCTTCTTTGACTCTGCGCCTGCATCTGTAATATGGTGCGGGCACAGAGTCAAAGGAATTCCCTCATTTGCATAGGGCAGGCCCCTATGCAAATGAGGGAACACCCTCTGAAGGTAGCACTCGCGCATTATGTGTGCCAGCGCTATCGGTATTATAGAAGGGGACTCATAAGTGTCTGCGCCTCCTTCTATAATACCAAGGTGCCCCGGGGGCGCGCAAAGCGGGCGCAAACGCCTGTTGCGCCCCCGGGGCACCTTCAGTAATACGGGCCCTGGTGGCTGATGTAATAAAGACTGAGGTAAAAAGTGAAGACTTAGAATCACGCTCTCGACACAACAATCTTCACATTGTGGGCTTGGCTGAATCCACGGACATCAGAAAAATGAAGTCTTTGTGGAGCAATTATTTGGGGATGTGTAAGACAGCCAAAATTTCTCCAGTCTTTCATTATTGAAACACCGCAACCCCACTTGAAGCCACAGCAAACCCTATTATTGCAAGGCTTTTGAATTATACCGAGCCCGAGACACTACCCTGCACCTCACAAGAAAAAAGGATACTTGGAGTATCAGGGTACAATGTTCTCCATTTATCCAGATAATCTTGAGGCTGTGCAGGAGGCAACGTGGGCATTCACATACGTAAAGAAGCATGCTCTTCTCTAATAAAATTCCTTATGCTATGTTGCACCCTGTCCAGCAGCCTTTTTTAGACAGGCGTACTATGTTTTTTTACATATCCTAGAGACACCATTAAATTCATAATAAACAAATTCAAGAAGAAAAACAAAAATCAGGGCAATTCGCTAACTGAATACTCCGAAGCTACCTCTAAAGACCTGTTTAGTGATTTGGAATGATTCATACACCCTCTGAACTGCAAACATTTTCTGATAGTGTTTTGCCCCATGAGTTATTCCTACCCATCCTTCGTAAATGCTATGCATTTATTCAATTGTTTTACCTCTGATGTTGGGCATTCCAATGTTTTCACAAGTCTCCTAGGCATACTCATCATATAGCTGGAAGAGTCCACTGGCTCATGCAAGACAATTGGATAGTTAACCTGTGACTTAGCATGTTCTATGTGGTACATTACTGAGACATGACAATGTGCTTGTTCTTTGGGCAGGAGTAGTTGGTGTCGGGTCATACTCCATTCGTGCTATTCACTAGTTTGGTTTGTTGGGGGAAATGTGGGGTATTTCCCTGGAAGTTGTGGTGTTCAGTGAGGATGGAAGGAGGTTGTTGGTTGCTTCTAACTACTATTTTCCTATGGTGCACCCTCTCGCCTGTTAAATTCTCTTCTTGATGCAAGAATTTTTCTACTGTTTTGTAGTATTACACGCACCAATGAAAATATGCATTCATTACAGCTCTATCATGTGAGCCTATGGCACAAACATTCAAAATATTAACCTGGAACATTAGAGGCCTTTGTAGCCCTACAAAGCAATGGTTGATCCTAGCTTACCTGGATCCGTATAGTATTGAGGTGGACAAATTTCAGGAGACCCCAATTGGCCCTGATAGAGTGCATAGCTTTACAGACCACTGGGAATATGCTAATATATTTGCCTTTTGCTCCTCTTAGGCATTTGGGTGGGCACTTTTGGTTAAAAAAACCCTGTATTTCAAAGTTGAATATGCATACTTGGATCTTAGAGGATGAATTGTATATATTCCAGGAGCATTGCATGATTTCCCTTTCACACTCAATTATCTCCTTTGCCCCTAAAACTGACTCCCAGAGATTTCTGATGACATCTCACACCGCTATCATTTATGTAACATCTGCAACGTAATCTGATGAGATTTTATTCTTGTGCTCACATAGAGTCAGTGACCCTAACATAATGTGGGCACTCCACCAAATTCTTAACACTGATTATTTAACAGATGCCTGATGAGACGTTAGGTATGACAATAAAGTGTATTCTTTTTACTTCTCTTCACATGGCATGCTCTCTTGGATATATTTTTGCCTATTAGTCAATGCAACACTCCTGTGGGTACAATCTCTTGAATATTTGCCTGGGATTATCATCAGGTCATTCACCAGTGCTCTTCACAAGTAGCATTGGCAAACGCTTTGCATTATCACAGACCTTGGTGTTTCCCCTTGGAGACCGTGACAGACCTAGTCCTTCATGCAGACATTGTGCCCATCTGTGTCTTGCTCTAATTCCACCACTGTTTTTATTTTCTCATGCCTGCCTGTTCCTTTCGCATTTCGCCGCTGCTGCCCCTGCGGCCCCTCCCCCCCCGGAATTCCCCCCTGGAATTCCCCCCCCGGAATTCCCCTCCAGAATTCCCCCACTCCCGCCTCCCAGCCTCTCCTCCCTCCCACCTCCCCTACTTAATGGCGGCCGCAGCACGGTCGCGCAGCGGGCGCGCCGAAGGCAAGCCCGTCTGCGCCCGTCCGCGACCCTACCGTGGCCAGCGCCAGGAACCCTGGAACTCCCACTACTCATCGCTACGACACCACCACCCTCCTCGCACTCGACCCTGGAAGACTTAGAGAATGCCAACAGGCCTCGCCGAACACGACCCATGGCCAGTTCTCCTGCCTCCACTGCCGCCAGACCCTCACCGCCACCCCGGCCTCCAACACTGCCGACGCCAGCACCGGCGACACCCTAAAGTGCATCCTCCTCAACGTACGCTTCGAACACAAACACGCCATGGAAATCTGGAACCTACTTGACTCTCTCTCGCCCGACATCGCCTTCTTCACAGAGACCTGGACCAACGCATCCTCCACCCCGACATCAGCACCGCCATCCCAGACGGATACAAGATCCAGAGGAAAGACCGCCCCAATCACCCAGGAGGGGGCCTCGCCATAGCCCACAAGAGCACCCTCCGCCTCACCACCTCCAGCGAAACCTTCCCCTTCTCCGAACACCTGCACTTCCAGATCCAGACCACCCCCAAAGCCACACTCCGAGGAACCCTCATCTACAGACCCCCAGGCCTCCGGACACCCTTCACCTCCACCATCACCGACTTCATCGCACCCCACGCCATCACCTCAGCAAACTACATACTCATTGGAGACCTGAACTTCCACCTTGACAACCCCAGCGACCCCAACTCCACTATCCTTCGTGACAACCTCGCCAGCATCAGACTTAAACAACTCGTCAACACACTGACCCACAGAGCAGGACACACCCTCGACCCCATCTTTGCGGCAGGAAACAGCATCCAATTCAGCCAAACAACGCAGCCGCCATGGATTGACCACCACTACGTACACTTCGCCATCAACAAACCCAAGGCACCCGAACCAGCCCCACGCCCACCTCGAAGGAACTGGAGCAAGGTTACCGACGAGCAACTTAACTCCACCCTCACCCGAGACAACCACACCTGGGCACCCGACGCAAACGACGCAGCCAGAGAACTCCACACCTGGATCTTCAACTGCACAGACGAGCTCGCCCGCTACGCAACCCCAACAGACAACGTCCCAGGAAAGCCGCCTGGTTCACTACCGCTCTCCAAGAAGCCAGACGCACCTGCAGACGCCTGGAGAAGAACTGGAGAAATACCAAGACAACCGAAAACCACACCACCTACAAGGACGCCATGACGGACCACCACAACCAGATCAGAGCCACCAAGAGGAACTTCATCCACAACAAAATCCTGGCCAACTCCACCAACTCCAAGGAACTTTTCAATGTCATTCAGGAATTCACCAACCCACGCAGCGAAGCCACAGACATCACCCCATCCCAAGACCTCTGCGACAAGCTTGGAACCTATTTCCACCTCAAGATCAAAAACCTCTATGACAACTTCATCGACCATCCACCAGGTGCCACAGACGGCCCCCGCCCCCCAGAAACACCAGCCAGCCCACCATCTCCAACTGGACACCGAACACGGCCAAAGACACCGCCTCGACCATGAAAAGCATCCATTGTGGGGCCCCCACCGACCCCTGCCCCCCTCACATCTACCACAGAGCCACGGCCACCATCGCACCCAAACTACAACGCACCATCAACACCACCTTGAAAACAGGCACCTTCCCAGATGACTGGAAGCGCGCAGAAGTCAGACCCCTGCTCAAGAAGCCCACAGCTGACCCCAGCGACCTCAAGAACTATCGGCCCATCTCGCTCCTCCCCTTTGCAGCCAAAGTTGCAGAGAAAACAGTCAACAGGAAACTGACACGATTCATTGAAGAGAACGCCATCCTCGACCCATCCCAATATGGATTCCGAAGCAACCACAGCACAGAGACCGCCCTACTCGCCGCCACAGACAACATCCGCACCCTCCTGGACCAAGGCCCCTCCGCAGCCCTCATCCTACTCGACCTATCAGCGGCCTTCGACACCGTCTCCCACCGCACACTAGTCGCCAGACTACACGACACAGGCATACAAGGAACAGCCCTGGACTGGATCCGATCATTCCTCACCGGAAGAAGCCAAAGGATCAGACTCCCACCCTTCCTCTCTGACCCCACGAAAATCACCTGCGGCGTCCCACAGGGTTCATCACTGAGCCCCACCCTCTTCAACATCTACATGGCCCCCCTCGCAGCCATCGTCCGACAACACGGCCTCAACATCGTATCCTACACCGACGACACCCAGCTCATCCTCTCCCTCACCAAAGACCCCACCACTGCCAAACTCAACTTCCAGAAAGGAATGCAAGACGTCGCAGTCTGGATGACCAACAGCTGCCTGAAGCTCAACGCAGAGAAGACAGAAGTCCTCCTCCTCGGTACCACCCCTTCTGCATGGGACAGCACCTGGTTGCCGACCGCCCTCGGAAGCCCACCTACCCCCTCAGACCATGCCAAGAACCTCGGCATCGTACTCGACTCATCACTCACCATGAACCGACAGGTCAACGCCGTCACCTCCAGCTGCTTCAACACCCTCCGCATCCTCCGCAAGACCTTCAAGTGGATCCCCCTGAGTCAAGGAAGACAGTCACCCACGCACTCATCACCAGCAGACTGGACTATGGAAACGCACTCTACGCCGGCATCAACAAGTCCCTACTCCGCAAACTCCAGACAATACAGAACACCGCCGCCAGACTCCTCCTCGGCATCCCCCAACACGAACACATCAGCCAACACCTACGAAGTCTCCACTGGCACCCCATGGAGAAAAGAGTCACTTTCAAAATCCTCACTCACGCCTACAAATGCCTACACAACAACAGACCCAAATACCTCAACGACAGAATCAACTTCCACGTACCCAAAAGAAACCTCCGATCTTCCAACCTCGCACTGGCTGAAACCCCGCACATCCACAGAGCCAGAGCAGGCGGAAGATCCTTCTCTCACATTGCAGCCAAGACCTGGAACGAGCTACCGGCAGACATCAGACACGCCCCCTCCCTGAACACCTTCAGGAAGACCCTCAAGACCTGGCTCTTCAGCTAAACAGATCTGCGGACCCCCCCCCCCCAGCGCCTTGAGACCCTCACGGGTGAGTAGCGCACTTACAATTCCCTGATTGATTGATTGATTGACATAGCAGTGTATATTAAACTCTTTGCCATGAATATAGACTCTGTCCCCCCTTTTTTTACCTAGATGGAAACCTTTACAGTGTATGCAAGAGTTATATCTATAGCTAAATAAACTGGTGTTAAGTTTATCTGAGCTCAGCCTGTTGATTTTGGAAAGGGAGTTCTCCACAGTGATGGAATGCAGATAGGAGGTGTCTCATTAACTTGGCTGTCCTTGCAGAACTAGTAAGGTGGTGGGAGACATGAGGTTGCATATTTGGGTAAACAGGCTCGGACCTGTAATTATTTCCAAGGTGAAAGACCCCAGAAAAGCCCGTCTTGTTGTGCAGTAGAGCCTAGCCAAGGACAGTGATTAAGTCACTACAGTCACACTCAGGAGAAATTATACCTGGCAACGAAAGTATCCTGCAGAATTTTCCATGATTTTATGCAGTGCTATACTCCAGAAAGTTGCCCTCCACCCAATAGATTATTGAGTCTTACCTAGAAGATATTATTCTGATCTGGGTTGAGGGTGGGATATACAAGTATATGCTTGAACCAATTTCTCTAACTGAAGTAAAACTAGCAGTATACAGCTTTGCTAATGCTAATGCCCTGGGCTCCGTGGGATCTGATGGACTGAAGATTGAATTCTTCAAGGAGTCCAAGGAAAGGCTAGCTCCTCTGTTCCTGGAACTCTAGTAAGAGTCATAGAATATTGTTAAACTCCCCAACCACCAGAGAAGTTTGAATTTCTATAAGCCTTCAGCCAGGCAAATAACTCAGGGATACCTGCTCGTATAGACCATTAACTCTATTGAACATAGAAAATAAAGTCCTAGCCCATGTCCTCACCAACAAACTAAGCCCTCTGCTGAGCAAATTGGTCCTGCAGTAGCAGGCAGGTTTTGTATTGGGGACAGCCACTTCTAGAAACTTATGTACTCTCTGAGGGGGTTCACAGTATTCGACCTGAGATACAGGCAGTATTGGTGTCTCCTGATGCAAAAAAAATGTTATTCCCTTGAGTGGCCCTTCCTGTTCACTGTCATTTGTAGAATGGGCCTTGGCCCATGCTTCCTATGAATGGTTCAACTACTGCATGCAGAACCTAGTGCTAACGTGCGTGAAAAGGCTACATTTCTGATGCTTTCAATAACAGCAGGAACAACAACAGAGTGAAGGATGGAAAGTTTGAATTAATCCCAGCCACTGGCAATCACTTGGGCCACATTCCAATCCATCGTTTTTTGCCCACAATGGCACTCTATGCCTAACTTATAAATCCGTAATGACCCTGCTCCTCATAGGAACAGTTTATTCTGAACTGCCAAGTGAGGCCCCTCCAGAAGGGACCATACACAACCCAGACCGATTTTGCCCTACTTTGGCCTCATCAGAAGGGTGTCGCTTGAGTCCTATGGCACAGTTAGCACTGGACCCACATCTGGTCATATCCATCACACTTAGGGAATCAACTGCAACAACAAGGTGATAGATGGGATGCTAGAATTAATCTCAGCCGCTGGCAATCACTCAGGTTTGCATTCTAATCCATCGTTTTTCTCCCACCATGCCACTCTAGACAAAGGCCCTCCTTATGCACATCAGTATCAACCCTGCTCCTCATTGGAACAACCCATTGTGAACTGCCAGGTGAAGCCCCATCCAGAAGGCACCACAAGCAACACCAGGATGATTTTTCCCTACTTGGGCCTCATCGTAATAGTGTAGCTTGAGTCCTATGGCCCTCTGAGCATGGGACCCACGTCGGTGCATACTAGTCACTCTTAGGGCATCAGAAACAATAAAAACAAGGTGATGGACTGCTAGAAACAATCTCAGCCAGTGGCAATTGATTGAACAGCATCCCAATCCATTGTTATTCTCCCACCAAAACATTTTAGACAAAAGCCTGTCTTATGCAGATCGGTATCGACTGTGCTCCTCATGGGAACAGTCCATCCTGAACTGCCAGGTGAGGCACTCTCAGGAAGGGACCACAATCAGCCCCGTGCTGGCTTCACAATGCTTGAGGATGGAAAGCTATCTCACGTGATTGCCAGTGATAAGACATATTGCAAGCATTCCTTCCATCACCTTTTGTGTGCTTGATGTAACACCCTGAGTGCCCAAGGGTATGCCCAGCTGTGGGTCCCTTGCTCACTGTGCCACTGAAACCAGGCTGCACTCGACTGAAGAAGCCCAATCAGGTCGAAACCGGTCTTGTGTTCCAGTTAGGGTAGGACCTGGCTTGGCCCTTGGGGTGAAATATTCCTATTGGAGCAGGATCATGACTGGTGTGCATATGGATAGGTCTATTCGGAGGTGGCATGGTGGTCAAAAGAATAATGGGTTGGAATGCTATCCCAAGCAATTGGCAGTGGTTAGACTTATTGGAAGCATTCCCCCATTACCTTTTGTGTGTTGAATATCAGCAGGGTCATGAGACAGGGCTGTCAACTGTTGCCTTTAAATGGTGGTACCTCCCAAATTCCTTTTTATCTCTTTTTTGATATTCTGACCCCACTGGTAAGGGGTTCTTCTCCAAAGTGCACAGAATGCTTTTCAGACTTCTATGAGGTGGTGAAACCCTGCATCTATGTTTGGTAAGGGTTATACAAACATGAGCGAGGTAGTTTTGCAGTACCTTATCAAGAGATACATTATTTAGCAACTGAGTCACATTTTGCTATTTACTGGATCAATCCATACTCCACTGACCCACACTTATCGATTGATCAACTAGAGAACACCACCATGGCCATTGGAATGCCCCGACTGATGCATGCATTGGGCATTCTGGTTTGTTACAACTTTGGCGTAACTCTACAAGGTGGGTTTGCCCACCCCCAGGTGTCATGGGTGAACTTGGTTCAATGCACCAGCGACGAATGTGAAAGACAAGTTATCGTATCCCCGCAAACCACTATTCAATGTGTAATTGACATATAGTCTTTGGGATACTAACAATCCCATAAAGGGATCAGGGGAACCGTGGAAACAGCAACAACCTTATTTTGTTATTCACAGTATCACACACACTGTACTAAGAAGAATGAACACTTAAGTTAAATGTATGTATTACTACAGGAGCAATCCCTTTCTCAGTACATCTAAAAAAATGACACAGAATACAAAAACAGCAAGAAGACACGTTATAAGTAACAAGAACAAAATAAACAATTCCAGCATTGCTAAAATGCCACTTAAAATGTTATTTAGAATGTAACACCCTAATCCCTACTTCTGTGCACTATACTATGAGAACCTGAAAGGCAGAGCAACTTAGGGAAAAGAGACACACTGCATATCATGTTGACAGCAAAGGCTGTCTTTATCAGCGGAAGCGTGAAGACAGTGTTGCCTGTGATGTCAAACACCCACTGCAGTAGCATTCAGTAGATCTTCCTCGGGGACTTGGCTTTATCAGCTTCAGTGTTCAGATGAGATGTATCATCTGTGAAGTGTGAAGTGTGCTGGCAGCAGGTGAGACCATCTCTGGTAGAAATCTCAGGCGATAATCTGGGCGAAAGACCTCGCCTGACAAGTGGTCAAGTGGCAGTCCTTACATACTAAATCTTATCAGAAATTAGAATTTCTGACATAAGTTTAGGAATGGCTGACATAGTTTATATGCATCAATGTATGCAGTCCAGACATTTCCTTATGAACATATAAGGCAGAAAGACATCAATTCAGACTACATTATTTTGGTTACATGTCTGTATGTGTTTTTCTTTGATCTTGACATGATGAATATTGGATATTTGACCAAGACGAATGTTGCATTAGATGCTGTACCTATGTCGTTAATCAAAGAACTTAATGACATCACAGTTCCTAGAAAGATAAGGTCTGACGACATCTGCGTTAAAAGGCAGACATGCCAATGATTCTGAATAAATCTGGGAATATGGCTCCTCTAAATTAAAGAAGATGGCGGCCTCCATGAACTATTATGGAATCTGGGCCTACATAAGATGGAGTTTGACCTTAGGGACTTTACATTAGGTTGATAGCTAAGAAAGCTGGCTACTCTCCAGAAATGCCTGTTAATAATAAGTCAGCGTTGCGGGGGTGGCCGGACCGTGGACCAAGATGGCCGCGTTGTGCTGAAGCTCCGACCGATCCCCCGGATGATCCGGTGCACCCGGCGACCCCGCCGGTAATGTCGCAGCGACGAAGCCTGCTCCTGCCTTCCTGAGCACCCCGGTCCCCGCCGAGCCCCGTTTCAACCCCCCCGGTCATCGGGAACCGCTGGTGAGCGCTACTGCGTGCAATGCCTGTTGCACTTGGCGGGGCCGGGGACTCGAGCACGCCAGCTGCCCGCTCTGGATGGAGCCCGGGGGCGCGGCGAGAATTGGATCGCCTTGACCGAGGCCGGCCCATTCAGGCACTGTGATCTCTATGGCGTGGAGCGGGGCGAGCGGGATCAGTGAGTCTTGCGTCCCCGAAGTGCAGGACGGCCCGCCCGATCACCCCGGATGCCCCGTGGTGACAGGGTCCACGGGTGAGCCTGGGGACCGGCCACCTGGCCGGATCGAGGGGAGGCCCCATCTCTTGTTGGACCCCGCTCCCACTCCCATTGCCTGAACTTTCCCCACGCACTGGAAGAATAGAGCCCCTGATGGGTGCCTGACACCACCGGACCTCGCAACTCGCCTGTCCTTGGTGTGGCCCCGCATTGGGCCTCCTCGTCGCAATCAGTTGGATCCGAGCAAGGGCTGAGACGCCGGGGCACACACACTGACATTGCTGGGCTACCCTCTCACGCTTGAAGTACCCTGGTCCTGGTGACATCGCATCTGTGAGGGCAGCCGAGCTGGCGTGGCCGACCCCGCTGAGCCCCGCGGGTCCCCCACCTGCTGCGCCATGCCGGGTGTCTCCCTGGGCCCCTCCTCGCACCCCCCACTGCCATGGGGAAGGTCGACCCGAAACAACGAAAGCTGCCTTTCGAGAAAACGGGGGACGCCACGGACCCCACTGGTGGCGCCATGGTAGAGGGGGGCGATTCCACATGCCCTCCCCCGTCTGCTGGGCCTGGCAACGATGCCCTGATGGCGGAGCTACGGGCCAGCTTCAGGGCACTGGACACAAGGTTTGACGCCCTGGATAGGACATTAGACGCGCTGGGGGCCAGAATTGATAAGCATGACACACGCTTGGACACGGCGGAGGGAAGAATTCCTGATCTTGAAGAACGCTCGGCCCAAACCACCAGGCGCCTGGAGCGGATGGAAAAGGTGCACAAGACCATCGCCATGAAGAACGAGGACTTGGAGGCCATGGGGAGGCGTAATACCATACGCATCGTGGGGGTTCCGGAATCCACAAACACCGGGCGGCTGGATGGATTTGTGGAGGGCCTCTTGATCGACCTCTTTGGCCGCGACTCATTCACTCCCACCTTCGTCGTCGAGAGGGCGCACTGCACCCTCGGTCCCCGTTCTAGTCATGGCTGCCCTCCTCGCCCCATCATGGCGCGGCTCCTTAACTTCAGGGACACCGTGCTGCGCCTGGCCCCGGAAAGGGGCTCTTTGTCTTGGCAGGGCTCCTCTGTGTCACTGTACCCAGACTTCACCGCGATGGTGCAGGAGGCCTGTCGGGAGTTCGGGGCCGTCAAACTCGCTCTACGGAAAGCTGGTCTGCGGTATGGGATGCTCTATCCTGCACGTCTGAAAGTGGACATTGACGGAAGGTCCAGGATCTTCGACTCCCCTGCCGAGGTACAGGAGTTCCTTCGACACCGTGCTAACACCACCCAGCCGAATACATCACCCACCCCGGACCGCTCGCCGCACCTGCCGGACTCCGGCGCTAGTGCTGAACTGTTCTCCTCCCATGGGTAGCTGCGCTGCATGCCGACGAATGGTTAAGTGACAATCCAGCTGCTCATCTTCTCTCCGCATTGGCCTCCATGGGACCGCCAGGTGTAAGGCCTGTATAATTGATTTAGTTGTGACACTTCCTCAAACCCGGGGATCGTTAGGAGCGTTGCCTCCCCCCTGTGCTCTTTGCACCTAACTGGGTTATACACGGTTCGACTGTTGTAACGGTTTATTCAAGTATCTCATGAGGATTTGGGATTTCCCCTACGTACTAGGTATGGGGATGGGTGGGGGCGGGGATGTTGTAAGTTAAGGACTTTTTCTCTGTTAAGTGGAATATTTGCTGCAATGTCCATTATGTCTTGTGATCCAATGTGTAGAAACGTTAAGGATTTTATTAATGTCACGTAGCACTCGCCACACTGCGAGCATTACCCTTCTATCTTGGAATGTACGAGGACTTAATGATACCCGTAAACGCAAGCAGGTGCTGCACTACTTACAGCGACACCAGGCGGATGTCGCCTTTCTCCAGCAGACACACCTTCCCCCCCACTCCTCTCCGAACATTGCCGCTGGCTGGGGCCCCTATAGGTATTTCACAGGGTATAGCACTTACTCACCGGGGGTCTCCATCCTGGTGCTTAAGCGTTTGCCGTTTAAGACGGTGGAAGTGCACTCCGACTGGAACGGTCGGTATATCCTGGTGAAGGGCTGGATTCAGGGGCACACACTGTTCCTGGTGAATGTTTACGCGCCCAATATAGACAGGCCGGATTTCTTCATTGAACTCAATTCCCGCATCGACGCAATGGGGGCCGACCTCATCTGTCTGGGTGGTGACCTCAACATTCTATTGAATCCCCAACTGGACAGCACAGCCACCACGCCTGATTCCAAGCCCAGAGCCAGAAGAACCCTAGCCGCACTGATAGAGACTCACAATTTAATCGACGCGTGACGCCAGCAGCACTCCACCACACCTGCTTACACACATTACTCTGCCCCTCACCACACATGGACCCGACTGGACTACTAGTTACTTTCCCCCAATGTCGTCACTTGGTTGCGCTCCATCACCCACCTCCCCCGCACGCTCTCTGACCATTCTCCTGTGGTGCTGGGGTTGCAGATTCCCAGGGCTGGGGACGGGAGGGGACAGTGGCGCTTCCCTGAGATGGCCCTCCGGGACTCAGTCTTTGAAGAAGAGCTACATGCTGCGGTCGAGGAATACTTTGAGATCAATGTGAATACTGTCGACTCTAAGGCTACACTGTGGGAGGCATTTAAGGCGTACATCAGGGCCTTGCATCTCTGAAAGTGCTGGCATATTAAAGGACCTTCGCCGCACTTTGGCAAGAATAGAATCCCAGCTGACAGCCCTAGACGCGACACGGGGAACCCCCGCTCTGTCTCTGACCTCCGACATAGAGCGGCATTGCTGACAGAATTTCAGGAGGCGGCGGAGAGAGAGGCGCATTATCTGGGGAAATATGCCATTGCCCGGCGGTATGGGGAAGGGGACCGGCCGGGACGCACACTGGCCAAGCTGATTCACCCCAACCGTGGGCCCTCGTGCATCACTACCCTACGCGACCCACAGGGTGAGCTGATCACTGACTGTGCAGGCATTGTCAGCAGAGTTTTTTCTTATTATCAGGACCTATACAAGACAAGGGTAGACCCCGACCCGACGACCAATAACGCGTACCTTGATGAAGTGGCCTTGGTCTGGCTAGAACCAGAACACAGGGAATTCCTCGCTGAGCCTTTTACAACGGTTGAGGTGCTCCAAGCAATCGAAGACATGGACGGCTCTAAAGCCCCCGGTCTTGATGGGTTTCCCGGTTGCTTCTATAAAATCTTTTAAAAAACGTTAGCACCGCACCTCATTGATTTGTACCAGGAAGCCATTGAGCGTGGTGAGCTACCCCCCACACTGTGTGAAGCGGTAATAACCCTCCTCCCCAAGGCCGGTAAGGACCTGCAGCATTGCGAGTCCTACAGGCCCCTTTCGTTGCTGAACTTTGATTATAAGATCCTCGCAAAAATGCTTGCCAACAGGCTCTCCTTGATTGTTGACACAATGATCTCGCCCGCCCAGGTGGGGATTATCCCCCACCGGTCCACTGCACTGAACTTGCGCACCTTGTTTGCTACACTCCACCAAATCAATCCCTCCCTTCCAGCTGCGGCGGTCCTGCTGGACACCGAAAAGGCTTTTGATTCCCTGGAATGGCCCTTTCTCAGGGCCACACTGGTACCTCCCGGCATCCCACTCAGATTTATTTCTGTGATCTCACTACTATACACGCGCCCCAGTGCGAAAATACGGTTAAATGGTACTCACTCCTCCTCCTTCCAACTGTCTCGGGGGACCCGTCAGGGCTGCCCCCTTTCTCCGCTTCTTTTTATAATTGCCATGGACCCCCTTGTCCGGCACCTCCTTGATAATCACTCCCACAGGGGTATTCAGTTCAATACAGGCCCTCTCTTACTCACCCTGTACGCAGATGACGTCATACTATATGTTCGGAACCCAGATGATAATTTAGACCCGATCCTCCGTGAGTTTACCCGCTTTGGGGCCATGTCTGGATTGCAGATTAACTGGGGAAAGTCCGAGATCTTTCCATTGACGGATGCCCCATGCAATAGCGCATCGGAGTTCCCGCTTAGGTGGTGCGACGACTCAGTCAAATATCTCGGCATACACATCCATAGGGACCAAGCGCAAATCGTTCAACTCAACTATGGTCCGGCCTTGGAGAAGCTTTCCGATCGGGTCGAGCGCTGGTTGAAACTCCCTCTGTCAATGGCCGGTAGAATGGCCCTTATTAAAATGGTGGTTCTCCCACAATTCCTATATTTATTTCAGAACATCCCTATCCCACTGTACGGAAGCTTCTTTGTGACTCTACGTTCTCAACTCCTCCGGTTGGTGTGGGGGGGCGGGCAGCCCAGGGTTAGCTGGGACGCTCTCACTTTGCCCTTTGAACGCGGGGGGGGTTTGGAGTACCTAACTTCCATATTTACTATCTGGTTGCGCAGTGCAGCTTCTCGCAGCACTGGTTCCATGCAGATGCTCTTATCCCATATCTCAGGCCCGAAGCGGACCTCGCACTCCCCACCCCCCTGTCGGCACTATTGCCGGTGGGACTGCCTCGTGACCCCCAGGACTTACAAACTCTCTCCACAACCAGCTGGGCGTGGAAACAACTGTCACGGGCCACCGGGGCGCCATTGCTTTATTCCTCGTCCCTCCCGCTGGCGGGGAACCTATGGATCCTTATCACCAAGGAGGCTGTGGTGCAGCGCACCTTTTCTAAATTCAACCTAGCCACCTTCGGGGACCTTTTCCCGAATAACCATGCCTTCTCTCGATGTGAGGACAGCCGTTTCTCAGAGGCCACCTTCCTTGACCACTTTATATTACGACGATTACTGAGCGCCTTAAGATCAACTGTCCCGACGTACCCAATAGAACCCCCGGAGTTTCCCCCACTGTTGATCGTTATTAAAGACACGAGTGGGGATAATTTGATGTCTAAAATGTATAAGGTAGCTATCGCTCTTCTCTCACCCAAGGATGTGAAACTAAGGCAGGCCTGGGACCGTGACCTCGGCCAGCCCTTGTCAGACGCACAGTGGCGCTATTGTGGTGAGCAAACCCGCAATATATCCTTTAATTACAGGCATAAATTATTACACTTCAAATTTCTGCGACAATCATATATCACGCCATGCCTGATCCACCGTATGGACTCCTCCAGACCGCATACATGTCCTCGGTGTAAGGCCCCCATGGCAGATTTCGCGCACATGGCTTGGTCCTGTGACAGGGTGGCCTCCTTTTGGGGTAAAGTATTCGAGGCACTATCCTCCATGTTGGACCAACCCCTCCCCCCCCTCCCCTTCTGGCCTTATTGGGATATGTTGGAGGACTCCCCAAATCCTGTAGGCGTTTCTGCGCTATCGCACTGCTCCTGGCCAAAAGGGAAGTCGCTATATTTTGGGGGAATTAGCGTTCACCCACACTGAAGGGCTGGTTGTATAGCATGACGTATTGCAACACTAACTCAGAATTATATGCCCAGTTACAGCCCCCAACGTCCTGCCCCCTCGATATTTGGCAACCCTTCAAATCCTACTTACTGGCCCAAACATCGGTGTGCTCGCAAACTGACTCAGAGCCTGCTGCGGAGCAGTAATCCAGCACTGTTATAGTATTACTGTCTCCAATGTATGTAAGCAAGGGTACATACTGCAGCGATCTGTTACATTATGGCTGATGTGTTTAACTATGGATCTCAAGATGTACTTGTTGTCCCTATTGGGGGAAAAAAATCTTTAAATAAAGGTTTAAAAAAAATAATAATAATAATTCAGCGTTACCTCAGTCCACTGACTGATTGGTGCAATTTACACTGGCCTGTCTGGGCCTATTGAAATGAAGCCAACTTTTCCCTCATGCTAGCTTTCTTACACTTGAACGATACTGAGGATGAGGGGATATTAGTGCTTTAGATTGATTTGCCTACCATAGATTATGCAAGCGTTGGCAGCATGTCAGGAAACCTTTCCTCAGAAACCTGAAGAATTTCTGACGCAAATGTATCTTTCCTTCACTACAAAGGGATGGGAATCCAAATTGTATAAGATGTCCGGAGACATCTTTTCCTGTCGGAGCACACAGCCAAAACATGCTAGGAAGATGACTTGGGAATGGTGTTTTCTACAAGGATTTAGAAGTTTTTCCCTGTAAAGGCCAGGCATAAGGCTGCAAGTGCATTGGTGATGGGTCCCATTCCCAAACTTCGCCAATGGCTTAAAGGTTAAGGGGCATATTATCAAGAAACGGCGTTAAAATTATCGCCGGTTTAGCGGCAAAAAACTGCCGCTAAAGCGGCGATAATGGGCTTGATAATATGCCCTTAAGAATTCCAATAGAAGCCCATGTTCTGGTGTCAACATGGGCTTCTATTGGAATTCTCCAGGGCATATTATCAAGCCCATTATCGCCGTTTTAGCGGCAGTTTTCTGCCGCTAAACCGGCGATAATTTTAACGCCGTTCTTGATAATATGCTCCTAAGTCTTTTGTAAGGACAAAGCTGAATCATATGCAGGTCTTCAGCCCCCATTGGCTACATGGAGGAACATTTGTGGACTGTAAAGAGAATACATGATACAAGTGATGAAGGTGGCTAATGTCTCCATTAATACTTGACTAGATCTCTCTCATAGTCCACTTTGTCCTATGCACGGTGGAGTTAGAATGACACACTCCCTTAAGTCTGATTTTATGACAACCCCCAACAGTCTTGGAATGACCTCTGAACCACTTATGCTTTTTGAGACTTTGGCCCACAATGCCATTTCTTTGGGTGTTTATACAGGTTAGTTCCTCTAACCCCCTCACTTCTATCATCTTTAATGAAGAAAATTCTACCTGTTGATGACACTCTTTGTGCAGTGCTTAATTTGAGCCACCAGGGGCCACAGGCACTCATTTTTGGGGACCGCCACTTATTTTTCCTCTTCAGATATTTCTGGAGAACAAGAGAGGGAAAAACAAACAAAAGGGAAAAAAAGAGGAAGAGAAAGATAGTAAAATTGTTACAAAGGGAGAAAGCAGGAACCTGCAAGAGTGAGATAAAGGGGCAAGCAGAGTCTAGCAGTGGATTAAAGATTCCTGGGGTGGATTGTGGACTACGCAGCCTTGGTATTTGCCGCACCGACATTTAATAGTGGTCGCCGCAGGCTTCTGAGCAGAGCTTTGGGCACCGGCCCTCATTCTTTTACAAACTAGGAACTGACTTTGTGTATAGGATGCATCCATCCATAGGTATTAGTTTTAATTGTATGTTTCAGAGATGTATATGTCTGTTTCTTTTTTGTTTTGTTAAACCCTAGTAAAATATTTCAAAATTAAATTGAATGTTGTATGTGTGCATGTGCAGAGAAAATGTGCTTAGTGCCTGATACATGTGGTCATATCCACGTGGTAAGGGAAAGAGATTACACTGCGCTGGAGCATTGCAACTCTCTCTTGGGGACATGAACCTGTGATTTTCACCACCAACACTGCATGCTCTTAACGAGATAACGAAAAGAGAAGGGGAAAGCCGCCGCTGTTTCACATTACTGCCACCGCTGGGGACTACCATTCCCATAATCCCCTACTGTAGGGTGACCAGATCTTGAGAACCAAAAACCGGGACATTTGGGGAAAATGGAAGAAGGACTACAATTTTTCATCCACGGAATGGCGCAGAATGACAGCTGTCATCAACATAGGATCACAGAAGATGCATTAAGAAAGTAAATACAATGTAATTTCTACAATCAAAATTATACCTATTAATTAAACTGCTTACTTATAACAGTTGCTAACTAGCAAAGCTTTAGAACACCCAAAAAAGTGCCTCTCACTGTTTAAAGTCAACCGCTTCTAAAAACCGGGACATGAGACAAAATTGCCGAAATCTGCCCGGACAGCTGGTGAAAAACCGTGACTGTCCGGGCAAATCGGGGACGTCTGGTACCATACGGGCCTACTGTTACACAGCTGTGCCTGATTCCTGCTGCTCTAAGATGTGCGCTGCAGTCCTGCAATATGGGGGCTGCGCTGGAGTATCGTGACTCTCCCTTGAGGCCACGAACCTGTGATTTTCACCAACACCACCGCCACCGCTGGGGACTTCCATTCCCATAATCCCCTACTGTCACACAGCTGTGCCTGATTCCGGCTGCTTTAAGAGGTGTACTGCTGTCCTGCAGTGCAGGACACGCACGGGCAGCGCCCGTGCCAAGGACAGGCCCATTCACGCCCGTCAGAGCCCAGAGGTGACTGGGCCGGGCCACCCATCTTAGTTTTTTGTTTTATTCTCAATCATCAGCTGGGGACTTGATTACAGACCTGGACTAAGGTAGTGTTCGAGCTCTTGGCTCTTTGGAATTTTTGTATTATTTTTTATGGTTGCATGGGTTAAGGTTGATTATTTCCTTTTGATAAAAAGCTCACTATCGCTGTTACTCTTTATTCACCATGGGGAAAAGGAAAGTAGAGGCAAAACACTCTACAGATAAAAGACCAAGAACTGGTAGCTTGATCTTATCCTATTTGCACAATGCGGTGGGATATCTTGCTGATGAAATATCGTCCGTGGAAGAACAACTAATTCACTCTAGACATGATTTGGATACATTGGCTGAAGAAGGGGTCTCCAATCCCTTCGATGTAGGAATTGCTGCATCCTGTAACAATGATGAAACACAGGATGGGGGGGAGTGGCAAATGATTTGGTTTGTGTAGTTACAGTCACCATACCAGAACTTCAAGAGAAGGGGTCACCCAGAGGAAGTTAAACTAAGGGAACTTTAAGAGCCAAAAATAAAAGTTCAAGGGGGGGCCTTCGCTCTCCATTCCAATGAGTACAGGCACTTCAAGAAAACCAAAAAGGAGAAAGCAGGCAGTGGCAAATGAGAGTCCTGTACAAAATGGCCACAGCCCTATGCTAACCAAAATCTTATTGGCCTTTGAAAATCTCACACTTAGATTTGAAAAATTGGAAGAAAAGGTGGGCCCTCTGGCAAGCTCAGTAGGGTCCCGTAGAGACCAGGAAGAAATAATCCTGAGTAGAACCACTAACACTCCGATAACACCGTTTGTTAATACTCAGATGACTAAGCCTATTCATGAGACATTAACTGGAGTGAGTCAAAATTGCTCATCTAGAATTGAAATTGCCTCAGGGGCAGAAGGTGTTAGTGATCCAGTAATAGAAGTTACAATACTTCTTGTAATTCTGTGGGTACACATTGCTCTCACATAGGAAAATGTATCAATGAAACTCCAGGGGGCGGGCCCAGGCCCACTCCTCAGGCTGAATGTGTAGTGCAGGGGGGTTCTTTGCATTCTCGGAAGGCTTAGGTTGGGGACGCTCATTTTAGTTCCACTGTTCTGTATATTTTACATCTCCCTCCGGCCTCTACACCTTACGTCTTGACCAATGTCCCGTCTGTTGTGCAACCTGCTCAGGAAGATTTTCAGCAGTTAAAATATAAGGTTCTAGATTGGCTTGCAGGGAGGGCCCCCCAGATATTAGGTCAATGCTTTTTGATGAAATAATCATGGCACAAAGGGTGGGTTGGATAGGGAATGCACCTAAGTCTTTTACAGGGGATTGCATTGTAATTCATTTTTGCAATAACTTTAGGGCTGGATTTATGCTAACAAACCCTGGTGCAGGTTCAGTATATCCTATCGGTACTACAGCACTACCCCTGGGTTACTTTTATAAACCCTCCTCTCTGGGGTTGACTCATTGGGCGGTTTCTCCCCGAGAGCCCACCAGGGCTCCTAGCTTAGATAAAGTTGTGAACCCTGTCTGGAAAGTAGCCTTGTTCAATCGATACAAACCCTTGAGTGGATTGAATGACCAAGATTGACTGGGGAAGAGGTCCTCTGTCAGCGTAACTTCTAAAGGTCTAGCTACTACCAGGGCACTTCAGGTCATGTCTTGGAATAGAGCTGGGCTACGGGAAAACTTTCTGGACCAAGTCTCGTGCTCCGTATGATATATCATTTAAAGAGACGTAGGATACGAGGGGTATATTCTATATTGGATTGTTAAGTTTCTGTCTCAATCAATGACACCCCATCAAGAAGAAAACGAGCTACCTGGGGCCTTGTAACGTTTGTCAAACTAAACCTACCCTATAAAGTGGAATTGATAAAGGATACCTCTCTGCATATCTTAGGTGTTCTTTTTTAAGATTAACACTAGGATTTTGTGTGTTAATGTCTATAATGTAATTCATGTAAGGGAGTCAGAGGATGTGGTGGTTTCACTTAGTACTTTTTGCAATCTTTTCATTCCAGCTCTTCTAGTGTTCATACTGTTATGTTGGTTTTGGGGGATTTTAATTTACACCCTTGTAGCGGTTGTTATATATATGAGGGGAAAGGTGGTCTGATGAGGGAGACTATCATCAGAATCACAGGGGGACAAAATGAATTAACTGTCTGCTGTATTTAATCTGGTAAATCTTTTGAGTTTAGAGAGTGTGCTTAAGGGCAATAATGCCTCAACATTTAAGGGTTCAGGAGGTGGCTCCAATACTGATTATATTTATGCTACTGCAGGCTTATATTCTTCTTCTTATTTATTTTTCTCAATAGACTGGAATTAATATAACGACCATAAACCTCTGGTTGGCAGCTTTCATTGGGAAACTGAGCAAACTGTATCTTATCATCATTTTAAGAATAAGGTGAAGACAACTATTCAAGGGCATAGATTGAGGTGGGAGAAAATTGTTCCTGAGACATTTAACAAGAAGTAAGTTACATCTTGTTCTCAAGAAATTAAGACTTGTTTGAATGTAGAGGCTTCTAATCACAGCATTTTGCTAGCATATGATAAAATAAGAAGTTACATCAATACCGCCCTCTCAAGCCAGGTAAGCTCAGGTTCTTCGGGCTGTGTCGCAGGTTCAACAATGTATATACCAGCGCACGGAAGGCACTTTTAGCTCAATTTTTTTAAAAGAAAACAGATATAAGGAGGAGTTTAGAGCCTGTAGGGCTGCTTATAAAGTAGCAGTCAACAACAGGAAGAAGGAAGGGTTGTGGAAAGACCTTCTCATGGCCATCACAATGAATGACAGCACCCTGTTCTGGAAAGCCATTAACCACCCTTTTTTGAAGGAGGATAGTGTGACAGATCTAGCTGTCTTGGTCCCAGCTCAGGCATGGGAGGAATATTTTTCTGCCTTATACCAGGGGGATTGTTAAGTCTTTGAATCTTCTCCCCCAGGTCAGGGTGCAGATTTATTGTTGCGATGGGAAGAGGTGAGAGATGCAATTGTATCCCTACCAGGGTGCAAGGCTTCTGGGGCGAATGGGGATCCCTGTGACATGTTTAAGTAGTGTGTGGACCTCTGGCCCGCCTTCTATCTCTCTACCTTAATGCCGCTATTAGCAGCTCACTTCCTGGGTTCTAGCAACATTTTGTCATTGTACCCATATTAAAGAAGGGGAACAGGAGTGACCCTTCCTGTTACAGGTTCATCAGTCTAATAGGGGTAGAGGTAAAAATCATAGGACAGGTCATAATGAAAAGACTAACCCAGTGGGCCGAGGAACAGAACATATTGTCAGATATCCAATTTGGTTTCATTCCGGAAGGAGTACCGTCCTACAGAATCTTCACCTTTCAATTAATAAATATGTCCAGGAAAAGAAGGGCTCTCTTCATATATCCTTTATGGATCTCAACTCTGCGTTCAATATGGTTGACAGAGATAAACTCTAGACAGAGCTTGGGTCCATGGGGGTGAATGAGAGTTTGGTTGGTTTCCTTAGGGATCTTCACTGTGATCTGATGGCCTTATTCCGATATGGTAGCAATGGTGAATGCACTAAGCACTTAGAACGGGGGCCTGAGGGCTGTATCTTGGCTCCCTTCCTCTTCATCATGTATTTTAATCGTTTTGAGAAAGCACTTCTTGTACAGGGTGTAGATGCTCCAAGAGCCGGGGCAGATTCATCCCGGCTCTTTTATATGCTGACTATCCTATTTTAAGAAAGAGCCCGCACTCCTAGAAGCTTATAACGGCTTTTAGATCTTTTTGTTAAGTTTATGAGCAGACTGGTTTTGTGTACCAATTTTAATAAGTCACATGTGATGATTATGGTGCCAAAGAATACAAAAAAAGCAACTATCACCGTGTAGGGCCATATTTTAAGTAAGGTCGACATTTTCACATATCTAGGTATTTTAATAGATGCAAGACTTAGTTGTCAACCTTCAATAAAAAAGAATACTGGGAATCTTATGAGAGCGAGTGCAGGGGTCAATGATTTTTCTTCTTGATTAGGGCGAAAGCCTCTGAAAATTATGTTGGAGGTTTACAAAGCCAAGTGCATCCCAATTTCAACTTTTGTTAGTGAGATCTGGGGCTATGTACATTTAGATCCTCTTGGGATTGCTAGGAATAAATATCGCAGATGGCTTTTGGGCTTAGAGAAATACATTCTCACAGAAAATACTACATGAAGAGTAAGGTTTGAGCTACATAGTAGGTTATATTAGGTTGTGACCTCTTTTGCTTTAGTGTGGTGTTTGGTTAAAGGATGTACTAAGCTTGAATAGCTGGATTGGATTGTATCAAACTAGACAACATATCTAATATCCCTTGGTTGGTATATATTAGAGAGAACTTTAAATCTCTAGGAAGACCAGAATTATATTCTAATCCTGAAAGTGTCACCAGAAAAGACGTTGGCTGGTTCGTTGGCTGGTTAAAAGAGACCTATTACTCGAGAATGAGAATGGAGAGGGAAGCTCTAGCCTTAGCCAAGCCACTATTTCGGATGTTTGTCATGGTTAAATCAGTACCCGGAGAGAACCATATTTATTATATGAAATGCCCGTTTATCAGCGCCTTCTTTTGAGATTTTTTAGGATGGGTCTGTTCCACCAGTTGTTATATCCCGAGAGAATTTAGTATAAATATTCTGATCCCCCATATTGCACTTGTAATTTCCCTTTTAAATGCAGTACTTTGCACATTGTTATGATATGTCCCATGTATATATCTCTTCGTCATAAGTTTTTAATACCCCTTTTTTAACTCAGGATTTTTATCAGGTCAGGCCTGCCCTTTTGTTTTTACAACTTTTAGCATCACATGAAATTTGTTCTAATGTTTCTTACAGGGGTTCATAAAGCAGCATGGTGGGTGCAGCCATTAGAGTTGTTAAACCATGAAATTCTTATATTCACTGTAACTCAGGTTTCAGTATTTACGCATGGATTATTGTGTTTTTTGTGTTGATGGTTTTAATGCAACTTGTATGATTTTATTACAAAAAGGGAAAAAAATGTACTTACTTACTAGTAAAATATTGTTTTACCTAGGGCTCCAATAGAACTCTCGCACCACCGGTGCAGCTTGACACAAAAGTAAATGAGCATCTGAACCTAAGCAATAAATCACTTTTTGAAAATTGAAAAGTTAAATGATGTATTGCTTCCTCTCTGAGAGAATCTTTCTTTTCTCACATTAGACTTTGTACTAACTTGTCTGTGAAAACTGGTAGAAAACAATTCTCTCCAGGAGAAGCTGAACTCTTTGCCATTTTTATTCGTGGCCCACATGATAATGCATTTGAACTTATATCCCAAAACGTGCCTCTTTATAATTTAACTATGACATTTTCACGTGCTTTGGGTAGACCTTAAGAAATGACCTCTTGAGGTTCAACTTGATTCCTTGTGACCCTTTTCACGGTGTGCTTTGGGTGAAAAGAACTCTGAGGATTTGTGAGGCATCTGTCCCCCCCAACACACCAGCTTCCCAAATTAGCATGCACAATCTTAATGCATGCCTTGCTTGTTCATATATGATAAAGCGGTGTCTATGCAGACTCTTCATTGGGCAGCAGGGCTATAGTACCCAGTGGCACACGCTTAACTGGGTGCACTCAGTTCAGATCAGGACAGTGAGCCTGATCACAGAGAAATGTGCTTGCCCAAATGAAGGCATACACTCTGATACTTGTCACCAGTAAGGGCCAAAGTGAGTCAAGGAAAGTCCCAACACCAGTTGGATAACATGGCACCCTCATTCACTGCTAGCAGGCCCATCTTCATTTTGAGAGACGGCGGGGTCTCTCCTCAGGCAGGTATAGGGTCTGACTACATTTACCTGTCGGAGTGTAAGTATTTCCTTGACACAATGCACCTTCCTAAGAGTCACCTGTTTGGGGCACAATGAATGCACCCCACCTCCTATCTAGAGCACCCTCAGTGCATCTTCTGACACCGTTTTCCCATGCGCTTGTGTCTTTAATATGTTGTGGGCTCAAGTATTCCCTCATTTGTTTGGGGCCACACCCTCATCCAAATGAATGAATGCCCTTCTGGCACTTACACTAGTGCACATTTTGCACCTATGCGATCGATATTACAGAAGGTTCAATACAAGTGTCTGTGGCCCCTTCTGTAACACCACGGAAGAACAGAAAACGGGTGCAAACACTCATTGTGCTTCTGGGGCACTCTGTGTAATAAGGCCTCTGGACGTCATTTAGGGGTCTCCAGCAGTCGCTCCTGCGACCCCTGGCTTACCCCTTGAGACCCCTGGCGCTGCCTTTTCAACCCCTATTTTCAGAGGTGGTGAAATCAGTGCCGGACAAGGGCAGCTTGTCCTTATGGACATTGATTGGGGCCCAGCGCTCCTTGTCATTCTTTTTATACTAAAATGTGGATAATATAACATTATTCACTATTAGGGTTATAAAAATGGAGTACAAATAGCTGGAAAATTACTTTTCCTGACAGATGAGGTAATTCGAAAAAAGTGTGTATGTGTCCGTGTGTGTGTCCGTGTCCCTTCCGCTACCTCTGGCATTTTGAGGAATTGACGTCCATGCCTCTGGACTCCTTAACTTGTGCTTATCAGTATATTCTGGATCTAGCTGGCATACCAAAAATAAAATCTCGGAGATCTGCACAGCAAGAATACATAGCTGCCAAGGTTTCAGATTGCTATGTGTGACATTTTCATAATTTCAGTGTAATTAACGCCAAAGCCACATCACCCCCCCACCTGAGGAACCTGCACTGGCTCCCCGTCGACAGGAGAATCTCCTTCAAACTCCTCATCCACGCACACAAGGCACTCCACAAGACTGGCCCAGCCTACCTCAACCAGACCCACGACCTGCTGACCTTCAGGAGGCTACTCAAGACCTGGTTGTTCGACCAGTAGCAGCACCCCCCCCCCCTTTTTTTCTCCCCAGCGCCTTGAGACCCTCGCGGGTAAGTAGCGCGCTTTACAAATTCTGTGATTGATTGATTGAATTATGAGTGACATTTCAACGAGTATGAGTGACACTTTCTCGCGAGCAAAACAAAGCAATGACGATGAGGGAAACATAAATATGAAGAATTGCTCCCATTTGAGCAACTAGAAACTCAAAGAATATCTTAAATCTGCTGCCAAACACCAGAAACGGAAGGACACTAACCTAGTGCCCAGTTTCAGTTTGAACAACGGCGGACCACAGGTACCGCACCTCGTGCCAGTTCCAAAAAATAAAGTTTTGATGCGCAAATCTGCCCCTACGCCAACCGTTGCGTGGCGTCACTGTGCTCCAGATCAGAAAATCAATCACTTTCAAGGCGTGCGCATCACACAAAGTCCAATAGTCAATTGTATTTACAAAAATTGTGATTTCTTTATTTTCATCAGTATAAAAAAGCATTGAACATTAACACTCCAGCCAACGCGTTTCATTCCCACACTGGGAACTTCATCAGGGCTCTTATCTTGATATTCTCAATCACTGAGCTTGCGGTTGTTTGAGGCACGGTCCTGTGTATTCCACTAGGACCCAACAATATGGTCTTGAGTATGATAACTCCGCTATTGGGCTCGAGCGCGTCTCACCTCGCGCAACAAATCAAAAGGCCAGCGGAAGAAGTCACAGGGAGCATGCTGAGAGCTCCATGGCAACGTCAGTAGCAAACCAGTGTCAGGAATGTGAGCAGTGCTCACATTCCTGACACTGGTTTGCTACTGACGTTGCCATGGAGCTCTCAGCATGCTCCCTGTGACTCTTCCGCTGGCCTTTGATTTGTTGCGCGAGGTGAGACGCGTCGAGCCCAATAGCGGAGTTATCATACTCAAGACCATATTGTTGGGTCCTAGTGGAATACACAGGACCGTGCCTCAAACAACCGCAAGCTCAGTGATTGAGAATATCAAGATAAGAGCCCTGATGAAGTTCCCAGTGTGGGAATGAAACGCGTTGGCTGGAGTGTTAATGTTCAATGCTTTTTTATACTGATGAAAATAAAGAAATCACAATTTTTGTAAATACAATTGACTATTGGACTTTGTGTGATGCGCACGCCCTTTGAAAGTGACTAGTGCCCAGTTTACTTATGCTCATGAGCATGACGTGCTAAAAGCAAATTAAATAAGGATTGCAGAAGGTACTAGTGACACTTATTCCTCTGTAGCAAGCAGCACGTGGCTGGATAGACAATAAACCAATTAAACACTGCAGTAAGTGTGTTTAATTCTTTTATCACCCTGACCAGCATAGCTGCCAAGTTTTCAGACTGCTTGCTTATGTGTGACATTTTGGTGGTTTCAGTGTGCATATAAGTGGCATTCACTACCTAACGAGTGACACTTTCTTGCAAGTAAATCTAAGCAGTAACTAGTATTTTTGTGCTTTTCTATGAATTTCGATTATTATGCATGGTAAAAACCCAGCTTCTGTGGTTAACAGTCAAGGCCAGACAAATGGAAACCTTGCAATACAAACAACTCATCAACGTGTCCCAGATGACAAGTACATGAAGATGTAACAAAGACAAGCATGTGCCCCTACATTTGCTGTACCTGAAATAGCCTTCTTGTACAATGCCCCTAAGTTACATAATTTCATCACTAGAAAAACCCAGAAGTTCCTCCGACTTTCAAATAACTAAAGGGTTCTGCTGAAAACAAAACTGCACACCCGACCTAATGGCTGAGAGGCGCAAGAGCGGATCTCAGCTGCTACTATTACTTAATAAAGATTAAAAACCATCTGAAGTTTGGTAAAGCTCCTCAATCGATCCTAATGGCACATACAAAGTACCACTACCAACACCCTATCAACCATGCACCTAAAGCGCGCAGAGAAACCTCGCTATGAGTATAAGCGCTATATAATGGACGAACACGAAGGGGCACCTAAGTACTCAACAATTCAAAAGTGGCCCAGGTCTATCATATGGAACATGCTACATAAATACTAACACAGTACTTAAAAAAACCAAAAACAATTAACATCTGCTCCACGTGTTACCTCTTTAATAGGCCGACCAGCCTGTGACCTTGTGCAGATGTTTGAAATCCTGCCGGATCTTTCAGTGACAAGCTGCCCTCTTCTGTTTTAATTTTCCCACCTTTACTGCCCCTCCCTCGGACCCTACTTTCGCAATTATATGATGCTGCTCAGAGCATCACTCCAGGCCTCTCTGTCTCAGGTGGAGCCCGGCCCAATTCCAAACAGGATGTGAGGCCCCAACAACACTCTTCATTCTCACTGGTGCCTAGTGTTGGCAGCAGAAAAAAAAATTCAAAGAGATTACCAGCCTTTGCCTACTTACTGAGCAGGGCCCCTCCCTGTCGGAATCAATCAGGAGAGCATTAGGATTCCAGGGCCTCTCTCTGTCAAGGTGGGACCGGGTCCAACAGGAAGGATGTGCTAGGCCCCAACATGAAGAAGTTGCTGACCGATGCAGGCATCTCGGCTGCCGAAGTGTCAGAGTCTCAGCTGACTCGCACCATTTATTAGTCTCACAAGCTGACTGAGACCTGCGCAGTATTCTCACATACAACAACGTCGACTGCTAGTACTGTCAGAAACTAGCTTTTGAATTATCCCCGGATCTTTCGAGAAATAAACCGGAAAGATATTAAGGGGGCCAGAAACACACAGTTGTTCGGAGCCCGGCAGACGTTGTGAGTGAGCTACAGCAAGTTCTGTAACACGGCCGGGGCACCCACTGACTGCAGGCAGTTGCCCAAGGGAATTATTTGTATAATGTAAATAATTCGACACACACACACACACACACACATACTCCGTTGGCTGCAATGCACCCCTCTGTCTCTCTTACTCATTTACTCTAAATATTATCAGGCAAGCGTTAAAAAGAACATTTGACACTCTGGTCTCACACTTACTTGCAAGGAGAGCACGGAATTCCGGTTACTCCCCAGAGTCTAGTCGCAACTTTTCACTCGTCTCCATTGGGAATGGCAAACGTGCGCGCACCCACGGCGATCCCCATCAGACTCACTCAGGCTCACAGCAGTGGCAGCTCCGAGAGGGTCACTCATCATTGATTTAAATTTACCGCCGCGGTCCAGTGCGAGCAGCGCTATCACGCAGCCTACCCAACCTCTAAAACTTTTAATTGCGGAGCCAGTAATATGCAACCACACTGCTGAAGGCAGGCCCGCCCGGGTCTCGGTATGAGTCAGCGCAGCGCCGCCGGCGGGCGGGAATTTCAAGCCAGCAGGACTAAAAGATACATTGTAGCACTAAGCAGGCAGCAGTGCACAAGATCATTAACCGTTTACTGAGCCTGCTGGCAAGTTTGCGGGGAGCAGCAGAGCCGGCGCACAGGTGTCACAGGCGCCGGCGCTGGCAGCCTGGCATAGCCAGTTCAGCGCTGGTATGGCAGAGTGAGAGTGGCATTAAAATGCGTGACAATGCATTTCAGTGCGGTGATGCGGAACACCACACTGAAATGCGTTAGTCACACCCGACGCGTGATACTTGGCAGGCATGAGAATAAGATATACACAGCTCAGAAACGCGCAGTACTCGAGATTTACTAATTACGTCATCGTTCATGTACCTTCTTGTCATCTTTCTAAGCATTAATACATAAAATTCATATTACCACTCGCCGTGCTTCTAGACAACACAAATAAGAGAAGCCAATACACTGTCAAAGCTCGTGTGAATTATTTTTTTTTTTTCCCTGAGTGTATTTCTTCCGTGACAGTTCTTCATTGCAGAAACCACAAATGAGTTAGTGGCCTACGCATTAATCGCATTAGTTTCAAAGAGAGATGCCTCCTTGCTATTTCCTGTTCCAAATGTATTCATCCAATAATACCAGATCAAACCATTTCCTTCTTGTTTAAGGCGATTAAAAGGCTCACGAACATGGTTCCATAAAGGTTTTCATTTTTTGGAAATAAATCACAAAAAGAAAAGACCACCTTTACAGGATTATTATTTTTTTATGCCTGCGAAGTTTTGTGAAGTATACATTTTTACTAAGGGTGTGCGAAATTCACGTAATCTGCTTTTCCATAATTACTGAAATGTTGGTAAAATTAAGTAAAATGTGAATCTGGCACCTTGGCGCTATATTTTACTGGAAAATACGCAAATAATGCTGTATACTCAATCCGAAATTCTTCATGTGTTGCCAGATTTCATAAGCAACTCAGCTGCCACATACAACTGTTTTTCAGAACTGGAACAAACAAGAACAGAAGATGATATATGAGTGAAGTGACACCATGTGACTTAAAAATAAAAAGCAAGAAACAGAACGAATAAATATAATTGGACTGTATATTGGGTTAAAAAACACATTAATAAATACTGAGATCATTGATATCCCAGAGAAAGCAGAACAAAAGCATACCACAAAAAGACTGGACGCTTGGGGCCAGATGTACGACCCTTACAATTTGCGAGTCGCAAATTGCGTCGTTTTGCGATTCCTACTGGGGTCACAAATTGCGTGCCTCATTAATGTTCATGAGGTAGGTGCATTTTGCGACCCCATTAGGAATGGCTTGCACTCCTAGGGATGGTGGCCTGCTGGGGTCTGCAGACCACTATGTCTGTGACTGCTTTTTAAATAACAAACAACAAAAGAGTGAGGCCAAACGAAGGAAAAAAAGGGGAGAGAGCCAGCACGAGGAATCACTCTTGTTTAAAAGAACCCTCACTCACCAACCTAGTTGGTGACATGCTTCATCATTGGGTCCCCACCAGAGAGGCCGAATGCCTCCCTGGTGTGCTACGACGCCTGGTTACAGCAGAGCAGGTTTTAGTGTGGTGTAAGTGCGATAGTGAAAGTGTGCAATTTAAAAGACACCTTGGTTTATTCCCAGAAAAATGTTTAATGGTGGAAAACCAGGTACCAGTAAAAACAAGTGGTTTGGATGTTTCCTATCTGGCTAGATTGACCAGACACATCCTATTAAACTAAGTGAAAAGATTGGTCAACATGTTTCTGCTTCAAAAATGCAAATTGGCGAAGCATTCGTCAGGACCGTCCCTCCACGGCAGTATGCGCGCGCTAAGGCGCACCCTAACCTCTGGGGGATGCAACGAACAAACTCACGGTTTATCCGTTCAGGCCTTCAGGATTTCCTACATTCGGGTCCACGGAATGGAACTGGCAGGTGTAATGAGGGCGTGCACGCTTGTAAATGTTTGATTAGCGGCAAAAGCCCCTGCCGGGACCCATGACGCGAAGTCATCCATCACTTCACATTTTACCGGCTTTCGGAAACCCTGAAGGCCTGAACGGATAAACTGTGAGTTTGTTCGTTGCATCCCCCACAGGTTAGGGTGCGCCTTAGTGCGCGCATACCGCCGTGGAGGGACGGTCCTGACGAATGCTTCGCCAATTTGCATTTTTGAAGCAGAAACATGTTGACCAATCTTTTCACTTAGTTTAATAGGATGTGTCTGGTCAATCTAGCCAGATAGGATACATCCGAACCACTTGTTTTGACTGGTACCTGGTTTCCCACCATTAAAAATTTTTCTGGGAATAAACCAAGGTGTCTTTTAAATTGCACACTTTCACTATCGCACTTACACCACACTAAATCTGATCCGCTGTAACCAGGCGTCGTAGCACACCAGGGAGGCATTCGGCCTCTCTGGTGGGGACCCAATGATGAAGCATGTCACCAACTAGGTTGGTGAGTGAGGGTTCTTTAAACAAGAGTGATTCCTCGTGCTAGCTCTCTCCCTTTTTTTCCTTCGTTTGGCCTCACTCTTTGTTGTTTACGATATTGATTAGGGGGACCAAGAGTGATTCCCGGTGTATCCCTCTCTCTCTTGTTGTTATTACATGCTTTTTAAATAAAGCAGGTTTTCTTTTTTTTTTTTTTTTTTAAATGTAGTCTGTTTTCCTTATTAAAGGCCTGTGCACATGTCTGCATATAGTTGCTGAGTATTTACTCTGTCATACGTTAACACAAATGGACATTCACTGTGCAAACATATATTAAAAATCACAATGAACCATCAGGATTATTTAGTGTGTTCTTCTTTAATTCCAAACGATTGCCCAGCCAACACGTGTTTCGTCTGGGAAAGTGGCTTACCACCTACTTCAAGTAGGTGGTAAACCTCAAGTGTTTTGCGACACCAATTGCGGTTGCCACTTCCTAATAGCAAGTCACACACCCTATTTTGCGAGTCTGTAATAGGTTAGCGACTCGCAAAGTAGGGTTTGTACATGGGGCAGACCTATTTTGCGTTCGCAAACGGGCCGATTTCCCGTTTGAGACTGCAAAAAACGTTCGTACATCTGGCCCAAAGGATGTTATACAAAATATAAGCCCCAAACAGGCCATTGATATTCACACTAGAACCGCCCGATTTCGGATGGAACTCATTTTTAACCCAAAGTGAAAGAGATAGCTAAGGATAATAAGGGCCTTATGTGTGCTCCATTGTGGGGGTGTTAATGTTAATGTTATGTATGCCTCTCAGAGAGCGTCTATCGTTTCTTTCAGTTTCTGAATCTCATAACCCACTATTGGTTACCCACTCTTGTGATGTCATATAGGCCTTCCAGGCCAGGCTGACAGGCCTCTCTGAGAGCCTGTCAGTAGTGGCGGCTGGAAAACCTGCTGATTAGAGAGGCGGGAAAAAGGTTTAATACATTTAAAAAGAAGCACATAAATACAATTACATACACAAAAGAAATAAAAAAGGTACTTGCCACGTTTTCCAAAGACACGTCCTCCTTGCTCCAGTTGTCGTCTTCTCCTCACATCACGTCACGTCCAGCTGGGCTTAACCAATCCTGGCGCTGCATGTCAGCAGTGCCCTGATTGGTGGGAGCGGCCTCTCTCACTTCTCCCAACCACACTGGAGGCTTGTGTAGGCTATCAACCTGGCTGTCTAAGACAGCCATGTTGAGAGGTTTATAATGTGCATGTTACGCTGGGCATTGCAAGACGGACGGCCAAAGGGACCTGCACACTATAGTGCACAGTCAGGCAGCCCACCACGGCTGCCACTAAACAGGCCCTGCCCCATCCTGCCACTCGGTTCAGGGCGGGTTGACGGAAAATAAAATGGTAATGAGTTAACTTCATTGCCATTTTATTTTTCGTTCTCTGGGGCAATTAAGTGGGGCAGCGCTCCTCTGCTCAAATGGAGGAGCCGGACCCTGTCTGTCAGCATAGCGCTGCTTGTCTGTTTTGATTGAAAGTAGAAATCAAAGTTGCAGGATGGAGAGGGAAGGCAATGAAGGTTTTGTGAGTGGATCAAAGATTTTTTTTTAATAAACTTTGGGACAGAGATACATAACATGTATGGCTTCCCCACCACTCCTCTGCCACTGCGTATCAGTTGATTGCAGGCCAGGGGGGTCATACATAAACAGAGATGATTTTCACCTCTTGGTTCTGATTTACATCCTAGACAACTTGAGCTTCTCCCTTGTTGTCTATTTGATGTCACTCAGAACCCCTCAGTGAAAAACATACCCGTAGTTCACTGTTACCCATCTATAATTCTAAATGTTAATGATACCAGGAATACTGTTAAACCAGGAGTGCAGAATTAATAGGGGTTGTGAAATTGTGGTTATTTGTTTGTAAAAAAAAACAAAAACAAAAACGAAAGTCTATAACCTTCAAAAAGCACAAAACCACATTTCCAAATTCATTTGTAGTCTTGAATCCAGGGATTAAAGCCACCTTGATACCCTGAATGAGCTACATACCCAAAAAAAAGAGCAAGATGCAAGACAGTCTTGGGCACATTCACCAAGACCTTGTGCCACTGCTAAGTCAAGCAAAGTAGCACAAATTGGCATAACATCTTGACTAGATATTTACTTTCAAGTTCAATTGTTTTGTACTGTAAAAATGCACTTTTTAAACACAAACAGCATGTTGCACTGCTTTGCACCACTTTGCATCAAGGGGCTTCACATGGGTGGTTTTAGGCGTTCCAGTACAAGCACTCATATTTTTTACACAAACACCCATCTACTAAAATTCACAGACCATGGTTTGTGTAAAAAGTAATGCCTCCTTGAGACAGGCACAGAGTTTGAGAAATATTTTTATTTCTCCAAACTGTTCACACATTGCATGTGTGTTGCGCTGTACAGCAAACATCTAATGTGTGAAATGTTTTAAAAAGCATCTGGGCATATAACTATGTACTGGAAGAATATATTTCCAGTACACAACCTATGCTAGATAACACACATACATATACACTATTGTACAAAGGGGTGTGCACCGAAGTTGACACACTGTTTGTGTATCAGAGCAGGGAAAGGGACCGGAAGCAGGCTACGTTTAGTAACTATGGATATGCACTGCTCTATTTCCCTTGCGCAGTGCATCAACTTTGGCAGCTGCAGTGTGCTATACTGTATTATAGTAAATGTATCCGTGTCTCAGTCATAAAGCACTTCACGGCCTTACACCAGAATATTCCTTAAATGTCTCCCATTCCAATCAGTAGCTCAGACCTGTTAGAAATTGAGTTTCTGATTGGCAGAGGTATACGCGCTGTTCAAGCAGGAACGGCAGTCCTAGATAATGTAAGTAACAGCACACCCTACATTGTCCTGTGCTCACCCTCTGGTAGCTTAGCACAGAGCAGTCAGGCTTAACTTAAGCGGTAATGTGTAAAATATTTGTGCAACACTTGAAACAGTAAAACAGTGAAAACTTCATAAAAACACTCTGTACCAGGTTAGACAAAATAGACCTAAGTCATACAAAACCCCCTTTGGGTCAATACATACTACACAAATCACACATTCACATGAAACCTCAAGCACCTATATGATGACAATGGACAAAAAGACAATGTAATCAAAAAGAGTAAACAAACCCTATTGTCAAAAATACAAATTTATTCAAATCACAATAAAAAATCACAGATAATTAAAATCATCTAATGCCTTTCTAAACTATAACATAAAAACATTAACATAGAAACCTGACAGACATAGATTTCATACTAGATAAAAACTTATTTGTGTGAAATACTCAATGAAATTGGGAAAACAAGTAGGAAAAATAATTCCAAATCACAGAAAAGTGCCACTAAATCTGCAACAAATCAATTGTAAACATTAAAAAACATTAATTCATATATTGTATCCAATACAATTGCACGCATAGATTTAAATAGACTAGTCTACTAATGTTTTTATGTTATAGTTTAGAAAGGCATTAGATGATTTTAATTATCTGTGATTTTTTATTGTGATTTGAATAAATTTGTATTTTTGACAATAGGGTTTGTTTACTCTTTTGATTACATTGTCTTTTTGTCCATTGTCATCATATATGTGCTTGAGGTTTCATGTGAATGTGTGATTTGTGTAGTATGTATTGACCCAAAGGGGGTTTTGTATGACTTAGGTCTTTTCTGGTACCCTTCTCCTTTGGTTTCTGGGTCCCTCTCTCTTTTTTTGAGATGGACAAAATAGACAACAATTTTATAAATAAAACAAGACCTAACAACAAAATTCCAACATGTAGAAGTCGAGATATGAATTTATAAAGAATAAATGTAAATTAGCTCTTTGTAGCAACAAGCTCTTAAATGGGATATCTGGTCGCGCTGGACCGGGGCAAAGTCAATAGTTCAGGCCAACCGCGATGTAGCGCAGGCCAGGTACAGGGGCCCACTTGGACCCGCTGACCCAAAGAACCTTGATCCGGGATGCATCGTCGATGACGAAGATGCGAGGTGCAGTAGAAGCCGAGCAGTGGATAACATAGGTCGATTTTCTCCATGCAGCTGTTTTGATGCAAAGGTTTCAAGTGCGAGGCGCTGGTTCTGAATGCGATGAGCAATTGCTGCTCCCCCATTAGGCAATGCATCGATTACAAAGGCAATGCACCTGGTCCGCTACACCCAACAACAGGGATGCGCAGGTTCCAATTAGGATGTGTGGGTTCTGGTTGAAACAGCACTTTATACCAATTTCCAAGGGCCCAAGACTAGGTTGGGACCACTTTGCAGGGCAAGACTTTCAGCAAGAGAAGTCCAGGTGCTATAGGAGGGTGAGTTGAAGTCTTTGATGTCCCTGAGACTTAGAACCGGAGACAAGCCAGCAAGCCCTTGGAGTCACTATGGGTTCAAGTGAAGCAGGTCCAGTCCTTCTTACGCAGGCAGGAGAACAGCAGGCAGCAGGGCAGCTCAGCAAGGCAAGAGCCCAGCAAAGCAGCAGTCCAGAAGAGTGGAAGTCCTTCTAGTAGCATCACAGCAGTTTTTCTTCCTGGCATAGTCTTCACAGGCCCAGAAGTCCACTCAAGTCATGGTGTCTGAGGGCTAGTACTTCTATTCAGTTGTGCCTTTGAAGTGGGGGAGACTTGAAAGAAAGTTTTGAAGTACCCAGAGGTCCTCCCTTCTCACCCTGGCTCCAGACTCAGAGCTATTTGTTTTGGACAGGACACAGCCTATTCAGGTGTAAGTGTGAGGCTGTGCCCAGTTCCTCCCTCCTATCACCCAGGATCCCCATCAAGACACAACTAAGCTTCCGTTGTGTGTGGCTGTCTAGAGGGAATACACAAAACCTATCTGTCACCCAGCCCAGACTGAACAGAGACAGGCAGCAGGCACCAAATAGATAAAGTAAGTAAATGCTAACTTTCTGAAAGTGGCATTTGCTAAACTGAGATAGGCCTTGCAGTGGTAAAAAAATAAATAGGGAGTTTTTCCCTACCAAGACATGTAAAACTTAAAAGTAAATGTCTTGCCTTTTAAATACATTGCAACCTGCCCTCTGGGTCAAACAAGGCCTACCAGGTTTATCTTGCCAGGTCGAAGTAGCAGTGTAACACTGCACCTATAGAGTCTGCAAAGGCAGGGCTGAGCCATGGTTAGAGGGCTACTAAACTGGGTGGCACAATGAGTGCTGCAAGCCCACTGATGGAGCAAGGACTCACCATAAGACTTGCTTGGAAGCAATCCTCTCAGGATTAAAATAATGATATTAAAACCCATGTAATGTCTTACTAATAATGTTCATACACGACATTGGTTATACAATTGAAGCTTGCCTATGTGTTTTCTATTAACGAATAACTCTTGTCTAATCCAAAATGGCTGCTAAAAACGCGGGAACTCTACTGCGCATGTGTCAACCATATCACGTGGTATGACGTCTTTCTTTGCTTGGAGGGAATTCTTTGCTTCTGCGCAGTGTATGCTAAAATGGCCGCTTTAATGTTGTCGCATGCTAAGCTTAAGCATTGTCGCAATTAATAATGTGGTATTTTAACGCTACTAATGCGGGATAGACATTGATAATTAAATGGGATTAGAGTAGATATAGGAGGTATACAGTGCAAACATTTATTTGTGATATTAATGTTTTCTTTTTTGACTTTCCTATTAGTTCGTAAATGGGCCTGGGTTGGTTGAACTGCAGCTCAAGAGCCATCTAATCTGCGCATGCGCTCTAAAAGCTAAAAAGAGGAAGCGATGAAGTCAACTTGGAAGACATCCAAGGCCACGACCTGTTGCACAAGTTCATCTGAAATGTACCGCTAGTCGAAACAATTGTATACACTTTGTATTAAAGAATCAATGGGAAATGGGTGGAAAATAAAGCAAATGTATTAATTGAGAGGGGCGGTATTTTTAAAGACAATGAGCTTAAGAAAATGAACTAAATTGATATGGTGTGTGGATCAACCCCCTGTCCCTGTCCAATCAGAACTAGTGGCCCCATAATTTTGAAACATTAATGGGAGGTACATGGGCGTAGAAGGGTATAATAGATATAGAATTAGCTAATTAGTTAGCGAAAAGAGTCTGAGGCTCAGGCTTAAGCGCTGATAGACACAGAAGAGCAGGCGTACAGAACGAGCTGATCGATTGCAGACTGAATCGCTGTCCAAGAGGTCCTGAGGTGGGGGCGGCGGATTCCATTAGAAGGAAGAGACGGAGGAATCGAGGAGGAACGAAGTATCAGAGAGGGGAACGACGCAGGCGTCGTTGGTAGAGAGGTCACCTATCCTGTCCTGAATCTGGTCCGGAGGTCTTTGGTCTTCATCTTTCCAGAAATCCATTTCCAACTCCTTGTCCAAGGGGTTTGGATCTCACACTTCTAGGTAACTATAAAGCAAAACTTTAGAAAATACTGCTGTCTCTATCTTCTCCTTTCTGGGGAACCGTCATTTGTGATTATTAGGTGATCTATAACGAGAGTGCTTCCTCCTTGGTATATGATTAAGTACCATGTGTCTTGTATTTTACTCTGCTAAATATTTAGATAAACATTTGAAAACTCTCTGAGTCAGTGGTTATTTCAGTTTTATGAATTGTATTGCATCTTCTCATTTTAAACTTCCCAATTATCAAGGGGTCCATTGGTAAGTCATTACTCTTCAATCAGAAAGGTAATTGGTAGCAGGGATTTTGATAAAGAGTACAACTGACCCCCCCAGCGGAAAATTGCTAGCGTAGTATGAATGAATGGGCCCAGGTGAGTATTCTGTGTATGAATGCTTGTTGCTAGTAACCCGCTGGATCAGTTTTCTGGTAGCAGAGGATGGTTGTACTTTGTTAATTGGGTAATGAGAATTTTATTTTTATAAACTAACATCCGTTTGTTCAAAGGTTTTGTTTTATGTTGTCTAGAAAACCCCGGGGGAAATTTGAATAGCGGATGGTAAGTGGACGCCATACTTCAGTGAGGTTATCTGTCAGGCAGAATTAGTACTGAAAAGTTAAGCAGGGCTATCAGTACTTGTTAGGGACTCTGTGTGTGTGTGTGTGTGTGTGTGTGTGTGTGTGTGTGTGTGTGTGTGTGTGTGTGTGTGAGAGTGACAGCAAAGGAATACGCTGGTAAAAATTTGATGTTATATCACCTAGAAAGGGTAACATTGAAGAAGTAGCAGGTATTTTCTGAAGCTTACGTGAAGAGTAAACGGAAGGGTTTTACTCGTAGTGTATGTCTAGTAAACGGAAGGGTTTTACTAAGTATGAAAAAATCTATCCTTTAATTTAGGGAAACTGGCACGATAGCGAATGTTTTATGTTGTTACTGAGATTTAATGAAAAAGTATTAAAGAATTACAGTCAACGTACGGATTTTGTAAAGGAAGGGTCAGCAGCAGGAGTAGAAGCTGACATCACAAGTGCCGCGCTGGGATTGGTTGAGACAGCGGGCGTGGAACGACTCTTGTAAAGGAGGGGTCAGTAGTTAGGAGTAACACTGACGTCACTGGTACCGCGCTGGGATTGGCTGGAACAGCGAGGGACAGAGAAGCGCAGATTGTAAAGGAGGGGTAATCAGACAGATGTCACAGAAAAACCACGCAAGGATTGGTTCCGAGACAAATTGCAAGCTTGAATTGGATTGGTTGTCAGTATAGAAGTCGAAATCTTAGTGGATGGTGGAGATTGTATGTGGAAACGTGATTCGACTTTGACAGAAACCCGTCCACACAGGAGATTTTTAGGATTTGCAGAATATAATTTTATACATAGATATTTACCCAAAATGTACGGAGAAAAGAGAAGGATGTCATTTTTACAAAATATCAAAAATTATTTTAAGAAAGATAAAATGATCAAAACTAGAGAAGGAATTATCATTCCGCCAGCAAAAACACCTGCATCATTCATGATGATGGAGAGAGGTTATCATACTTGTATATGGTTAGAAAATTGGATAGAATACACAAAAGATCATGGAATACTAGCTTTTCCCGAGAATGGTACTTTCAATGGGAGAGTTCTGCAAAATTTGAGAATAAGAATGAATGAACTAGAACCCAGACCAAGATTAACGCAATACGAAGCCCTGGAAGAATGGGAAACAGAGGCATTTGAACGTGACAGACCTAGAAGCAATAGGGGTTATAGGGGATTTTTCCCTAGACACCAGAATGAGTCAAGAGAAAGTCGGATGAAGCAGTGGAGACGAGCGATGCTTACCGAGGGTCTGTATCCAGTATTCATGACAGAAGAGTCGTTGGGGAGTAAATGCAAAGAAAAGACTAAACATATGACAGGGTTTGGAGATTCCGAAGATGAATTTATGGAAGAAATATTAAAGAACCCTCCACCATATCAGGAAGGATCAAGTGGATGTTCACCCAGTGCACTTCTTCTGAGGACACCATTGGTACCTCAAGTACTGCATAATCCACCATTCAATAGGGTACTTCAGGATAAAGAAAGAGAGGCTTTAGACAAAAACAGACCAGAATTGATACAGAAAATTATGCAGTTAAATGTACATCCTGATTCTCTAACTATACCAGTAACCATTGGTCCCGTAGTTCCTTTATATAATGATAAAGTAAATTACCCGAAACCTCTAGTCATACCTACACCTGTAGATATTCCCAAACCTGAAGCTGTAATAATTGATGATCACATCAGTGACTGTGAATCTATGATTTCACTAATGGATTTACCTATTCGAGAATCTGTAAATAGTACTCCTAGAAGAACCACACCTGGTTGCTCAAAAGATGTGAATATAATAACATCTTCAGGAACTAAAAGTGCCACTGTAGTAACACCAGAAGATTTAGAAAGGTGGGCACAGGGATCAGACAGACAGAGTTCACCCCCAAAGATCATGGACATCTACAAATTAAAAGTCAAGTTAGAAGAAATGATAGCAGGTAATGTGGGAGTAGATCGTCTAAATACTTACACTGAAGAAGAACTATTGTTCGTATGTAGGAGCATAACTAGAAATGTAAAGATATTTCATGAGAAATGATCAGATTTGGCCTTAAAAATGGGAATTGAAATAAGGAAGTCAAAAGTGTTGCAGAGACCATATAGAGCAGAATTTACCGACAAAGATTTAGAAAATATGAATACATCTGGAAGGAAATTACAAGTGAAGGAATTAATGTCAGTATTACAGAAATGGGGAGAACTGGATAAAAGGAAAACCAGATGGACAAAGAAAAAGGAAGAGGAACGTTTCAGTAGAACGACTTCTGAGTATTTATTGAAGGAAACAGGGAAAGTAGAACAGATGTACCCGATGCGGGAGGTTCCAGGAGGAGGCTACGTCCATGTCCCATGGAGTAGGCAAGATATTTTATCATTTACGAATGATTTCCCAAAATTGAGAGAAAAACCAGTTGAATGGTACAAGCAGGTTTAAAGGTTTGTGAAGGTTTCAAAGGTTTTGTTGAAGGACTTAGATGGTTTGTTCGACATAGTGGTACCTGCTGATTTATGGACAGATTGTAAAATTACAGTTGATTGGCCTAGTGAGGAATATCCTAGGGATCCGAAGACGGGTGCCCCATCAAATGATGTAATGAAGAAATCTCACCAGGTGATAACCTATTTGAAAGGGAAAATTCCACCAAAAGAAACAGATTGGGTGAAAATAGATGGGACGACCCAAGAAGCAAATGAATCAGTACATTCCTACTATGAACGTCTCTTACAGGTGTTCAAGCAGTATAGTGGGTTTGAAGATATTGGAGACAAAAGTATGAGTCAGTTCGTCTATCGTTTTGTTTACGGACTAAAACCAGAAATTTGTCAGATGATTAAACAGCACATGTTGTGTTGGCAAGGGAAGCCCATAGATGAGATTCTGAAATATGCTAAGTATTGTGGGGACGATATCAAAGACCGGCACAATAAACTACAGGAAAAAGTAATGTGGGCACAAGTGAAAATGGCTGAACGACAGGGAATTAATTTAGATAATCCAACAGAAACTCAGGTAAAAGAATCTGGAGTGATGGTGACACAGAAAATGGTGGGAAGGTAAGAGGACGAATGAGTAGAGAAGAGGCTAAAAAGAAATTTCCTTGTCATGGATGCGGAAAGTTGGGACATTGGAAGAACGAATGTAAAAAGATTCAAAGTAATAATGGCCCAAATCCTAATTTAAATCCACAGACGCAGAATGACTCACAGCAGGGTGTAAATCCTCAGAGTCAGTTGCCACCTGCCCCTATACAGGGTAATGTAAGCAGAGCAAAGCACGGTACAGACATCGGATACCAAGGAGGAAGTGGTAAGAATGAATATGTAACTTCACAGTTTCTTTTACAGGATAATTTTAGTCCATATAGTTATCAATGACGGTGCCTAAGAGAGGGGGAGAAGGAGTGCGTACTTGGCGCATCCTTACCGGTAGATTAGTCAGGTCCATATGTTGAAGGGAAAATAAAAGGTAATGATATCACCTTTCTTTTGGACACTGGGGCTACCAGGTCTACTGTAAGAACAGCAGACATCCCAGACCTTCCTCTCTCTGGAGAAGCTATCCAAGTTGTAGGTGTAGCAAATCAAAAGATTAGAACACCCCTTACAGAACCAATGGAAGTAAGAATCGGAAACTTCCAGGAAATGCACCAATTTGTAGTGTGTGATTCAAGTCCAGTAAATTTATTGGGCAGAGACTTGTTGTGCAAAATGAATTGCACCATTTTCTGCACACCGGATGGTGTTGCAGTACATGCCCCGGATGAAGATCATGTTTACAAATTCATGATAGCCAAACAAGGTACAGAGGTAGATGAAATGTTCTCCTTGATAACAAAAGATGAATTACCAGAAGAGTTAAAAACTACAGTGAATTCCAAAGTATGGGATTTCAATGGAAAAGAAGTAGGTCTAATGGCAAATATAGACCCAGTAAAAATAACCGTAAAAGAAGGCGCAGTTTTCCCAAATACTAGACAGTAAAAAATGAGTGCTGAAGTAAAAGCAGGAGTTATTGACGAAATTGACAGCATGGTAAAACAAGGCATATTAAAAGAAGTGTTGAGTAGCCCTTGTAATTCACCAATTATGGGATTGAAAAAGCCAAGTGGGAAATATAGAATTGTTCAGGATTTGCGGAAAATTAATAAAATTGTGGTACCTTGTTGTCCCTTAGTACCAAATCCTGCAGTAATTCTATACCAGATACCCTGGAATGTGGAATGGTTCACTGTAATTGATTTGTGCCAAGCATTCTTTTCGATTCCATTGCACCCAGACAGTTAGTATTTGTTTTCGTTCAAATTTGAAAATCATGTTTGTGTGGAATCATGTTCCTCAGGGGTACACAGAAAGTCCTTCCATCTTTAATCAGATACTGAAAAAGTGCCTAGAGAAGGTAGTGATGCCTAGGAGCTCAGTCTTGCTTCAATATATAGACGATTTATTAATCGCATCTAGAACCTATGACGATTGTGTCACTGATTCAATTGTACTACTCAACCATCTGGCTGAGGAAGGTCATAAGGTATCACCTGAAAAGTTACAGTTTTGTAAAACCACAGTTAAGTATCTGGGACATCAAATTGAGAGAGGTAAGAGAAGAACAACATCTGAGAGAATAAAATTAATTAAGCAAATGAAAATGCCAGTAACACAAAGAGAAGTGAGAATGTTTCTTGGAATAGTAGGTTACTGTCGACAATGGATTATAGGATTCTCACTACTAGCAAAGCCTTTAATTCAGTTAACGAAAAAGAAAGCAAAGGACCCAGTTGAATGGGATGATGAAAGTGCAAATGCATTTGTAAAACTAAGAAATGCTTTGTGCGAGGCACCTGCCTTGGGCATGCCTGACTATACAAGAGAATTCACATTATTTTGCTATGAAAGAGAAAATTGTGCACTTTCAGTCTTAACGCAAAGACTTGGACTGGACAGACGTCCTATAGCATATTTTTCTGCTACTTTAGATCCAGTAGCTGCAGCATTGCCAGGCTGCTTAAAAGCAGTAGCTGATACTTGTATGAGAATTGAACAAAGTGAGTCAATAGTAATGGGATATCCTGTTACAGTGTTTGTCCCACATGCAGTTGTAATACTGTTGAACTAGAACTCAGCATCTCACACCTAGTAGGATGACAAAGTATGAGCGAATAATTCTTGGAGCTGAAAATGTGACTATAGAAAGGTGCACAGTTGTTAATCCAGCTACACTGTTACCAGATCCAAATTGCGAAGAAGTTCGGGATGAAACAGAACATGACTGTTTACAGGTCACAGAATTGTGTACCAAACCGCGCCCTGACATACAGGAAATGCCTCTTAAAAATCCAGACAGGGAGCTGTTTGTGGACGGATCATGCCTCCGGCATGAAGATGGCAAATTAAGTGCAGCTTATGCTGTATGTGAACTTTCTGGAATAGTTGAAGCATCCTATTTACCAGGAGTCAAATCTGCACAAGTAGCCGAATTAATTGCTTTGATCAAAGCCTCCAAAATTGGGAAAAATGTAAAGGTAACCATATTTACGGACAGTCAATATGGGTACGGGGTTGTGCATGATTTTGGCCAACTGTGGATGCAGAGGGATTTCATGACTTCTTCAGGATCCCCAATCAAAAATGGGCAGTTTGTAAAAGAATTATTGGAGGCAATACAATCACCAAAAGAATTGGCAGTGGTGAAATGTGCCGCACACCAGTCAGGAGATGACTGGGTGGTAGCCGGTAACAGATATGCAGATTTAATTGCTCAACACTGTGCTAGAAACAGACTGGCAGTAAACAGAGAAGTCGAGAGAATGGGAATCAGCTGCCAACTTATGTTATGTACAACACCTGAAACATGGAATTATGTGAGGCGATTACAGGATGAGGCTGAGGAGAGTGAAAAAGATGTTTGGACAAAAATAGGATGTGATCGAAGAACAAATGATGATGTGTGGGTCTATTCAGATGGCAGACCAGTCATGCCTGATTGTCTGATTTCACAAATGGGTAGAATGTATCATGGAGACACACCTGTAGGGAGAGATGCTATGATTCGACTCTTCAGACAAAATTGGTACAATCCAAAGTTTAGGGCTGCAGCAGAGAGTCTTTGCCAGAGGTGCTTAACTTGTCAAATGTACAACCCAGGAAGAAAAACAGTAATTGGGTTGGGAAAAATAGGAAAAGCAGAAGGTCCATTCGTGAGACTGCAGTTAGATTTCATTCAGTTACCACCATGTAAAGGGCTAAAATACGTACTTGTCATAGTATGTCTGTTTTCAAGGTGGGTGGAGGCTTACCCTACCAGGAGCAATGACAGCATAACAGTTGCAAAGTTATTATTGCGAGAACTCATTCCACGGTTCGGTTTCCCAGTAACTTTGGAATCAGATAAGGGAAGTCACTTCAATAACGATGTAATTCGAGTAATCTGTGAAGCATTTAACATCGAACAAAAATTGCACTGTGTATATCGCCCAGAGGCTTCTGGAGTGGTTGAACAAACGAATGGCACAATAAAATAAAGATTGTCAAAAATGTGTGCATCTACATCGTTAGATTGGCCAGATGCATTGCCTCTTGTCCTAATGGGACTCAGAAGTATTCCTGATAGAAATACAGGATTGAGTCCGCATGAAATCATCATGGGACGAGCAATGAGACAAGCACATGTACCTGGAAATAAACTGCTGAACATAACTGAGGATATGGTTCTAGATTATTGCAAGGGATTGGCTGACCTAGTGCGTTCTGTCTCTCACCAGGTTGGAGAAGACGCAGTATCCAGGCAGCCTGAACAAGAGCATGATCTGAACCCCGGAGATTGGGTGGTAGTGAAGCATCACACCAGAGAAACGTGTCTATCACCCAGGTGGGGCGAACCTCGTCAGGTTATATTGGTGACAAACTCAGCAGTGAAATGTGCAGGTTTACCTAATTGGATTCATGTAAGCCGTACCAAAAGGGTGACAGCTCCTGAAGAAAAAGATCCTCAGTCAGCATCAATAGCTGAGGCAGCTGAAGGTTGGACAGCTGAAGAATCGCAAGTGATAGATTCTGGAATAGCTGACAAAGAACAACCGAGCACAAGTCAGGACTGGATACCAGTGGTTGAGGAACCTGAAGTCTTTATCAAAACAAGGAGCAGAGCTCGATTGGAAGAATTTAGTGAGGACCAGATAGGTGTAGAAGAACGAGCTCAGGATAGGGAGGTCAAAGTTACAAAAGAACCTGAGCAGGACCAGATGGGGAAAGGAAATTGGGCTAAAATCAACAACGGAGCAACAATATTTGAGCAGGGACAGTCCGGTTTAGAAGAATGCGGTCAGGCTGCAGAAGTACAAAGTGCAATAAACCCTGATCAGGACCAGTTAGGACAAGAAACTAACGTTCAGCGAGAAAGAAGAAAATCCAGAAAACATTGAATACGAAAAAATTCAAGCAAGAAGATAACAAACCTGAACAAGGTCAGTTAGCAGAATCACACATTCAGGCAACAGAAGAAAAATCAATAAGACCTGAACAAGAACAGACCGAATGGGAAACTGAAGTTAAAGAAAACCAAATTGTGCCACACCTTGATAATAAAGAAATTGTTAGAAAAGACTTGGAAAGCGAAAGTACAGTGCAACACAAGAAAGTCAGAAAAGGTGATCCTTGGCCTAGTGTCGTCAAGAGAGTGAAATATCATATCGTAACCCGAAGTGAAAATCCTGAGCAAGTAAATGAAATAACAAGTTTGATCTGGGAAAACAAGTGGGACTGAAAAACGAAAAAGTAAAAGATTGAAAGTCGTGAACAATAAGTTCAAAGGGCCTGATTGGACTTATATAATTCTTGAAGATTGCGAAAGTTCTGAAACAAGCGAAAGTGGTGACGAAGGAACAAGTGCAGAACTGACGTATGAAAAAGAAGTGAAACCACCTTGATAACTCTAAAATTCTAAAAGAGAAGAAGAAAGAAGAGAAATCTTCTTAGTGAAAATGGCTGAGGATGGAGTTTCTGGGAAACCGAAACGAAAATGTTGCAAAAGATGCTGTGCTATATGCATATGTAGTCTGGTAGTGGTATTTATAGTATGGTTAGTTCTGATTGTAGCAATTCCTTACCTTATGTTAATGGATAAAAAGAATAACAATGATACTAAAGGAAGGATAGATAACGTGAAAAGTGACAGAGTAGAACTAGAAGCAGAGGATGAACCAGATTTTCATCACATGGTATCAGACAACGATACTAGCTTAAACGTTTTTACTAAATTATTATTTCAGTATGTAGATACCATGGATGTTAATGACTTTTACGTCTGTATGAAATTACCTGAATCAGTAGCCGAACGTTTAACGTATCATCATTTGCCTTTAACATATGGCATATCTTGTAGCGTATTAAGTAGTTTATTTTATAGAACAGGGAGACTTCAGTATTATTATTCAAACACAAATGTGATATTTTCAGAGGTTCCTATTCAAAAGAAATTGAACCCAGTGCTTAGTAGTCAAGACACACAGTTTATGGGAGAATTTGTCTTAACCATGAAGTCAATAGACATAACGCATGCACATAGAAGCAACTTAACATGTTCATTACGTGAAGAAGAGAAGGTATTTTTAAACTTAGTTGAAGATAGAAGACAGAATTTCCAACGAAAGGCATCAGAGCATAAAGTTCATCTTCCACCTTGGGCTGAGAAAGAGGGTATTTATACACCTGGCAAGGCTCAAGCTGCTATGGCTCTAGATTTTGAAAAGACAGGGAAAATGTGTCTTCATAGATTAAAAACTGAATATAATAATGTTTTATTGGTACCAGTGTATGTGAACATAATTTCTTAATTCTTGGAGGTTGGGGACTAAAAGGAGGAACAGAAGCGGTTTTTCCTGGAATATATTATATGTGTGGGAATAAGGCTTACTTTAGGCTTCCTTCACGGTGGTATGGAAGTTATTTTGGAATAGTTTTTCCAAAAGTATACCACGTAAAAAGAAACACTGGGAACAATGAAAATACTAGGGAATTAACACTAGTAAGAGAGCTAGTTTTTCAGAAATATTAGGAGATATATTTGGTGCATTGATGCCTTCAGTGGGGGTAATTCTGAACTCAAGGAGAATATGTAAATTGTCTACAGTGGTTGATCGTTTATCAACGGATACTGCTGGAGGTTTTCTAATGATTAATGTAGAAATGGTTGCGATTAGATCTATGGTTATGCAAAATCGACTTGCTCTTGACATATTATTAGCAAAAGAGGGCGGAGTCTGTAAAATGTTGAGAACGAAACTTGTTGCACGTACATTCCTGACAAAAGTGCAGAAATTGGAACATACATAAAGAATATTACTAAACTTGAGAAGGAACTAAAACCACTGGAAGTTGATAGTGTATGGGAAAGATTGACAAATAGTATTGCGTCAATTGGAACCTGGTTTGCTAATGTAGGGAAAGGATTCATAGGTAAAATATTAGTACCATTAATAGGAGTAGCACTGACAATATTGTCAATAATGATATGGTGTAAATGTTGTAAAAAGAAGGAAACATAAGGTAACAGGAAGAGGAAAGAAACGAAAGTTTGATGAAATTGAATTAGAAGACATAAAAAGTGAAATATACAAGAAACTGAAAGTGAAAAGACAAAAATAGACAGTGTAAAAATGAAAATGTGATAGAAAATTGTTAAGTTGGCATCTGGTTGTGGGTATTTTGATGGCTCAGAAACGTCATCAGAGAGGGGATTGATGGAGCAAGGACTAACCATGAGACTTGCTTGGAAGCAATCCTCTCACAGTATTAAAATAATTATATTAAAACCCATGTAATGTCTTACTAATAATGTGCATACATGACATTGGTTATACAAGTGAAGCTTGCCTATGTGTTTTCTATTAACGAATAACTCTTGTCTAATCCAAAATGGCTGCTAAAAACACGGGAACTCTACTGCGCATGTGTCAACCATATCACGTGGTATGACGTCTTTCTTTGCTTGGAGGGAATTCTTTGCTTCTGCGCAGTGTATGCTAAAATGGCCGCTTTAATGTTCTCACATGCTAAGGTTGCGCATTGTCGCAATTAATAATGTGGTATTTTAACGCTACTAATGCGGGATAGACATTGATAATTAAATGGGATTAGAGTAGATATAGGAGGTATACAGTGCAAACATTTATTTGTGATTTTAATGTTTTCTTCTTTGACTTTCCTATTAGTTCGTAAATGGGCCTGGGTTGGTTGAACTGCAGCTCAAGAGCCATCTAATCTGCGCATGCGCTCTGAAAGCTAAAAAGAGGAAGCGATGAAGTGAACTTGGAAGACATCCAAGGCCGCGACCTGTTGCACAAGTTCATCTGAAATGTACTGCTAGTCGAAACAATTGTATACACTTTGGGGCCGATTCAGATTCAGGCCGGAAATCTCTCCGACCGAGCCGGACCCGGAGAGATTTCCGACCGAATCGGACCCTAGCAGTCCGACCGAACGAGTACGATGCGTTCGCATGCTATCGGACTCGATTCGGTCGGACTCCCATTGAAGTCAATGGGAGCCGGTTGTACAACGCGTACGCGGGCTCCCATTGACTCAATGGGTGCGAGGCGAACAAGGGCGCCCCCTACAGCGGGTACGCGTTGAAGCGGGTCACGCCGTACATGCACAGGTAGGGGGGACCCATGGGTCCCCCCTGTGTGCGACTCACGCGGCTAGGCGTACAGGGGGGTCCGACACGGACCCCCAAAGTGCGGCTCCGACTGCTCTTTCGAGCCGGACGGCGCGAGTCGGTCGGACTGCTCGCGGCGCGCATCGTACTTACCCGGCCGGGGAACGTCTCCATTGTGCGGTGCAAGTCGTGTCCGTGCGAGTCGGTCGGAGCGGTTGGGTCCCGCGAACGAGTCGGTCGGCGATTTTGCGTACGCTCGCATCGTACTCGCTCGCCCGGACGCTCGTCCGACTCGGTCGGGAAACAGGGCTCCGAATCGGATCCGGTAATGCCGGGTCCGATTCAGAGCCCTACCGGCCGAGATCGGAATCGGCCCCTTTGTATTAAAGAATCAATGGGAAACGGGTGGAAAATAAAGCAAATGTATTAATTGAGAGGGGCGGTATTTTTAAAGACAATGGGCTTAAGAAAATGAACTAAATTGATATGGTGTGTGGATCAACCCCCTGTCCCTGTCCAATCAGAACTAGTGGCCCCATAATTTTGAAACATTAATGGGAGGTACATGGGCGTAGAAGGGTATAATAGATATAGAATTAGCTAATTAGTTCGCGAAAAGAGTCTTAGAGTCTTAGAGGCTCAGGCTTAAGCACTGATAGACACAGAAGAGCAGGTGTACAGAACGAGCTGATCGATTGCAGACTGAATCGCTGTCCAAGAAGTCCTGAGGTGGGGGCGGCGGATTCCATTAGAAGGAAGAGACGGAGGAATCGAGGAGGAACGAAGTATCAGAGAGGGGAACGACGCAGGCGTCGTTGGTAGAGAGATCACCTATCCTATCCTGAATCTGGTCCGGAGGTCTTTGGTCTTCATCTTTCCGGAAATCCATTTCCAACTCCTTGTCCAAGGGGTTTGGTTCTCACACTTCTAGGTAACTATAAAGCAAAACTTTAGAAAATACTGCTGTGTCTATCTTCTCCTTTCTGGGGAACCGTCATTTGTGATTATTAGGTGATCTATAACGAGAGTGCCTCCTCCTTGGTATATGATTAAGTGCCATGTGTCTTGTATTTTACTCTGCTAAATATTTAGATAAACATTTTAAAACTCTCTGAGTCAGTGGTTATTTCAGTTTTATGAATTGTATTGCATCTTCTCATTTTAAACTTCCCAATTATCAAGGGGTCCATTGGTAAGTCATTACTCTTCAATCAGAAAGGTAATTGGTAGTAGGGATTTTGATAAAGAGTACAACTGACCCCCCCAGCGGAAAATTGCTAGCGTAGTATGAATGAATGGGCCCAGGTGAGTATTCTGTGTATGTATGCTTGTTGCTAATAACCCGCTGGATCACCACCAGTAGCATTTAATTTACAGTCCCTTGGCACATGTAGTGCACTTTACTAGGGTCTCAAAAGTAAACTAAATATGCCAACCGGGTATGAGCCAAAGCTACCAGATTTAGGGGAGAAAGCACAAACACTGGTTAGCAGTGATATAGTGCACAGAGTCCTAAAGTCAGAAAAAACGAGGTCAGAAAAATGGAGAGAGCCAGGCAAAATGTTAGGGAAGACCACCCTAATAATGTCATGTCTAACAAGACCCCTGGGTATGCTACCCAAAAGAAAACTTATTTTCTGTGAGAAAGAATATCTTTCTGAATGCCCCCCCAAACATTTTCAGATTTTTTTTTTGTGTTGACATTAATGTTACAGCATGTGTACTCTTTGCTTGCTGGCACAAGGCAAAACTGACTACACCCCATTGTCTTATCTAACTTTCCAGTTAAGCAAGGTAAGTTTAAGAAAAGCACTAGTAATATGGACATTAAGGGGTATACTTACATTGGAAGTGACGGACCACGGCGTTAGCCTTCTTGGCTTAATGCCGCGCTACGCCACTTCTGAAACGCAGGGCTGCACCATATTTACAACAATATGGTGCAGTCCTGCATTTCCCCCTGTGCTGGCACTAAATTTAGCTGTCTAGCGCCAACACAGGCACCCTTGCACCATAGTACAAGGGTGTCTGCGTTACAGGGGAAGATTGTTTATGTACAGGAAGGTGTCCCTTCCTGCACATAAACATTCTTTAAATGGCGTTTTGTAACTTCTATGTGTGCTGCTTAATGCAGCACACATAGAAGTTGCAAAATGTCATTTTTTAAATGATTGTTTATATGCAGGAAGGGACACCTTCCTCCACATAAAATATCAATGGTGTTTCGCTGTTTCCATGTGTGCTGCACAACACAGCACACAGGGAAACAGCAAAAACGAGGTCAAATGAAACATTTCTCCTCGTTTTGCCATGGTAAGACCAGGTTTTCCTTGGTCTCAATTTTGGCGCTGCCCCATATTTACACCCTTGTAATTATGGGGCAGTGTCAAAATCAATGGGTGTTGCGGTGGAACGCCCACCGCAACACCCATTGCCCTCCCCTTTCACGCCAAGCATAGCTGTGAAAGGGTGCCTTATTTACAAGGCAGCATTAAGCCATGTTAGGCATATTAGGTACCCCCAGGGTCTCCCTAGATGTCCCAGTGGTGGGTGGTCAGGTATTTATAAGGAGGACACTTATAAAATAGGTTTTATATGCCTTGAATTTAGTGAAATTGCATATTTCACTTCCCCCATTGTAGTAAAGTGCTCCCAAAATCGACTTTTGTGCTAGGAGCACTGTGGAATGAGGATCTGCAATATCCTTTACATATTCAGAAGCCCTAAAGTCTCCCATAGGTCTTCCAGGGGTGAGGGGTACTGTAGATATAGACAGGGTTCTTATAAAATATGTTTTATAGGCCCTGGGGTTGGAAAGATTGCCCAGTTAATTTTCCCGATTGCAGATCCCCAGCCACATAGGTTAACATGGCAAGTTATTAACTAATAATTCCCACCAGGAAAACCCGAAAACTATAATTCAAGGACTTACTAGAATGGTATTGATAAATCCAACAATATGCTATTGTTGAATTTATCTGAAAATGTACAGACAAGAAATTACAAGTCTGGCTTGTCTGTAAGCCAAAAATCAGCATTCCAGTGATTGGTCAGAGTTAAGTGGATTAACCAGGCTGCTTTGATGAGGTGATAAGTAGCCCCTGGGGTGAAAGAGCCATTCTGGGAGGAGAGGGTTCTGCTGAATGGGAATGCCAGAGCAAGGGGGAGGGGTCATACAAAATGATCTTCAAACGATGGAGGAGACAGGCAGAAGAAACCAGCTTCATTTATGACCATACCCTCTGAACTCAGTCAGATGGCCGGCTTAAGGAAGGAATGTGCAGATGCCAGGGGGAGGGACTCTATGAAGGTGAGCCATCCTGGAGGTTGGTTTAGCCACCTCATGCCTCTCTGCTGAGACTTCAGCCATATTGAACTTTGGAGAAATAGTGCTTTCTGGGAGATCATTGTGCCTCACTTAGGAGGAAATGGTCATACCCTGGGGTGTTGTCCTGCATCTCAATGGACAGGAGTGCCTTCCTGTGTGACCCTAGAGAACACTGAATAAGTAATCTGAGAGGGGCAGCGCCTCTCAGATCAGCTACTTGAAACTAAAGGAAGAAGAAGGTTCCATGCTGGATGTTTGATTTGCACCAATCAGGCCCTGCATTCTGACTGACTGTGCCTGCTGCACAATCTGAAACCACAGCCCTGGGGTTCAAACCTGCTTCAAGAGGACTAAAGAGTGGACTCCCTCCAAGCTACAGGTTGACAGAGCTCACCTGGACCATCACCACCAAGAATCCCCAGCTTGGAATTCTGTCAGTGGATTTGTAAGGGTTTTATCTAAGTGGATTGTGGGAATTGATTTCCCAAACTTTCAAGGACCATTGTGGAGCTTCCAGACCCTTGGAGTAAGTTTTGGATGCTTTGGGACACTCAAAGGAACTTCAGGAAGAAGTTCCAGATGTTTGAAGAACTTTGTAGCAACTGTGAAAAAAAGCTCCATAAGTGGACCGAACTGACCTGGCTAGCCAAGCCGGCGACCCTCAACGGAGAGTCATCCTGCCCTCCAGGTTCCTCCAACTGAAAAGCCCCGGAGGTCTGACTTCCAGAGTTTGACCGGGAGCTGGTCAAAATCCAAGCCGGCGAACCCTCATCAAATTCGGCCTGGTGAAGAGCATCGAGGGTCCCCGGGAGAAAAAGCTCCATAAACGTTTCTAAGTCCGAACATAGAAAAGGGGACCAGGACCAACTGCGAGAGTCAAGCCGCCCACCTTGAACCACGAGCTGGCCTGGATCTCTGGTTCATCCCACTGGAAAGCTCCTGAGGTCTGACTTCCATAAGTGTGACTGGGAGCTCATCGCACAGCAAGCTGGTGAAGCCTCACCGAATTCGGACTGGCTGAGAGCTTCGAGGGACCCCGGGAAGTCAGAAGGTAAAAACTTTGGCCGAGACGTACTGCGAGGGGTAGCCGCCAATAGCGGCTCCTCGAGGGAGTGCTGCTGGGCGGTGGGGCGGGGGAGGGGCAGGGTGGGGTGTAGTAAACTCTGGAATACGGCTGAACGGAGTTGAGTAACTAAATAAATAAATAAATAAAACGAATTACATTGCGCGCGCTGCAACGTCAAATCGGCGATGCAGCGCGCAATGTAATTCGTTTTATTTATTTATTTAGTTACTCAACTCCGTTTGGCCGTATTTTGGAGTTTACTACACCCCCACCCTGCCCCTCCCCCGCCCCACCGCCCCGCAGCACTCCCTTGAGGAGCCGATACTGGTAGCCGCACATGGCTCCATCGAGGTCGGCCTGAAACATTGACTTTCTCCTGGTCTAGCACGACCAGATGTCCCAATAAGCACTATAGGTCTCGATGTGCTATATAGTGCTAAATCTTTAAAAATTCATACCTACGGTTCCTTACTTCCTATTTTTATAAATTGGTGTTGGATTTTTATTGTGCGTTGTGTCTTAATTATTTACTGAGTTGAGGTTTTTAAATGTTTTACATACCTGTCTTTGAAGTTAAGCCTGCCTGCTAAAAATTCAAGCTACCAAGGGTTGAGCATGAGACCTATTCTGAGCCCTATATTGTGGTAGTGGCCTTATTGCCAGTGGTAGATGCATATTTCCACTACTAATTAATCCACTTTAATCCACTTTCCAACACCTTGGCCCTGCTTACTAGACCCAGGGCCAGTGTTCTGATGATAAGCTATATGGTAATTAGGTTTAATTACAGTTGGTACTGACAGCCTAGCTGTAAGTCCCTACTATGCTCGTTGCCAGCTACCAAGGGTTGAGCAAGGGAATAATTTATTGGGACCTTGACTGAATCTTTTATTGTGATTGTGGTCTTGTTACTAGTGGTAAGTCCCTACTTATCCCTACTAATAAACCACTTTCCAACAAGTTCATTTAGCTAATTTATCAGAAATCTATATCAGTGGTGTAAGTATGAAAAGGTGTCAAAGTCTTACTGATTTACAACTTGACTGAAATCAACACAGTATCAAAAGACAGTGTATACCAAATATAATGTAAAAAAAATAAAATGTCAGAATCCCATACCAAACTTGCTCATCATTAAGAGCCTGTATGAAAGTTAATACCTTGGTTGAAGATTTACCATTATATTTTAGAAATAGAAGATGTAGAAAGGATCTATGGTGTATTTTCTAGGCCTGATGAATGAAAACCAACATGCTTAAATCCTAAATCCTACTCCTACAGAGGCGGCACATATGTTATACTAGAGAAGTGCTTGCCTATGTCTCTGTTATAAAATCTAAAGTCAAACCCTTAAATATTGGCAGTTTGATTGAGAAGTGAGATGAATAGTCGACTCTGTTCTAACCTATTTTCTGTCTCTCTCATTTACAATCCTCTGTCACCAAGCAGGAGGACTTTTGCACTTGGTGATAGAGTCAAGTGCAGTGATCAATTTCAGTAAGTAGAGATGGATCTTCCCAGCTGCTCCAATGGGTATGTTATTGATACTATTGAATGCAGTCTGTACAGCAATAAACTTTGTACATATGCATTGTTTCCTAACGCCTATATGTCTTTCCAAGATAGAGTGTATAACAGCTATGTTATCCGATGTGAAGCAGTTGGCTTTAAAGCCTGACTGCTCTCCTGGTGTGATATTCCATTCTGTTGCCAAGACTGGAGGTGCTCAAGGATGCTTTTGGCAATCATCTCATCTACCAAATCTTAAAAAGCTGTTTGAGAATAGATATTGGGATCACTGCTAGGGCCCTGTTTATCCAGGGAGATTATTATACTATCAGCCCACAGTTTTGGAATATACTTTGTCATTTAGCAATGAAACAAAAGAAAGGGCCAACAACATACCTCCTAGGTAATGATCTTTTACCACCACCACTACTGGAATATGGTGAGGTCCGAAGCTCCCAAGTATCTCATTCTTTGATGAAACCGGCTACTTCTTTAAAAGATAGGTCACAGTATCAAATAACTTATCCCGATCTAGAACATGCTGGACTAGTGCTACATCTGTGCGTAAATCATGCCCTCTTACTTTTTTAACAGCATCCATCTCCAAGAGGTAATCAGACCATTTCTGGTGAGGGATCATTATTTCTGTAGTTTTTCTTTTGACTCTCATTTCAAAGCTATTAAATGTCAAACATATCATGAGTTTTTCAACAAAGCAGCTTTATAGAGATTATACCACAGTACATTCACTTTCTTTCTTCTTACACCCACTTTGTATCTACACTGGTGCATTGTCTAAATGGCAATTAACTTATGATTTACGGAATAGTTTATGTGCACTCTTCAGCATACTGATCCCTATGGAAAAGCAACAATCTTCTTCATCAGTAGGATCATTTTGTGCTCTTTGGATAGTTAGTAAGTAATTATTCTATATACATATTTGTCAATACACATTTAAAATGTCATGATGATATCACCTTAGCTACAATCAAATATATAAGAACAGAGAGTTAACATTCTGCAAACAGAAGTTTTATTTTTTACTGCCCAATGGATCTGTTTACAGACTTCAGTACTGCTACTTCCCTTGCCCAAATTCTACCCAAGTATTGCTTGGGGGGAGAATAGCCAATTTTATACCTAAAATTGAGTCATCACTTAAAGGCTTTCATGCACTGAAGCCTCTGAAAGGGGCTGAAATAATTCAAATGAAGAAAATATATAGTCAATTATGGAGGTGTTGTTAGGGCATTTAGGCTTACACCAAGCTGCTCAGTCCTGTTCCATACAGCCATAAAACAATCACACACCGCTGCCCAGTGCAGTTTTTGGACCCTTCGGACTCTGATTGTGCTTGTGGAGTGGACTGACAAGCAGCCACGGGTGCGATGGGACACACTCGCACTCCCTTATGCATCAGGGAGTTGAACACACCAGGTCTTGAAGCCTATTATCATGCTGTGCAATGCCTTTTTGTTCACTTCTGGCTTCATAGTCCAGCAGATCTCCTTCCTCTGTGGATGGAACTAGTTGCTGCTCTCCCATTGTCTTTGCCGATTTAAAGAATCTCAATTTGCGATTCCTTAAATGCAATCGCAAAATAGGGAATCGCAAATTTTGCGATTCCTTATTTTGCGAGGCAGTTTTGCCTTAATACATACCACTAAGCAAAATTGCGTTCGCAAATGCCAAAATTCTGCGAATTTCTGCATTTGCGAACGCAATTTTGCTTGATACATCTGGCCCCTAAGGTATCTGACGTTGGTGTGATCTGTCACGATGGTCCAACTGGAGGTTTTCAAGCTCCAAGAAAGAGACTAAGTCCCAACATAAAAATCTTCATTGGGTGACGGTGGGTTAACTACCCGCCCGATGTGAAGATTTTACTGGGTGCAAAATTTGAATTTTCCTGCTCTGAGCTTTTCCCGCTAAATGCAATTGCTTCCATGGGACCTCCTCGGCCACTGCGTATCTGATTTCGAGGTGACCTCATCAGATACAGCTTTTAACCTTGCCCCACTGGAGGATTTAGACTTTCAAAAAGTAGCCTAAGTTTGAAGGTAAAAAGTTTGACCAGAATGACCTGCCTGGTGTATCCATTCTCTGCCTCATTGCGGTTGACCTAAAACACTCCTAGGTCCTGGTGAGGTGCAAACATTTTTTTTTTGGGCACTTTACTTTTTCTTTGTGCCTTTTGACCTAAAACTTATATCTCTGGTTCCCCTTATTTAATTTCATTTACTTTGGGTTGTTTTTTAAATTATTTAGATTTTTTAAAATTGTTTGAGTAATTTTTTGTGTTGTGATTTGACTTTTTAATTGTTTGGCACTGCTAAATACTTCCTTTCCTTAAGTTGAGCCTGATGCTCTGTGTCATAGCTACTATGGGGTTAAGACCAGGTTCACTTATTGAAATTGTGTGTTGGACCTGATAAAACCTTGTGGGTATTATTTGGAAAGCCCTTCCATTCTATTCAACTAATAATCCATTAAGCCTGCTGTAACCCACATTCAAAGAGGAAGCTGTCCTCATTGGAGAGCTTCACCTTTGGGAATTGAGTCGGAGTTCACGGAGAGTCCGCAGTGGTCCTGCAAACCATATCCTATTCCCCCCAATATACTCCCAAACAGGAAAGATTCTTTTTTAAATCAGCACCAGTCCCTTTAAAGAACATGGATTGCTTAAAAAATAAAACATTTCCAATCTGAGAATGCAAATGAAGGACAGTTGGTTGATAGTTCCTTGCAGGCCACCATCTCTGTGTTTGTAGCCCATCCCAGGGGTCGCATATAGTGACCTGCCTAATTACTATTCATTAGGTAGGTTATTCTTTGAAACCCTGTGGCTGGTGAATTTGTAACGTGACCTATTAGTACATAGGAGGCATTACTAAATTGCATACAGGTCGTACAATTTGCTCAATATGCATCATTATTTACTATTCACATAGGGACCCAAATTTCTAGTACCTTAATCCATATTTAACCATTTTTGTGTCAGTCAGTCAATATTCCTTTATTGTGAAAGCAAGCCATAAAAGTGTGCAACAACAAAATATACATAATATAAAAAAGCTTAAAACAATTAAAAGAACAATTAGAAACATATTGGAAAACAACATGGCACCTCTGCCAGCTATAAACATGTCAAGTTAATCTTATACTATCATTTACGAGCGCTCAATATCAAAGCATAAAACATGGACAAAATTGTCACAAAGTCTTGAGAAAATGTTCACATTAAACAGATCGTTGGCCAAATTTGCAATGCCATAGTGCACCTCAGGCAAAGACAAATAAAACACCATCACAGTGTTCCCCTGAAAAGGTTACAATAAATGTGATACTCCATATCTTTCCCTGACAGTTAAGGCGCATCTGATGTAATTAATCACTGAATGACAGATTTCCAAGTACTCTAGCTGCTGTACACCAATCATATAATGCCTAATTTTGACAGCTCACAGAATCGTTGTCAGGAAAGGGATACCAGATATCTGCATAAATTACAAAAAAGCATAAAATAATTTTTGTGTCATTTTCCTTATTAAATTGTTTTTGAGTCTTCTAAATCGGTTTGTGAACTTTATTGTGTTGGATTATTAGATTTATGTTGTTTGGTAGTAATCGAACTAATACTCATTCTTCTGAGAAATAACCCGCTGCTTTGCTATAGCTTCCAGGGTTGAGCTGATTTCTCAATGAACTGTGTTAATAACCCCTAATAAAATTGTGTTATATTATGTTGCTAAGTTCATCAACTTCCAATTTCTAACCCGCTTTCTAACACTTTTGTCAAGTGAGATATAAATGATTTGGTGGCACATCCTTCCAGGCTCATTGATCCATTGTTCCATGGGACCACTGCCTACTCTAGAATTACAAACTTTTGTTTCGTAAATGCATCAAAGTTTTCCCCAGCTGGCCACCATCCCTGTGATAGTGGGTTGCAATTTGCGATCTAGCTCTTTAATACTCATAATTGCGACCCACTGTGATTCGGTACTATGTGAACTGTCATATTGGTAGATAAGTCAGTCCGCAGAATATCTTTGGATTTGCTAGATGTTGGTGTTCAGCCTGCGGCTACTTTTAGCCAATGCAAAGTGCATACATCCGACCACTAGCTCTATGCAGTGGTGTAGAACATATAGCTTCTGCTAAAAATGAGTGTTCAGATAGTGAGGTCAAGCTCTCCCTTGTGCTCTGACTTGACTTCCAAGAGGACATTTACCCAACAGACGCTGGTCACTGTAGTTCTTCTGCTTTGTAGTTCATTTGACTTTTTATTTGCTTATTAGTTTAACTTCCTGTGTAAAAAAAAAAAAAAAAAGTAACTTTTTATTTCCTCCTAGTCAAAGCCTATTTAATTTCCTGACACATACGCCTAGGAGGCTCCTCAGATCCTCTTTGGCACATCTGCTGAATGTTCCTAAAATTCGCTGGTTTCGGTGAGTTGGCCGCTCAATGGCCTATATAGCTCCCAAACTCTGGAACACTTTACCATTTGAGTTAGGCCAATTGGACCATGACCTTTCTTTCCGTAAAGCCTTGAACACTTGGCTGTTTAGGAACTTATCCCCCACTCGGTGGTGATCTGATAACATGCGTTGTCTGTCCTAGCGCTGGGAGGCCTTCGAGTAGCCATGTGCTCTACAGTAACCTTAGAATAGAATAGCTTATATTCACCTTTTAACAGCTGAACAGAAAGATTTGTGTACTATTACAACGTGAAAACATTTCAGATTGCATCCTTCCAAAATTCTCCAACAACCCTCTTTGGCAAAGAACGTAGGCCATGAAATAAAATTACAATTTCAAAACTGTAAGCTGAAAGCAAAGGTTCCCCATAGCAACATTGTGCATTCAGGTCTTGATTCTCAAAACCTCTTCTGTGCATAAAACAGAATTGAGAGCAGAAAATCCGACCTTACTGCTCGAAGGCTGCGTTGACTTATTTTTTATTACTAATGAAGGTCTCACAAGTCCTGAAATGAGGCTAGCCATATAGATTTTTCCACTGTCATGAAACCTAACGAGTCTTCCTAGAAGAGGAACATGGAAGTGTATCTTGCAAACAGGGTGAGAGTAGATAGAGCACACATTGCCTTTTGAACATAAACCTAAACAAGATTGTACTACGGAATATCGAGCACAGGAATGTCATCGTATTAGAATATTGTGGACAGACTATCGAGGGACAAAATATCGAAAGGTAAGGGCATATAGAGAAAGCATAGATGGACTGGGACACACGTTCTGTTTTCAAGGGCTATGGGTAACTTAATGCATCACATGGAAAAGCGTTTTCCACAAGAACTTCACTAAATCCCTAACTATGTGGATTTCCACCTCTGTTCATACTTCACCTGTATGATTAGTGGAAAGGGTGTGTGTCAGAAAGGTATTAAAAAACATACATTTCAATAGCGTATTTCTAAGAATGTTGCTAATTAGATAAAAAGTTGAACCCTCCCTTGAGGCAGAGGCAGACCTCTGTGCCTACAGAAATTTAAAAATAGTCTTTAATACAAGAAGGAAAAACGCATGTCGACTATCTTTATTTACTGTACAAAACATTTTTTATTTGTTGTGTATGTAGTAAAGAAAAGGGACGGAACCTACAATGAGGAATCTTTATAACAGCCAAAGGTATCAATGCCTATTGTAGGAGGAACGTATGCACACATTTACTGAATCTCATGACCTGCCTTTAAGCGAATCAGAAGCAGGAAGGGGTCACAATGGAGGCTTGATGTTGTCTTTAGGCATCATGCAAAGTCTTGAGACTGAGATGCTGATTTTTATACTCACTCTCTGTTTGACTCACAGTCCGTGAAGGAGGCAAATACTGACATTCAGCCTCTCTGGCACTTGCCTGGTTGCAGCTTAGGGCCTGATTTCATAGCAAGATGGGACGCAATGACCCACCAAATGCTCTTGGCCCCATTCTAGGCATGTCCTCCAACAATATGGGACTGTTTTTTTCTACTTTAAATTTGTTAACCAAGTATCACATGGTTGAATCAAAATAATGATTTAAAAACTCACAGTAAATCAGTACAAATGTAGTTTGAATCGCCCGCATCCCACCAACACTACTGTTAGACATGGCACCATTGGCGTGGGTCTCCCCAGCATTTTTTGCCTTTGCCTCTTGTGTTTTTGCAGTGTGTTGGACTCCGTTTTGCTGGTCTAGATGCTTTGGGCACTTTGCCACTGCTGTTCAGTGCCAAAGTACAAGTGCTCCCTTTGTAAATTGTTGTTATGGATTAGTGATCCAGTGATTGCCATATTTGATTTACCAGTCAGACCCTAGTACAGTGCACTGTGTGCCCAGGGCCTGTAAATCAAATGCCGCTAGTGGGCTGCAGCACTGATTGTGCCACCCACAGGAGCAGCCTGTAAAATATAACTCTGGCCTGCCATTGCAGAGCCTGTGTGCAGTCTGGTACTGCCATGTCGACTTGGCAAGTGCACCCACTTGCCAGACCCTAACCTTCCATTTTCTTACATATCAGTCACCCCTAAGGTAGGCCCAAGGTACCCCTGTGGGCAGGGTGCAGTGTATGTGAAAGGTAGGACATGCCCTGGTGTGTGTGGCATGTCCTGATAGTGAATTACTGCCAATTTAGTTTTTCACTATTGCAAGGCTACCTGTTCCTATAGACTAAATGGAGAGGTTGTTTATAACATCTTATAAACATAACTGGCCCTGGAAACAAGGTAGGAAAATAAAGTTTAGTATGCCTGAACTCAGAATGTTAAGATGCATCTTTTAGTGAGGGTGATTTTTACATTCTGTGTTTGAAAATACCACTTTTAGAAAGTAGGTATTTTCTTGCCTAACCATCCAGTGTGCCTCTGCTAGGGTTGTGTATTGCATGTCTGGCTTTTTGGATGACAGGGGCTGGAGAGGGGCAGTGGCTCCAGAAGTCTGTCAGGGCTGGGCTGAATAGACCTGGGCTGCATTTAGAGTAGGGGGGAGATTTCCTTTCACCTGAATGGGCCTGGTCTGCCTTCAACAATGCTGTCTCCACCTCCTGCCAGGAAGCTGCACCAGTGAGGACAGAACTGGTTTTGGCTGGGTACAGACCCTCTCTACCTTCAGAGAACAAAGGATTTTTGTGTATAAAAAGAGGGGCCCAGACCCCAGACTTTTAGATCACTTCTGGGAATCAAGAGGTACCTTTGCCAACGAGGAGAGCTGGAGAAGCTGAGGAGGAATACTGCCCCTGGCTGTTTGCTGTCTGGGGTTGGCCTGCAGTGGCTACTTGCTGCCAAGGAAAGGAGAAAAGGACTTTGCTGTTTGCTTTGTCACCTGCTGAGGAAAAGATCTCCAAGGGCTTGAAATTGAGCATGCCTCCTGTTCTGAAGTCTCGGGGACCTTCAGAACAGGAGGCAAGGAACTGTCGTAAGGAACCGACGCCGCCCGGCGCCAATGCAGTATCACCTCCCCGACACTGTGCACCGTCTTTGCTTTCATCAAGTCCAAGGTACTGTTCTTTGGGGGTCTGCTTGACTCCGCATCCGACGCTGCGCTCTTCGCGGTCGGCGCTGTTCTTTGGGATTTTTAACTGTCACAACGTCGTAATAACTCCAAGTGGAGTTATTTGTTGCTACAAGCTTTAATTGAGTGAATAACCTATTTTTGAGGATATCTTGATAAATGTATTGTGGATTTTTGTCGTTTGGGCTTGTTTTGGTTTAGATAAAGATTACTTCTTTTTCTAAACTGATGTGGTGTCCATTTGTAGTGTTTTCACTGTATTACTGTATGTATTCACAAATGCTTTACACATTGCCTCTGAGATAAGCCTGTCTGCTCGTGCCAAGCTACCAAGGAGGTGAGCAGGGGTTATTTTAGAAGTGTATCCCCCTTACCCTGACAAGAATCAAGGGCTCCTATTTGGACAAAGGTACCTACCTCTGCCAACTAGAGACCCCATTTCTAACAACTACCATCTGGTAATCTCCGGGCAAAATTTCTGATACATAACTATCATGGTGCTGGCACACTAGAGTTAGCCATAGCACTCTATCCAGTGGTCTTCAGCAAGCCCCAGCCCAACTCCACCATCAGCATCTAGCCCGGTGAGAGCCGCCCCCACAACCACGTTCTGGAGCCTCTCAGATTATAGTCCCTGTAGCCTAGCGGGTCGCCCAAGTATTACAGTAATTCACTCTCCCTGGTGAGTGGACATCACATAACGTTTTAGTGGACTCCATATATCTCCATGTATCTCTAGATCTTGAGGCAGGTGGCAGGAGTTTGGCATGGAGTTCAAGATGTTAATTACAGTATATCAAGAACTCCATCCACTGTTTATATTTAGGAGATCGACACCAGATTGACGCCTAACCCAACAACAGGTAGGATGAGCTGTAGCTCTCTCTACTGCCAGATACAGGAGGTATGGGACATGAAAGAACCAATAGTGCACAAAATGTGCGTGTGCGCACAGATAGTAAACCTCAGGGTCAGGTGCCTGGAATCCACCCTGACGGAGGGGCAGGGCAAGGCACTCTCATGATATTTAAGCCTGCTTGCCTGCCCATGCTAATTTAATAAAAAGGGAGCAAACTTGGCTAAAAAATGATTTAGTTAGAGGTAGAGGGATGATAATCATATAGACCAGTTTGGAAAGCAACACCATTTTTAAGAATCCTAGGCATCCTGGTAGTGAAAGTGGTAGTGACACCCACCGCACAGTCTGCTCCGACTTCCTAGAATTACCTACTCCATATTTTTTCTCAAGAACAGTTTCCATACTAAGGTTGATCCATATGGCCAAATATTTAAGAGACTGAGTGCACCATTCCAGTAGGAAGTCCGGAGTGAACTCAACTGCATCATCTGTGAGCAGGAGAATAAGCCTATTAAGATATGAGTATTGGACAAGTTGTGTGTCTCAGGGCGTGTGCAGTATAGGGTTGCCGAAGCTTAGCTGCTACTGGCTCACGGGGTCAGCACAAATAGAATCGGAGAAAGGGGACAGCCTTGTTGCGCGAAAGGAAGCTATTTATAGGGGAAGCCTGGCAATGGGTGTCTGATAAAGAAGTTTTAACCAGTCTATGAAGGACTCAGCAGGACCATCCTTGGTAAGATTGTAAAAAGATATTCCCACTCCAGGGAGTCGAATGCCTTGGAGGCATCCAAGAATACCACTACTGCATCTAATTCTGGATTTAAATTGTGCATGAGAAAAAATATTTTGCTCAGGTTGTGAGCCGTGGCTCAACCTAGTACAAATCCTGGCTGGTCTTGGCAGACCAGATCTGGCAGAAGTAAAGTCAGTTGTGCCGCAATCATTTTGGCCAGTATTTTAGCATCTCACTTGAGAAGGGACGGTAAGCGGCACGGTGCATCGCTTGTCTGCCAGGTATAATAAACTGACAATGACAGGCTCCCACAATGTGGGGAATAGAATATGTTTCTTCCTGGACTCCTTGAATGTTGCAAGTAAGTAGAGGCATAGTATATCTATATAATGTTTATAAAAGTCAACAGCTCATTCGATCCATGGAGTTACATTTGGGCAGCCTGCATATCACTTCCCTTGTTTCATCAAGGGTAAAAGGCGCTGCACGTTACTTAGCCACCGCAGAGCCATACCCTCCAGATAGTATTTCATAGCAGCATTGGGCACAGGGCCGGAGGAAGAGTATAGCTCAGAGAAGCATGTGTGAAATGTATGCAGGACGTGTGTAGTGTCCTCACAGCTATTACTTGCCCCATCTACTATATGTGTAATGTCATTAGCTGTCCATGGGAGCGTAATCAAAGCTACCAGCAATCTTCCCATATGTTCGCCTCCCCCATAGGCCTGAGCCCTGGCATACTTCCCCCGAATTCTACATTCCCTCTCTGCCACATCTTAGTCAATTTATCTCTGATTTGTGCTTGTACCTGGGCATGGTTCGTGGAAGGCAGGACTTTTGACTTAAGTTCTTGCTCAAGTTTAGATAAGTGTCTGTGAAGAGTCTTCAAGATTCCACTATGTTTGGCAATGCATGTTCCTCTTATTGTAACCGTGATGGTCTCCCATACAGCACCCATGATGGTCACGAGCCTAGATTAACCCAAAAGCATTTGATTATAGATTCCTGGACATCCTCCAGAACACTCTAGCTAAGAGTGCTTCTGTTTTCGATTTCCACAACCCCAATGTGGGGATAGTTTGAATATTTTTTACAGGTCTGACTTTGGTTTCCAATCTGGCCATGCAGTGCAGTAATTGCAGTACCGGTGTGATGAGGGAGGCTGAATAGTTTTGGGCGTTTTGGAGTTACTCGATTGTTGTGGCCTAGACTCCTCAATACATACAGTTATAGTAATGAATACAGAATAGAGCTACTGCAAGGACAAGAGCTATGCTAAGGTAAATCATCTATAGAAGAAGGATCCACCAATGGTAGTGAAAACTCTGTAATTTAAAAAGCAATTGAAGAATTTAAGATACTAATAAGAGGTATTAGGTGTAAAGTATTGGAAAATGGGTTTGATTTTGCAGAAATCTACATAGTACGAACTCGAACCACGCTTTGCATTAACTGCAAATCAATGGGCATGTTTATGAGGGGCAGTTCAATTCTGATCCCTGTTTGTGAAGAGAACCCAATTATTACTTATGCAACAGTTATCACAGCTCTCATAATTTCCCACAGGTAACTTTTGACAGGTGAAACCTGATTAAATTTAGTGGGACAAGCATGCACAGTCAATTCTAGAACATGTGGAATCTGGTGGAGAAAGTCCCAATTTTATGTAGCCGCTCATTTTCTTTTAGTAAAACTCGTAATCGGAGGTATTCTTCACACCTGGTAAAGACCTCTTCATGGGTTATCAGTTTTACAGGGTACAGTAAATACCTAACTCCATTCCAACCCACTTGCAATCACTTATGTTGCTTGGTGCAGGAGAAGATCAAATTTAAATGTAACCTAAAACAATGCAGCTTTCCTGAGATTGCTTGGAGTCCATGTGAATTCTTCAATGTAGCTAATTGAAATACACCACTGTTGTAAAGTTACCACACTTGGTCAGGATTATCTCAACTAATATGTAAAGAGAAGTGTATGGAGTCACCCAATCAGGTTCTATCGCAATATACTGAAGGAGACAAACCAAAATGGAGCTTGATACTTTTTAAAATCCAGTTCAGCTTTGTCTTCAAAGATTCGCACAAAATTTCTATTCCCAGGAGTTGCTTATAAAATAGGTTTTCAAGTGCTACTGATAGACTCACTCTTTAATACTCCAAAGCTATGTCTTACTGTTCATTCAACACCTCTTATCATATTAACACTTTGATTAAAGCCACCATGGCACATCCAATAGTTTATGAAAATGGTACAGGAGACCCAAGGCCTTAACTATACACTTTAATAGTAGGTTAGGTTGGGGTATGGCTGATTATGTGGGTAGGGCTCCTTGCCCACTCATTACAAAAAAACATTGCAAGGTTTGGAATGCTGTCACCTAGAGAGTAAGTACCCCCATAACAGGTTCAATACATTCAAATAGCATGTAGAACATAAGAAGAAGTACTCTGTTGATTTTGTGAAAGTGCTTCTTTAATCCATAGTAAGTCTTTAGATCTGTTTTTGAGATACAGTCATGCTGTATATGAGGCACTACCATCACGTGTTTCGCCCCCTATGGCACGCAGGCCAGAAGTTTTCTCAAGGCAAGTATTTGGTCAAGTGTTATAAAGGTCTTCTGGATCATGCTTGGTCCATCTGAAGAACTAAGCTCGAAATTCAGCCCAGTCCAAGAGAAAGCAATTGTGTAAGAAGTATTTATTGAAGTCAGTTGTGGTATAGTCCTTGGTGAAAGGGTGGCTTCTGCAGTCTGGATGCATTAGACGCAACACAGACATACATCTGTATCTGGATTCATTAGATGCAACACCTTTGATGCAATAGAGGTATTTTAATCTGTATCATTGATAAGTATGTACTATCTAAATCGCAAATAGTATATAGTCTTTTTGTTGATTTCTCGACCGCTTTCGATAGAGTTGATAGCCCAACTCATTGGAGGAAACTAAAGAAAATAGGGATTCCAGATTCACTATTGAGGTTGATAGTTGCTCTTCACACCTCAACTTGGTGTAAAGTTCAGATGGGAGGAGACAAAGGCCTGACCCACAAGATATCCATGCAAAATGGCCTAAAGCAGGGCTGCCTTCTAGCCCCCCTCTTGTTCTCGCATTATATAAGCGATCTTCCAGAGATCTTTTTAAATGTAAATAATTTTCCTACAAAAGTAGCCTATGAAAAAATATATGTGTTAATGTACGCCGATGACGTAGTAATTTTCGATCTTACACCGCTGGGCTTACAGAGATATATAGACGTACTTACTAAATATACAGAAACAAATTTTCTAAAGGTGAATATTTCCAAAACAAAGGTAGTTTCCTTTAGGGGTAGGAAACGCCACATCCACTATAATTGGCAACTAGATGGCACTAAAATCGCGGTGGTAAAAGCCTATACCTATCTCAGGCGAGTCTTTTCTCAAACCTTAGAAGTTCATTCTCATCTTCACCAGATGAACCAAAAAGCAGAAGCACACATTTACGCCATAAAGAAATTCTACAATTATTCAGGCAAGAGGCATTTTCAAGCACTTTTTGAATTATATATGGCCAAAATTACACCAACAATAACCTATGCCACAGAGTATATTCCTTTAGTCAGATGGAACGTTTTGAATATCAGCGAAGGTAAATTTTTACATAAATTAATGTTAAGTCAAGCCGTCCCAGAACAGATCCTTCGTTTGGAATTCGCCATCGTAAGTGCATTCTCAATAGACTTAGCAAATATAATTAGATGGGCTTTCAAACCTCTGCATGCAGAAGAAGGCTCTCTAAGGGCCTTACTGAGATACGAAAGCTTTAATTCAGGGAAAAACATGATACATTTCAAACAAATTTAAAGGCTGCTCTACAATACTTCAGTGTACTGAACCCATTCTTCAATCCTGGTCTCCAGCCCACCTGAAGCATTTCTTGAAAATGCGACTTCCCGTTTAAGTTTCGACCTTAACCAGGCATATTGCCTGCAATTATCTCATTACAACTCTATCACTTCTACAATCGAGTTTAAGTCCCCTCAACAATACACAAGTTTTACCTTGGAACATATTATTAGGAGGTGTATCACCATGTTGCTCTTAGGACTACTTCCTTTAAAGGTTTTTACAAGACACTGGAATAACCTTGACGATGATAGTGGGGTATGTGATAAATGCAATCACGGAACCCAGGACCTAGCACATATCTTATGGTTATGTTCAAACAAGGAGATAGTAGGGGCTCGAAACCGTTTTATAAAACCTATAGCTTTTAGATATAACCTTTCCTCCTCCACCGATTTAATCGCTTTTTATTAAAAGTCCACCAAATTACTTTGTTTGCTATAAATTGTACACATTTATGAAATGTGTTCTATTTTTGTTTTACATATGATTTTTACACTAAGCTTTAAAATATTTTATGCAAGAATTTTATGTCTACAAACGGAATTATGTACAATTGTTGATCTCGTAAGAGATCTATATCAATAAAATTAAATTGATTGATTCAGTCATTTAGTGTTCCTCTTTTTAAAGGACTGCTTGTCTCTTTAGAATGGGTCAGATGCTTAGTTGTTGTTGACCTGTGATAAATGGTCTTTGCCCACCAAAGCATGTTAATCAGTTGTCCTTTTCCCTCGTAGAGTAGGCAGACCTGATCTCACAATTCAAAGTCTTACTTCAGGCATCATTACAAAAGGGTGGCAAAACCATTCAGTGCAGAACTACCCCTTTTGGCATGGAGAAGTTACTGGCACTTTTCCCCAATCTGAAAGGTTCCATGCATGCTCTGTTTGGGTATTCCAAATTGTGATCATTGCGAAAGAATGCTGTGCCTCTCCTAACCTTGTCTCTCCTTTGTTGTTCTTTTTAAAACATGTCTGGTTTCAACCAATAATACGGTCTCACAATATAAAGTCTTACTTCAGGCATCATTAGATAAAGGTGGCAGCAACCATTCAGTGCTGAAGTACCCCTTTTGGCATGGAGACGTTATTGGCACTTTTCCCCAGTCTGAAAGGTTCCATGTATGCTATGTTTGGGGTTGCCAAAGTATGATCATTCCGAAAGAATGCTGTGCATCTCCTATCCTGTCTCTCCTTGTTTGTTCTTTTAAAAGCATGTCTGCTGTATGTCTCATCCATTGATGTGGCATTGGTCACAGAGAAGCCTACAATTTGTGGGAGATGTGGCTGCTGACTTTGGAACTCGGGTACCAGGTTCAACTACCGGCCTCGACTCAATATCTGTGCTTTTGGGCACATCACTTAACATCCATGTGTCTAAAAAAATGTGTACCAGCTGTCTCTCATGTAAAGCACTATAATGCCCTTGGGCCAGGATCGCGCTATGTAAAACTGCAAAAATGAATGACATATCTACAAATCAGCTGATTCCTATACCAGTTTTAAATCCAGTTTGAATGGATGAAAACGTGGTGTGTGTCTTTAACCGCTGTACTCTTCAGCAGCAGTTTCCCATCTAGTTTCACCAGCAAATTGAGGTGTTCTTTAAGTATTAACATAACACATTATGATGGGGCCCTGCTGCCCAGTATGAAGAGGGCCCTCTGAGTCTCCCATATCCTACATACACTGGTCGTGGCCTGAATGGGGCTCCTGAAGGGTTGGAGGTCCCCCTGCACCACCGGGGGATGCTTTACTCCCTTTTTTTGCAGAGTTTTACATAGCGCGAACTAGACACGAAGGTTTCAGAGCGCTTTAAATGAGCACCAGTTACCTTACAGACGGACGCATTTATTTTTGTCAGGCACGGGGAGATTAAGTGATTTGTCCAGAATCACAGAATGTTGAGCGTCCCTGCCGAGACTGGAACGCGGTTCCCCAGATCTGAGGTCGACCGCCCTAGCTGTTAGGCCACATCTTCTCCCTCACTTTAACAGGTAAATCCATTAACTTCTTTTTCTTCAAGAGAGCAGGGATTGGCCTTTGCTATGTGCGCTAATAAAGCAGAGCATTACCCCAACTGATCCTTAAATGGATCCAGAGGCACTTGCTGAGACCAGGAGCATCATTGTTTATTTGTTGGCAGAACCAAATGCATATTCCTCCCAACTTAATCCACGCACTGAGGTATTAATGCCACACTAATGAAATGATAGCAAACGTTTGATCAGAAAGTTGCCTCAGCTTATTTTATTATATCAAAACAATCCTCTGGGAAGGTTCAGGAAACCGTTGTCAGCTTTAACTTGACCTCGATAAAACATGAGTGCCCACAGCTGACGCAAATGACAGATAAGACTCATTAACAAAATGTTACACCTCTTGTACAGTGTCATATAAATTATTTCCAACATCACTGCCAAATAATAAACATCATGCGCAGTGTGAAATAAATTCCTTAGGCTGTGGCGCCAGTTCTAATATTTACTTATGCCTGAATGTATACTACAGGAAACCAGATACACTGTATGTGTGTTTCAATATTTGAGATTGTCCAGGTCTCCACATTTTTGGAGCCTTTCGCCATGTGGGCTTAAAAGTGTGTTGAATTCATTTTGCTGTAGTGCAAATATTTAAGTGGACTACGGGGAATTTGGGGGCAGATTAACTCTAGCTAAACGTAGGGCAGCAACCAAAGATGCCGCTTTGCACAAGGAAGAGCGAGCGCAGCACAGCGAGAAATGTTTACTAAATAAGGCCTGTTGCTGCTCTCTTCCTAGGCACTGGCGCACAAACAGGATGCAGAGCACCAACACACACGCTTGCATCACAGTGCACAAATGTAAGTGTGATGTCTAGAACAGGTTTTGTACTGGAAACTTATGCTTCTAGTACAAAATACTGGGTCTATCTAAACTTTAAAACTATGCATGGCTAGCGCCCAAGGAAGATGGCGGCGTCTCCGTGACTCTCCTAAGGGCGGCGCGGAGACTGAGGGACTTTTCGGCGAATCCACTGACAAAGAACCGCTGACAATGCACTTGCAGTTACCGGAAACCTAAAAGTGCAAGGAGAAGCAAGTTTCATCACCGCGGGGGCCCTGCTTGTGGTGTATCCCTCGTATTCTCGTACGAGCGGTTTTGCCGTCAGGAACCCCGCCATTTTAAGTATGTACGCCGGTTAAGGGAAGCCGGTTTTTCCCGCTAATTTAATATTAAGAGACCTCCATAGTTTGCATTGTGCTAAAAGGCAGCCTAAATATACAGCAGCATGTCAGTTCAGAACTTTAGGGATTTTATGCTGTTGAATGCCTGACCTAATATTCTCATTTACAAAGTATATGGACAAGCCTGATGCTGAGGTAAAAATTCCTCGAAATTTATACAAAGTGAATGCGAACTACAATTGGACTTTCTACACAGCAGTACTGGGCTGGAATATGTTGGCTCATTGTATTGCGCTTTCCAACCTGGATTTTTTTCATTTTGAGACTGTGATGATGCGCAACAACCCATTGTAATGAGATTGGTCATTTAATGGATGCCTTAGAAAGTGTTGCGGTCTTTACACAGGCAGCCTGAAAAAAAGTGACATATCAACTGAGTATTTTGAGTGGTATTGTACTGTTGCCTATTTTATAATATTGAGCTGGAGTATACCAGTATATTATATTGCGCTTTCTAACTGGCTCATTTCCAATTGAGGCTACGGCGATACACAACAACCAATTTTAATGAGATGGCTCAATTACTGGATACCTTGAGGGAAATTACGATCTCTTTAAGCACCACTCTTCTGGGTTTTGGGCTTGCCCGCCCGCTGTATGGGCAGACTGAAGAAGATAAAATCTCTGCTGGTACCCATAAGTCGTACATTTAAGGTCCGCTCGAATCCCCGTGGCCACTTTGTCTCAATGGTGGACTCTCTGAATTCGCCATCCAAAAGTGTTTGCTCATCTAATGTCAACGCTTCTTCTACAGTTAACAAAGCGACAACCAAGCGGCTAAAAAAGGACCCTCCTTCTCCGCCAAAACAATCCTCATCTGTCTCGATGGACCTTCTTCTAGAGGAAATTTGCGCTCTGCGTCCATTCGTAGAAAAGACAAACGCCAAACTACAAGTCTTAACAGATGGCTGGACAAAGATGGAAGAAAGAATTACCAAGGTCGAACATAGCGTAGAATCTTTAGGTTCATCCTGTTTTAAGGTAGAGTCTCTTCAATCCCAAGTCACATCTCTACAGAGGCAGGTTGAAAACCTTGAAAACAGGAATAGGCGGAATAATCTTTGCATATATGGCTTGTTGGAGGGCTCGGAGGGTTCTGATCCCATCACCTTCTTCAAAACGTTTCTGCCGACAGTGTTAAATCTACCTGAGGGTACCACTCTCAACATCCAGCGCGCTCATAGATTAGGTCCTCCACATCCAGCATTTTCCAGCATAAAGAAACCGAGAGGAGTCATATTGTATTTCCTTGAATATACTGATCTTCTTAAGGTTTTATCAGCAGTTAGATCTGTAAAGCGTGTTTCTGCATCTGGTAACCAGCTCTTCTTCTCACAAGACTATGCGAAGTCTACAGCGGACAGACGCAAAGAATTCCTAGCTATGAGACCGGCTCTTCGCCCTATTGGGGCACGGTTTGATTTATTCCATCCCTGTTTGTTCAAAGTAACCTTCAATAATAATACAACTACCTATGAGGATCCAGTCAAGCTTAAAAGTTTCCTTAACCTGCATTGTACAGAGTGTATGGACACCTCTAATAAGCGCAGCAAATAATCTGTTTTGTCTTATTTAAGACTTCAAACTCCTTACACTAAATATGATGACCTACTTGTAAGGATATAGAATGCATGCTAGCTATAGTAAAATGTTCTGTTCGCTTAACTAAGTTTTCCTTTTTCAGGTTGCATTTTGTGTGCTCAGTTTGAGGTTACAGAAAATTCTCTAATTTAACAAAGTGTTTTGATGGCTTTAACTAATATTTTTTTCTTTTAACAGGTTCTGTCCTCGTATTGTTTGATTTTTTCGTCTTACATGTCGTCTGTCCTGAAGTCTCTTCCGCCTCACCTCGTGGAGTCTGGACGTGTCATCGTTCCATGTGGCCTCATCCCCCCTTATATATTTTGGATTTTATCTAGGTATAGTCTTTTTTCTTCTTCTATTTCTAACAGCAATTCTACTTCTATATATGTCTTTTCTATCTCCTTTCCTTAAATCAATTATCTATAATACTTATTTTTATCAATTTTCCTTATTTTGTTCTATGCCCTCTTTATCTTTCCATCTATTGGTTTTCACAGACTTTATCTTCGTACTTGTTGCAAGATTTATACTTGACATTATGCATGTTATTACTGGTTCAGTTGAATACCCTCTCTATATGCTGATTTTATGTTTTTAAAAGTTGTTACTTGGAATGTCAGAGGCTTAAACTCCCCCCATTAAGAGGCAACAGGTCTTATCACATTTATCTAAGTTAGATGCAAACATAGCTTTATTACAAGAGTCACATCTTACGGAGATTGAGTCATTAAAACTTAAAAAGAATTGGGTGGGTGAAGTTTTCTTTTCCCCTGGTGATGGTAAAAGGAATGGTGTCATAATATTATGTCATAAATCATTAAATGCTAAGCTTATTTCTCAAGAATCAGATAGTGAAGGTAGATGGTTATTCACTAATTTGATGATGGGAAGAACCTCAGTATCTTTGTTTAATATATATGCCCCTCCTAATGGTGATGCTTCTTTTTGGTCCCGAATTTCTCAATTTCTTGTAAAGTACCCTTCAGAGAATTTTATCTTTGCAGGTGATTGTAATCAAGTGGTTGATCCCTTTATAGACCTAAGCTCTAAGACTTTTTTTTACTCCAAACAAAACACATAAAGCTTTTTTACAAACCATAAAACAGCTGAATCTACTGGACACCTGGAGACTCTGTAATCCCTCTTTGAGGGAATATACCTTTTCTCTCCACCCCATCAAACACAATCAAGGATCGATCATATTTTTATTTCATACAATGTTTCCCAATCTTTACGGTCAGCTGACATAGGACCCATACTTATTTCTGACCATGCTCCTGTCTCGATTCAATTAGATATTTTACATCAACCAGTGTTACCCAAAAGATGGCGCTTTAATAATTCCTTACTTCTAGACCCTAATTTCAATGCTTCTTTTATTTCCTTTTTTCATGAATACTTTCGAATTAATCAAACGGATAACATTCCCTTTCATACCATTTGGGATGCTTTTAAAGCCATCTCTCGCGATTTTATTATTAGATATGTGTCCAACAATTGTAAAACCTCTCACACACTGAACAACGAGCTTCTTAATAAGATTAAAAGGTTAGAACACTCCCTTTACACCTCTAAGTCAAAGGACTGCCTGTCAGATCTTATAAATGCAAAAATTGCTTTTAATAAGACCTCTACTGAAAATGCCTCCTTATATTTATTGAAAGCCAGTGCAAAGTTTTATGGTGGCCAAAACAAATCAGGCAAATTATTAGTCAATTACCTCAAGATCAAGCAAAATAGACTCCAAATTGAATACATTATCGATGCAAATCAAATACCAAAATTCAAGGACTCTGAAATTCTTCAAGAATTTGTACAGTTTATAAATCTTTATACACACCAGAGAATATGCCTTTAGATGCAGATATTACTCAGTATTTTTCTACAATTCAGAAACACACCAATTACCCAACGAATTTAGACCTGTTGGAAACTGATATTACGCAGATGGAAATGCTAAATGCATTGAAGACTTTTCAAAAAGATAAAGCTCCAGGCCCTGACGGTTTTACAGTTGAATTTGACTTACACTTTGCCCAAATACTTCTACCACATTTACACACCCTTATTTCCTCCATCACATCACATAACTCATCTGGTTCCTTTTTAGAGGCCTTAATATGCCTCATTCGAAAAGAGGACAAAGACTTGCGATATTGCAAAAACTATAGGCCCATATCCCTATTAATGTGGAATACAAACTTTTCTCCAAAACATTAGCCCTTCGATTAGAATCATATATCCCTTTGCTGCTCGGTAAAGAACAATCAGATTTTGTTAAGGGACGTAATATTACTGATAATACATGATTATTTTTTTATATTTTATTCAAAACATCACACTATTCAGACTCCCTAGCAGCGATTGCCTTGGATGCGGAAAAGGCCTTTGACAGAGTCTACTGGTCGTTCCTGTTTCACACCCTTAAATGGTTTGCATTTGGCCCAAAAATTGTTTCCTTTATCGCTTTACTTTACTCTGAACCCAAAGCTGCTATTTTTACTAATGGTCTTGTGTCCCCTTATTTCACTCTAAATAGAGGAGTGCGTCAAGGTTGCCCTTTATCTCCTTTTCTTTTTAATTTAGCATTAGAACCGTTTTTATCTAAAATCCATCAGAATCATTCAATATCAGGGTCATATCTAACACTCAACAGATTAAATTAGCAGCATATGCAGACGACACATTAATGTTCATCTCTCAACCACAGACCTCACTCACGGCACTTTTGGAGAAAGTTGAATCCTATGGACTGGTATCCGGTTACAAATCAAATAACGAGAAATGTGAAATATTACCCTTAACCCAAATATACCTTTAAAGAAGATTTTAAGTCCTCTAATTTTGTATCGAATTCTAAACACACAAAGTATCTTGGATTATGGTTTTCTCCATATATTAAAACATCAATCTCCTTAAAGTTTGATAAGTGCTTAGATAAATTAAGAAAATTTACTACAAAATGGCATCCCCTTTATTTATCTTGGTAGGGCCGCCTAGACACCATTAAAATGATGCTTACCCCTATCATACTTTACATTATATCTAATATACCAATATCAATACCAGCTAAGTTTTTTTCATAAAATCAATTCTATCCTTTTATTGTTTTTATGGAATAATAAAAAATCAAGAATGTCGTTACAAAAATTGACACCTCCAAAATCAGAAGGCGTTGTACATTTTCCAGATTTCTGTAATTATCATAAAGCTTTCCAAATGAAGCAGCTATCGAAATGGGTATCTGACCAATCAGCAGAATCTCCACTATGGGTTGATCTTGAGACTTCTTTCATAGCACCCTTCTCATTTCAGGAATACCTCTCATTCACTCGTAAACCACAAACAATTTCCACACCAATAACTGAACACTCCTTTAAGACATTAGATGCTCTCTTTCACTCTGCCCCGCACAATTTTGACACTTTTCTCACATCCACGATATGGCATACTACATTCATACTTGTCAACAATAAGCCTATATACTGGAAATTATGGAGAAACAAAGGTTTATTTTGGGTACATCAGTTATTTGAACAGGGCTCATTTCATATATTTTCAAAGCTGCGCACTCTCTTTCATTTACCTCTTTGCTTTTTTTTATGAAAACCTCAAGTTTGACAGATTCGGCTTTGCAGCAAAATTATGGGTGGTTTCTCTGGAAGGACCAAGTACTACCCATGGAATGCCCCCCTTGACATAAAGTAGCACAAAGCATTATTTGTACTAAAAGGCACTTTCCCAATGCAAAAACGTTTTCCATGACTTTGCGGTGGAACAAAGTCTTGATCTATCTACCCCTTGGTATCATGAAATTAAAGATCAATCAATTAAACATTCATAAAGTGCTGCAAAAAACCTGTGAGGGTCTCGAGGTGCTGGAGATGTTGGCTGCTACTTGGTGGTTTGTTCATTCCAACATCCAGGTCTTGATTTCTTTCCTGAATTGCTAGAGTGACAGTGCGTTCCTGAGGTGCAAGGAGAGGTTGTTCCATGCGTTGGCCGTCAGGTGAGAGAAGGAGCATTCTCCAATGTTGGTTCGGCGGGTCCATGGGGTGTCTGCGAGATCGAGGGAAGTGGATCAAAGGTGTCTGGTCGGTTGGTGGAAGGTCAGGTGTTTGTTGATGTATGCTGGTCCATCATTGTGTAATGCCTTGTAAGTGTGGGTCAGCATCTTGAACTGGCATCTCTTCTGGATTGGGAGCCAGTGTTGTTTCTTAAGGTGGGGTGTGATGTGGGTCCTTCTGGGGAGGTCGACGACGAGACTTGCCACTGAGTATTCTATTGTCTGGAATCTTTGAGGAGGCGTGCAGTGATTCTGACATCAAGTGTGTTTCCTTTAGTCCAGTCTGCTGGTGATGAGGGCCTGCATGACGGTCCTTCTGGTGTTGACTGGGAGCCACCTGAAGATCTTGTGGAGCATGCAAAGGGTGTGGAAGCAGGCTGACGAGACTACGTTGACTTGTTTCTTCACAAATAGCTTGCTATCCAGGATGATGCCGAGGTTGCAGGCATGGTCAGTTGGGGCGGGGTGTGGTCTGAGTTCAATGGACCACCATGCGTCTTTCCATGGCGAGGAGTTGTTCCCAAAGATGAGGACTTCCGTCTTGTTCATGTTGAGTTTAAGACAGCTGTCCTTTATTCAGTCTGTGACGTTCATCATGCATCTGTTGAAGTTGGCTTTGGTGTGGAGGGGTCTTCGGACAGTGAGAGGATGAGCTGGGTGTCATCCGCGTAGGAGATGATGTTGAGTGTGTGTGATCTGACGATGTCAGTCGGGGGGGATCATATATGTTTTTCAAGAGGGTGGGGCTGAGGGACAATCCTTGGGGACTCCGCAGATTATTTTCTTGGGCTTGAAGGTGAACGTTAAATTAATCAGATATTCTTCAGTCACAGGTGATATCGCTAACTCTGCGGTCATAATGTTTCAAGATTTTAGTAATTTTAGTTGTGTTTTTGTTGACACGCTCGAAAATGGGCCTTTTTAAAACCTTTTGCTGCACCTCTGAAGACACTCTATCCTTGAGAGAAAGGCCTCTCTGTATTCTGTTCTTTTGGCTGTGTAATCTGTCCCTGTGCTTGAGGGATTACTGAAAGTATGGGAGGGTGACTAAACTGACCTGACTTCTATGGTGACACTCGGTGGGAGAAGAAAACGTTAGGGTTAGCAATACCATTCTCATGTTAGCAGCCGGTCACCATGAGATGCTATATCGTGACGTACATGCTTGTAGATGTACAAGAAGAAAAGATCAAAGCAATGCAAAGTCATACACAATAGACTGACATGCACAGAAGGTAGCTCATTCTTTCGTTTGATTTGCTAACGTAAGCAGGAAGAGGATTGCATACCCATTCAGAGATTTGCACAGGGTCTGCCAGACTTAAGGCTTGCTTTTCATTTACTTCATTAATTCAATGGCTGAGAGTAGCAGAACACAACAGCATAGTAACGGGAGGCTCCCATGTCATGTACAAGAGATAAAAATAGACAAACAGGTGAATTTTAGTCCTCTGTGTAGTTTATCAAATGTTCTGGCTTAACTCGAGGGTATCTTCAGGTTTCCCTTTTTTGCTATCATAACTTCAGAGAATAATTGTCTCCAATTCCTTGTATCCACTGAACACTTTGAGAGGCCTTTTCTTCAAGAAAATTTTTGTAATGACTCCCTGTTATGAAACCAAACTTAATAAAAGTATATTAACATCTTTAGAAATATTAACAGCTTCATCATGTCTAAAAATAATGAATTCAATTTATCAAATGAAGCTAACTCTGGCAAAAGTCTCATGCCAGTATTTCAGGAGAAAAACACATACTAACTACTTGTTACACTCCTCTGAATGTCGTTGTTTTTTTATAATTTTACTATTAAACACATTTATGAAAAAAATCACTTTTTTTGACACTCTGGTGGCGCTCTTTGCAAGCCCGTCTTTACAAGGCCGTGCTAAGCCACTTTGCGTGGCTTAACACAGCCTTGTAAATATGGCCACCCACAACGCAGTTTTCTGTGGCAAAGGGGCGTGAAATGGGTGTTGCTGCAGGCGTTCCCAGCAACACTCATGGCTTTTTGACACTGCTCCAGATTTGCAAGGGTCTGTAAATCTGAGGCAGTACCAAAAACAAATGCCTTTTAACTGGAGGCGTTAATGTGGTACAACGAGGAGAAATGCTTATATTTCTCCTCGTTTTTTGCTCTCTCTGTGTGCTGCATTCTGCAATGCACATAGAAGGAGAAAAACACCATTAATGTTTTTGTGCAGAAGTTCTCCCTTCCTGCACAAACAGTCATCCCTGCAACGCAGTGACCCTTGCACCCTGGTGCAAGGGCGCCTGCGTTGGTGCTGGGCAGCTTTTTTACTACCAGCACGAGCAGGGATGTGCTGTATTTTTGTTAATACGGCCATCCCTGCGTTTTGAAAATGACGCAGCTCGGCGCAGCAAAATTGCCTGCGGCACCTCGCTGCACCATTTTCGTGTAAATATGCCCCCTTGTATCTATATGAATGTTGCTTAAAGGGCAAAGAAGAGAATGATGTCACAAAGCACCTCAATGTCTCAGTTGACATCTCCAAACAAAGCAACTCTCTAGAATGCCCATTCTTGGTAATTGTAGAGATGCAGAATCGGTAAAGTCTCTAAACTCAATGGCCAATTTAATGGCCCACTTAATTTCATAATGCATTTAGATTTGATGCAACACTTGTATTTATTTAGTAGTTTGTGAGCCACCTCGAAAATCTGTTTAAAGTAATCTCTCTAGGAATATTGTGTTCCAGAACCTTGGGGGGGTTGTCACATCGTCAGTGACGTGCATGAGAGTACACACTCCTTATTGTACCTTCTTATGCACTTTATTTTGGAGGGGCAGTTTTTGTGAATAGTAAAATTCGTAGAAAGAGTGCAACCAATGTTTTAAAAGATGATTTATGTTCAATGCTATACTCACTGCCTGAGAGAAAGTGAGATCTGCTCACTATTTGACTGTTAACATCCCCCTCATTTAAAACTGATTATCGTTTGGCATGATTGCTCTTGCTTGAATCAAATTTGATTCATGGAAACATACTTTGGCTGAGCACTAAGTCTGCAGACAATTCAAATGAGAAATGGAGGGTGTTATGGCCTTCTCTCAACCGAGATATTATTCACCCTTCATATGTTTTCATAGTCTAATAAACTTAATGTGGCAATGAGCGTCGATTCCCTCTTCTGAAAGTGACATTGAGTGAGGTAACATCGATTTTCTTTCATTCATTAACCAAATCTTTCTCTGAAGTATAGAAAAGAGCAGGGAAGTGACTCCAGTTTACACGTTTACACGTTAAGTCGTGCATCCCAGGTAAAATGGGATGTTCCGTCGTCAAACAAGGGTAAGTGTCACCAGAAAATAGATGTGACACAAAGTACATCCTTCCATAAAATATAAATGAAAATTGTCACGGTGTATGAGTCGTTAAAAAGCCACAGAACTCTGAGATGACAAGCAAACATTTGATGAAATCCGTAGGGATTGTGTTATTCCTTGTGGTGCATGGTCACGCCACGACCCTTCCATCAGACCACTTAAATTCTTGGAATTGCGCTCCTTCCCATGGAGGTTACTGTGGTTGTTGATATGTAATGATATGTAGAATAAATGCAGGCTCTGTACTGTGAAAATAAGCACTCCAATATACAGCCTTATTTGTTGCTAAACATACTCTGAGCAGGTTCATATTGTACTTATTAAAGTACTTGCAGTTCAGAATGTGTGGTAACATGCAGAAAGATTGCTGTTACCTTCCTGCTCCAGCAGTGCAATAAATAAACATACTGCAGTAAATGTCTGCTGATCAAGTAATGACTGTGCGACTTCAAGGAGAAACAGCTCAGAAAAACTGTAATTGATTTAATTTATGTTTTATTACATAGAGATGAACATGTGGCCTTGTGGCTCCTGCAGAAAGTTTAGATACTGTTAGGTGTCTACCAGTATAAAGTGATTTAGAGGCCTCATGTGGCCTTGCTCATGTGGTTGATGTAAATCAAACGGTTGACAGTTTCAGTCTCCCTGAGATAAATATTGCCCTGTTGGTGTCAGGAAAACAAGTACTGTTTCTGCACAATGATGCTGGCCAATGGGGGGAGAGGGAGAGGGGGTGTCATCACCAGAGAAGATAGGGAGGAGGGTTCCATGTGGGGAGCCAGAAGATTGAGGTCAAGGGTGCTTGGAGGCGGGCCTTTTCTGCCTTTCACCAATCGCTATACCAAGTGAAGCCAAACTGTTGATGTATGTGCGCTTCCATATTAGACCCTTTTTCCAGTTAGACTTTGATATGGCATATTTAACAGTTGTCAAACAATAGTGATTGCAAGTTGTCTGTCACTGGCAATGTTCTTCCTTTACTAAAATCGGTATTGCACACATCAATTAAAACGAGAACCAGTTCTTTACATCCCTGCATTCATATTGCACATGAAAATCCTGCTATATGTTTCTATGTACTTCACTGTACCAGCCTCTTTTTTATCACTATACAAATGTGCAAAATCACGAGCACTACCTTTGGTGATTATTCCTTATTGAAACTGAAACCTAAAAGGGCCCCGTTACGGAAGTGCAATAAGGAATCAGGGGTGTGCAAAATTGCATATTGTTTCTTACATTTTACTAAATTTCATGGATGGTACATGAAATTACACTATTGGTTCGAAATGAAAAAGTCATTCACAACATAGAATTCAGGAATTTTGCAAAATTCGCCTGTGAAATTAAAATTTTGCCTAGGCAAAATGGCCGCGTAGTCCCGGAGCTCCACCAGACACCTCCGTGAAACAGCATGTGTAACTCTCACAAATCCTCATCTACAACTGCCAAAAAACTGCAGAGGCAGCGGAGACATAGCAACACCCGAGTGCGTACTTTCGGCACTCCGGAGGCGCCGTTTCACAACAGCAGTGTGGTGACGAGGCTGGTGTCATGAGTATGCCCGGGAGGACATCTCCTCCACCACACTAATACGGCGCCGCATAGCCCAGAGGCAGTCCTGCCAAGTATCACGCATCAGGTGTGACGCTCACGCATTTCAGTGTGGTGTTCCGCATCACCACACTGAAATGCTTTGTCACGCATTTTACCACTAGCCAGCGCGCGCCACCGGCGGCGCCTGCACCTGTGCGCGGGCTCTGCTCTGCTCCGAGAGACATGCTGCCAGCAGCTACTTGCTGGGCTCTGAGTTCATAAATAGTTAAAGATCCATCTGCTCTCAGCTCTGGAGTGGCTGAGAGCACTACAATGTAACAAATCTGCCCAGCCTGTCTCGTGCCTGGCGCCAGGCTGCAATAATATTCCTGAGGCTTCTGTAAGGCGCACTGCACAATGCAACAATGTTTCATGGTGATTTCCGCGGCTCGGCTTTCACGCAACCTGACGTCATTGTAGTGTCCAGTATTAGTCTGGCGCCGCGAGGTTGGGAGATGTTAAGTCCTGCTTGCGAGGCGGGGAGTTTGTAATGGGAGGAAACAATTTTGGCTGGCTAAAGGTGTGCAGGCGCCGCTGCAATCTTGGCGCGCGCAGCACTGCCTGCTGCTTGCACCTGCCCAGGCCGCCATCGCGTGCTGTACCACAGTGAATTACATTTTTCATCACCGGAGCTCTGCCTCACGTCAGACCCGCGGCAATTTGAATTGCACGGAGAGGCAGACCGTTGCAGCAGCATTGGCCAGGACTGCCACTTGACCAGAGTCCAGGCCTGACTCAGAAGACTCTCTGAGGAGGCACGCGGAAAGCGGTAATTGCTGCGGTGGCTCGAGCTCGAGTTACTGCAACTTAGAGAAGTAAGTGAGAGAGCGGTGCTGCAATGCAGCCACCTGACTGTGTGCGTGTGTGATTAATTAATTCCTTCAGACAGCGCGCGATCGGCAGCTGCCACAGTCAGTCAGTGGGTGCCGGTCGTGTACAAAACTCACTGTAACTCACAGAAGTTTTGTAGTGTCCTGGCTGCATGTTCCACTATTGCTAATTTATTTAGCATATATTTACCATGTTTGAAACTGTTCTTTTGTCTGCCTAATTGTGATGAAAGGTGAAGTGGGCCTCCTTCGATTAGGAGTGAAAAATGCGTTGATGTTATGGCAATGATGTTGAAACCCTTCACTATGTATATAACCTTAATTTTACTCCGTTCCATTACAGAGGCGCAACTAGAGCCAAATTTCGGGGGGTGGGGTGGGGCGCTAAGAAAAATTTTTGTGGGGGGGGTGGAGGGGGCTGATTCTTCCAGAAATAGGAGTGAAGATGCAGGGGCTCTAAGAAGGGGTGAAAAACAACAATGCCTCATTAAGAAGCAAATGGTCTTTTAAAGACCTGTGAAGTACTCGGGTGCGGCTGTGTGTGTACTCGGGTGCGGGCTGACACACACGACGGGGGGGGGGGAATTGAAGCCCTTTGAGCTTGCTGCATTCTCCCCTGAAGACTTTCCCTAATCACTAGCATTCCCATGCCCAGGGGGAGGCTCAGTGAGAAGACCTGCACCTTCCGACCTGTCCCCGAGCTCTCCTGTGCTTCACGCCCCTCCAGTTCTGGTTCGCAGGCACAGAGCCGATCAGGCTGTACTCTGGTCCGGGGGCTGCCTGTCACAGGCCTAGAATTGTCAGCAGCTGCCCTGGAAGCCTCCCGGCCGTTTGCCTTCTGCTCAAAAATATAATAACCGGAGAAGCAGAGACTCGGGGTTGAGTGTGAGGATGTGTGTCTGCCGAGGCGTGCCAACTGATGCCTGCACGATGCTCACCTGTCATCCTGCTACTGCCTCCTGCAACCCCCACAGGGCTATGAAAGGTTTTTTAATTTTATTGCATGCAGCATGCTTTTCAAAAGAATCAGCATTCTGTGGTCTGGTAACCTTGGATTTGTCTCTCAGAAGCTGGGAAAGAGCTCAGTGCGAGGGCAATTTCCACCGGCTCGAAGGAGAAGAGTCTGAAACGCAGAATGCCCACTGTCTCTTTAAATGTAGAGCACAAAGCAAACATATAAAGGATTACCTGTCACACCTGAACCATTACTGCTCACCACTCCCTGGCAACCTCAATGTGCAGAAGCATTTAGTTTATCCTAGCATGCGTGTACTAGTTTAGCATGAACAGTGGAAATTGTGGGGCACATAAAGACGGGGACCCTCAGCAAAGATGGAACACGTGTTGACTCACATTTGGGGGCCCACTGACACTACTTATCACTGTACTCGGAAGGTGCAGGGAGCTCGCCAGTTTCCAGGGAACAGTACAGTAATTCACAGCAGAGCACATCAGTGTTCCATTCCTTAACTGAGATCTTATCTCTAATTCAACTGAGCTGTCCAGCGCATGTCTGGCTATATTTACTTGCTGCAATAGCCATGTCAAGTGCCTCACATTTGCATTTCCCCTTCCATTTCTGCTTTTGGCCATCTCTCTCTCTCTCTCTCTCTCTCTCTCTCCCTCTCCTCCAATCTCACCTATACCCCTTCTTTTTTTTTTTTTATCTCTTTCCCTCTCTCCTCCTTTTGTCTACCTCCTCCCCTCTCACCCCTCTCCCTACTCCCATTGTCTCCCTCCTTCTCTCTCTCTCTCCTCTCCCCTCCTTCAGTTTTTCTCTTCTTCCTTCTCTTTTTCCTTCTCATCCCTTTACCTCCACCTTTTAGAAATGTTTACATACATAGTCTGCAGTGAATGTCATGTGATGTCTTAATAAACAGCCTGTATTCTACAGCAAGTTAAAAACCGGACATGTTCAAAACAGCATGTATGCAGTATGCAATATGGTATGCACTTCCACTGTCACTTTAGTGCTAAAAGGAGGATAATAGCTGTGACCAAGTGTGTGTTTCTGTGCCTTCCTTTAAGTTTGTGGTTTATTTCTCGAAACTGCCGGGGGTAATTTAAAACAGGTTTCTGACAGCAATAAGCTATCATCTATGTTGTATGGGAGATTATTGCACCGGCCTCAGCCTGTGAAGATAATGCAGAATGGTCCTAGGCAGTCTGTCTGTGCACGTGTCAGCTGAGACAGTGTGACAGTGTGACACTTAGATAACTGAGATGGCTTCGTGGGTAACTTGTTCATGTTGGTGCCTCACACATCCTTCCTGTTGGGCCAGGTCCCATGTGGACAGAGACCATGTCTAGTGCTTTGCAGCACTTTTAAGATGTTCTTGGAGTTTCTAGTTGCTCAAATGGGTGTAATTTCTGATATTTATATGTTTCCCTCATCTTCATTGCTTAATTTTGCTTGTGAGAAAGTGTCACTCCTAGTCATTGAAATGTCACCCATAATTACACTGACATTTTGAAAATGTCACACATAGCAATCTGAAACCTTGGCAGCTATGCGGAGGAAAGCGGGCTCCAGCGATAAGCCTCGTTCGTCGCTGCGCTGCTGTGCAGCGCCATCTGTTCGGAGCCGGCATTTGACTGGAGTGGCATCAGAGGTAGGGTGACCAGAATTTTAAAGCCAAAAACCGGGACATTTCCCAAAAATAGAAGAAGGACTACAATTTTACTTCAATCCAGCCTATAGAATGACAGTGCTCTTAGCAGAGAATTACAGAAGAGGAAGTCAGAATATACATAAAATGCTATTTTTAAAGTCCGTAGCATGCCTGTTAATTAAATTGCTTTCTTATAACAGCTGCTAACTATCCCTGCTTTGCAAAACATAAAAATATACCTCTCACCGTTTTCAGCCAACCCTCTCTAAAAAACGGGACATGAGCTTAATTTCCTGAAATCTGCCGGGACAGCTGGTGAAAAACCGAGACTGTCCGGGGAAATCCGGGACGCCTGGTCACTCTAATCGGAGGGCGACCCCAATGAAATGAAACATGCAGCGAGGTAGGCCTTTGTTTCTGCAACCGCGGCCCTCGCTCACCCCTCGCGGCATGTAATGGCGGACGCACCTAATCTAACTCAACTTCATTGATCATCTTGGCCTACAGTGACTCCCTAACGATTTGCCCCGACCAGCGCGGCGCTGTCGGGCGGCGCCTTCCGACCGAGGTCTGCATGCGCCTGCGGCGGCACTGGAGGGCGGCCCCCAATGAATCAACACACGCCACGAGGTAAGCCTTTGTTTTTTTAATCGCTGCCTTCGCTTCCCCCTCGCGGCGTGTAATGGCGGATGCACCACACCAGGCTCAAAGTAATTGATTATTTGAGCTTACAGCGACCCGCCCACCCCCCCGGCAGACCACAATTTACCATCAGCCCGGCGCCTGGTGCAGACTGCCGAGGCCACTGATTTGATCCTTGCCGGGAGGCACAATTGGACCAGTACTGGGCAATACTAAACCCACACAATTGACTCTATGCCGGCAATCAGGGCCCCGCTTTGAGTTGCATTGGAACTGATGCAGCCTTGATCAACTGACCTCGGCACTCACACACCCTGACCTCCCAGCACGAAACGCTACAGCAAGGCCAACACAATTGAAAGCTGACACATACATGAATGCGGGGCCTCTGCGGCCACGGGTGGATCACCTTTACTCACAGGACCCGGAGGGCTTGGCCTCTACCGGCTCCTCGGGCAACCGCCAAGACCCAACTCCAGCAGCAAACATCCTCCAGCCACCATCTCCCTGGATTTCCTCCCTGAGACACACCCACATGGCGGGTGTACCCCATAAAGAGAGGGCCCACAACAGGACACCAGTTCAGCGTCTGTCGGCCCTTGGAGGTATGTGACTGGGCCCCATACCCACTGGTGCGAGTGCTTATCTGGGGTCTCCTTGCTCGTGGTGTTGTGCGCTGGTGGGGCTACTGGGCCCTTACTGCACTCCTTGATTGTGATCACCCTGCTGGTCCTGGACGCTGTGTGGCATTGTGTGCTTGGGCCCCGCTGGGTCATTCAACCATATGACAATATCTCAGGCTACAGCGCCACAACGTCAACTCAACCTACTAACCCCTCCCAGCAACCCTGCTGCTCCCCAGCCCGCCATCACACCATGGCCTAGCATGTCCTGACACTGCCTCACATGTACTCTTCACCAACAACGGGCTAGTGCCACACCCATCTGACCACTTCAGGTCATGGGTCGAGTAGACCCGAAGCAACGTAAGTTAACATACGAGAAGACAGGGCACTCAGGTGACACTATCGGACTGGGGCAAGCAGAGGGGAGGGAAACCCAAACTCCAAAATGGCTACGCAACAAGGTTAGGATCCCATCTTGGCGGAACTGCGTGCTGGTTTTAAGGCACTGGACACTCAATTTGATGCACTAGACAAACACCTAGACAACATGGGAGCACGGGTAGACAAACATGAGCGCTGCCTGGACACAGTGGAGGGTTGGGTATCGGACCTCGAAGATGGCGCAGCGCAAATGACCAAACGACTGGAACGCGTTGAAAAACTTTTTTAAACTGTTGCCATGAAAAACAAAGATTTGGAATCCAGGAGCAGATGCAACAACATTCGAATAATTGGAGTGCCCGAATCCACCAACACCGGTCGTCTCAAAGTTTTTTTTGTTTTTTTTTGTTTTTTGTAAACAATTTTTTATTATTCATCAAAATTTATGACAATACAGTGCAGATTTGTCATAATACTATACAATCACAATATATTCACTTTACAGTCTCATAGGTCTGCCATATTACACTATTACATATATAGTTTCACCACCTTACGTGTCATCCTCCGAGTCTGTCTCATCTTCTGGGGGGGTACAAATGTCCCATCTGTGCGTGTTCCACTTTCCCCACTCCTTAGCCCACTTGCGAGGGCATTTCCTACGTATAAACGTGGCTTTCTCCGCCACCATGCTCGTATCCATATCTCTATCCCACTGTATTATTGTTGCCATTATTCCTGCTCCCCACTTCTGCGCTATGTTTCGTTTGGCTATCATCATGCCAGTCGTGGCCCAAAGGCGTTCTGTATGGGTGAGGTTTGTCGGGCCCCAGACATTAAGAAGGCAGCACTGGGGTTCAAGTGGAACCTGTTTCCCGTGACTTCTGCAAGTGTACCCACTACTGCCTCCCAATAAGACATCAATTTAGGGCAGTCCCACAAGGTGTGGTAAAAGGTGCCTATATCCCGCAGAGGCGCAGGCAGCTTGGGTCAGGAGCTCTCCCATCTTATGTAATACCGTCCGGGTGTAGTAGGTTCTATGTAGTATTTTGAACTGCACCAGACGTAGTCTGGAGGAGATTGCTGCCTCTTTAGGCGAGGCTAGTGCCTCATGCCAGTCCGGGTCGTCCATATCTCCAACGTCGGACTGCCAGAGTTCCCTGAGTCTGAGCAGTGGGTCTGGTCGATTGTTAATAATTTTTTTATATGTCAGTGAAGTCGCTTTTGTATAGAGACAATCGGTAAGTAGTCGGTCCTCTAGGGGGGAGGCATCCGGGAGCATCGTGGCTTCCGGAAAGGCTGCCTCAATTGCATGTTTGATTTGGAGATATCGGAATTTGTCGCCTGGAACCATAGAGTACTGCTCTTGTAAGTGAGCGAAGCTGACTACTTTTCCAGTCTGCCAGAGATCCCCAAGCTGGGAGATACCGATTAGATCCCATTTATGGAATCCTTTACTATTGCCCAGTGTTCCCAGTCTACGTGCGTCCCACAGGGGTGTGTGTTTCGTGAGTTTTCCGGTCCAGCCCAGGTGTCTGTTCACAGTGTGCCAGACACAGACGGTGTGCGCCGCTGGGCCAATAAGGTGTCGAGCTTTCTGAGTGTTGTACAGCGCTCTATTGAAACCTCCCTTTTCCAAAGTCATTCTGTCTAGGTGATAGGCTGGGTCCGAGTCTGGCATGTGGAGCCACTGATTAATAACCGTAAGCTGTGCGGCCCAGTAGTAGGTCTTGATATCCGGGAGGGCGATCCCGCCGTCATACCAACTTCTCACCATTTTTTTCCCTGCCACTCTCGCTGGTTTGCTGTCCCAAAGGAGGGCTGCCACCTCTGAGTTTACCGCTCTGAAATATGAGTCAGGGACTGGGTAGGGGGTGTTGTGTAGGGCATACAGAAACCTGGGCAGGGCCATCATTTTAAATAGAGCCGCTCTTCCTAAAAGGGAGAGTGGCAGCGTCTTCCAATGCCGTATATCTCTTTTAAGTCGTTACAGGGGGGGTTGTAAATTAAGTGTTAAGAATGTGTCGCAGTCAGAGGTTATATATATTCCGAGGTACTTAAAGCTGTCCGTGATTATTTGAACCTTACATCCTCTTGGGAGACGTGGGGGCTGGCCATGTAGTATGTAAAGCACCGACTTATCCCAGTTGACGGCATATCCGGAGACGGAGCCGTACTCACGCATATATTAAGTATCAGCTTGTAGCGATCTCGTAGGTGAGAAATATATAATAACACATCATCCGCATATAAGGAAATACGATCTTCCCATTCCTCCCTCCATTTTAACCCGCGAATCATGGGGTCCCATCGTATCCATGCCGCCAGCGGTTCAAGAACTAAGCGCGAACAATAAGGGTGACAATGGGCAGCCCTGCCTCGTCCCCTTGCCCAGGGTGAATTCCCTTGAAATGTGACCATTAGCAACGACATGTGCCACTGGATCAGTATACAATAAACGTACCCAAGAGCAGAACTTCGGTCCGAAACCCAGGTGTTGAAGGACCGCAAATAGGAAGGCCCACTCCACCGAGTCAAAGGCCATTCGCGCGTCTAAGGAAAGGACCGCAGCGTCCTCCTGGATAGTATGTTTACGACCTAATACTCCATGGAGACGTCTAAGATTCAGGGCCGTGTTTCTGCCGGGCATAAAGCCCGATTGATCCGGGTGTACTAATGTACGAAGAGGCGGAGTCAGTCTGAGCGCTAGTGTCTTGGCTAAAATTTTCCCCTCTGCGTTAATTAAGGAGATTGGGCGATATGACATGCATTCCTCTGCCGGTTTTCCAGGCTTATGGATGGCTACTATAGTGGCCAGCCGTTGATCTTTAGGGAGCCTTCCTATATCCCGACTGGTCTCGAACATTTTTAGCAAATATGGTATCCTCTCCGACGTTTGTTTGTATAGCTCTATCGGGATCCCATTGGGACCCTTGGCCTTGCCCGATTGTATTTTAGAAATGGCCATTCTAAGTTCGTCTACTGTGATGTCTGCTTCTAGGTTGTCGGCTTCCTGCATCGTGAGCCGAGGCATCCGAATGTCATGGATGAAGGCAAGCGCGTCTTGTACTGTAGTGGTATTTGTGGAGGTGTAGATTTGTTCGTAGTGTTGTGCTAGCGTGTCGACTATGTGTTGCGGGTCCATCGTGAGTGAACCGTCGTTGGTTCTGATCTGTGCTATCCATCTACGCGCCCGTTCTTTTTTGTCCAGCCAGGCAAGCAGTTTACCTGCTTTGTCTCCGAACTCATAAACCCTATGCTGGACCGCTTGCAAACGGCACTGGGCAGCAGCCCAAAGCTGTTCTTTGTAGTCTTGTGTTTTAATGCGTAGGGCATGTGTTGTCTCGTCAGTGGGGCCGGCTACATGTTGGGATTTCAGGCGTTGCACTTCCCGCTCCAAGGTCTCTATGTCTTTTCGTTTTTCCCGTTTGTGCCCCTCAATAATGGAGATCGCTTGGCCTCTTATTTGTAAGCTTCCCACAGCGTCAGAGAAGAGGAGACCGATGCCTCATTTTCTAGAAAATATTGTTTGGTCGTCTTTGTTAAAGATTTCTTGATCTTAGTATTTAGGAGGAACCCTGGACAGATGGGATAAATGCGTCTCTGAGTAGCACAGTGTGCACGTATCTCTGTCTTTACCGGGGAGTGATCAGATATTCCCCTGGGTAAGTGTGTGGTCGCCCCCATCCTCCCTAGATCATTCATGGCCGTTAGTTTACAATCTATACGGGAGAGGCTATTATGCGCTCCTGAGTGAAATGTATATTGTCTCATCGTCGGGTTTTGAAGCCGCCATATGTCTAGTAAGCCGTGTGCCTCCAGAAAATCGGTCAGTGGGGAACTGGTACGATGTTGCGGGCGGCTAGGTGTGCGGTCTAGTACGTCATTTGCTGTCATATTAAAGTCCCCTCCTATTAGTAGATCTCCATCTGGTAGGTTGAGGAGGAATTTGCCAAGATCCCGGAAAGCGGGGGAGTGCAGCGCCGGAGGGATGTAAACCGATACCATATTAAACATTCGACCCTCCCATTGAATCGATAAGGCCGCAGATCGTCCTTGGTCATCTTTAAAGGTGCGGTGAACAATAAGGGGAAATTGTTTTCTCACTAAGATTCCCACTCCCCGGGATCCCGTGGTGAAATCCGAATGGATCACTAATTGGAACCCCCACCGGTCAAGGGCCTTACATGTGGGACCCATCAGATGTGCCTCCTGGAGCAATACAACCGCTGGGGAGTTGCGCTTTAAATATTGGAGTACCAGCCCTCGCTTGATCTTATCTCCTAGACCATTGACATTCCAGGAGATGAGTGATAGTATTGGTGTTTTGGTGTGAGGTGGCATTGGATCAGAGGAAGACATTGGGTGTACAGCTCCATGTGGCATATCGGATAGCAAAGGACATTGTGAACCAATTACTACAGTGACCGTATATTGACTTCTGCAAATAAATAACTACTAAAACATCAACAAACCAAACTTTCTCGCATTGTATATCAACATTCCTTGCGACTGGAACCTGCATCCCGCCTCCCCGGCTCGGTCCGAATATCTTTATACCCAACTTATTGCATTTTACGTCTACATTGGGGGTCAGCGTGGGATTATTTCCTGTCAATGTAAGTAAACTCCCTACCCACCCACCCCCTACCTCCCAACAATTCAACCCCCTTCCCTGCATCCCTGCCCAGTAGGTTTAAAACTACCCACCACCCAAAAAGCAGAGTGCTTACAAGCCCCAGAATCAAACCCATTAAACGTACGGTTGCGTGGTGTTAGCGCCCAGCAGCTCCCTCCTCCCGGGCCCACGGCCACAACCAGTTACATTGAGGGACAGTGGTAGTTCTATAAGTTGTTCTGTTCAGTGACATGCTACCTCTGCCACTTTAAATAGGCATAGAGGACTCTTATATGGTCCTACGCGGGAGCTTTCCACCACTATTTCTATCCACCCCATATAGCAGCAATAAGAGAGACGGTTACCGACCAGTACGGCCATGCAGTCCATCATTTCCCCCCACATGCAGTTTCACTACCAGGACTGGCAGAGCGAGAGCTTCTGGATCTCGATGGCGAGCGTTGCCCTCCCCCGCGCCTGTGCGAGTAGTCCTTGGGGTGAGGTTCGGCGTTTCGATGTTCCAATTTCTCCCTTAGGCGCTGTGACTTGAGTGGACCCTCCTCCAGCCAACGTTGTGCTTCCTCCGGCGTCGTAAAGAACCAGGATTTCTCACCGTCGAGGACTTTAAGCTTGGCTGGGAAGAACATCATGTACCTAAAGCCCTTGTCTCGGAGAGCCCGTTTGATGCCTTCGAAGGAACGTCGTTCTTGTTGCACCTTCAAGGTGAAGTCAGGGAAAAATCGATAGTCGCATTGTCATACTGAAGATCCCCGGTGACTCTCGCTGCCTGTAAGATTGCGTCTCGGTCACGAAAATTCAGGATACGCGCTATAATAGTGCGAGGTGGTGCTCCAGGTTTTGGCTTCGGGATTGGGGCTCTGTGTGCCCTTTCAATAAAGAATAATGGGGAGAGTCTCTTGGGCTTTAGATGATGCAGGATAAGGTCTTCAAGGAAGAGGTCCACACTGGGCCCCTCCGCCCCTTCCGGTACCCCTACCACCCGTATGTTGTTGCGATGGGCTCTTCCTTCCTGATCATCCAAGTGGAGTGCCATTTCTTTATGATGTTGGATTAATTGTTGGACCTTGTCTTCCAATTTGCGTGTCGCAGTCTGAAGCTCTACAACATTCCCTTCCGTAGCCGTAACCCTGTCGGAAGTTTTCCGCATGTCCGCTCTCATTAAGTTCATCTCAATTGTAACCTTATCGATTTTTGTCTCCAGATTTGTGCCGACTGCCTGTATCGCCGCCATGATGGATCCTAGAGATGGTTCCTCTGCGGACACGGTTTCATCATTTGTTCCTTCCACCGCCGGAAGTTGGCGGGGGACCGCATACTTGTCCATCTTGTTGAGTTGGACGGACGTTGCCGTGCCTTTAGGTTTTGTCATGATGTCGCGTAGGCCTCACCTCCAGCGGTGTGGGGTCGACAGGGAGAGTTTCAATATCTTGGACCCTTAACTGGTGGCACTATGTGAGTTATCGTGCTCCGGGGGTGTCGTTTTACTGCAATGTGCTGTGCACGGTGGTCTTATCCGTAGTCGTGGCTTCTGATCGGTTCAGACTCTCCCCAGATATTATTTGACCCCCGCTGGGTCACGCTCAGGTCCGTTCCCCGCCCTCTGCCGCCTCGTGTTTGACTCTTCGTGTGTACGGGGCGCCTGCGTAGTATGACCGTATTTGCACGACGTATCAGGCACTGTGTACACAGGGTCGGAGTCTGCGGTGGGGTCGTGTGCAATGCCTTTTCTTGCGGACTTGCCCCACGTCCGTTCTAGATGTATTGGATCTACCTGCCGTAGCCGGGCAGCACTGGAGAGGGGGGGGGGGGGACGCACGTGTACACTGTTCCCCTGAACGCTTTTTCACCGGCAGTAAACTCGGCATTAAACTTGGCGTCCAGATTTCTTTTGTTCGTTACAGCGACGCCAGTCCTCTAATGGCAATTCCCCAGTGTCCATAAATATTTATTGGCCGCTGCACTGGCTCTCTGTCGTTATGGCATCTCTGAAAATGTCTCAAGTTTGTGGATGCCACCGGCCTTTCTCAGGGATGCAGCCACGTACCTGTCAGCACTCACACAGTCCTCCCGGGTCACCTCGAAGGAGGGTCTCAATCCCTGCAGCCGGGCGTCGCTCTTAGGGGGGCCGACAGTGCGCGTCGCGGTGTCCCAGGGGAGGCCCTCAGCCGCGGCTCTCTCGTGAGCGCAGTCCCGGCTTTTGTTGATCGCCGCAGGCCTCCGGGTTACGGGACTCCGCCCACCTCCTCCAGGGCCAACCCGCCGCACCCGGCCTCAATGCCGCTCCGCTATTCTCGGCTGCCGCAGTCAGCGAGAGTCAGGACGACGATTCCTCACAGGCGCCCCGGCTCCCGGAGCCCTGTGCTGTGTGTTGCTGCCCTCCAGTTGTCGGATTATTGGCGGATTTGAAGGTTGCGCTGCAGGCCCAGATGGAGCTCCGGAGCTACGCCGCCATTACAGTCGGCGCCAAGCCACGCCGCCCCCTCGACGGTTTTATTGAACAACTTCTAACCGACCTCTTTGGCAGAGAGGCCTTCTCTCCGGCGTTCTTGGTGGAGAGGGCCCATCGCTCGCTTGGGCCCCGTCCGAACCCTAGCTGCCCCCCGCACCATTATCTCTCGCCTGCTCAACTTCAGGGACAGGGATACCGCATTGCGACAGGCACAAGAGAAAGGCCCACTTCACTGGCAAGGATCAACATTCTCCCTTTATCCAGATTACACCATCATGGTCCAGGAGGCTCGCTGAAAGTTTACAGGTGTCAAGGGCACCCTTAGGAACTTGGGACTAAGATATGGCATGCTATTCCCGGCACACCTTAGGGTGGACATTGACGGTAGGTCCCGGATTTTCAAAACACCAGCAGAGGTGCAGGAGTTCTGCCATGCATTGTCCAAGAAGAGGTCCACGCAAGTATCCACCTCCCCTACCAGATCACCTCCCAGCTCTGGCTCTGTTACCAGTGTAAATATTTTTTCATCAACCTAATTCTGATGGCCCTTTCATATATACAGGATATTCTAGTAGAGGAGGAACATTGTAGATGAAGCTAAGTTTGCTAGTTTACTGCATGCTATTATCAGCTGTTAGTCTTTATTACATATTCGAGGATCCGGCGTGGTGTTGCCACTCCCCCTGTGTTGATACACTAGTGTTACACATAGATAGCTTTGTTATGTTTTGGGTACGTAATCAGGGTTTGGGATCTCCCCATAGTGTGCGTGCTGGGGATGGGTGGGGGTGGGATGGGTGGGTAATGTTCTAGTTTTAATACAGCTTCTTAGACCTGAGAAATGGCTCCATACTGCGCAACCACATAACCAGATCCACATCATGATCCCACCTTTTGACTATGAGTACTGACAGCAGAATCCATCCATTCGTAACTCTCACATTAGCGTCATGGAATATAGGGGGACTTAGCAACCCTCACAAAGGCAAACGGGTGATACAGCACTTGCAACAACACCAAATAGACATCACGTTCTTACAAGAAACGCACTTATCTCCTAACACTTCTACATTCTTCGCCAAGACATGGGGCCCACACCGATATTTTGCAAACTACAGCTCGTATGCCAGGGGAGTCTCCATACTAATACATAAACAGGTCCCCTTCAGCCCACTAGAAGTGCACTGTGACAGAGAGGGGCATTATCTAATGGTAAAAGGTGACTTGCTTGGGCACACCATCCTGTTAGTGAATGCATATGCCCCCAATATAGATGACCCTGTCTTTTTCTTGGATTTAACAACCCAAATAGACGTATGGGGGCTACACAGATATGCCTGGGGGCGATTTGAACATCTTATTAAACCCTAGTTGAGACAGCACTTCGCTCTCCACAGACACAAAACCCAGAGCTCGAGGTACACTTATGGACCTAACACAGGAATATAGTTTAGAGGACGCTTGGTGCCACATGCACCCACTGCAGGCAGCATGCACACACTACTCTGCATACCACAACACATGGACTTGTCTTGACTACAGGCTCTTATCGCCCAGTCTATTGAACTGGACAACATCTTTGCAACACCTACCCTGCACCCCGTCGGACCACTCACCAGTATTAATGCGGATGCTCATTCCTCGGGCAAGTGGATTCGAAAGCAAATGGAAATTCCCTGACATGGCCCTTAGAGACGGAGTGTTCAGATCGGAGCTGCGCCAAGAAATAGTAGATTACTTCGAACTAAACGAAGGCACTGTGTCTACATGGGCTACTTTGTGGGAGGCCTTCAAGGCCTATACTAGAGGGATTTGCATCTCTAAACATACGGGTATACTCACGGACCTATGATGCACCCTCTCCAAGCTAGAACAACAGCTACAGGACGTAAATCAAACACAAATTAAACATCCCCAATCCATGTACATAACACTTTGAGCCAAATTAATGACATGAAGCTGCAAACAGGGAGGCACACTCCCTAGGAAAATACGTGACTGCAAGAAGGTATGGGGAGGGTGATCGCCCAGGGCGTACATTAGCACGCACACTACAGCCCCCACGAGGCCAGGCATATATATCGGCACTACAAAAATCTGATGGCACCAGGTTTACAGATACGTGCCACATACAGGATGCGGTACTCACTTATTACACTGACTTGTACACTTCCCGCTCCTCTGAAGGTGCAGAGGAACTTGATAGATATTTAGATGAAATAGCAATGGTATGATTAGAGAACGTGCATCACCAGTTCCTAAGTAAACCCTTTTCTGAAGAGGAAGTCATCCAGACAATTGATGCCATGGAAGGCTCCAAGGCGCCAGGTCTAGATTTCTTTTTGGGTTGCTTTTACAAAGCGTACAAACATTTACTCCCCCCTATCTTTTAGAAGTATATCAGAAAGCTCTGGAAACAGGCATCCTTCCCCCCCACCCTCCGAGAAGCAGTGATAATTCTACTCCCCAAACCAGGTAAAGAACCGTTACATTGCGGATCCTACCGCCCGTTGTCCCTCTTGAATTTTGACAATAAAATACTCGCTAAAATGCTGGCCACCAGGCTCTTTCTCATATTAGGCCAGATTATTTCACCAGCACAATCTGGGTTTGTCCCGCATAAATCCACTGCACTCAACATACGCATATTCTTTGCAGTCCTACAGAGAATCTCACCCACTACCCCAGCTGCCGCTGTACTATCGGATGCTGAAAAAGCATTCGACTCTCTGGAATGGCCCTTTTTACATGCAATGCTTCAAAGAATGGGCATCCCAGGTGCATTCACCTCCATTATCCATTTGCTGTATACCAACCCCACAGCACGCATTAGACTAAATGGGACGCTAACCCGAGCATTCCAGGTCACGTGTGGGACCAGACAGGGATTCCCGCTATCACCCTTGCTGTTTGTTATCGCGCTGGACCCGTTAATGTGTCACCTACAGGAACGCCACATCTACAGGGGGCTCCAACTGAAAACCGGCCCCCTACTCATTATGCTATATGCAGACGACTTAATCCTGTATGTGAGACAACCCAGTGACAACCTTGACCCCATCCTTAGAGAGGTGGGTAGATTCGGGGCGCTATCAGACTTACAAATAAACTGAGGCAAGTTAGATATGTTCCCACTGACCCCATGCACTCTAACAATAACCACCGAATATCCCCTGGTAAGATGCGAAGAATTGGTAAAATATTTAGGGATACACATTCATAAAGACCCAGAACAGATATTGCGTTTGAACTATGGTACTGCACTTGATAAACTATCCAGTCAGGTGGACCGCTGGCTAAAACTACCAATAGCAATGGCAGGTCGAATCGCCATAATTAAAATGGTTGTGCTCCCAAAATTCCTATACCTGTTTCATTCATAAAACCTTTATTTCGGTTTATAATACCATAAAAGATACAAACATATAACTCCTTATCAATAGTGCTCGAAATAGAATTAGTACAAAAAAAAAGAAAAAAATTCCGTACACCAGATTCTAAGGAGTCCAAATTTTTCCAAGATACAGTCTTATAAACCCGAAAAAGATCAACAAGGAACATAACCTACTGTTTAAATCCGTGTTAAAAATAGCTAGGATCAAAACTAAAGTGCTAGTACATTTGTTTAAATGACAATTGTCACAGTTGTTATTCTGTATGGCCCAACAACTCTATATAGTTCATTGGGAGCCCTTTGCCCCTTATACATTAAAAATAATAATAATAAAACACGTTAAAAATACTTCAAACCAGATTTTGGGGACATTATCTTAGGAAATGAAACACCCTCCGATCATAATATTTTCCTACAGTTGGATCATAACACTTGAGGGGGTGGTCAGTAGCCTTCGCCTAATTGCCCAAAACTGGCCAAGAAATTTCGCGACTGCACACACAAATAGTGATCTCGTATCTGATTTTAAGATACGTATGGCTTCATAGTGACTGTGGGTCCCCAACTGTCTACCTACAGGAGCCAACCAGTTCCTGTTTCATGATATACCTATTCCACTGACCTCCTCATTCTTCACAACATTATGCACCTCCCTCTTGTGCCTAGTGTGGGGTAACAAGCAGCCTAGGATTAGATGGGACACCCTGACGCTGCCTTACGAACGAGGCAGATTTGGGGTGCTGAATCTTCAGATATAATACCTGGTGGCTCAAAGCAGCTTTGCTAGGTATTGGTATCACCCAGACGTCAGAATCCCCTATACAAAACCGCAGGCGGACCTCATACACCCCGACACCACTTTTAGCAATCTTACCAGAAGGTCTGAAATGAGACCCCCAAGACATCCAAACTGTTTCAACAACTAGCTGGGCATAGAGGAAACTACTCACATCCACAGGTGGCCACCTCCTTTACTCTCCGGCCCTCCCTCTGGCGGGTAATGCCTGGCTGCCCATCACACGGGAAGAAATTGTCAAGCGCGCCCTCAATAAATTTCCCCTCGACACGCTGCGAGATCTATTTCCAAAAGGCCACGCATTCTCCCAAACAGAAGACGCCAGATTTCACGGCGCAACACAGATGGATCATTTTTTACTACATCGGTTACAAAACGCTTTACGTGCACAAATCCCCAGCTATCCACTCGTGCCACCAGAATTCACCCCTTTGACTCTACTCATCAAAGACTCGGGGGGAACTTTTATCTAAACTTTATCAGGCTTGCATAACACTGCTCCTCACTGCAGATTCACGAACAAGAGAGGCATGGGAATGGGATCTGGGCCATGCTATAGCTGATTTTCAATGACAGCACTGCTGCATACAAATTCGTAAACTTTCCATGAATCACCGTCATAAATTGCCAAATGACTCCCCACAGGGTACATCGCATGGATAACTCTCGCTCACACGTATGCCCTAAATGCAAATCCCCCCATGTGGATTTCATACACATGTCTTGGACTTGCACTAACATAGCTGGTTTTTGGACGACCGTATACATTGAAATATCACGCACGACAGATCAGACGCTCCCACCTAACCAATTATAGGTGCTGCTCTGGTTTGTACATAATGTCCCTGTCGGAGGGATGGGCGGAAACAGAAGCGAGGAGGCCGTTTCGGATTAATAATGAGTCTTTATTTCAATTGTTCTCTTGACAGTTGCAAGTAAATGCTACTTCAAAATTAGAGTACAGTATATCGTTTCTTAACTGTTCTCTTTCTCTTCTGATTTCTTCTAGGCTCTTCTACGCCTCGAGGAGGGGTCCTGAGTACCTTGCAGTGGGGTGAAACAACACAAGTAAGAAGCGGTAAGTATGGTTGCTATAATTGCCAAGATTCTTTCACCTACACCCAAGTGGAGGAAATTGTTTTGTAGTGAGGGGGCAAACAAAAGAGAAAGAAAACTTGCATGCACATAACCGTTATTCTGGTTTTTTTCGGTCTCTTCTCCCTTTTCCAGCATCTGTTTACCAGTCTCCATACATTCTTTAGGAGGCCCCTGATGTATGAAGGAGGAAGGGGGGGGGGGGTGACTTATGGTGGTGAGAAAATAAAAAGGTGCACAAAAGGAAAAAGAAAATAGAGAAACAAATTTATTTTAGAAGGTGAAGGCAAATGCGCGTCCTTTTGGAGGGAGGAATAGTAAAGCTCCTATTTACACCCACTTCTTGCCCCGTTCCCCAGCCTTTGTCCCTTTTCCCCGTTTCACATACCGCGTGAAGCCGCAACTCTCCAGAGTTGCGGCGGATCCTGTGTTTCCTCTGGGAACCACCACTCCTCGGACCAGACGTCAGGATTCTCCCCGTCTTCAGCATTCTCAGTGGGGACGTCTTTCTTGGCAAAGTCTCCGGCGTTGACTTCCTTCGCTATCACTGCAGTGTCCTCCTCCTCACCGGCGGCTTCTCCCTGGCCGGTGTTCTCTTTAACGGCGTCCTTCTCCCTGTCCGCGTCTTCTTCCTCGTCCCTCGTCTGTTTCTTCGTCTTCTTTTCTCCTCCTTCTCTCGTTCCCGATTGGTCCTTTGGCCTCACACCTTCGCTGGGTGATTGGTCCAACTGCCAAGTTACTGCATCTCCGCCCTGTAGGAGTGAATGAGAGTCCTTCCTTACTGTTTGTTTCTTTTCCCAGCCCTCGTCATCGGGTCCCAGAAAGAACAGGAACCATGGACGCGGAACAGAAGGTAAGTCGAGGGTCTTGGGGAGGGGTTGAGTTGTTCTCTCCCATTCCCGAAAGCAGTACGTAGATACGTGGCAATAGCTCTGATGTTAGCAAAGCGGGAAATTGCAATACACTGGGGTGGTAAACACCCACAACATTGAAGTGCTGGATTGCTAGCCTGATATATTGTAGCACCAATAGTGACACATATTCCCAACTACAACCACCTGCCTCACGCCCGAGAGACATTTGGCAACCTCTCCAAGCATATCTTCTAGAAACACAAGACAACTAAGACCACACTCTAGACTTGGGGATCTAACTCGACATGCACATAGAACCCCTGCCCCCCACAGACACACACATTTACGATTTTAGCTATAAACGCTCATGCAGTGGGTACAGTATTGCTTAATGTTGCGAAATGTATATAATGTCAATATGGATCCATGATTGAGAACTGTAATCAATGCTATATGATATGTAAATGGTATGGACTAATATCTGCCATGATCCTATGGTTTGTTAACTGTATGTTAAAAGGAAAATAAAGTTTTTAAAAAAAAAGAGTGCCATAGTAATTGCTTAGCAATACTGCGGTAAATTTTGCCCAGTACAAAATGAGGACAATTCATTACTACAATCACCCCTTATAAAACAAAAATGTCTCTCACAATAAGTTCAGCTCTGTGCTAATTTTTCAGTGTGAAGTAGGGGTCTATTACTAGTTTGGCTGTCCTAGTTCGGCTATCACTGCACTGGCGGTCCAACCGCCATATTATGAGTTATTTGGTCAGACAGCTATAGCACCGCTGCTACCGCCAGGGATCCGTGATCCCTGGCGGTCTTGCAGCAGTCTGAGGCCCGCAATATGCTGGTGGTGCAGCTGTGGCACCACCAAGCATAACACGAGTTTCCTCACTGCCAGAGTTTTCATGGCAGGGAGCCCGCCATGAAGAGTGTAGAAGTGTTAGACCTGGCATCTTTTGGCGTGTTTCCCCTGTCTTTTTGCTTTCTGACCTCCCGGCTTTGACTCTGTTTTTGCTGGTTTAGTGTCTCTGCGCGCTTTTTCACTGCTGTTCAGTGCTAAACTGCATATGCTCTCTGTGTAAATTGTTGTCATGGATTAGTGTTTCCATAATTGGCTTATTTAGTTTACTATTAAGTTCCAAATATAGTGCACTGTGTGTGCCCAGGACCTGTAAACCAAATGCTGCTAGTAGGCTTGCAGCACTGATGGCGCCACCCACACAAGCAGCCTTGCAAAAGGGTCTCAGGCCTGCCACTGCAGTGTCTGTGCGCATTTGGTACTGCCATGTCGACCTGGCAAGTGCACCCACTTGCCAGGCCCTAACCTTCCCGTTTCTTACATGTGAGTCACCCCTATGGTAGGCCCAAGGTACCCTGTGGGCAGGGTGCTGTGTATGTTAAAGGTAGGATATGTACTGATGTGTGTGGCATGTCCTGGTAGTGAATTATAGTGCATTTCGTTTTTCACTATGGAAAGGGTATCTGTCCCATAGGGTAGAATATAACATCTTATAAGCATAACTTCCCATTGGGACAAGATAGGGAAATGGAGTTTAGTATGCCTGGACTCAGAATGTAAAAATGCATCTTTTAGTAAAGATGATTTTGATGTTCTGTGTTTGTAAATACCACTTAAAAGTAGGTATTTTCTGGCGCAGCCATCCTGTGTGCCTCCGCTGGGTTTGTGGATTGACTGTCTTGCTTTGGAGTGACAGTGGCTGGGGATGTGCATTCTCTTCAGGCAGCCACTGGGGGTTGAGGTGTGTCCTGCCTTTCCTGGATGAGTCAGGGCTGGGCTGAATAGACCTATGCTGCATTTAGAGTAGTGGCCTGGTCTGCCTTGAACAATGCTGTCTTCACCTCCTGCCAGGAAGCTGGGCCGCCATAGAGGACAGAACTGATTTGGACTAAGCACAGACACTCTCTGCCTGAGTGAACAAAGGAATTTTGAGTATAAATATTGGGGCCCAGACCCCAGAACTTTAGAACTCGCTTGGAATCAAGGAACCTGAAAAAGAAGATCTGGAAGAGCTGGCAGGAGGAGTACTGCCCCTATGCTGTGTTGTTGCTTTGTTGGGTTGGCCTGCAGTTGCTGCTTCTGCCTTGGGCAGTGAAAGGACTGGACTGAACTTTCTTTACTTGTGACTTGTGCTGAGTATCTCCAAGGGCTTGAAGTAGAGCTTGCCTCTTGTTCTGAAGTCTCGGGGACTGCAAAGACTTCACCAACCTCTGGGTATCCCTTCTGGAACTGCAGATTCAGTTGCCACAGAGAAGGGCTCCATGTCCTGAAGGCACTGCCGCATCTCGCGCCACAAACCTGGTCTCACCGACGACCGATGCCACTGAACCGCTGCTTGCACCGTGACCTGCGGGCACTGCACTCCGCATCGCACCGCTTCACTTTGCCATCCTGGTCTCACCGACACCGTCGCTGCCTGCTGACTTCAACACCTGTGACTGCATCGTGGCTGGGGCACCGCTCGTAAGTTTCACAACGCACCACCTCGTCTCACACAACAGTCTGGGCCGACCGACACCAGCTCCTGCTATCCGGCTCTGTCGCTTACACCGTAACCTGCCAGCACCGCATCGAGCACTGCCTCGCACCAGAGTCCTTGGCCTCACCGAGCCGTCTGGACAATCGTCATCGAGCCGCTGCTTGCACCGCATCGGGAGGGCACCGCACTCTACAGCGCTTCCATTTTGCAACGCAACGGTTGCCCCGACCAGCTCGCACTAACGTTCCAGCCGCAACGAGAAAGGTACTGTTCACGAGTCTGACAACACTTTAGCTGGCCCGTACCGAAGCGGTCGGCTGGAACTGTTAGACTCTGTTGTTTTCAGCATCGCGGTAGCCCCGGATGGAGCTACTGACTCGACAGAACTGTGTTTTTGAGCTATTTCTGCAATTTTAAGGTTATCTTGCAAAGTATATATTTTTAAGAACTGTATGTTGGATTCTTATTGTTTTGGTCTTGTTTTGTCTTGTATTTGATATTTTTCTAAACTGGTGTGGTGTCCTTTTGTAGTGTTTTCACTGTATTACTGAGGGTTATGTGCAAATGCTTTACACACTGCCTCTGAGAGAAGCCTGACTGCTCCAAGGGGGTGTGCAGGTTTTTTTTAGGAGTGTAACTCCCTTATCCTGACTAGAAGGAAGGTTCCCTAGTTGGACAAAGCTGCAAACCATTGCCAACTAGTGATCCCCATTTCTAACAAGCGGTGAGCAAGCTATGGGGGCCTACAGGGCCCCCTGGTGCCTCTGTGCATGTGGGTGCATGCAGGGGGACACATGGTGTGTCCCCCTGTCTTTCTGCACCCCCTGTTACTGCACAGCATGGATTTCAAAGTCCATGCCGTGCAGGAACACGCTTTGGCGGTCCCACTGTGGTGCCTTTCTAAGGGTCTGCTATGAGCCTTACAAAGGCACTGCAGTGGGACTGCTGCCGCAGTACCGCCTGCAAATTTTAACTCTAAGTCTGGCGGGCGGTGTGGGGACAACTTTGCCGGTCTTGGAGCGGGGGGGCTGGTGGGGCAGAAATAACAAAGAGTTTATCTTGAAAGGATCCCAGGCCCTTAAAGTGAATTGTATTTTTGGGGGTGGTATTTCTACTGCCCCACAGTAAATCATACCCAAGGACACTAGAATTATACTCAGCAACAGCAGTTTCTGTAATTATGGATTTGTTGCATTTGCATATTTCGACCAAAACATTTGTTTCTAAGTCAAACAGATCAAACATAACTAAACAAAAACACCAAAAAGTGGTTCAATGCAATGGCTGAGCCTTGGCAAGGATTAGCTGATGCCCTTTGAGTGGGTGATTAGTATACTGAAATGTGAAACTGGTGCTAATGAGGTGTGACTTTACCCTATCGGTATTAATAGGAGTTGAAATGACAAAGTAACACATAGTACTGTCACAGATTGTGCCACATTACGGTCCATAATTTGCCCATTCTTGCCATCACATAATTTTGCCCCCCCCCGCTGCTGTATAATTCCAGTGGCCGTGTTTATAACCCTTGCGATATAACCACACTACTATTTAATTTGCTGTTAAATGAACGGAAATATGTGTCCATCTTGTAGTATTTCTACTACTGGCACTAATTGTGCAGTTCTTATATAGTGCCACTGATATTTACATTCATTCTGCTTACATTAATGCTAGGGTAATTAATTATGTGAGATGACTACTAAAGAGCATGAAAGGAGGAGAAATACTGCAGCTAGGCAAAGGATAAAGTAGGATCCATGAAACCGACAGGAAAATAAAACACGCCTGTTTGGTATTATCTAAACCCTTGATAACGCTGATTCTTATCTTATCACCTCTAAGAATCTTCAGGTCGCCAGGATCTTTTTACCTGCTGAATAGTGTGAAGGGAAGAAAATCTTTTCAGTTATGCAATCATTTCTTCTTCAGTCTGTTTCTCCTACAAAGACCACTGACTCCGAATTTAGTTTCGTGAGTTTATTACAGCCAAGAATAACTGCACGTGCAAGCACCTCAACACGAGGTTAAAGAAATAAATGGGCACTAATACAAATAGCATCCTACGCAGGAGTCTCATCCGACTCAGGATGAGAAGAATCGTTAACTCCAGAAGTATTAGACAAGCAATAACAGCTCCAATCTCTATGTTATTCCTCATTTATCTAAGCAAACAGAAAACTCATTGACTGTCCCTACTCTACTTCTAAGATGACATACCTACTTACCGAATTTCCCAGGCAAGAGTAAGTAAAAGGTGTCAGCTGTGAAGACTTCCTAAGAAGTGCACTCACTTAGAACTTAAGCTCAGATTTAAGATGCTCCTTCACCAAATCCCTCTCTGTCCTGCTCTCTGGTCTCTCCTACCTCTTCTCTGCCCTCCACCCTCGGGGCACTATCCCTAATACAAAACCCAATACAATTGAACACGCCTTTTGTCACGCCTCTTTGGCCAGGTCTTCTTTCTTGTACTTTTCCATCGAAACGGTTACTTCATCTTGGACGGTTGCGATGACCTTGAGTCCCAGGCACCTTCTCCGCTGAAAGTATCATCCCTAAATTCCATTGCACTCCCATTTCCATGCCTCCCATCGCTCTAACTTGTGAAACAAAGAGCCAGTCTTTAACTAACGAGGCATGTGTCCTTGCACCTGCAACAGAAGATACGTTCAACAGAAACCCTCTACTGTGCTAACTAAATCTACTGTCGGTGCCCAGAGAGAATTTCCAAGAGAACCTTCTCTGCCTGCAAAATAAGCTAACATAAGAACAAACAGGCCTTTCCCTGGCATATATGCAGTCAGGCCTTTACACAATTTAAACACACAAATCTTAATCACTTCTATAAGCATTGGTTCATTACATTTCATATGCGAAAAGTGAACTACATGTGCAACTTAATATGGTACACGTTTAAACTACTGCAGCTCGATTACACATGGGCTGATTCATCTATGCATTAATTTACACACGATTCAGTTAAGCATTACATTTACATGATTAAAATAGCACAATTACGTTTCTTATTCATTCTAATAACTGCGGTTTATAACTACATGTTACTAGCCATTCATTGATATATAACTGGATATATGCGGGTGTGAGCTATCAGTGGTTATGATGCACCCCTACAAATTTCACAAGAACATGGCGCTCTATCACCCTGTTCCGATTGATGTCAAAGTTCAGTCAAATGTCTTTTTGAGGAGTTTGGTCTTCAAGATTTCTCTGATGCAGGAGGTGATTAGGTTCAGCTATCAGTCTGAGGTTTCTGAAACTCCAAGTTTAAGGTCCCTGGGCACCCAGGGACCACCCTCTCAGTTTATTTCCATCTCTTGAATGTTTGTGGTTGCATAGGGTGCAGATTCGTCGATAGAAGGTCCCACGCTGCACTGTGATATGAGTCTAGGTTTTGAAGGTACAAGGTTCCTTTATTTCATGGGCTTTGTGGGTGTTGTAAAGAATTTTAAATTTAAACCTGGACTCTACAGGGAACCAATGGGGCGCATTCAGGACCATTTTGACATGGGTGAATTTCTAGGATTAAGACCGAGTTTGGTTGCATTCATTTGCAGTCTTTTCAGCCTGTTAAATAAGCTTTTTTGGAAGAGCTGTGTAGGTCACATTGCAATAGTCGAGCTGTCTCATTATAGAGGTGTGGAACCCTAATCCCATTTGTTTGATCCTGGTCTGTGATACTTGATGTGAGGGCCTGCAGAATGTTTGTTAAGGCCAAGATGCCTTTGATGAACTCTGGTACTCATAGAAGTAAACAGCTTGTAACCAAGGCCTGCTTAAGAAACATCACTTGTGACATGCATTGTCTCGCTAGCCCAGCAAGAGCCAGCATTAGCCTACCATGCATTATAGAAACAAGTGGTGGCCCCTGATTGGACAGAGCATGCAGTACAATATGTTATTGTCAAAGGCTTTGGAAAATCCCCACTGTCCCAATCACCTGCCATGAGAGCATCACGCAGTCCACCACAATGTATCACGCTGGTGGCACGTGCCCCTGCTGTTTGCTTGTTGGTTATATGCTTAGTATTTTGTAATTTTTTTAGATATCTCTTTATTAGTGTTTTTAACATTTCAATATTGCTTACACACAGGCATCGCCAAATGTATAATAGAGTACCAAATACAGTAATTGCATAGTTAATAGCCACCATCTCCCTTCTGTAACCCCATGTTCAATTATGTCTCTTACTCTGGCATCTGCATGCAACATAATACATTGGTCTCATATCATTTTCAACTATGCATTCCTGTTCTAACACTGCATTATATTTACTCTGGGAAGGTTGCAGGTATTTGTTCATTTGATGGCATATCTACTTTTATATTAATAAACAAACTGTTCCTTTTATCTGGGAAACCAAGTAACTTAATCATATCCAGTGGTATTTCCTAAATACTGTATTTTGTCTGTGCCACTTCACCTAGTGCACTGCTTGCACTTTATTTACTACCGGGAGTTTGGGGGGGGCACGGGTCATCATCGGTATATCCACTCGTTTTTAATGTCTTTTCCTGTTTTCCTACTTATGAACTAGCAGACATATCACTGTCTCTCTGTACTCCTATCCAAGTTTCCCTGCTCATCGCTATGCTGGTCTTTTCTACAGATCCAAGCTTCAATACTTCCGTCCATAGCTCTGCTAGGCACCTCTGCGAATTCCCCTGGCTTCCTCTCGCTGTATGGCCCTTTCCTCTGTCTTAGCCTAGTTATCCACATCCTTCTCCCACATTGCTATTGGGGGGCCCTTGGCTTCTGCACTTTCCAGTTCATAGCTATTTGCCTGCGAGCTAAAACCAAAGCCTACCTGATCAACAGCTCAGGATGTCTTTGGTCATGGTAATGAACAACTATCCTTTTAACTGAATTTTCATTGGATATGTATTACAACGCCCTTTGTGGTTTACAGAAATAAAAGGCCCAGGGTTGGTGACTTCAACTCCTTGCGGCCTGCTGCCTTCGCCCTGGGCGGGTGGACAGACGAACCCTTCGATGCCTTCCGCCTGTTCGCGTCCGGTCCTCCATGTCTCTTCCTGTTCCATGGCTAAATGCTGCCGCCCGTGAGTACTTGCCCTCTCTCTGGCCAGCTCCCTGCTGCCATACTTTCCCCTGCCTCCTCTGGGTTCATACGCCGAGGTATTGCTAGTTTTGTTATTTATTATTGGCTTTTGCCCGGGATCCCTGATATATGGATTGGCAGTTTTGTTTCATCTTCTTTCTTGTGTGTTTCTTTTTCATGTTTTTCGTTGTATGTATAGTTATGTGTCAGGGGCAGGGCAGATGGTGCTCCGCCTAGGAAGCACAGGACAGTGTTTCTCCGCTGTGCCCCCTACCCCTGGATGCCAATGGGACCTCCACATGTAATGTGGCATGGTACCTAGTTACGTGAGGATAGGGACGATAGATAAAGATGACCTCGTGAGGTTAACAGGTCCAGGGCATCACGCCTGACGTGATTACTGCGTACCATGGATTTGGTCTGATGGTTGAGAATTTCACTAGGTACCGAAGAAGGGTTATTCCACATAGCTGTACATTGTTCTGGTACCAATAGTATGTTGTTAGCGTAGAATGGAAGTTCTGATAGTGGCTCTGTTATATTGCACATTACCTCTAGGTTGCATTGTGTCCATCATATGGACTGGCATTCCCATTGCACTTCTATTGCTACCATTCCTTCTTTCCTGGGATGAAGGTTCTGGGGCATGGTGTAAGGGTAGGATACACCAAAGCTCCTATAGGCCAGTTTTCCCCGCTTACGTATATGTGTATACATGTGTGAATACCTGCAGAGTTCACCATTCCTTGCACTATACTGCTGTATGTGAGATCAACGGTGGATTCCGTAAATGTAAATGTCCAGTATTTGTAAGGTGCACAGTTACCTCCGGAGAGGTGTCCTGGCGCTGGGGGGCGTTGGGAAGATTAAGCGAGCTATTGCCCAGAGTCACATGGTGCTGGGCTGACCTGCCACCGGCGATCGAACCGTGAGCCCCAGGATCTGGAGTCAGTCGCCCTGGCCGCTGCGCCACACCTCTTCCCTGGATTCTGTGGATTTTCGTTTGGATATAGCTGACCCCAGTTCCCTTTTCGGAACCGAAAGCAAGGAGGTCCAAACACTGTCCTCTTTCCAACCTTTTCTGTCTCCTCCCTTTCAGCTGCAAGGATGCTGTTCGCCTAGCAACTCAACACCCATTAGCCTCTTTTCTCTCTTTTTCTCATCTCACTGGTGGACGCTTCATGGTGAACTAGCAGTATAAGACTTGTCCCTTGAATGCCGGAATGTTTGAATACCCATCTTGCTTTTACTAATAATAAGCTGCAGGGCCCTGGTGAGCAATGCAGAACAATGGATCCCGGAAGAAGGGATGGCGAATTATTATCAACTATACCCTCCACCACCACCAGAAACATTTTAGGGAGGCCTGAGAGTGGGAGACTGCCTGATAGTACCAGCAGTAGAAGTGGACCAGGCCGACTCATACTTTGCAGGGACAGTATTGGACAAAACTATTACTTTCTTGATTGATACCGGGGCTACTAGATCAATGCTGAAAGTGTCAGAAATGCTAGATACACCACTTTCGGGAATACAGATAACGGCAGTCGGAATGACAGTGCAGTTAGTAAATGAGTGATTTACAAAACCACTGAAACTAGTGGTGGGGCCCATCACTGTACACCATCAGTTAATATTTAACAGGTCATGACCTGTAAACTTTGCAAATGTACTATCTACTGCTCACCATTGGGTTCTTCTTGGAAAGCAGGGCAAATGGGCTATTGCTGTAAGCATGCTTGACATGCGCAGAGCAAGTGATACTGCCAGAATTATGAGATAGAGTACCACACCATGTCTGGGCGCAATACCAGAACGATGTAGGTCAGCTACTAGATTATCCACCGGTGGAGATACAGTTAATGCCAGGGGCACCAATACCTTGTGTCCCCCAGTACAAGATCTCGAAGGAGGGCGAAGAAGGTATAACTCCAATAAATCAGGACCTCCTACAGCAGGGCATATTAAGGGGAATACGATTCAGCCCCTGCAGAGCCCTGATGCTACCTGTGAAAAAGGCTTCCCGGGGCCCAAATGGGGCCCCTATCTACAGATTCACACAGGATTTCTGTGCATTAAACAAACTAGGGATTCCATCGTTCCCTGTGGTGCCCATATCTGCTACTATACAGCCACACATCCCAGCCACAGCCACACACTTCACCATGCTAGACCTCAATGCTGCATTCTTCACTATTCCCCTACACCGTGATTTTTGCTTTTACATTCAAACTAAAGAGATATACTTGGTGTAGGCTCATGCAGGGGTATACAGAATACCCCTCCATTTTAATTAACGCCCTGAAAACAGACCTGAATTCCCTGGAGATACTGGGGGGCTCCACCCTGATCCAATACATTGATGACTAATTGCTAGCTTCACAGACGGCCAGCACAGCGGACACTGTAGCCCTCCTGTGCCACCTGGTGCTGAAGGGCTATAAGGTATCCCCCAAGAAGTTGCAGTCCTGTCTGATGACAGTCAAATACAAAAGGGAACACAAAAGCTTCTGCCTGATAGAATTTCCTCCATTACACATTTTTTCCAACCACCTATGCACCAGGCCTTCTTGGAGGTGGAGGGGTACGGCAGTCACTGGATACAGAACTTTTCCTTGTTTGCCCAGCCCCTACAAGCTTTGACATACAAAGGCCTGCCTGACCCAGTGCCATGGTCCACAACTACAATATAGCATTCTCCACATTAAAACACAAGCTAAAGGTGGCACCGGCACTGGGCCTTCCAGATTACACCAAGGATTTTCACTTTTTCTGCCATGAGAAAGGGGGCTGTTCACTGGGAGTGTTGGCACAGAACCGTGGGTCATTCTACCGCCCAGTGGCCTACTACACTGCCACTGTGGACCCTGTGACTGCAGCCCTGCCGCCTTCCTTGCGAGCAGTGGCCTCTGCAGCCTTAGCTGTGTAACAATCGGAAAATGTTGTCTTGGTGCACCCTTTGATTTTACATGTTCCACATGCCATGGACATGCTGCCAACATCTACTAAAACACAGCACTTAACAAATGCATGTCTCACTAGATATGAATTGACCCTATTAGCACCACACATTGTCATCAAAGGTGCACCACCCTGAATCCTGACTGCCTTTTGCCCACTGATTGATGATGACGACCTAACTACTGATGCTGCTTTTCATGATTGTGTGCCCACTACTGCCAGGCACTCTAAGGTGCAACCATATTTAAGGGACACAGTTTTACCAGATACTGATGGGGACTTTTTTGTGGACAGCTCATGTCTAAGGAATGACATGGGGACTTTGCATGCTTCCTATGCTGTAGCAACATATTGGAGAGGGTGAGATTAACCGCGGTCAAGAGTGCCCAGGCAGCGGAACTAGTGGCATTGATCAGGATTGTAGTTTGGCAGAGGGAAAAATAGTACACATATATACGGATAGCTAGCATGCCTTTGGGGTGTCCCACGACTTCGGGCAGCTGTTGGCAACGAGGGAGTTTTTTACCTCAGCAGGTCAACAAATACAGCATACATCTCTGATTGTTCATTGTCTCCAGTCCTTTTTATTACCAGAGAAGGAGGCAATAGTAAAATGTGCAGCACACACTTCTTCCAAAGACTATGTTTCAAGAGGAAATGCATTCATTGATGGGGATGAGAAGAGAATAGCACTGACTGGTTGTGAGTGTGCTATGGTTCAGATGATGCCAACCAAACAGATAACAACATTTACGGGCGTTAACATTAATTTTGACCCTAAGTGCATTCAAGGAAAGGTATTAAAGGAGGAACTTGAGGAATGGAAAGCAGAGGGATTGTGGACTGGGCCAAATGGGAAAATATGTTTACCTATGTCAATGCTTTCTTCCATGGCTCGACTATTTCTTGTTCCTTCACACGTGGAACGTGATGGTATGATCTGTTTGTTCTTGCAATATTGGTACAATACCAAGCTCCATCAGACAGCAGAATGGCTTTGCAGACAATGTACTGTTTGCGCACAATACAATTAAGGGAAGGGTACACCAAGTGCACCTGTCCACTTTTCACCTCCACATGGGCCCTTTGAAAATTTGAAACTTGATTTCATTGATACGCCTCCTACATACAAGTATAAGTATGTGTTGGTCATCGTGTGCATGTTTAGTAAATGAATTGAGGCATACCAAAGAGCTGTGATGCACAAACTTACGCCATTATCCCATGTTTTGGAGATACAAAACTCCTGAGCTCTGACAATAGACCAGCTTTCATTTTCCATCTGTGATGCTCAATGATGTGAGGGCCTGCAGATCGTGTGTTAAGGCCAAGATGCCTTTGATGAACTCTGGTACTCATAGAAGTAAACAGCTTGTAATGCAAGGCCTGCTTAAGAAACATCACTTGTGACATGCATTGGCTCGCTAGTCCAGCAACAGCCAGCATTAGCCTACCATGCATTATAGAAGAAAGTGCTTGTCCCTGATTGGACAGAGCATACAGCACAATATGTGAGCATCATGCAGTCCACCACAATTTCACGCCTGTGGCACGGCCCACTGTTTGCTTATTGGTTATATGCTTAGTATTTTGTCCTGCTGATCAACAGCACAGGATGCATTTGTTCATGGTAATTGTTAGACTTGGCACCATTGGCGTGGGTCTCCCTTCCATTTTTTGCTGTTGCCTCATCTGTTTTTGCTGGTCTAGATGCTTTGGGCACTTTGCCACTGCTGTTCAGTGCCAAAGTGCAAGTGCTCCCTTTTGTAAATTGATGTAATGGATTAGTCATTCCATGATTGGCTGATTTGATTTACTTGTCAGACCTTAGTACAGTGCACCATGTGTGCCCAGGGCCTGTAAATCAAATGCTGCTGGTGGGCTTGCAACACTGATTGTGCCACCCACAGAAGCAGCTTGTAAAATGTGACTCAGGCCTGCCATTGCAGATCCTGTGTCCAGTCTGGGACTGCCATGTCGACTTGGCAAGTGCACACACTTGCCAGTCCCTAAAGTTTCCCTTTTTTACATGTTAGTCACCCCTAAGGTAGGCCCAAGGTACCCCTGTGGGCAGGGTGCATTGTATGTGAAAGGTAGGACATGCCCTGATGTGTGTGGCATGTCCTGATAGTGAAATACTGCCAATTTCATTTTTCACTATTGCAAGGCTATGTGTTCCCATAGGCCAGAATGGGCAGCTAGTTTATAACATCTTATAAACATAACTGACTCTAGGAGCAAGATAGGAAAATAAAGTTTAGTATGCCTGAACTCAGAATGTTAAAGTGCATCTTTTAGTGTGGGTGATTTTTACATTCTGTGTTTGAAAATACCACTTTTAGAAAGTGGGTATTTTCTTGCCTAACCATCCAGTATGCCTCTGCTAGGTTTGTGTATTGCATGTCTGGCTCGTGAGTGACAGGAGCTGGGAGACGGCAGTGGCTCCCGCAGTCTGATGAGTCAGGGCTGGGCTGAATGAGACCTGGGTTGAATTTAGAGTAGGGGGAGGAGATTTCCTTTCACCTTCCTGGGCCAGGTCTGCTTTCAACAATGCTGTCTCCACCACCTGCCAGGAAGCTGCACCAGTGAGGACAGAACAGGTTTTGGCTGGGTACAGACACTCTCTGCCTTCAGAGAACAAAGAATTTGTGTGTATAAAAAGGGGGACCCAGACCCCAGAATTTTAGATCACTTCTGGGAAATCAAGAGGAACCTTTGCCAAGGAGAAGAACCGGAGAAGCTGAAGGAACATTACTGCCCCTGTGCTGTTTGCTGTTTGGGGTTGACCTGCAGTGGTTACTTGTTGCCAAGGAAAGGAGAAAAGGTGTTGCTGTTTTTGCTGTGTCACCTGCTTGAAGAAGAAGATCTCCAAGGGCTTGAAACTGAGTTTGCCTCCTGTTCTGAAGTCTCAGGAACACAAAGACTTCACCCCTTCTGTCTTCCTGCATCTAGAACTCCTGTTTTAGCTGCTACAGAAGAAAATTGCAACACCGACGACGGCGAGCGACGCCGTAACCTGCCCGAAGCCGTGAGCGCTGCTCCAACTTGCAACATGGGCTCACCGCCCGCTGCCGTGCCACATCGATGCCAGCGAGCGACGCCGTAACCTGCCCGGAGCCGTGGGCGCTGCTCCGACTTGCGACGTGGGCCCGACGCCTGCTGCTGTGCCGCATCGACTCCGAAGCCGACTTCATCATCGCGGAGCCGATCCTCGACGTGGGTGACCACCGAATCCATCAACATCGTGCCATCGTAAGAAACCGTGGTTTCGGCGCCATCGTGACGTCATCTCCCCGACGCAGTAAGGCACCGTCGTCTCGCCTCCCCTGCGCTGCAGTAAGGAACAGAGGCTGCACCTCCCCTGGGGTCGTAAGGAGCCGATGCCACGCAGCGCCTACGAAGCCGCACCTCCCCGACGCCGTAAACTGTCGTTGCTTTCATCATTTCCAAGGTACTGTTCTTTGTGGGTCTGCTTGACTCCGGGCCCGATGCCGCGCACCTCGGGGTCGGCGCCGTACTTTGGGATTTCCACCGGTCACGACGTCGTTATAACTCCAAGTGGAGTTATTTGTTGCTACAAGCTTTATTTGATTGAATAACCTATTTTTAAGGATATCTTGATAACTGTATTGTGGATTTTTGTCGTTTGGTCTTGTTTTGGTTTAGATAAAGATTATTTATTTTTCTAAACTGGTGTGGTGTCCATTTGTAGTGTTTTCACTGTATTACTGTATGTGTTCACAAATGCTTTACACACTGGCTCTGAGATAAGCCTTTCTGCTCGTGCCAAGCTACCAAGGGGGTGAGCAGGGGTTATTTTAGGAGTGTATCCCCCTTTCCCTGACTAGAAGCAAGGGTCCCTATTTGGACAAAGGTGCAAACTATTGCCAACTAGAGACCCCCATTTCTAACAGTAATGAAGAAATATCCTTGTAACTGTATTTTCATTGGTTATGTATTACAACGTCCTTTGCGTTTTACAGAAATAAAAGGCCACAATTCTGCAGTTTGGATACTAGGTTGGCACACCTCCTGCCCTGTGTGCACGTATAGTACATTTTTGCCTTTGAACCTTGACGGAGTCTGTATCTCATTTTATTCAGGTTGCACAAAGGCTCTAGTCAATCTCATGTCATGATTTGCTTGCATTAGTGGCAGGACCTTCATGCACATCGATTGTAGGTTTAATGTGCATCCAAGATTTTCTACAGATTTGTTTAGTTTTTGAACCGCGGGCGGTAAGGTATCCCGAGGCTATTCGGAAACTCAAAAAGGAGGTTGTCACTATAGTGCTGTGGTGGTACCAGGATTTCTGTTTTAGAGCCATTCAGAAAGAGGAAGTACCTTCATCCCATAGAGATCATGGTGCAGACATTCCTTAAGGCTTACCAGAATCTCAGTTGTCCAAGCAAAAATTGATCATCAGTGCACCCTTGGAAAAGTCTAGCAAGTGAGCCAGTGAAAGAATGTAATTGTTGAAAGCAGCGATGATGGGGAGAAACGTGTGAGGCACCCCAGTACATCTTTGTGCTGATGTTGCTTAGATATTCTAGCACACATGCCAGCTCCTCTGAGAGAGCAATGAAGGACATTATTGTAAGGCTATTCCAGAAACCCAGACCATTCTTCGAGTCTTTTCAAAACAATCTTGTGGTCCACAGAATAATAAGTTACAGAGATCAAGGAGAATCATAGTCTGAGACCTCCATTTTCCCATGGAATACTAGCAAGTACTAGCTCTAATACTAGTATGATCTACCACAGAAAGCTCACAATTATCATAAAGGTCAATGGCACACTGATAATCTAACCTATAGGGAGAACCTATGAGCAATTGAAGACATCTTCCTTAACCATTTGCACGTGAGGTGTGAGAGAGCAAAGTTCTAGAATATGTAATATTAGTTAATAATTTTGGTGTGCAAGAGGTTGAGGAAGATCTCTTCAATGTCTCTGAGGTTTCTCCCATTAGGTTAGATCAGTGTGCCATTGACCTTTATGTTAATTCTGAGCTTTCTGCAGTAGATCAGAATACATGCTGCATCACAGTTTTGACCTCTAACATTGTCTTTGACTTGCGTGATGTTGAAAGATTTCAATAAGGTTTTGTACTATTCGTGGTGATATTTTGTAAAGAAAGGGAGGTCATTTTTGCTTGCACATGTTTTCTAACTAGTATGTATTCCTCTGCTATGAGGAATCTGCATGTCTTTTCATTGTGTTTATTTTGAATATGTTCTTTGTGTTTTCTCTCGAACCACATATAGGTACATAATATAGGAGCTTGCTGGAGCATCTTTATAAAACCAGTGGATCGTCACTGTGCTTTTAATGCAAAGGGTTATCCATTGTAGGAAGGTCTGTACTGGAGGGATTTGGAAACTCTTGGTGATCCAGTAGGAGATGGTCTGGTGTCTGGAAGTTCCCAGTAGGAATTGAAAATTGCATTTAAGGTGCCTCATCATGGCAAGAGGCATTCTTGAAAGCAGAAGAGAGCTGGGGGATAACTAGCTGTCATATGTTAAAGTTTGAGGTGGGTAGCCAGGGCAAGGATCTAGGACAGCGTGCAGAGATTGTGAGGCAGGTAAATGTTTTATAAAAGGAGGGAAGCAGGGTACAATAGTTGGTCTCTCTTTGACTGACTCCTGTACACTATAGCTATAGATTGTGTTCAAGGCAATGCACCTTGATTAGGTAAGTCATATTACTAGGCAGGAGATGGTGAGCTTGTAGAAGGTAACTTTATGTGTATATTAGGGAGCTACCTATGGCGATGTTCCCTTACATATGATGAAGCCCTTTTAGTATCCTACTTGGTATCCAAATGTACAGTTAGGCCTGATGTTAGCTATTACAGTCCCATTTTACATGTTTCAATATTTTTAATGTTTGCATGTCACAGTAGCAATGATTTTAATTAATTGAGAAACTAAACTTACTGCATACTGTTTTATGTAGGTAGCACTTACATATGGGTATGGGTTGAAGGACGCATGTAAGTGAGAGACTAGTGTAAATCATGCAGAGAATTATGCTAGCTGGGTAATGGCTACTGATTGGAGGAGCAACCACTCTCCTGAAACTGTGCCTAACTATGCCAAATGGTGCCACACAGGGAGCTGTTTATTATTTTATTTTTTTAATTATTATTGAATTAATTGATCATTCCTTTGAGATGAAATATTTATTGCATTGCTTAAAGCAGAGCAAGGAGAAGTTGCTTGCTAGGGTTCCGGAAATTTTAATTTCTGTGTTTAATCATGAAAGGAATAAGCATTTGCACTGTAATAGGTCTCGCATTCACACGAGTTTGAGCTATTGGCATTGTAAATGACAATGCCTTTTAATTATGTTTTGGGTTTTAAAACCTAAACAAAAGGCATTGTCATTTACAATACTAATAGCTTAAACTCTCGCAAATGTGAGACCTATTGCATTGCAATAAAGGGTCTTCTCGACCTCTTGTTAGATTGTAAATATCAGAGGAAGAGACTGGCCTGCGACGTCTTCAAAGTAGTGATAAATAGTGCAGTGAAGAAGATGTGTAAGTGTTGTAAATTACACAGACCCAAAGTGTGAAGTAAGAGTTACATATGATCCGAGCTATAAACACTAACAAAGCGCTCCAACACCTTTCGCTCTGTGATTACACTGTCGCGGCTCAGGAGGAAGAGCGGGGGGCTATTTTCTGCCCTCTCACTGATTTGAGTGTGCAGGGTGGCATTGCATAATGTCATTGCTATCTTTGGCCTAATAAAAATCACTCCAGCTGTAGTAGGGCCCTGGCTTCACCTCCTGGTGCAGGGTGGGCTGTGCTTTATGGCAGGCATGGAGGGAGGGAGGGATGGTCTTGGCTGCAGCTCTGGCCTCATACAGTGCCCCTGCTATTACTAGTGAGCAAGAGGCGCTGAAGTGGTGGTATTAGTATTGGTGCTGGTGGTATTGGTATTGGTGGTGGTGGTATTGGTGGTGGTGGTATTGGTGGAGGTGCTGGTATTGGTGGTGGTGGTATTGGTGGTGGTGGCATTGGTGGTATTGGTGGTGGTGGTATTGGTGGTGGCATTGGTGGCTGTATTGGTATTGGTAGTGATGGTACTGGTGGTGGTAGAACTGGTATTGCTGGTGGTGGTATTGGTGGGGGGTAATTGTGGTGGTGTTGGTATTGTGGTGGTGGTATTGGTGGTGGCATTGGTATTGGTGGTGGTGGTATTGGTATTGGTGGTATTGGTATTGGTGGTATTGGTGATTGTATTGGTGGTGGTATTCGTGGTGGTGGTAGTATTGGTGGTGGTATTGGTGATGGTAGTATTGGTTGGTGGGGGTGGTATTGGAGGTGGTGGTATTGGTGGTGGTGGCATTGGTGGTGGTATTGGCGGTGGTGGTATTGGTGGTGGTGGTATTGGTGGTGGAAGTGGTGGTATTGGTGGTGGCGGTATTGGTGATGGTGGTGGTGGTGGTGGTATTGGTGGTGGTATTGGTGGTGGCGGTATTAGTGGTGGTATTGGTGGTGGTATTGGTGGTGGTGGTATTGGTGGTGGTATTGATGATATTGGTGGTGGTGGTATTGGTGGTGGTATTGGTGGTGATGGTATTGGTGGTGGTATTGGTGGTGATGGTATTGGTGATGGTATTGGTGGTGGTATTGGTGGTGATGGTATTGGTGGTGGTATTAGTGGTGGTGGTGGTATTGGTGGTGGTATTGGTAATGGTGGTGGTGGTATCGGTGGTGGTGGTACTGGTGGTATTGGTGGTATTGGCGGTGATATTGGTGGTGGTAGTATGGTATTGGTGGTGGTATTGGTGGTGGTGGTATTGGTGGTCGTATTGGTGGTGGTGGTATTGGTGGTGAAGGTGGTGGTATTGGTGGTGAAGGTGGTGGTATTGAGCATGGTGGTGGTATTGAGCGTGGTGGTGGTATTGAAATGAAATTTGTACTTGTAAAGCGCACCCATACCCCCAAAGGGGTGTCCAGGCGCTGTACGCATACCGCTGTGGAACCCTTCCTGGCTTTTCCCTGTGAAATGTCCACTCCTGGGCACCCCCAGGGTGAAGCCAGGCATCCCAGCGCTGTTGGGGCCGTTGTGGAGATTAAGCAAGCTATTGCCCAGAGTTGCAGAGTGGGACCCATGATTAGAATAGGCACCGAGGCGAGAATTATCAGGTCCGAGGAAATTGAGCCCAAGACCCGCTGAGGCGGGAATTGAACCCTGGTCCCGGGCCAGATCTCTGCATCAGGGTCTGCCCGGGACCAGGTCTGCCGTATTGGTGGTGGTGGTGGTATTGGTGGTGCTGGTATTGGTGGTGCTGGTGGTATTGGCGGTGGTATTGGCGGTGGTGGTATTGGTGAAGGTGGTGGTAGCGTGGTGGTGGTATTGAGCGTGGTGGTGGTATTGAGCGTGGTGGTGGTATTGAGCGTGGTTGTGGTGTTGGTGGAGGTGGTATTGGTGGTGGTATTGGCGGTGGTGGTGATGGTATTGGTGGTGGTATTGGTATTGGTTGTGGTGGTATTGGCGGTGGTATTGGTGGTGGTATTGGTGGTGGTATTGGTGGTATTGGTGGTGGTGGTATTGGTGGTGGTGGTATTGGTGGTGGTGGTGGTAGTGGTGGTGGTGGTGGTAGTGGTGGTGGTATTGGTGGTGGTGGTTGTATTGGTGGTGGTGGTTGTATTGGTAGTGGTATTGGTGGTGGTTGTATTGGTGGTTGTATTGGTAGTGGTATTGGTGGTGGTGGTATTACTGGTGGTGGTATTGGTGGTGGTGGTATGGTGGTGGTGGTATTGGTGGTGGTATTGGTGGTGGTGGTATTGGTGGTGGTATTCGTGGTGGTGGTGGTATTGGTGGTGGTGGTATTGGTGGTGGTATTCGTGGTGGTGGTAGTATTAGTGGCGGTGGTATTGGTGATGGTATTGGTGGTGGTATTGGTGGTGTTGGTCTTGAAGGTGGTATTGGTGGTGGTGGTATTGGTGGTGGTGGTGGTAGTGGTGGTGGTATTGGTGGTGGTGGTATTGGTGGTTGTATTGGTAGTGGTATTGGTGGTGGTGGTATTACTGGTGGTGGTATTGGTGGTGGTGGTATTACTGGTGGTGGTATTGGTGGTGGTATTGGAGGTGGTGGTATTGGAGGTGGTGGTATTGGAGGTGGTGGTATTGGTGGTGGTGGTATTGGTGGTGGTGGTATTGGAGGTGGTGGTATTGGTGGTGGTGGTATTGGTGGTGGTGGTATTGGTGGTGGTATTCGTGGTGGTGGTATTGGTGGTGGTATTCGTGGTGGTGTTAGTATTAGTGGTGGTGGTATTGGTGATGGTATTGGTGGTGGTATTGGTGGTGTTGGTCTTGAAGGTGGTATTGGTGGTGGTGGTGGTATTGGTATTGGTGGTGGTGGTATTGGTGGTGGTGGTGGTGGTAGTATTGGTGTTGGTATTGGTGGTGGTGGTGGAGGTGGTGGTATTGGTGTTGGTATTGGTGGTGGAGGTGGTGGTATTGGTGGTGGTGGTATTGGTGGTATTGGTGGTGGTGGTGGTGTTGTTGTTGTTAATAAAACAGGCTTTTGAAAACAACCAGTAAGGTGGCTTTAGTACAGATGACATGTAACACAGAATTATGTGCTACCTGGAATTCACATGACTTAAATCGCTAATCATTTCTAAATCCATTTTACTTGGGGGGTTGAAACAGACACGAGATAATGCCGGGTTAAAGTGATTGAAAGCAGGCGCCCGTGTTACGGGGGTAGCCGTGCTGCTTAAAAAAACACAGGTGGTTTCAGCTGAAGCAGCGTATGTCCGGTCTGCAGTAAAAAACTCAATAAAGTAAATAGTGCGTACAGACTAAATACCAGGTCCCGTGTAACAACTGAAGTAAAGGAGCCAGTAGCCATGGGAGGGTACAAATAAAGACAAGGCCATACTAAGTAGGAACTAACAAGCCTATTAACGAATCCATAGGCAGCATTTACAAAAGACAATGACGCAAGCCAATGAAAAATATGGGAGGAGAATGTGCGCAGCTTCTCTCCCATACTCTAATACAGCAGTCTTGCAGAGCGAACAGCGCATGCGCACTGCTGCTAGGCTCGCGCTAAAAATGGTGCATGTTCCCTATATGAAGAATGCCCCATTTCAGGTAAGCATGGCCAGCTTCTGATCTTTGTCATAAGTGGAGTAAAATGTTTTCTTTTTTTCCCTTAATACCTACCTAATGTGGCTGCTGTTACATTTTGCTAGTTCTTTGTATCGTTTGACTGATCAGGAATGCCTAATGGCTGCAAGAAGAGAGGTCACAATATTTGAGTACTTGCAGCGCCAGCTCTGGTAAAAGAAGGGCCTCCCCTAATAGGATGAAAATAGAAACAAGAGGAACTACAACATTCCAAGATGGTGCCCAGTCTGTCAATGATTTAATTGTGACTAAGGAGAGATTGCAGCGTTCATTCCATGTAAACTGTGTAAAGACGAGATTAGAGGATGAGCCCATCCCTGATTATTACCACAGGTTGCCCTAAAGCTGTGCTACAGCACAATATGGTTCTTCCCATTAAAAAACTCCCGATCATTGAAAAGTATGGAGTACATTGACGTCCAGCTAATATTCAATTGTTTTGTACTGTGAAGTAACTGAAAATAATGATCAATAGGCTAAATAAATATTAATAACTATACCGTAGGAACAACATCATTTAACTGGTTTCCTGAACACTAAATAATGGCCTTAATTGCATTTCTATACATCCGAACAGTAGTTACTGTATTTTGTGATCCATTTCTCTATGTTTCTGAAAGGAAAAACCATATGTGGAAAATAATTTGAAATAATTGAACATTTAGGAAAGTACAGCAGCCCTGTATTATAATTTCATGAGTAGTTGTGGCACTGAGAACAGATATTCAACAATTTTAAGGGACCCACCGGAAAATCTCATTTGTATTAATGTCTCCGCAGGAATTTATGGAAAATCGACATGGAGCTAGACACTTGCAATAATTTAGAATTTAGAGGAGCCTTCCATAAAACTCTATTTCATATTCCTCATGGCGCACTATCTCCTTCAATGCATTCCTTGAGCATTTAAACGACCATATCATAAACTGTCGATGGTGATTTTCAAGGAGATTGAAAGCAAGCCATGTACTCAAGTTAGACGAAGTGCAAATAAAGGAAACATAAAATGATAATACGTGCTGCTTTGCGGGCAGGCGGGCGGAGCTGCTCTGCTCTCGGAGCAAGGCAGGGGAGGAGTGGTTTGCCCACTCCAAAGTGCACATGACTGTTTGGTCGGCCCTCTGGGACTGGCCAAACAGTTATGCGCACTTTCCCTATTCTCCATGCAGGCTGTCTTACAGCCTGCGTGGAGAACATGCCCAGGCCCCCATTCCCTGGCTGAGTGTCGAACCACAACGTTCAGACCAATCACAACCAGCATTGTGATTGGTCAGGGGAGCCTGGCTGTGCTTCCTGTTCCTGGAGTCTGAAGGAGGAGAGCAGGGGCAGATACCGCGGGAATTGACAGCAAGGTAAGTGTTTTTTTTTTTTTTTTAAATGTTTACATTTCACCAGTACATAAAGATTTCAGTGAGAGACAACAGAGAGAGGGAGCTTTAAAGAACCTCAAAAAAGAGGCTGTGTTGCAACGGTGCAGTGAGAAGCTGCCTAATCTGTCTTTATTTGCAGCATTATGTAAGCTCTTGAATGGCCTGTGTAGCATACTGGGTCAAATTCTCAATGTCTCGGCAGAATTGTTACTTCCTGAAAATGCTGGGGTCTTTTCACAAAACTAAAAATACAAGTTTAAACTTGATACTACACCTAGGTGATTCACTTATTCAGAGTATAAATTAACAAATGGGTGTCGGCTTTCATGTCTCCACTGCCTCCAATCATGGATTGGAACCTTCTACAGGATTTACAAGGTCAAATCTACTACTAGTACCTTTCACACATAGAAGGAGATCTCGCCTTTGTGGAGGAGATCTCCCTATGGGAATGAGTAGGCAAAATTATTAAAGATTACTATTCTTTAATAAACAAATATTTTATGGTATGATACAAATGTAAATTCATTCAAAATATTAATGTTTGATATAGAACTAAGGAAATAACATATTATAGCACATTGACTCATCAAATTAAAAATGCAGGTAACAATGAATTAATTTACATGTATTTATATTATGTAAAAATAATATTAAAAAAAAAAAAAATCTACCCTAACCTTTCTTTAATATTGACTTGTTAAAAACTATGGCAGTCGGTCAGACCACCGACCGCCATAGTTTTGGGCAGGAACTGTCTGACAATGCGTCGGTAGTCCCACCCGCCTTATTTGGATATGACCTCCGTGCAGGTGGTTGTATAATGCTTTTTTCTAATGCAGCTTCTGCTGTGGCCCAGGAAAAGGGCCGCAGCACAACCCGCAGTAAAAAAAGGCACTTTTCAAACATATATGTACCATGTGCCAGGCACAATGTGGTGCCTGGCACATGGTGCATGGATGTGTGGGGTGGCACCACATGTGCCCCCCTGGCCACTTAGCAATGCCCCGTGGGGGCCCTGCTTTGGGCCCTCAAAGTCTGTTTCCATCTTTCTTTTCATGGCGGTGGGACCACCATGAAAAGGCAGTTGTAAAGGGACATACTAACCCCTACGGCAGTGCCTACACAGGCACCGCCTCCATTGTAGGGATTAGAGTCCCACCGCCGCCCGATGTGCTCCTTGAGCCTGTCGAAGAGGGCGGTCTTTCCCCCAACATTATCTCTCCGACCACCTGCTTCGTAAAGCACCGGTCGGACCAATGCCTTGGATGACGGGCAGACCGCCAACGGTGGCCTGTCGGGGCGGTCCGCCCGGACATAATAATGGGGGCCTATGTGTTGAATTGATTTAATTGATTTTATTTTTAACATTTTTTTTAATGCAAGTTTAAAGTTAATTTATTTTAGATATCACTGGGGCCGATTCACAGAACTAATCTGAGATAAAATCCTAAACTTGCTACTTTTGGTATTCACAGAAGGCATTTAGTAGTAGTAAAGTTAGGACTCCTAACTTTACTACTACTAAACTGAGACAAAATCCTAACTTTTACGACTTTTGGTATTCACAAAAGGCATTTAGTAGTAGTAAAGTTAGGAGTCCTAACTTTACTACTATGTATTATGCCACCCCTGAGAGGCCATTCAAAATGACACAACAAGTCTGCTACAGCAGCCTGTGTAAGGTGGTGTATGCACCCCTTACTGAGATATAGGTTCCCTATATCTCTCCATATCACTGCACATGTAAACCTATCAGTCACCCCTATGGCAGGCCTTAACAATCCTGAAGGCAGGGTGCTGGGTTTCATGGGAGAGGGTGCCCATGCATGAGCAGAGCCCCTCTGCAGCTTTCGGAATATTCATTCTTGTGTTGTTTGTGATGCAGCCAAACCATATACTAGAGGGAGAAACAAGGCCCCACCAGTACACCCGGTACCAGCTTAACAGAACCCTGGTATCACAAAATGGATGCTGCAGCCACAGACACGAGTCTGCCCTCCTGCTGCTGGACGAAACACCGGCAGGGGAGGCCTGGACAATAGGTTTCCTGTCACATGGAGGTGTGACCACCTCCCAGACAGGCTTTAGTGTATTGGGGATGGGTGGGTGCACTCCAAGAGTGCTTTGAAGTCTGCACTGGGGGCACATTTGGTGTCCCTGTGCATAGTCCAGCTCAAACCGGTTACAGGGGCTACCAGCCCCTGCTCTGGCGCGAAACTGGACAAAGGAAATGGGTGTAGCCACCCCTCTTTCCTGACCTTCCCATAGGTGGGTCCCCAGAGTTTGTCCCACCCCTTCCTTGGGTATAAAGTAGGAACCCCTGACTACAGGACTTTAGATTTACCTGGACGAAACTCTGCTACAGAATCCCAGAACTTCAACTATCTACAAGACGTTGGATGACCGAAGAATCTCCCTTGGAGTAAAGGAGTTACTCCCCTGCTTGGCAGGCACCAAAGACGCATCTGTCCGGTTTGCATCTCCAAAGCTCCTGAGGACTCCGAAGAATTTTGCAACACATGAGGTGGGTTCCTGTGGTCTCTGAGGGCGATCTGTGTGCTCAGCAAGTCTGAGGCCTGTATCCCTTGTGGAGAATGTGCAACCCAAACCCCTGGGCACCACTACTATTTGCAGAAGCATCAGCTTTCCGGCGACCCCCTGAGGCTTAGCTTTGGGTTACTTGTAGCCCTGACCCCGAGCAGTAATTACACTGAAGATTGCTGGCCTACACTCAACGAGTGTTCCGTGGGCTACCATTTTGTGATTCCTCTTGAGGTCCCTTCGCGATCCCTGGTCCGTCGACTGGTGGGTCCCTGTGAAGGCAACACTAAGATTAATTGGGCTTCTCTGGTTGCTCCAGGCATGCCCTGACTCTCCATTGCTTGGGGAGTTCCCCGGACCTTGGTGGTCCGCACCAAAGCATCCTTACTCTTCCTGCGTGGGTTGCTGTTGCCAAGGCTTGTTGTGTTCAATCTGAGCACCAACACGCCAGCACTCGACACCCTTCGTGGGACAGCTCGAATCCGGCTCCTGATTGTCTTCGACGTCTCCTGGACCCCATGGCTGCAGAGTCAAGCTTCACCACTTCGCACCTGAAGCACCCGACATCGGTGGGCATTTGATTGCTCCGCTCCTGGTCACTGGCTAGTGACCAGACTCTGTCCCCTCTGCTTTCAGGTTCTTCACATCTTCGATCCAGGCTTGGATCATACCGGACACTTTTCTTCTTCACGGCAGCAGCACTTTGCAGCAGATCATCATTGAAATCAACGACGATTCCTGACACCATTTGACACCTATGCACCCGGCTTCCCTGGGTGAGGTAACTCGAGTACTCCGGTACTCTCGTGGGTGTTGGCCCTAGAACCCCTTAAGTCTAAAGGGGTTTGCTCAAAGTCCTCTCCTAAGTGTCCTTAATCTCGAAAATTCCAACTGCGACTTTCCTCATAGAATCCTACGGCGTTCGCGTCTGTGTTCCCACACTGCACACGTACCCCGTGGGTCTCCTGTGTCACTACCTTGGGTGGTTCCTTGGGGTCCCAGCGATTCTACGTGCTCTAGGCACTGTGCCTAGTCAAGTCGTGGTTCTTATACCACTTTCTTAATATATGGTTTGGTCCCCCCCCCCCGGGGCCCATTGTATATTGTGCTATTTACTGTCGTTTTAATACTGTGATATTGTGTATCTTGGACTCTAATCTCATAAAGAGGTTAGTAGTGAGTGTTTAGAAATAAATACCTATATTTTATATATACCTGGTGTGGTTCTCCTTTCATTTGGTCATTCAAGAGGTTATAATCTGGTAAACCAAGCTGCTTTACACTCCTTCAAGACTTAGCCTGAAGGTTGCTCTCCATAGCTACCACTAGGATAGCTTTCAATAAAGGTTGTCTTTAAACCTATCATCAATAAGGGTCGTTTGGACTGGTGCAAGGTGCCCACTATAACTAGTGGACAGCATATGCCAGGCCAACTTCTCACATTGGTGTGCAGCAGTGGGATTCAAGCTTGCTATTGCTTTACCAGATAATCTCTTTGAGTGACTAACTGAAAACCACTATAGGTACATAGGTACATGTAAATCAAGTCTAGAATACAGTAAGTTCTACTGAACTTAGAGTTGTGTGTCAAGGGCCTAGCACACCCTTTCTACAACTCAAGAGAGTTTAGTAGGCCCCACTAGAGTAGGTAGGTGCATACACCACACCACACCACACTAGTCATGTCTTCAAAGGCAGAAGCCAGTGGGCCTCTCCAAACTAAGTATGACCAGGTCTCATACCAAGAATTGAGGACTATGTGTGGCTCTAGGAAATTGAAGACAGGGAAAAGCCCAACCACATAATGTGAGAAGTTGGCCTGGTATATGCTGTCCACTAATTATAGTGGGCACCTTGCACCAGTCCAAACAACCCCTTATTGGAGATAGGTTAAAGACAACCTTTATTGAAAGCTATCCTAGTGGTAGCTATGGAGAGCAGCCTTCAGGCTAAGTCTTGAAGGAATGTAAAGCAGCTTGTTTTACCAGTCTATAATCTCATGAGTGACCAAATGAAAGAGGACCACACCAGGTATATATTTAAAATATATGTATTTAGTCTTAAACACACCCCTCTAGTCTCTTTATGAGGCTAGAGTTCGAAGTACATAAGTTACAAGTCGAATATCAACAATAATAGCACAAATACACGTTTGAGCCCTAGGGGCGTACCAAACCATATACCAATAAAGTGGTATAAGAACCACGACTGAGCTAGACACAAGGCCTAGAGCCTGTAGAAGTGCTTGGCCCTCAAGGAACCACCCAAGGTAGTGACACAGGGGACCCACGGGGGACGCGTGCAGTGTGAGAACACAGCCGCGAGCCGCCGTTGACTTCTATGAGGAATGTCGCGGTTGGAGTTTTAAAGAAAAAGGACACTTAGAGGAGGACTTGGAGCAAACCCCTTTAGAACTAGGCTGTTCTAGAGTAAATACCCACGGGAGCACCGGAGTACTCGTGTTACCTCACCCAGAAAAGCCGGGTGCATAGGTGCCTTTCGGGGTCGGGTTTCGTTGTCGTTTTCAATGGCGATCTGCTGCAAAGTGCTGCTGGCGACCAAGTCGAAAGTGTTCGGGTGGATCCAAAGGTGGATCGAAGATCTGAAGAACCTGAAAGCAGAGGGGACAGAGTCTGGGTCACTAGCCAGTGACCAGGAAGGCGATGAGCAGATGCCCACCGATGTCGGGTGCTTCAGGTAGGTTGACGGTCGTCTTGACTCTCCAGCCACGAGGTCCAGGATGCGTCGACGACAACCAGGAGCTGTATTCCAGCTGTCCCATGATGTGTGTCGATTGCTGGGGTGTCGGCGACCGGATTGGACCCAACAAGCCTTGGCAACGGCAAGTCACATGGAAATGGAAGAAGGAGGGTGGTACAGACCAGCAAGGTCTGAGGGACTCACCCAGCAAGGATAAGTCAGGGCACGTCTGGAGCAACCAGAGAAGCCCAAGCAGAAGAAGAGTAGCCTTCAGGAGGGCCCACTAGCCAACAGACTAGCGACTGCGAAGGAGCCTCAAGTGGACACACTTGGAGCTGGCTCACAGGACACTCATGGAGTGGAGGCCAGTGATCTTCGGTGCAGTCGGTGCTGGTGGCGGGGGCTACTTGGAGCCCAAAGCACAACTTCGTGGAAGACCAGAAAGAGGATGCACTTGCAAATGTGCTTGGTGTCCAGGGGTCACGGTTCCACGTTACCCACGACAGCTACGGGCCTCAGCTTTGCTGGGGACTCAGGGCAGCCTCGGGGAAGTCTGGAAATCCACCTCTGGTGATGCAAAGACTTCGGCGTCCGGCGGGAGCTTCGGTGATGCAGACCGGACAATTGCTTCTTTGGTGCCTGCCAAGCAGGGGAGTCACTCCTTGACCCCAATGGAGATTCTTCAGTCCTCTGGTCTTGAGTAGAGCGTTGAAGTTCCAGGATTCAGTTACAGAGTTTCGTCCATGGATATCTAAAGTCCTAAGGACTGGGGTCCCCTACTTATACAAAGTTAGGGGATTGGACATACTCTGGGGACCCACCTATGGGAGGGTCAGGGGAGAGGGGTGGTTACACCCATTTCCCTTTGTCCAGTTTCGCGCCAGAGCAGGGGCAGGTAGCCCCTGCAACCGGTTTGAACTGGCATATGCACAGGGACACCAAATGTGCCCCCAGTGCAGGACTTCAAAGCACCAGTGGGTGCTCCCGCCCAACTCCAATACACACTATCCTGTCTGTGGAGGTGGTTACACCTCCCTTCGACAGGAAACCTATTGTCCAGGCCTCCCCTGCCGGAGTTTCAGTCAGCAGCAGGAGGCCAGACCCGTGTCTGTGGCAGCGGCATCCATTTTGTGATGCCAGGGCTCTGGAAAGAAGTTACCGGGTAGCCCGGTGTGTACATATCTCTCCCTCTAGAAGGGTGGCATGCTACCCCCGCCGCCAGTATTGGCGGGGGGTAGTATTCCAAGATGTTTGACACCAAACACAACATGTTTTGGTGCAGCCAGTCCAAAGTTAGCATTGTACCGTGAGGATATAATGCACTTAAGAGTATATGGTCAGGCTGTACCACAAACAGCATCAGAGGAGGGACTCCTAACGCTGCAGAGGGGCTCGGCTCATGCAGGGGCACCCTCTCACATAAAAACCAAGCACTCTGCCTTCAGGATTGTTAAGGCCTGCCATAGGAGTGACTTATAGGTTTATATGTGTGTGCAATTGTAGTGATATAGGTAGCCTATATCACAGTAAGGAGTGCATGCACCACCTTACCCAGGCTGCAGTAGCAGACCTGTGGTGTCATTTTGGCTGGCCTTCCAGGGGTGGCATAATACATGCTTCAGCCCCTGGCAGGCCTCTGGGGTACCTATGCCCTGGGTACATAGTATACCATATACTAGGGACTTATAAGGGCACTCCAGATTCCAATCAGAGATGTGCCTAAGGCACATGGAAACCATTTTAGAGAGGAAGCAGCTAGGCTGGGGTTCTGATTAGCAGGGCCCCAGCCAGACTAAAGTCGAAAAACAGTGAAGCATTGGCAAAAAGTGGGGGTACCCATGTGAAGCAGATCCTACTCTCCTACACACAACATCTCATAAAGTTGTTGCTTGCAGATTACCTCAGAAAGACCCCAGGGTCTGATGAGGTTAGCAGAATGGGTGGGACAGCAGAAGAGGAAAGGCCAGGTAGTGAACACTACTATGACCCAGACTCTGATGCTGGCCAGGAGGATCAAAATGAATCTAACCTGGAAAATCCAGTTCTTCCTGAAGGTGAGGAAGGAGACCCCAGTGGGGCTCTCTTTACCCCACCTGGAAGGGTTAACAGTTTACCAAGAATATCTAGATCTGCTTCTCTGGAATCTAATCGTTCTGGTACATCTGTAGGGAGCTCTGTTTCTCATAGGACTTCTTCTCATAAAAGGGAGTCCTCTTATGAGAAGAAGTGCCAACTGCTTGAGTTTGAGAAAGCTAAGCTCAGGATCAAGAGAGAGCAATTGGCCTTGGACAGGGAATCCCTGGAGCTTCAGAAATCTTCTAGAAAGTTGGGGCTAGAGCCCCATAGTGGCAGCAACAGTGTCCCTAGAGTTAGAGAACATACTCATGACCATAGGAACCTGAGCAAGATTGTCCCTCCCTACCAGAGTGAGGATGACATCCACAAATGGATAACTGCACTGGAGAGGGCCTGTAAAGTACAGAGGGTCCCTCAGGAGCAGGTGGCAGCAATCTTGTGGCTCTCCTTTGCAGATAAAGGTAGAGGCAAGCTCCTCACTGTTAGAGAAGAGGATGCTGATAATTACAAAGTCCTGAAGAGTGCTCTGATTGATGGGTTTGGCCTAACCAATGAACAATACAGGTTAAAGTTCAGAGACACCCAAAAGGCACAGACTCAGGACTGGGTTGACTTTGTAGATTGTGCTACTAAGGCTCTGGAAGGTTGGATACATGGCAGCAAGGTGCATGAATTTTTAGGATTGTACAATTTGATTATGAGGGAGCAGATCCTTAATAATTGTCAAAACCAGCTTTTACACCAGTACCTGGTGGACTCTGATCTGACCTCTCCCCAAGAATTGGGAAAGAAGGCAGACAAATGGGTCAGAACCAGAGTAAAGCCAAAGAATCAGGGTGGTGACCAGAAGAAAGATTCTTCCAAGACCCAAGAGAAAGGTGGGGATAAATCAAAAGACAAGTCCCCTACAGGGCCCCAAAAGCCCTCTTCTGGGGGTGGGTCCCAAACTCCTTCCTCCCCTGAAAAGAAACCTTTTTGCCATGTTTGTAAAAAGCCTGGCCACTGGAAAAATTATCCCAGTTGCCCTGGGGTTGGCAATAACGAAAATGTTCCTCCCAGCAATACTACCACTCGGCCTGGTACTACAAGTATTAATCCCTCAGTTGGTGGTAGTGCACCCACAAAAGTTAGGTGCATTCTCATGGGGAACAGAGGTGGACCATAATTTAGAAAGGTCCCCCTCACAGGCCTCCTTAGTCTGTGATGGTGGCATGGGATTTGCCACTTTTACTATGAGTCCCAATACCTTGGGCAAGTACAGACAGGAGCCCTTAATCAATGGACAGAAGGCTGTGGCATTCAGGGACACAGGGACTAGTGTCACCATGGTGACAGGGAAACTAGTCCCCCCTCAACAGCTTTTACCTGAGTTCAAGTACCAGGTGACCAACATTGATGGTATCAGAACAGATCATCCCATGGCCATAGTCAATCTCAGCTGGGGAGGGGTCACTGGCCCAAAGAGAGTGGCAGTGTCCCCAAACTTGCCTGTAGATCACCTGTTGGGCAATGATCTGGAAGTTTCAGCCTGGGCTGAAGTTGAATACCAGGCCCATTTGAAAATGTTGGGCCTCTCTGAGAAGGTTGGTGGGGATGTTAGGGCCTTAGCCCCATCCCAGGGAAATTTTGGAGAAGTGGAGCCTGAAAGAATGGCCCACTCTACTCCACAAGAGAGCAGAGGGGTTGAAGAAAAGTCTTCTTCCCCCTCAGACAATAGGTAAGGGTCAGCTTCCTCAGGGAACTGATCCTACCCCTAGTGAAGGAACTGCCCCAGAGGTTGTCAGGCCTGGCCTGGCAACACGCCTGATGGCAGGGGACCCTTCCAAGGTGGTACCCAGTCTGGAGCAGGTAGCCTGCCCCTCTCTACCCTCCCTCTGTCAGCCCAGGGCTGCAGAGGTCAGGGAGGTCAGTGGACCCCTAAGGGCACCCGGTCCAGAGGAACCCCCTCATCCACAGATTAGGGGCACCCAGTCTAGTAGCCCTAGCTAGGGGAATATTCCTCAGCACACTGAGGGATCCCTCTTACCATTGTGTAGGGACCTCCCCCAGATGGACTCTGTTGGGCAAAGGCAAACCTGAGACCAAGTGGTTCCAAACCTACCATGTCCCTCCATTGTTCCAACCAAAGGGACCCAACCCCCAGCTGTAGGCTGCCAGAGGTTGACCCTTAGGGCCAGATACAACTCAGTCATGGAAAGAAAGGCCTCCATGGTGACCAGTGATCTGAGGAAGCTGAGACCAACTTTATTAGGGCCTCACTTCTCCACTCAGACACCCCACCAGCCTTTTACTTTGCCAAAACACACTACAGGTAGTAATTCCAAATGGTGGAGATCCTCCCATACCATTGGGGTTAGGAATTGCTTAGTGGACCATAAGACAGGGGTAACCATGCTAGTGCAGGTTCTTCCTTATATGGCCACTTAGTCAATAAAGGCTCAACTGGGCAAGGTTAGCCTTATCTCCTTTCGTTTGGGGGGGGGTTATGTAGGAAGGTGGAATCTGACTGCATGGTTGCCCCCACTTTGTTTCTGGTGTTTTGCTGGTTTTTGACTTAGTTTGGCTGGGATCCTGCTATTCAGGACCCCAGCCTATCTGCTTTCCCCTTTAAATTGATTGCATGTACCTTAGGTACACTCCAGATTGGATTCTGGGGTACCCTTATAAGTCCCTAGTATATGGTATACTATGTACCCAGGGCATAGGTATCCCAGAGGCCTCCCATGGGCTGCAGCATGTATTATGCCACCCCTGAGAGGCCATTCAAAATGACACAAGTCTGCTACAGCAGCCTGTGTAAGGTGGTGTATGCACCCCTTACTGAGATATAGGTTCCCTATATCTCTCCATATCACTGCACATGCAAACCTATCAGTCACCCCTATGGCAGGCCTTAACAATCCTGAAGGCAGGGTGCTGGGTTTCATGTGAGAGGGTGGCCATGCATGAGCAGAGCCCCTCTGCAGCTTTCGGAATCTTCATTCCGGAGTTGTTTGTGATGCAGCCAAACCATATACTCTTAAGTGCATTATGACCTCGCGGTAAATGCTAACTTGAGAATGGCTGCATTGAAACATGTCGTGTTTTGGTGTCAAACACCTTGGAATCCTACCTCCATCCCAGTAACTGGGGTGGGAGGTATGATCCCACCCTACTAGAGGGAGAAACATGGCCCCACCGGTACACCCGGTACCAGCTTAACGGAACCCTGGCATCACAAAATGGATGCTGCAGCCACAGACACGAGTCTGCTCTCCTGCTGCTGGACGAAACTCCGGCAGGGGAGGCCTGGACAATAGGTTTCCTGTCACAGGGAGGTGTGACCACCTCCCAGACAGGCTTTAGTGTATTGGGGCTGGGTGGGTGCACTCCAAGAGTGCTTTGAAGTCTGCACTGGGGGCACATTTGGTGTCCCTGTGCATAGTCCAGCTCAAACCGGTTACAGGGGCTACCAACCCCTGCTCTGGCGTGAAACTGGACAAAGGAAATGGGTGTAGCCACCCCTCTTTCCTGACCCTCCCATAGGTGGGTCCCCAGAGTTTGTCCCACCCCTTCCTTGGGTATAAAGTAGGAACCCCTGACTACAGGACTTTAGATTTACCTGGACGAAACTCTGCTACAGAATCCCAGAACTTCAACTATCTACACGACGTTGGATGACCGAAGAATCTCCCTTGGAGTAAAGGAGTTACTCCCCTGCTTGGCAGGCACCAAAGATGCATCTGTCCGGTTTGCATCTCCAAAGCTTCTGAGGACTCTGAAGAATTTTGCAACACAGGAGGTGGGTTCCTGTGGTCTCTGAGGGCAATCTGTGTGCTCAGCAAGTCTGAGGTCTGTATCCCTCGTGGAGTCCGTGCAACCCGAACCCCTGGGAACCGTGACTATTTGCAGAAGCATCAGCTTTCCGGCAACCCCCGAGGCTGAGCTTTGGGTTACTTGTAGACCTGACCCCGAGCAGTAATTACACTGAAGATTGCTGGCCTACACTCAACGAGTGTTCCGTGGGCCGCCATTTTGTGATTCCCCTTGAGGTCCCGTCGCGATCCCTGGTCTGTCGACTGGTGGGTCCCTGTGAAAGCAACACTAAGATTAATTGGGCTTCTCTGGTTGCTCCAGATGTGCACTGACTCGCCATTGCTTGGGGAGTCCCCCGGACCATGCTGGTCCGCACCAAAGCATCTTTACTCTTCCTGCGTGGGTTGCTGTTTCCAAGACTTGTTGTGTTCAATCCCAGCGCCGACACCCCAGCACTCGACACCCTTTGTGTCACAAAGGGACAGCTCGAATCCGGCTCCTGGTTGTCCTCGACGACTCCTGGACCCCGTAGCTGCAGAGTCAAGCTTCACCTCTTCGCACCTGAAGCACCGGACATCGGTGGGCATTTGATTGCTCCGCTCCTGGTCACTGGCTAGTGACCCAGACTCTGTCCCCTCTGCTTTCAGGTTCTTCACATCTTCGATCCAGGCTTGGATCATCCCGGACACTTTTCTTCTTCACGGCAGCAGCACTTTGCAGCAGATCACCATTGAAATCAACGACTATTCCTGACACCATTTGACACCTATGCACCCGGCTTCCCTGGGTGAGGTAACTCGAGTACTCCGGTACTCTCGTGGGTGTTGGCCCTAGAACCCCTTAAGTCTAAAGGGGTTTGCTCAAAGTCCTCTCCTAAGTGTCCTTAATCTCTAAAATTCCAACCGCGACTTTCCTCATAGAATCCTACGGCGTTCGCGTCTGTGTTCCCACACTGCACACGTCCCCCGTGGGTCTCCTGTGTCACTACCTTGGGTGGTTCCTTTGGGTCCCAGCGATTATACGTGCTCTAGGCACTGTGTCTAGTCAAGTCGTGGTTCTTATACCACTTTCTTAATGTATGGTTTGGTCCCCCCTGGGGCCCATTGTATATTGTGCTATTTACTGTCATTTTAATACTGTGATATTGTGTATCTTGGACTCTAATCTCATAAAGCGGTTAGTAGTGAGTGTTTAGAAATAAATACTTATATTTTATATATACCTGGTGTGGTTCTCCTTTCATTTGGTCATTCAAGAGGTTATAATCTGGTAAACCAAGCTGCTTTACACTCCTTCAAGACTTAGCCTGAAGGCTGCTCTCCATAGCTACCACTAGGATAGCTTTCAATAAAGGTTGTCTTTAAACCTATCATCAATAAGTCGTTTGGACTGGTGCAAGGTGTCCACTATAACTAGTGGACAGCATATGCCAGGCCAACTTCTCACAAGCATCTTCCTGGGGTCCTTGCGATTTGAGTTCAGCCTGAAAGAGTTCCTAAGTATTCTCTCTATTTTCACTTCTAGATTAAAGTCAGTGTGTCCTTCAGTAACCCCTGCCTGACCAGGGATATTATGAAGCCTTTAAATGACTCCCCTCTATTTCTTCAGGTGCATTTAATCTTAAATTATTCCAACTAGGATGGTTCTCCATCCTCTCTAAGTCATCCCTCAGAGACTGGCTTTGAAGCTTCATCTGACTAATGTCTCTAGTATTCCTTTCCAGATCTTGATTTATCCTGTCTATTAACTCTTCTGAAAATGTTGTTCTTTCTGTGACATCATCTCATTTTTTTCCAGGGTTTGACATGTGTCCTATATCCCTTACTTGTTTGTCTTGGATATTTCAAATCTATTATTAGAAGCATAGTAGCAGTCCAACCCTGGACTGCTACTTTGATGCCTCTTCATACTCCGTGGTAGAATTAATTGCCCATAAGGGTCAGTGCTCTTATGTGCCATAATTTAAAGTTCAGTGAGGGGGTAACTTTAGGAATTGCAGGGTCTTTATTAGCCCCTCTTCTCACCCCCTTCTTTACTCTCACCCCCTTCTTTACTCTCACCCTAATGAGGGACTGTTTCCTTGAAAGTGGGGATTTAGAGGGAATGTTCTCTCCAGTAGTCCCTCCTTTTGCTGATCTTATCACTAATGATTTAGAGTTGGATTTAATATGGCTGTGTACCCTATTCTCTGCCTTCTCTTTAGCATGAGTTTGTTTTATCAGATGAGTAGGTAGTGAGTACCTGCTGCGCCCATCTCCTTGAGTTTCAGCCTCCATGTTGTTCTGATCCTTACTGAGTTTTCTACGTTTACTAATACCCCAAGTTTCTTACTAAGCTTGCATTTTCCTGCCTCCCAGCAAAACAGATACAACTAGGAATTATATCAAAGAGCTTGTTGTAGATGAAGTTGAAAACATATTAAATAAACCATAGGATCTAGAAGATTGCATGCTTAATATGTTTAGCTCCCTATACACATAAACTAATACTCCTGCGCTCTCCAAATTGAGAACATAGCTAAAGGACAGGCATCCCAGTCTTCTCAGAAGAAAGGAAGCAAAGGATATCAGAACAGATCACAAAAGAAGAAATCCACACAAAAAAATTAAAAAGCCAGAAATGGAAAGGCAGCAGTACCAGATAGTAGTCCAATAGAACAGTATATGATGTTAGAAGAGCTTATAGTTCCTATCTGGATGAACCTGTTCAATTCAATATACCTAAATCATTCACAGATAGAAGCCACCTGGAAAAAACCCACAACAGTTCTGATACTAGGGGTGGGCAGAACTTGCAGAGTTTCACTCCGCGGAATTGCACGGAGTTACATAAAAACTCTGTAAGATTCTGCGGAACTCCAGGAGCGGGCAGAATCGTCATGTTGTGCTGATTTTGAGCAGCGGGAACTTGTTCCACGCTGCAAAATCAGCACGAATGGCACCATGCTTTGTGCCAGATGGCGCTGCTTCTTTGCTGCTGCTTGAATAGATTTTCTTAGCACCTGAAAATTGTGCTATGGGATGCCAATTCTCACTCATGCTTGCCAACTTAACGTTGAGGAGCTGCATGTGAAGAAAACTCTGCCATGCACCCAGTGGGTGGAGGTTTGCTGGAACTCCGCATTACAAGCATAAAGACCAGTGGGCAAAACTCCACAAACTCTGCTGGTGGAGCGGAATTTATCACCCACCCCTACCTGATCCAAAACCTGCCAAAGACCTAAAGAGAGTGAGCTCATGCAACCCGATATCATATTTAAATAGTGACTTACAAAATCTTTTCTGGGATTTTAGCAAAAAGGCTTGCCAAAATAGCTCCTCTACTTATTCATATCGACCAAAAAAGTTTTGTTCTAAGAAAGCGAGATACAAGACCTCACCCATTTTCTTATGTGCTCTGTAGACCTGACAAGCACTTATTCTAGCCACTTAGCTACAGTCACAATAGTTGCCACTAAAGCATTTGAAAAAGTAAATTGGGTATACCTTTTGATGGTGCTGTTAGCCTTCAGCTTCAGTCCAGAATGTATAAACACACTACAAAATCTTTACGACCACTTTTTGGTGCAAATCTTGGTAAATGGGAACTTAACACGGAAAATCAATATTACAAGATGGAAAAGGCAAGGGTGCCCGCTTTCTCCACAACTCTTTGACATCTCCATTGAGACACTTGCACAGGCCCTCAGGTCGGCCAACCAGATTATGTACCTCACCTTCCCTGGTCCAATAAACAAGATTGCCTTATATGCTCACAATCTAGCTGACAATTAATTGTATACACAGAAGACCCTAGTTAGACAATTCCCCAGTTACGAGATTTAACTGAAGAGTTTAAAGCATTCTCAGAGTGCCAGGTTAATAAATCCAAATCTGAGATAAGATGTTGGAATCTAAAATATATGGAAAGGAAAGTCAAATCCGAGATCAAACACTTGGGTATCTTTACCTGTAGATACCTTACTGAATAAAGGCAAAAATCGCCTATAAACAATCAATGGTCAAACGAACCTTGTCAAAATGTTTATTCCCCCGAAACTGACTTACTTGTTCAACACAATTCCACTTATGTTTCCTACAAATAGTATTTAAAGCATTTCAAGGTGAGATGAGCAGCTTTATCTAGTCCTCCAAAGGAGATAGGAGATCATGGAAGAACTTAAGATGGAAGCTAAATAAGGATGGTCTCGCACTCCAGGACGTTCAGCTCTACTGTTATGCATTCAAGTTTATAAACTGTAGGACCCAACTTGCAAGCCCAGACAATTCGACTCAGGGAAGACTAGTTACTGCCATGACAAAAAATCAGGACAAGATGGCTTTTTGCAAAAATGTGTCACTTATAAATTATTTAAAATGTCTGCTTAAATGTGTTGTTGTGTTACTTTCAGGCAAATTGGAAACCAAATCAAAAAGAACATTTCATACAGGTTGGTGTCAATTTTGTGATGCAAAACCGGTGCAAAATGTTTGTTAATCTGGGCCCAAGAATCAGATGTGCAAGGGACGTGCCTGACAGAACCGATTGACATCTGGCAGTGACATGAAGACAAAAAAAAACTTACAGCACAGTTAGCCTGATTTGTAAATCCATGTTTCCTATTCAGGAAATGTTTCCACCCATAAATCAATTTAGTCCCACAGTCAGTCTACTCCTTTGGATGGGGTGTGGGAGCGGAAGTCCGAACTGTGAAAGTCCTGGAAGTTTGTGCAAAACAAGAGATTGATGTTTGTGCACCATTTTCCGACCACTTTCTACACTAAAATGGTTGGCGATTCACCATTGACATGAGCGTGTAAAATCCCTTTCCAGTGCGAGGGGGCGAGAATACTCCCCGAAATCGGTAGGTGTGTAAAGGAAGTTGTTTCTCCATTTGGAAAAATATCTGCCCCTTGGAAAAATGTTTAGCAAGTCCATTTTAGTTGCTCTGAGTTTTATGAGTGTGAGAACATATGCGTGTATATTCTCGCATGTAAAAATGAGCTCGCCATCATTTTCCAAGCTTATATATGGAAAGTGGCTCATTGGGTGAGTGTGGCACAGACTGGGACTGTGCACCATACTTCAATCAAAATGGTGTTTCCTCGGTGCAGCAACAACCTTGCTCCAGGATTGGGGAAAGTTCAATGTTGAAAGATTGACTTGCAGTTGAAACCATCTGTCCATCTTTCCATCTTTCATGCAGAAGTCCTAGCTGGGCTTTAAGTAGGGGGAATTGGCATCTCCACAGCTGGGTGCAATCAGGGCAAGCTTTAGAGCGGTGCGACTGGTGCAGCCGCACTGGGCACTGACCTGGAGGGTGGCCACTGACCTCAGTGGGACCGCTGTGTTTAACAATAGCTTACAATTTAAAAGCACCTGCTGCAGAGTTCCTTGTACACCCAGCTTTCAGGCAGCAATAAAAATGTCAAGACAACTCTTGTGATTAATGCTCCTGCTAGAGAGAGAGACTGGAGAGTTGTCCACTGGCAGTTTTGACTCGCCATAAAGAAGCGTGGGGGGTAATATGCCTTCTGCAAAGTACATATCTATATTTTATTTGGGTAGGTGAGTGGATTAGTAAAACCTGCCTTTACCAGCAGGTCTATGTAGAGATGAGGGGCACTTTCGCCGGGTGGTAGTGAGGAATCCGAGGAGGAGGTCATGGGAGGGGGGCGCCAACAAGGATGTTGCACCAGGCACCTCCAGCTCTAAAGCTGGCCCTGGGCGCAATGTTTGACATCATCCATATGGGACCCCTGTTCACTCTACTAATTAGTGCTTTGGCTTTCTTATACCGTCTACGGGGCACACAGCCAGTATGCTTCCTGATATCTGGCTTGGCACTCGGTCTCCCTATCAGTAGTATGGCACAGGTGGAAGGGCAAAGATGGTCCTTAATTTGAATGAGGTCACATCTACATGCAAATGAGTGAACACCCCCTTGACATAGTGCAGTTGCAAAATGTGCAAATGCACTTCTGTTCTACAAGTCACAGCGTTTTATTTCTTGTGAATCCATCAGTTTTGTCCTGTAGAGAAGTAGGCTTTTACTGCAGTTACCCCCCCACACACTTTTTGCCCCTTTTTTAGCTACTAAATGGTGATTTTATTTTTGACTCCGACAGTGTACTGAGGCCTTCTAACCAGACATCAGTGCCAGTGCTCCTTCCCTAAAACAAGGTGTGATCGAATCGTGCTACAATTGGCAAACCACCCCTGTAAGTCCCTAGTAAATGCTACTCCAGGTACCTAGGTCAGGCATACTAAAGAGAGCCCCTAAGGGCTGCAGCATATCTATGCCACCCTAAGGGTCCCATATACAAATTCTATACAGACTGCCATTGCAGGTTGTGTGACGGTGCAAACCATGAGTGAAAACATGACATGACACACTCCTGTGTGTCAAGCCAAAGTCACTGCATCTAATATATGTAAGTCACCCCTCAAATTTTGAAAGTGTGAAAATGAATGGGTGCTCAATTGATAGTTCGGAATCATTCCACCACAATAACTGAGTTCTAACTATACTCAGCGTTATTACATTGTTTACACATTCTATAAACTGCCACTACTAGCTATAAGTTTAAGGAGTTGTAATTCGGTGGAATGGTTATTCACAGTGGATCCAAGGGGCCTGAATTGTAAAGTAAGGTAAAATACTTCCCCTGGCCACATTGAGGCATCTCATCCTGTTGAGCTTCAGGTTTCTTTTATTACATGAATATAAGCATTCCAAAATGCTTTGTGCATTTTCCAGCACAGTTTTCAAATAAGTTGGCTACAAAGGCAAAGGCCTTGAAGACAATACTTTGATGGCGTGCTAAACAGGTCCAATCTCCCCAGTGGGTATGGGGGATCATCACCCCATTTAAAAATAGTCACAAAGTAGCATTTTCAGCCCAATTCCCATAAAACGGATACATCCTCCTAATCTTTTAACAATGCATGCAGCATCTTTCAAAATATCTACATTTCACCTACTTTCACTTTTTCAATCCGCCCCTTTCAAGTGGATTCTCATATATAAATATTGCAACTAAGAATCTATTTAAAGTAATTGGGTTGGGAAATGTACATTTTTACTAATCTCATGCTCTCAGTCAGTTAATAGCAGTATTATCCCTCTGCAAATCCAGATTTCAAACGCTCAAACACTACAGCTATTACTCTGTTGCAGAGGATGCACAGATTCAGAAAGGAGAAATATCATACTATGCAATTTTTTTGGTTCTCAACTCTAATAGCACATTTAATGGAAATGTCATAGAAATCTTTATTAGTGTAGATGATGAATTACTTTTACCTGATTCATTAAATAAAATCCACAGCAACAAGTGCAGCGTGGCACTAAAGAAATACCATCAGCAGAAAGCGTCTTTGAATCAACATGAATTATCTCCCAAATATTATGTTCAAAATTATCTAAGAAATGCAATGATTTTCCCTAAACATCAGATTGATATTTTCTAAAAAATATACAGACTTTGTTTTCAAATACCAGGTTTTCTTTTTGGGTAAAAAAAGCACAATTTCCCCACACAACAGTGTAGGATTTATTGAAAATTGCACTTCTGTTCTACAAGTCACAGCGTTTTATTTCTTGTGAATCCATCAGGTTTGTCCTGTAGAGAAGTAGGCTTTTACTGCAGTTACCCCCCCCACACACTTTTTGCCCCTTTTTTAGCTACTAAATGGTGATTTTATTTTTGACTCCGACAGTGTACTGAGGCCTTCTAACCAGACATCAGTGCCAGTGCTCCTTCCCTAAAACAAGGTGTGATCGAATCGTGCTACAATTGGCAAACCACCCCTGTAAGTCCCTAGTAAATGCTACTCCAGGTACCTAGGTCAGGCATACTAAAGAGAGCCCCTAAGGGCTGCAGCATATCTATGCCACCCTAAGGGTCCCATATACAAATTCTATACAGACTGCCATTGCAGGTTGTGTGACGGTGCAAACCATGAGTGAAAACATGACATGACACACTCCTGTGTGTCAAGCCAAAGTCACTGCATCTAATATATGTAAGTCACCCCTCAAACAAGCCTTTGAACGCCAAGGCAGGATGCATTATATATTTATGTGAGAACATATCTGCATGAGCAGATATGCCACTGTGATGTCTAGTTCAAAATTCTGGTCAGAACGAGTTCCCCAGCTACATGATTGCGTCATTGAAAATAAGGATGTTTGGTATCAAACATCTCATTTGAATAAACCCCCACTGATGCCAGTGTTGTAATTATTAATATATGCACCCAGAGGGCACCTTAGAGGTGCCTCCTGAAAACCCACCAGCTACTGGTGTGCTGACTGACTGGTTTTGCCCTCCAAGAGTGAGGGCCTTTGCTCTCAGGAGGTCATAAACAAAGGCTGCTTGGGCAAAGGCTGTTCACACCCCTCCCACATGATGACCTGCAGATTAGCCTTCCAAGGCAGGGGAGCTTCAAAGAACCCACTGCCTTTGGAATGCAAATCTGGCTTTTTTTACAGGAGAGGAAGCTGACCGCCTTTGTTCAAAGCCTTTGGCATCATAACGGGTGGGAAAATTTGCTATGCTGGAGGCTCATTGCACTGCCAGGCTGGACACACCTCTAGGGTGACCGGCTGAAAGTGAACACAAATTTAGAAATTCCATCATATTGTGTTTGGTGGAATTTGGAATTCTGAGATAGGGTGATGCCCACTTCCCAAAGGAAGTGGTCATCTAGGGGGTGTAGTGACTCCAGTAGTAAGTAGCCCATTGTCTACTACCGCTCACTCCCCTTAACAGCCCTAAATTGAGTATTTAGGGAACTTCCTAATACCAGGGCTGCAGATTTCTATGGACCAAAAGAAGAAGACTGCTTGCCCAAGAACCGAGGAACACAACTGACTTGGAGCCAACATTGCTAGCCTGCCTGCTGCACCCGACCCTCGTGGAACAACTGACTCATCCTGTCACTATGCAGACCTCTAGAAACCTGGAGGGCTGCCAGTGCTTTGCAAATTGCTAAAGAAAGGTCCTTGGAGTAGAGGAGCTGCTCCCCTGCAGTCGCAGGCACCAAAAACGCAAGGTGCGGTCCACCGAGTTGCCACTCTCTGGCCAGCCCTATGTAACAGCTTCTCAGGAAGAGGACTCTGTGCTCCTGAAGGTCAGATCTGTCCTCTCACTGAGTGAGTGGACACCAGGACCAACTGGAGCCACATAGGACTGATACACAGGGGAACTGGACCACTTGCAGAAGCCAAGGCTTTTTCTGCCCAGTCCGGACATCAACACTGAGGAAGATCAACCTGCACATCAAGGGACTTCAGGGACAGTGAGACCCACTTCATGAGTGGCCCAGCTGTACTGTTTGTCCCAAAAATAGGGACCCCCTGTAACTCATGAACGTTCCTAGGATAGGGAAAATGTAATTGACAATATAGATTCACTAGGCAACAAGACGGTCAAATACTGATATAATCAGACCTAAGGTAGAAACATGATGAAAGAACAACTTAATGTACCAATCAGAAATAGAAATGTATCTCCTTTTATTATTTATACAAAATATTTAAAAAGATGGCAAAGTATCATCTAACATTCTTAAACATTTAATAACAACAAATGAATATGTTGCTAGCTATTACCGCGGACTAGAGGCTTAGGGGTAATAATGTACCATTAGGGTGGTCTTAAGAGCCTAAACAACAGTTGCTGTACAGTACAATATTCATTACAATGTGATGGGTTTCATAAAACATAGACACAATGTCAACATAAACATACTTTGCCACACTGAAAAAACAAAATGATGTATAAGAACATGTATTCAAATAGAAAAAATGTGGAGCCGATTCTTGAAGGTACCGTCGCACGTTTCGGCGAGCGTGTCGCCTTCGTCAGGAAACCACATTTAAAGTATTGTCTAGGCAGAAAGAAATGGGAAGTGAATTACTTCCTGCAACTGCCTAGAACACATATGGTGGTCCAAGTTTGAGCTGTTAGCATACTAAGTACTTGATCATTTAGGACGGAATCCGCGTTTTTGGAAACTGTCCCTTCAAGTTAGAATTATAATGGCTGACAATTCTAGTCACCAAATGCTTCGGGTCGGGCTTTTTGTAAGCCATCAACTGTATGTGGTACTCATGCATGCAATCGTCATTCTAGAGTGGAGACTTAGAAGGACTTATCGTCGTGAAGCCAAGGCAGGGACCTGTCCTTGGTTCAGCCAGTAACGTTCAAAGTATAATACTGGAAACTCCAGCTGTACTGTTGGCCCCTCTTCTGCAAGACCAAGACGTGAGTCTGTGACCGCTATCACCCGACGCCTCAAAGCACCTATGCACCTATGCTCCACAGCTCAAGTCCAAGGGAAGTGATGTGCCAACGGGGTCCCCAGACCCACAAGAGCCAGGCTCATGCTTGGGTTTGCCCAGACTGGACTTCCAGTTGCTGCCTGCAGCCTCTTTCTGCAGGCCCCCTCCAACTGCGAGAGACTCCTGCACCGGAATCGGACATCAAAAGATACCACTGCACCTGAGCCCAACAGCCCGAGGAGAAGTGGACTAAAGGCATCCTCACATCTCTGAGGATCTCAAGGGTCAAGCCCCCCTGTGGGTTCCCCCAGACTGCTCTCCCAGTCCCTGCTTGCCGCCTCTTTGTAACCGGACCGTTCTCAGATAAGTGAATGGGACACCCGACGCCATGACACACCTCTGCACCTGGGTGCCCCAGAGTTTTTCTGAGGTGACCCATTGGTGTGGCCTTGGACCTTGACATACAGTCACCTTAAGTCCTGATGAACAGTCTCTTCTGTCGCTGCTAAGGGACCGAATGCAATACATATTTTTTCCTTCATGAGTTAACATTACCGATCCAGAAATTGCAGTGTGTTCATTTTTGAAAACTGTCAAAATTCATAACTCAAAAAGTACTTACCTGATTCAGATGATCTTGGTTTCTAAATTTATATAAAAGTACGTGTTATTTTCATAAATTGGTGCTGGATTTCTTTATTCAGTGTGTGTCTCATTTACGTCATATGTGTGTGTAATAAAAGCTTAGCACTACCCTGTAATATGCCTAACTGCTCGCCCACACTAACACAAGAGAGAGCATTTGGGGTACAATTTGTGCCTTTGGGGTTTTCCTGGACTCTCTACATGGTGGACCTTATTTTGGTGCACTATATAGAGAGCCAGCTTCCTACAGGTCCCTGAATACCTTCAAATGCATGCATGCTCCGCTGCCCACACGGACAGAATCTACCTCATAGGCAAGTATCACAATCAGATGCCAGGGATGCAAATTATTTGCTACTGCTATCATCAGATGTTGGGGGTGCCCATATTATGCAAAATACTCAACCAGAAGCCAAAGTTGGCCACTACATCTCATGGTTACTGTTAGAACTGGGGGTCTCTAGTTGGCAATGGTTTGCACCTTTGTCCAAATAGGGACCCTTGCTTCTAGTCAGGGTACGGGGCTACACTCCTAAAATAACCCCTGCTCAACCCTGTGGTAGCTTGGCATGAGCAGGCAGGCTTATCTAAGAGGCAGTGTGTAAAGCATTTGTGAACACATACAGTAATACAGTGAAAACACTACAGATGGACACCACACAGGTTTTATAAAAATAAGTATTCTTTATATAGACTTTACACAAGACCCAAACGACAAAAATCCACAATACTGTAATCAAAAATAGACTTAAAAATGGTAGAAATTGCTTAGTTCAAAGTTGATGGTAAATGCAACACGTTTCTCACAAAGTACCTTAAATGTGTAACGCAAAACAAACAAAAGGGTCGCAGGAAGGGTGATGCGTTGGTTCCTTGCTTCGGGGGAGGCGATGCTTCTGTTCCTCAGTGCTTGCGCAAAGTAGGCGATGCGTCTGTTCCTTACCGGAGAGGAGGTGATGTGTCGGTCCCTTACTGCGTTCCGGTTACGATGCGACAACATGGCGCTTCGATGCGTTGCGACGATCTGGTGAGATGCGAGAAGATGGCACCCTTGATGCGATGCGACGACGTGAAGGCGATGCGTGCACGCCCGACGGCCGTGCGGCGAACTCTGTAACTTCTGAGCCGCGACAGGCCCTGCGACACGCATCTCCAGTGATGCGACGATGACCCTTGCGGTGGCGACACGCTTCTCCGGTGATGCGACGACAAACAGTTGTGACGGAGACACACTTCTTCGGGGATGCGACGGCGACCCTTGCGGTGGTGACACGCTTCTCCGATGATGCGACGGCAACAGCTGCGACGGCGTCACGCTTCTTCTCGTGGAGTCGCGCTTCCAGCTCCCAACGATACGCAGGCTTCTGCAGACAGAAACCCCAGCAAGGGAAATCAGGGGGGGGAGCTGGTGGTGAAGTCTTGTGTCCCTGAGAGTTCAGCAGGAGGCAAGCACAGTTCAAGCCCTTGGAGATTCTTCTTCAAGATGATGAAAGTTCAATAAAAGTTCTTTCCCCATTCCTTGGCAATAAAGTAACCACTGCAGGCCAACCCCAGAAAATAGCACACTAGCACAGGGGCAGTCAAATCCTTCAGCTTCCTTGGTTTCTTCTCCTTGGCAAAGGTCCGTCTTGATTCCCAGAAGTGATCTAAAGTCTTGGGGTCTGGGCCCCAATATTTATACTCAAAAATCCTTTGTCTCTGAAGGCAGAGAGTGTCTGTGCCTGACCAAAACCAGTTCTGTGCAGCTTCCTGGCAGGAGGTGGAGACAGCATTGTTGAAAGCAGACCTGGCCCAGGTAGCTGAAAGGAAATCTCCTCCCCTACTCTCTATTCTATGAGGGCTCAGGGGAGTGAAAGGAAATCCCCGCCCCTACTCTCTATTCAGCCAAGGTCCTATTCAGCCCAGCCCTGACCCATCAGACTGCTGGAGCCCAAGCTCTCCTGTCACTCACAAACCAGACATGCAATACACAACCTAGCAGAGGCAGGCTGGATGGTTAGGCAAGAAAATACCCACTTTCTAAAAGTGGTATTTTCAAACACAGAATGTTAAAACCAACTTCACTAAAATATGTATTTTATCATTCTGAGTTCAGGCATACTAAATTTGTTTTTCTACCATGTTCCCTGGGTCAGTTAGGATTATAAGATGTTATAATCAAACTGCCCATTCTGGCCTATGGGGACAGGTAGCCTTGCAATAGTGAAAAACGAAATTGGCTGTAATTCACTATCAGGACATGCCACACACATCAGGGCATGTCCTACCTCTTACAATGCACTCTGCCGTTGAGCCTACCTTAGAGGTGGCTAACATGTAGAAAAGGGAAGGTTTAGGGACTGGTAAGTGGGCGCACTTACCAGGTCAACATGGCAGTACTAGACTGCACACAGGCTCTGCAATGGCAGGCCTGAGACACACTTTACAAGCTGCTTTTGTGGGTGGCACAACCAGTGCTGCAAGCCCACCAGCAGCATTTGATTTACAGGCCCTGGGCACACATGGTGCACTATACTAGGGTCTGACAAGTAAATCAAACAAGGCAGTCAGGGAGTCACTAATCCATTACAATACTTTACAATAGGGAGCACTTGCACTGTGGCACTGGATAGCAGTGGCACAGTGCCCAAAGCATCTAAAACCAGCAAAACATATAAAAAACAGAGGAGACAACAGCAGAAAATGGGAGGGAGACTCACGCCAATGGTACCAGGTCTAACACGTGTCCCCTCCAGCTGAAATGTGGGGAGAACTACCCACCCTCCTGGGAGTTCTCTTCACTAAGGCGGAAAAATCTGGACAGACCATCAGCATTGGCGTGTTCTGTACCAGGGCGGTGTTCCACAGTGAAGTCCATCCCCTGTAGGGAAATGGACCACCTCAGCAACTCTGGATTCTCACCCCTCATCTGCATCAACCATCTGAGGGGCCTGTGGTCGGTCTGAACCAGGAAGTGAGTCCCAAAGAAGTATGGTCTCAACTTCTTCAGTGCCCAGACCACAGCAAATGCCTCAGCCTCAATTGCACTCCATCTCTGTTCCTGTGGAAGCAACCTCCTACTGATGAAGGCTACAGGTTGGTCTAGGCCCTCCTCATTCATCTGTTAAAGAACAGCCCCCACACCATGCTCTGAAGCATCTGTCTGCACAATGAATGGTTTTGAGAAGATGGGCGCCTGAAGCACGGGTGCTGTGCACATGGCAGTCTTCAGGGCGTCAAAAGCCTTCTGACAGGTGTCAGTCCAGTTCACTTTCTTGGGCTGCTTCCTGGAAGTCAGCTCAGTCAAGGGTGCAACGATGTTGCCAAACCCCTTGACAAACCTCCTGTAGTACCCTGTGAGTCCTAAAAAGGCTCTCACCTGTGTCTGGGTTTTGGGGGGGTTCCCATGCCAGGATGGTATCAATCTTGGGTTGTAGGGGTGCCACCTGGCCGCTTCCTACCTGGTGCCCCAAGTATACCACGGAACCCTGCCCGATCTGGCACTTACTCGCCTTGATCGTGAGGCCTGCTTTCCGCAGCGCCATCAACACTTCCCAGAGGTGGCGCAGATGTTCATCCCAGGTGGAACTAAACACTGCGATGTCATCCAGGTAGGCGGCACTGAAATCCTCCAGTCCAACCAACACCTGGTTGACCAACCTCTGAAAGGTGGCAGGGGCATTCTTCATCCCAAAGGGCATAACCCGGAATTGGTAGTGCCCATCTGGTGTGGAGAATGCTGACCTCTCTTTGGCCCCATCAGTTAAGGCGATCTGCCAGTACCCAGACGTCAAATCAAACGTACTGAGGTAACGTGCAGCCCCTAGCCGATCAATGAGCTCATCAGCTTTGGGGATGGGGTGCGCGTCACTCTTGGTGACTGAATTGAGTCCTCAGTAGTCCACACAGAACCAGTGTTCGGGTGTGGCACCAGGCGCGGCAGCCTTTGGGACCAAGACCACTGGGCTGGCCCAAGGGCTGTGAGAGGACTCAATCACCCCTAAGGCAAACATCTTGGAGACCTTCTCCTTGATGTAAGCTCTGACCCTGTCAGTCACTCTGTAAGCTTTGTGCTTAACAGGGGGACTGTCCCCAGTGTCCACATCATGGACGCACCACTCAGTGACACCAGGAACCAGGGAGAACAGATCAGAGAATTGTCCCAACAGTTGGCGACAGTCATTCTGCTGCTCAGGGGTCAGGGTGGTAGAGAGGTTCACACCATCCACTGTCCCATCTTGCTCTGTTGCAGACAGGAGGTCAGGAAGAGGCTCAGTCTCCTCCTCCATTCCAGCATCTGTTGCTGACCTCTCTAAGTGGGGCTTCAGGCGGTTAACATGCAGGACCCGCAAAGGGTTCCTGGGAGACCGCAAGTCCACCAAGTAGGTGACATCACTTTTGCGCTCCACCACCTCAAATGGTCCGGTCCACTTATCCTGGAGCGCACAGGGCTCCACTGTGGCCATGACCCAAACTTTCTGTCCAGGCTGAAACTCGATCAGAGTGGCATTCTGATCATACCACCGTTTCATCTCTTCCTGGCTGGCTTCCAGATTCGCCTGAGCGAGTTGTCTGAATCGCCTAGTCTGGTTCCTGAAGGCCAGCATGTAGCTATATACATCCTGGGGAGGTTTCCTGGGAGCTTTCTCCCAGCCTTCCTTCACCAGACTCAGAGGTCCTCTTACCGGGTGACCATACAGTAGTTCAAAGGGACTGAACCCTAAGGACTTCTGTGGCACCTCATGGTAAGCAAACAGAAGGCATGACAAGAGGACGTCCCACTTACGCCTCATAGGTTCCTCAAGACCCATATTCATGCCTTTGAGGGTCCGGTTGAATCTCTCAACCAGCCCATTACCTTGGGGGTGGTAAGGAGTGGTGAACTTGTACGTTACACCGCACTCCTGCCACAGGGAATTCATATACTTGGATATGAAGTTAGTACCACGGTCTGACACCACCTCTCTGGGGAACCCCACACGGGAGAAAATCCCCATCAGTGCACGTCCCACTACTGGGGCCGTCACTGTCCTGAGAGGGATGGCTTCCGGGTACTGGGTAGCATGGTCCACCAAGACCAGGATTAACCTGTTGCCCATGGCTGTCTTGGGGTCCAGAGGCCCCACAATGTCAATACCCACCCGTTCAAAGGGGGTGCTGACTACAGGGAAAGGTTGGACGGGAGCCTTGTGCTTCCTTCCACTTTTAGCACTTGCCTGGCAAGTCTGGCAGGTCCTGCAATGAGTATCTGAACTCTTGCGCATTTGAGGCCATTGAAAGTGGGTAACAAGCCTTTCAAAGGTCTTGTTCTGCCCCAAATGCCCTGCAAAAGGCACATCATGAGCCAAGCCCAGTAGGAAGGCTCTGAAGCGCTGGGGTACCACCAGCACACGGGCTGACCCAGGCTCAGCAACCTTAGGCTCGCTATACAGGAGACCATTCTCCCAGTAGATCCAATGTGATCCAGATTGATCACCTGCTGCCTGGTTTGTGGCCTGTTGCCGCAAACCCTCAAGAGAAGGGCACTTCTTCTGTTCCTCATAGAATTTCTCCCTGGAGGGTCTTCCTTCTTGCTGCCAATGGGTCAGCTCAGGCAGGTCCCCCAGTTCAGCCACGTGCTCCCCTGTAGGTTCCAGGGCATCCCCCTCAAGGTCTGCCTCCTCCTGAACCGTGGGAACTGTGGGGGCCAGTTTCCCGCGCCCCCTACCTCTTCTCTTTAAGGGAGGTACCTGGGCCATACTTTCAGGTTACAGGTCCTCTTGAACCCCCTTACTGGCTGCCATAGACCCAGTGGTCACACACGCCCACTCAGGCAGACCCAACATCTCCAAATGAGACCTTCTCTCCACCTTAGCCCAAGGGGAGCTGTCCAAATCATTGCCTAGCAGACAGTCAACAGGCATGGCTGGCCTCACAGCTACTTGAAGGATACCTGAGACCCCCCCCACTCAAAGGGAACTTGAGCCACCTCACACTGGCTCTCTGAGTTGTCCGTGGCAACTACAGGGAAGAATGCATGGGGGACCACCTGCTCTTTAGACACCAGCCGACAACTGACAGCAGTCACACTGGCCCCAGTGTCTCTCAGAGTCTCCACCCTTTGGCCATTGATGGTCACCCACTGCCTGTATTTCTTAGTGTTATCAGGCAGCTGGGTCCTAGGGACCATCTCACAATCTCCTAAAGAGACAAGGGACATTTCTGCGGGACCCCACCCACCTTGTGCACCCATCTCCTTCCCCCCCCAGGGCTACACTTGACATCTGACGGGGTGGTGCACTAGGTGGTGCATTGTGATCCTTCTTGGGACACTTGGGATCATACCAACGGTGGCCCACTTGACCACACTCAAAACATTTAGGGGGGCCCCTGTGAACAGGTTTACCTGTCGGGGCCTCTGGCTTCTTCTGAGGGGGAGGCCTGGAACCCTTCCCTTGGTTCCCTTGGGAATTACTTTGGGGCCCTTTCTGGAACTCCCTCGGTTTACCCTTGTCCCCCCCACTCTTCTGCTGGGGACCCTGCCCACCTTTGGTGAAGTCTCCCACATGACCCTTGTGGTCCCGGGTACTGACCCAGCGGTCCGCCTCCTCAGCAAGCTTCCTAGGGTTAGTTAGCTTGCTATCAATAAGGTGCTGGCGTAGCTCTGGAAAACAATTAGCAGACAAGTGCTCCCATGCAAACAAATCATAGAGCGCTTCAAAAGTATCCACTTTGCTACCCTTTACCCAACCATCCATTGCTCTGCCAAAGAAAGATACATACTCCACCCAGGTAGTTGCCTCCAGCTTCTTACAATTCCTGAACCTCTGTCTATAGAGTTCTGGGGTCAACCCATACCTGGTCATCAGGGCTTCCTTCATGTGGGCATAAGACATCCTAGTCTCACTGGGCAGGTCTAACAAAGTATCCCTCTCATTACTAACAAAGCGGCTCCACAACCCCGCTCCCCAATCCTGCTCAGGGACCCGGTGGGCCAACATTGCTATTTCATAGGCTGCAAACCACTGCCCAATATCTTCATGCTTATGAAAATCCTTTATGACATCCTTGGGGATATATACCCTGCCTTCTGACGGCACAGATGGTGCGCTGCCACCAGAGGGATTAATTTCTAAGCTTCTAGCTTTGATCTCCAACTCCCTCAAAAATCTCTCATGCTCTAATTTCATTCTCTCTCTTTCCAATGCTAACTTGTTATTTTCAAACTCCAGCTTCTTATTCTCTAGGTCCTTTTGACCCGCCATCTTGAGCTTGGTCAGCTCCATTGTATGCACTCTATTTCTCTCCCTGTCCTCCAGCTCTCCTGGGGACAGGCCTTTGGAAGAAACACTGCTGCCTGGCAGGGAAGGTACTCTCTCCCTAGCTGGACCCGATGGCCCATCTAGCTGCCCATCTGTATCCTCAGCCTCCTCCACAGGCTCTTCCACATGCTCAGAGGCATTTCTAGCTTCCAACCAGGCCCTCCGCGTCTTTTGGAACTCATCCTTCTTGGTGAGGCCTTGAGTAGCAACTTTAAATCTTCTACAGAAGTGTTTCAGCTGTTTCACAGTGTAGGTATCCACCCTCTCTTCCTCAAAATCTAGATCCATAGATGCGTTGGATGCTGGTTTGCTCATGGCAATAAGAATTGGTAGTCTTTAGCAAAAATAACAGTTCCAAGGAAAAAAATTCTACCAAAATGTATGTAGTTGCGTTTGGTCTGCACTCACTAGTAGTGTACACCAATTACTGTATATGAGTCACAAATGCAAATCCAGAATACTCACCGCTGACCACCAATGTTAGAACTGGGGGTCTCTAGTTGGCAATGGTTTGCACCTTTGTCCAAATAGGGACCCTTGCTTCTAGTCAGGGTACGGGGGCTACACTCCTAAAATAACCCTGGTCAACCCTGTGGTAGCTTGGCACGAGCAGGCAGGCTTATCTCTGAGGCAGTGTGTAAAGCATTTGTGAACACATACAGTATTACAGTGAAAACACTACAGATGGACACCACACAGGTTTTATAAAAAATAAGTATTCTTTATATAGACTTAACACAAGACCCAAACGACAAAAATCAACAATACTGTAATCAAAAATAGACTTACAAATGGTAGAAATTGCTTAGTTCAAAGTTGATGGTAAATGCGACACGTTTCTCACAAAGTACCTTAAATGTGTAACGCAAAACAAACAAAAGGGTCGCAGGAAGGGTGATGCGTCGGTTCCTTGCTTCGGGGGAGGCGATGCTTCTGTTCCTCAGTGCTTGCACAAAGTAGGCGATGCGTCTGTTCTTTACCGGAGAGGAGGTGATGTGTTCGTCCCTTACTGCGTTCCGTTTATGATGCGACAAGATGGCGCTTCGATGCGTTGTGATGATCCGGTGCGATGCGAGAAGATGGCGCCCTTGATGCAATGTAACGACGTGAAGACAATGCGTGCACGCCCGACGGCCGTGCGGCGAACTCTGTAACTTCTGAGCCGCGACAGGCCCTGCGACACGCTTCTCCGGTGATGCGACGATGACCCTTGCGGTGACGACATGCTTCTCCGGTGATGCGACGACAAACAGCTGCGACGGAGACACACTTCTTCGGGGATGCGACGGCGACCCTTGCGGTGGTGACACGCTTCTCCGAGGATGCGACGGCAACAGCTGCGACGGCGTCATGCTTCTTCTCGTTGAGTCGCGCTTCCAGCTCCCAAAGATACGCAGGCTTCTGCAGACAGAAACCCCAGCAAGGGAATTCAGGGGGGGGGGGGAGCTGGTGGTGAAGTCTTGTGTCCCTGAGAGTTCAGCAGGAGGCAAGCACAGTTCAAGCCCTTGGAGATTCTTCTTCAAGATGATGAAAGTTCAATAAAAGTTCTTTCCCCATTCCTTGGCAATAAAGTAACCACTGCAGGCCAACACCAGAAAATAGCACACTGGCACAGGGGCAGTCAAATCCTTCAGCTTCCTTGGTTTCTTCTCCTTGGCAAAGGTCCGTCTTGATTCCCAGAAGTGATCTAAAGTCTTGGGGTCTGGGCCCCAATATTTATACTCAAAAATCCTTTGTCCTCTGAAGGCAGAGAGTGTCTGTGCCTGACCAAAACCAGTTCTGTGCAGCTTCCTGGTAGGAGGTGGAGACAGCATTGTTGAAAGCAGACCTGGCCCAGGTAGCTGAAAGGAAATCTCCTCCCCCTACTCTCTATTCTATGAGGGCTCAGGGGAGTGAAAGGAAATCCCCGCCCCCTACTCTCTATTCTGCCAAGGTCCTATTCAGCCCAGCCCAGACCCATCAGACTGCTGGAGCCCAAGCTCTCCTGCCACTCACAAACCAGACATGCAATACACAACCTAGCAGAGGCAGGCTGGATGGTTAGGCAAGAAAATACCCCCTTTCTAAAAGTGGTATTTTCAAACACAGAATGTTAAAACCAACTTCACTAAAAGATGTATTTTATCATTCTGAGTTCAGGCATACTAAATTCGTTTTTCTACCATGTTCCCTGGGTCAGTTAGGATTATAAGATGTTATAATCAAACTGCCCATTCTGGCCTATGGGGACAGGTAGCCTTGCAATAGTGAAAAACGAAATTGGCTGTAATTCACTATCAGGACATGCCATACACATTAGGGCATGTCCTACCTCTTACTTACAATGCACCCTGCCGTTGAGCCTACCTTAGGGGTGGCTAACATGTAGAAAAGGGAAGGTTTAGGGACTGGTAAGTGGGCGCACTTACCAGGTCAACATGGCAGTACTAGACTGCACACAGGCTCTGCAATGTCAGGCCTGAGACACACTTTACAAGCTGCTTTTGTGGGTGGCACAACCAGTGTTGCAAGCCCACCAGCAGCATTTGATTTACAGGCCCTGGGCACACATGGTGCACTATACTAGGGTCTGACAAGTAAATCAAACAAGCCAATCAGGGAGTCATTAATCCATTACAATACTTTACAATAGGGAGCACTTGCACTGGATAGCAGTGGCACAGTGCCCAAAGCATCTAAACCCAGCAAAACATATCAAAAACAGAGGAGAAAACAGCAGAAAATGGGAGGGAGACTCACGCCAATGGTACCAGGTCTAACACGTGTCCCATCCAGCTGAAATGTGGGGAGAACTACCCACCCTCCTGGGAGTTCTCTTCACTAAGGCGGAAAAATCTGGACAGACCATCAGCATTGGCGTGTTCTGTACCAGGGCGGTGTTCCACGGTGAAGTCCATCCCCTGTAGGGAAATGGACCACCTCAGCAACTCTGGATTCTCACCCCTCATCTGCATCAACCATCTGAGGGGCCTGTGGTCGGTCTGAACCAGGAAGTGAGTCCCAAACAAGTGTGGTCTCAACTTCTTCAGTGCCCAGACCACAGCAAATGCCTCACGCTCAATTGCACTCCACCTCTGTTCCCGTGGAAGCAACCTCCTACTGATGAAGGCTACAGGTTGGTCTAGGCCCTCCTCATTCATCTGTTAAAGAACAGCCCCCACACCATGCTCTGAAGCGTCTGTCTGCACAATGAATGGTTTTGAGAAGTTGGGCGCCTGAAGCACGGGTGCTGTGCACATGGCAGTCTTCAGGGCATCAAAAGCCTTCTGACAGATGTCAGTCCAGTTCACTTTCTTGGGCTGCTTCCTGGAAGTCAGCTCAGTCAAGGGTACAACGATGTTGCCATACCCCTTGACAAACCTCCTGTAGTACCCTGTGAGTCCTAAAAAGGCTCTCACCTGTGTCTGGGTTTTGGGGGGGTTCCCATGCCAGGATGGTATCAATCTTGGGTTGTAGGGGTGCCACCTGGCCGCTTCCTACCTGGTGCCCCAAGTACACCACGGAACCCTGCCCGATCTGGCACTTACTCGCCTTGATCGTGAGGCCTGCTTTCCGGAGTGCCATCAACACTTCCCAGAGGTGGCGCAGATGTTCATCCCAGGTGGAACTAAACACTGCGATGTCATCCAGGTTGGCGGCACTGAAATCCTCCAGTCCAACCAACACCTGGTTGACCAACCTCTGAAAGGTGGCAGGGGCATTCTTCATCCCAAAGGGCATAACCCGGAATTGGTAGTGCCCATCTGGTGTGGAGAATGCTGACCTCTCTTTGGCCCCATCAGTTAAGGCGATCTGCCAGTACCCAGACGTCAATTCAAACGTACTGAGGTAACGTGCAGCCGCTAGCTGATCAATGAGCTCATCAGCTTTGGGGATGTGGTGCGCGTCACTCTTGGTGACTGAATTGAGTCCTCAGTAGTCCACACAGAACCGGAGTTCGGGTGTGGCACCAGGCGCGGCAGCCTTTGAGACCCTGACCACTGGGCTGGCCCAAGGGCTGTGAGAGGACTCAATCACCCCTAAGGCAAACATCTTGGAGACCTTCTCCTTGATGTAAGCTCTGACCCTGTCAGTCACTCTGTAAGCTTTGTGCTTAACAGGGGGACTGTCCCCAGTGTCCACATCATGGACGCACCACTCAGTGACACCAGGAACCAGGGAGAACAGATCAGAGAATTGTCCCAACAGTTGGCGACATTCATTCTGCTGCTCAGGGGTCAGGGTGGTAGAGAGGTTCACACCATCCACTGTCCCATCTTGCTCAGTTGCAGACAGGAGGGCAGGAAGAGGCTCAGTCTCCTCCTCCATTCCAGCATCTGTTGCTAGGAGCATGCCCACTTCGGACCTCTCTAAGTGGGGCTTCAGACGGTTAACATGCAGGACCCGCAAAGGGTTCCTGGGAGACCGCAAGTCCACCAAGTAGGTGACATCACTTTTGCGCTCCACCACCTCAAATGGTCCGGTCCACTTATCCTGGAGCACACAGGGCTCCACTGTGGCCATGACCCTAACTTTCTGTCCAGGCTGAAACTCGATCAGAGTGGCATTCTGATCATACCACCGTTTCATCTCTTCCTGGCTGGCTTCCAGATTCGCCTGAGCGAGTTGTCTGAATCGCCTTGTCTGTTTCCTGAAAGCCAGCATGTAGCTATATACATCCTGGGGAGGTTTCCTGGGAGCTTTCTCCCAGCCTTCCTTCACCAGACTCAGAGGTCCTCTTACCGGGTGACCATACAGTAGTTCAAAGGGACTGAACCCTAAGGACTTCTGTGGCACCTCATGGTAAGCAAACAGAAGGCATGGCAAGAGGACGTCCCACTTATGCCTCATAGGTTCCTCAAGACCCATATTCATGCCTTTGAGGGTCCGGTTGAATCTCTCAACCAGCCCATTACCTTGGGGGTGGTAAGGAGTGGTGAACTTGTACGTTACACCGCACTCCTGCCACAGGGAATTCATATACTTGGATATGAAGTTAGTACCACGGTCTGACACCACCTCTCTGGGGAACCCCACACGGGAGAAAATCCCCATCAGTGCACGTCCCACCACGGGGGCCGTCACTGTCCTGAGAGGGATGGCTTCCGGGTACTGGGTAGCATGGTCCACCAAGACCAGGATTAACCTGTTGACCATGGCTGTCTTGGGGTCCAGAGGCCCCACAATGTCAATACCCAGCCGTTCAAAGGGGGTGCTGACTACAGGGAAAGGTTGGAGAGGAGCCTTGTGCTTCCTTCCACTTTTACCACTTGCCTGGCAAGTCTGGCAGGTCCTGCAATGAGTATCTGAACTCTTGCGCATTTGAGGCCAATGAAAGTGGGTAACAAGCCTTTCAAAGGTCTTGTTCTGCCCCAAATGCCCTCCTAAAGCACATCATGAGCCAAACCCAGTAGGAAGGCTCTGAAGCGCTGGGGTACCACCAGCACACAGGCTCAGCAACCTTAGGCTCGCTATACAGGAGACCATTCTCCCAGTAGATCCAATGTGATCCAGACTGATCACCTGCTGCCTGGTTTGTGGCCTGTTGCCGCAAACCCTCAAGAGAAGGGCACTTCTTCTGTTCCTCATAGAATTCCTCCCTGGAGGGTCCTTCTTCTTGCTGCCAATGGGTCAGCTCAGGCAGGTCACCCAGTTCAGCCACTTGCTCCCCTGTAGGTTCCAGGGCATCCCCCTCAAGGTCTGCCTCCTCCTGGACCGTGGGAACTGTGGGGGCCAGTTTCCCACGCCCCCTACCTCTTCTGTTTAAGGCAGGTACCTGGGCCATACTTTCAGGCTCCAGGTCCTCTTGAACCCCCTTACTGGCTGCCATAGACCGAGTGGTCACACACGCCCACTCAGGCAGACCCAACATCTCCAAATGAGACCTTCTCTCCACCTTAACCCAAGGGGAGCTCTCCAAATCATTGCCTAGCAGACAGTCAACAGGCATGGTTGGCCTCACAGCTACTTGAAGGATACCTGAGACGCCCCCCCACTCAAAGGGAACTTGAGCCACCTCACACTGGCTCTCTGAGTTGTCCGTGGCAACTACAGGGAAGAATGCATGGGGGACCACCTGCTCTTTAGACACCAGCCGACAACTGACAGCTGTCACACTGGCCCTGGTGTCTCTCAGAGCCTCCACCCTTTGGCCATTGATGGTCACCCACTGCCTGTATTTCTTAGTGTTATCAGGCAGCTGGGTCCTAGGGACCATCTCACAATCTCCTAAAGAGACAAGGGACATTTCTGCGGGACCCCATCCACCTTGGGCACCCATCTCCTTCCCCCCCAGGGCTACACTTGCCATCTGACGGGGTGGTGCACTAGGTGGTGCATTGTGATCCTTCTTGGGACACTTGGGTTCATACCAACGGTGGCCCACTTGACCACACTCAAAACATTTAGGGGGGCCCCTGTGAACAGGTTTACCTGTCGGGGCCTCTGGCTTCGTCTGAGGGGGAGGCTGGGAACCCTTCCCTTGGGAATTACTTTGGGGCCCTTTCTGGAACTCCCTCGGTTTACCCTTGTCCCCCCCACTCTTCTGCTGGGGACCCTGCCCACCTTTGGTAAAGTCTCCCACATGACCCTTGTGGTCCCGGGTACTGACCCAGCGGTCCGCCTCCTCAGCAAGCTTCCTAGGGTTAGTTAGCTTGCTATCAATAAGGTGCTGGCGTAGCTCTGGAAAACAATTAGCAGACAAGTGCTCCCATGGAAACAAATCATAGAGCGCTTCAAAAGTATCCACTTTGCTACCCTTTACCCAACCATCCATTGCTCTGCCAAAGAAAGATACATACTCCACCCAGGTAGTTGCCTCCAGCTTCTTACAATTCCTGAACCTCTGTCTATAGAGTTCTGGGGTCAACCCATACCTGGTCATCAGGGCTTCCTTCATGTGGGCATAAGACATCCTATTCTCACTGGGCAGGTCTAACAAAGTATCCCTCTCATCACTAACAAAGCGGCCCCACAACCCCGCTCCCCAATCCTGCTCAGGGACCCGGTGGGCCAACATTGCTATTTCATAGGCTGCAAACCACTGCCCAATATCTTCATGCTTATGAAAATCCTTTATGACATCCTTGGGGATATATACCCTGCCTTCTGCAGGCACAGATGGTGCGCTGCCACCAGAGGGATTAATTTCTAAGCTTTGATCTCCAACTCCCTCAAAAATCTCTCATGCTCGAATTTCATTCTCTCTCTTTCCAATGCTAACTTGTTATTTTCAAACTCCAGCTTCTTATTCTCTAGGTCCTTTTGACCCGCCATCTTGAGCTCGGTCAGCTCCATTGTATGCAGTCTATTTCTCTCCCTGTCCTCCAGCTCTCCTGGGGACAGGCCTTTGGAAGAAACACTGCTGCCTGGAAGGGAAGGTACTCTCTCCCTGGCTGGACCCGATGGCCCATCTAGCTGCCCATCTATATCCTCAGCCTCCTCCACAGGCTCTTCCACATGCTCAGAGGCATTTCTAGCTTCCAATCAGGCCCTCAGCGTCTTTTGGAACTCATCCTTCTTGGTGAGGCCTTGAGTAGCAACTTTAAATCTTCTACAGAAGTGTTTCAGCTGTTTCACAGTGTAGGTATCCACCCTCTCTTCCTCAAAATCTAGATCCATAGATGCGTTGGATGCTGGTTTGCTCATGGCAATAAGAATTGGTAGTCTTTAGCAAAAATAACAGTTCCAAGGAAAAAAATTCTACCAAAATGTATGTGGTTGCGTTTGGTCTGCACTCACTAGTAGTGTACACCAATTACTGTATATGAGTCACAAATGCAAATCCAGAATACTCACCGCTGACCACCAATGTTAGAACTGGGGGTCTCTAGTTGGCAATGGTTTGCACCTCTGTCCAAAGAGGGACCCTTGCTTCTAGTCAGGGTACGGGGGCTACACTCCTAAAATAACCCCTGCTCAACCGTGTGGTAGCTTGGCACGAGCAAGCAGGCTTATCTCGGAGGCAGTGTGTAAAGCATTTGTGAACACATACAGTATTACAGTGAAAACACTACAGATGGACACCACACAGGTTTTATAAAAATAAGTATTCTTTATATAGACTTAACACAAGACCCAAACGACAAAAATCAACAATACTGTAATCAAAAATAGACTTACAAATGGTAGAAATTGCTTAGTTCAAAGTTGATGGTAAATGCGACACGTTTCTCACAAAGTACCTTAAATGTGTAACGCAAAACAAACAAAAGGGTCGCAGGAAGGGTGATGCGTTGGTACCTTGCTTCAGGGGAGGCGATGCTTCTGTTCCTCAGTGCTTGCACAAAGTAGGCGATGCGTCTGTTCCTTACTGGAGAGGAGGTGATGTGTTGGTCCCTTACTGCGTTCTGGCTACGATGCGACAAGATGGCGCTTCGATGCATTGCGATGATCCGGTGCGATGCGAGAAGATGGTGCCCTTGATGCAATGCAACGACGTGAAGACGATGCATGCACGCCCGACGGCCGTGTGGCGAACTCTGTAACTTCTGAGCCGCGACAGGCCCTGCGACACGCTTCTCCGGTGATGCGACGATGACCCTTGCGGTGGCGACACGCTTCTCCGGTGATGCAACGACAAACAGCTGCGACAGAGACACGCTTCTTCGGGGATGCGACGGCGACCCTTGCGGTGGCGTTGCGCTTCTCCGATGATACGACGGCAACAGCTGCAATGGCGTCGCGCTTCTTCTCGTTGAGTTGCGCTTCCAGCTCCCAATGATACGCAGGCTTCTGCAGACAGAATCCCCAGCAAGGGAATTCAGGGGGGGAGCTGGTGGTGAAGTCTTGTGTCCCTGAGACTTCAGCAGGATCCAAGCACAGTTCAAGCCCTTGGAGATTCTTCTTCAAGATGATGAAAGTTCAATAAAAGTTCTTTCCCCTTTCCTTGGCAATAAAGTAACCACTGCAGGCCAACCCCAGAAAATAGCACACTGGCACAGGGGCAGTCAAATCCTTCAGCTTCCTTGGTTTCTTTTCCTTGGCAAAGGTCCGTCTTGATTCCCAGAAGTGATCTAAAGTCTTGGGGTCTGGGCCTCAATATTTATACTCAAAAATCCTTTGTCTCTGAAGGCAGAGAGTGTCTGTGCCTGACCAAAACCAGTTCTGTGCAGCTTCCTGGCAGGAGGTGGAGACAGCATTGTTGAAAGCAGACCTGGCCCAGGTAGCTGAAAGGAAATCTCCTCCCCCTACTCTCTATTCTATGAGGGCTCAGGGGAGTGAAAGGAAATCCCCGCCCCCTACTCTCTATTCAGCCAAGGTCCTAATCAGCCCAGCCCTGACCCATCAGACTGCTGGAGCCCAAGCTCTCCTGTCACTCACAAACCAGACATGCAATATACAACCTAGCAGAGGCAGGCTCGATGGTTAGGTAAGAAAATACCCACTTTCTAAAAGTGGTATTTTCAAACACAGAATGTTAAAACCAACTTCACTAAAATATGTATTTTATCATTCTGAGTTCAGGCATACTAAATTCGTTTTTCTACCATGTTCCCTGGGTCAGTTAGGATTATAAGATGTTATAATCAAACTGCCCATTCTGGCCTATGGGGACAGGTAGCCTTGCAATAGTGAAAAACGAAATTGGCTGTAATTCACTATCAGGACATGCCACACACATCAGGGCATGTCCTACCTATTACTTACAATGCACCCTGCCCTTGGGCCTACCTTAGGGGTGGCTAACATGTAGAAAAGGGAAGGTTTAGGGACTGGTAAGTGGGCGGACTTACCAGGTCAACATGGCAGTACTAGACTGCACACAGGCTCTGCAATGGCAGGCCTGAGACACACTTTACAAGCTGCTTTTGTGGGTGGCACAACCAGTGCTGCAAGCCCACCAGCAGAATTTGATGTACAGGCCCTGGGCACACATGGTGCACTATACTAGGGTCTGACAAGTAAATCAAACAAGCCAATCAGGGAGTCACTAATCCATTACAATACTTTACAATAGGGAGCACTTGCACTGTGGCACTGGATAGCAGTGGCACAGTGCACAAAGCATCTAAAACCAGCAAAACATATCAAACACAGAGGAGACAACAGCAAAAAATGGGAGGGAGACTCACGCCAATTGTACCAGGTCTAACAGTTACCATGTTTCCAGGGATAGCCATAACTCTGCCTTGAATTACCAAAATAAAGCTGAGGATGACTGCGGTAGGATCCGGCCATCATTTTGCCAGGAATGGCTGCATTGATTGCACCCCCTATGCTTTTGAGTCATTGAGAATTTTGGGGACCGACTGAACTTAACACCAAGGTCAAAACCCCCCTGCCTGACCTCAAGATGGCCGCCTCAGTTGGTCTCTCCACGATGCTCCACCACTCCTGGACAATAGAACTGGTCATCGACATGATCTTAACCACATCCCTCACCTGACCTTGATCCTGCTCTCCCACTAGGACATGTACTTTTCGAACTGTCCCTCGACCGTGGAGACCCTGCCATTTGACCGATGCCCGGTGGAGCTACCTGTTAGCTGAAGAGGAGATGGGCTGTGGATCCCCACTCGGCCGTCACCTACCCAGCCGGACTTTGGGCAGACGTTCCTTCGTCTCTGTCGTATCTCCCTCCTACCCCTTCACCCTACCCCCTTCCCCCTCTACGCTCCCTTCTTCTTGCCTTCTATCCCTTTAATGTTTTTCTGTTGAGACCTAGCTATTTGACCGATGCCCGGTGGAGCTACCTGATAGCTGAAGAGGAGATGGGCTGCGGATTCCCCCTTGGCTCTCACCTACCCAGCCGGACCTTGGGCAGACATTCCCTTCGTCTCTCCGTCGTATCTATACCCTACCCCTTTTTCCCCTTACCCTGCTCAATCCACTTTCCTTTTCTTCTATGCTCCTTAAATGTTTTTACTGGTATCATTGGTAACTTGTAACTGATGTAAGTTTGCAACTATGTGGAACCTTATGTAAAGCGCTCTGATACCTTCGGGTCTAGCTAGCGCTATATAAAACTCTTTAAATAAATAAAAATAAATAAAATGGCATCCATAACACCTAGAATGCTCACAATATGGCGCACATGGCAATTGTATGTTAGGGCACCATAAATATTTATGCTATCCAGAGCATGCCAAGGAGGATAACTTTACACCAAGACCACCGTAATACTTCGGATCTGCACAATATGCTGGGGGGGGGCAGGGGAGGGTCAGATACAGTGGGCATTGTAATCCTACTGAGGCCAGAATAAGAAGAGGAAAGACACTTTATAATGCACAGGATGTCTACGATATTCCAAGGAGAACCACATTACAGCAGATGATCAAAATTAATAAATAGAATTCCTACAATTTTCCAACGAGGGCCAAGTTATGCTAAAGTCATCCTAACGCCTAGCATTCCCACAACACACTACAGAGGGCCCACTTATGCAAGGGATAGCACAATGTCTGCAGCCAGTGAGATTGCCCACCAGAGAGATTGTCCACCAGGTGCCAGGAGTTATCTGACACACACACATACACGCAGACACAGGAATGTGTATAAAGGCATACAATCATACCTACATACACATATATCTTATACACAGGCACACACAAAGACAATGGAACAGGTAAAGCACAAAGTGGCACACAATTTCACACATACATAAGCACTCAGTCTCCCCTCAACAGTACATCTACATTAAACAACATATCCAGTCAGCAGAGCTCTGGGAGCAGAGGCATCAGCATTCTGAGGAACAGTGACATTAGCATCCTGTACATAGGTTTCAAGTAATGTCTTGGCAGGTAGAATGTATGCACGTCCTCACATTAATGCAATGGGGAAAACCCCTCATAATTGCAATTTTCAGTCACAAAAATGCTCAAGCCCCACTGCATTGTGGTCTAGGTATTTATTCGTGTGAGGTTCTATTGCCTGAAATTTTCCTTCAGTGCAACTCATAATATGTATTTTACTTTGTCTGTAGCTCACCTTAGAAAGTAGGTAAATACCCAAATAAATATATCCGTGCCAGGAATTTGAATGTGTAGAAAAAGCCCAGTTCATAATTTAAGATTAAAAAGAACACAATCTATATAGCTTTCAGGACATATAGTTTCGCTGGATATAACTGAGAAATTACCAAACTAAAAAAGCGCAGAAATGATGAACTGTACGAGAGGAATGTGTCGGCATTTTGCATAACTGTAAAAGAGCGCTTGATTCAGTTAACAAGACCTCAGTTCAAAACATTGCAAATTACGCGTCCATCGAAAAGGACTCAGCGAATTGGTGTGAAATAAACCTTAAAGAGCATTTTGAAGCCGAGAGTAACCTTAGAGCATTTAACTGCACACGCATGTTATTTATGGGCTCTTGAAGTCCGTTCTATTTCTTTTTTTATTTATGTAGCTGAAGCATTTCGAAAGTGCTCCACAATGATGAAAAGAGAACATAAAATGAAACTGAATTGGAATTACAATAACGCGACGGCAATGAAAAGTTGGAGCGAGAGACATGGCTGCACAAATGATGAGAAGCTATTTTACAAGGGATTTAGCTAAGGCATAGGATTTGAAAGGATGAAATAAAATGCTGGCGGCATATTCTGGACCAATGGCTACCTTCATACTAAAGCTTTCGCTAATAGCGCACCCTTGCCTCTCCGTGTTGTCTTTTGTTCGGTGAAGAATACATCGTCATCACCTCATTTCTGTCCTAGCCCAGTCGCCTCCCTTCCCTAAACTTTTCTTCCAATCTCTTTTTCATGCATAGTTTTCAAGTAGCGCCTTGGCATGTAGAATGCGTGTGCGTTCTCACATTAATGGAATGGGAGAAAAGCGCTATATCAGTCATGAAGACTGACCGCTGTAAAGACCTGGGGGCAGATGTATCAACATTGTCTTTTGCGAGTCCTTAATAGCGAATTTTACCGATTCGCTATTAAGGACTCGCAAAATGCAATGTATCTAGGTTTCGCAATTAAAATAGCGATTCCTACGCATTCCTCATTTGCGACTCGCAAATTGCGAGTCGCAAATAAGGAATGGCTTCCCATTCATTTCTATGGGCCAAGAGGTACTCGCAAATTGCGCATGCAATTTCAAGGGGGCAAGGGAGCCAAAAGGACACCCTGTGGCACCCCTGAAATATGCATGTGTGCACATGTGGCTCACATACATGCCCTAAGGACATGTATATGTGCCACATGGCACTTTGAAAAATGCAAAAAAGTGCATTTTTCCAGGAAATCGCAAATTACCACCAAATTGAAGTTGGTGGTAATTTGCAATTCCTAAGGCCAGATCGCAAATTTTGGGTGCTTCCAAAATTGCATTTAAGGAATCGCAATTTGCGATTCCTTAAGTGCATTCGCAAAATAGGAAAAATTTGAGATTCCTTATTTTGCAATGGCCTTTTGGGATGATACATCCCAAAAGGCTTTTTCCCGTTCACAAACTGGCAGATTCTGTGAATTGGCCCATTTGCGAACGGGAAAAACGCTTCATACATCTGGCCCTTAGGTCCGTCTCATGAACAGCACCACGGCCTCGGCGAAGAGCCTTGTGCCTGTTTTTATGCTCTTGAGCTGTCTGAAGTGCCTTCATTTCGCCCGATATGTCTCGTAGTTAAGGCATGATTTTCGAGGGCACGGCTTCGAAACACTGAGAACCGCTTGCCTCTTTCTGTTCTGAGCTGTGAAGTCTGAAAATGATCCAGTACTTTGGGAGAAATATTGGGCTCAACAAATATATTTTAGACAGTGTAAACACATAAAAAGTGGCGCTCTGGTCGTCTTTGAGCCAGCACGAGGATTCATAATCCCACAGTGTGACCAAGTCAGTTAAATGCTCACAGCTGACAAATCCGGTGAGAATAAAGTCACCACTCGAAATCGTATCAAGGCCTGCTTATCCTTCCGAGTTAAGTAAACTGAATACCACTAAATTGGCTCTCAATTACACCTTTTATTTACAGGGCTTAGAAAAGGCAGAAGAGTGTGTGAAGTGCTATATAAAAACAAGTTATTATTATACACACTGATGATATTAGAATCACTCAGCAGTTGCAACAAACTGGGATCATACATCGGCAGTGATGTACCACTTCTTTGGGGGGGGGGCATATTGAAACTACCCACAGTAGCACCTGCCCTGAGTCAGCTACTGCCACCTCTTCCCACTTACTTCAATCTCCCCCCATCCTGTCTACATCACTTCATAATCGAGATGGAGAAGGAATCACTATGTTAATGTTAAGATATCGATATTATCAACATAGAAAAAGTGTCAGACAATCTATCAAGACCGTGCCAGAATTTCTTTCCACCATGCGCAAAGTGATATTGTGCTTCGTTGCACCTAGCTCCCAAAGTTACTAAAAAGAAGTCTACTTAAAGGATTGTACTGCTGAATTTTGAACAAAGGAATATCATGCTATAAGAATATTATGGGCAAAATATTGGGGCCCAAAATTTTGAAAGGTAAGTATATATAGAGGAAATCTAGATGTACTATTGCTAACTCCACATCTATGTACCTTGCAGATATATAGCGTCAAGTTACATGTTGGAAATTTGCTCTTTATGCACGGTCACCGCAGAATTTTTGCTTTGTTATTGAACCAATTTTGTTGGCCCTAGTGCTCTTCACACTTCACTCCTGCTAACTAGTGGTAAAGTGTTTATGCTCTCCTCCTAAAACATGGTAAAAATGGCATATAACTAACTGGTAATAATCAAAATGAAGAGCGAGGAAGGTAGAAGCCAGTTCACTTCCCCTGGGTATAATGCAAGTATCAAAGGGAACTAGCTACTGAATAGGAGCTCCTGATATGTGTATGTAATGTAACACATGTGTTTTTGAAGACCCTCACTCACCAACCTAGTTGGTGACATGCTTCATCATCGGGTTCCACCCAAGGTACCGAGTGTACCTTGGGTGTGCTTCGACGCCTGGATGCAGCGGAGCTGGTTCTGTGCAGTGAGTGTGCAGTGAAAGTGAAATGAGTGTGGTTTAAAAAGCTGTCCGTAGGGTCCCGTTAAGTAACAAAAGGCTATTTTAATGTGTGGGCCCTCGGCAGTGATTAAAAAGGAGAGGTGGATATCTCTGGAGATAATTAGGCTCCGATATCCTATGTGGTCAACATGTTTCAGCCAGTGCGCGCAACGAAATTCGTTTTATTTATTTAAATGTTCACTTACCTATATTCGGCCGTAATCCGTAGTTTACTACCCCCCACCCTGCCCCTCCCCCACCCCACGTCACCGCCCGACCGGCACTCCTACCACGGGCCGCGCCTGCTCAGGACCTGTAAATTCAATGCTACTTACGGGCCGCAGTGCACATTGCACCACCTACTAAAGTAGCACTCTAAAACACGTCTCCAGGCCTGACATTGCAGTCTGGGTGGGCAGTTTTAAACTGTCATTTTGGCCTGGCAAAATAACCCTTTCACCAGCACTAAACCTTCCTTTTTAATACTTATAAGTCAGCACAGATAAAGGCCCTAAATGTCCATAGGGTAGGATGCATGTTATTTAGAAAGTAGGACATGTCTATTTAATTATATTACATGTCCTAACAGTGAAAACCTCCAAAGTGTTTTTTACTGTGGCAAGACTGGCCCTCCCATAAGAAAACACTTATAGTGCTTAAGGTATGTTTGGGAGCAGCTAGAACAATGGTTTAAGTACTCATTTTAATAGTAATATAAAATCCTACTCAACTGTCAAGTCGGATTTTATATTACTAGTGTGAAAATGACACTTTTACAAAGTTGTAGCTTTTCTGACTGAACCAAAAGGAGCCATTCTGCCAGGGTCCAGTGTCACCTGACTGCTGATGGCTTCCCTGTGGTGAGATGTGGATTGCTCCCAGAGAGTGGACAAAGGGCTTGGGTGTGGAGATGTGTTTTCCTTCCTTGAGCAGGATGGCCTTAGAGGCTGTACCCAACCCTTCCTGAGCTTCAAATGATGTCTACCCTGTCACTGGCAGATGTAGGTCATACCAGGGAATGCCTCCTTTTGTCTTGCTAGTCAGCCTGGCGCCAAACCCAGTGGGAGGGGGGAGTAGCCCCAGACTGGTTTTGAGTGACCACAAGGGAGGGCTTGCTCATTATAATAGTCACTCCTCTGGGTGGACACAAGGAACTCTGAACAAGGGAAAAACGTTTACCATGCTGGATTAAGGTAGAGGGGAACACTATGGGATGGTTTTTTGTAAAACACGCAGGAAGTGCTGCAAAAGTGGGTAGGATCACTTTTTAGAACTTTTATCCCATTAGCTGGGGACTGTACAGGTCTCCCCCCCCCCCCCACAGGTTGGCACTGGGCATACATGTGGCATCCCCATTATCCTCCACAGGAATGAAACGAAGCCCGGGTCCCAGGAGTGACTCCAAGGACTAGTTGGCCAACATCGTGTTTGAGCTACAGAGAAACAACAGGCTTCCAGAGGCCTTTCCCTGCAACTGCCACCTGGCCAGTACCAACTGGACCTGCCCTGGACCCAGCTCCTGGACTCTGTTAGAGTGAGTCCTGACCCCCAAGTGGTGTCCCACAAGTCCTGGACTCCTGGCTGTTGTTAGAATGTACTCCTCTTGTCCCTAAACTGCAAGAAGTAGGAGACAGAACTGCAGAATACCAGGACCACTGTTGAAGCCACAGCCATTGACTTTGAATCACTGGCCTCAGCTTGCTGGTTTGCCCATCTGAAGGAGATCTGACCTCCAGAAATGTTTCTAAGTCTTAACATAGAGGGCTTCATTGGGCTGACATTGAGCAACAACCAGTCAATGTCGAGGCTTTTCTGAGCCCAGACTTCATACACTAGGAGCTTTTCCACCCTCTTCAAAAACTGTTCTGAGACCCCGGTCTTCAGCAACCTGCCGTAGTCGAGCCCCGCTTCGGATCCAGCTTGCAGCTTGCCCATCCGAAGATTCATCAACAACCACTTTTCCTAAATAAACATTTCTAAGTCAGAAGGTAAACTTTTCAACGGGAGGAACCTGGTCCCTGTATCCGTCCATCGTGTCAGTTCTAACTTTTGACTTTAATCTGGTCTAATGTGTCCAGATAACTGCAGTTGGCGCTTTGTGCATTTTTGCAATATTTTAAAAATTCAAATTTTAAAAATTCACATCTCTGTTTCTACGTATTGGATTTTTGCCATTTAAGTGTCATTTTATTTATGAAAATGCTTTCTCTTTTTCTAAATTTGTTTGGGATTTTTCTTGTGTTGTGTTTTCTCTATATTACCATTTGAGTGCTACATAAATACTTTACACATTGCCTTTAAGTTAAGCTTGAATGCTTTGTGCCAAGCTACCAGAGGGATAAGCACTGGTCTATTTTGTACTTTAGAGGTTCACCCTAACAAGAATTTTGATTATTATTTGAAGAGGCTTCTCACTCCCCTCAACTAATACTAAATACTACTAACAGAATTTCTTTTGCTAAAATACTAAAATAGTTTCTAACCGTACAGGTGTGAAGATTGGTGTACAAAACCTATACTTACTTAACTTTCTATATTTCGGTTCCAATATATTGTCCTCGATTTTTCCATGCCATAATATTTTGTTTTCAGTATTCAGTGGGCACACCTACGTGAGGTGATTGTGCCCCAGCTAGAAGAAACCCTAGTGGGGAATCTCTGCTGCTTCATCTCATGGGACAGCAATGCACAGACAAAAAGCTATCAATTACCATGATTCCAGCAGTACAGAGGCTGTGGGTGAATTCTAGCAATCACTCTGATACCTCTTACCTCTGAGAAACTCATTTAGACCAGCTAGGAACATTTGTGGTCATACCATGCATTGATAATTGTGGTAACACATACAGTATTCAAGGCATCACAATGAACTAAGTTTAAAATTGTGACTAACGGGAATAGCTGTTTACTCATACTTTTTACACATTTGAAGGTGCAAAGATAGCAACATTTTTTTGCACTGTTAATGGGCACGGTGCCATGCTGAGATGTAATAACAGTACAATTACTAATGACACTGCACTGCATTACTATAATTAGGAGAATTGTGGTAAAATGTGTGATAAATCACGTACCACATTGATGATGATTATTTGCACTTCCCACTCTCAAAATGAAGGTGCGAATGTCCTTCCCACAGGGAAAGCTGAATTTCGTATTCTATTGAAGATCATTTACTGCACAGCCAACAACGATAGAAAGAAGGTAGTTAAGATTTTCAAAGCAGTGGATTTATGTGGCCTGCCATGATCAATCAGAATAGGAGTATGTGGGGGATTTGGAAAATTCACACAAAAAGGCCTCTTTTATAATACCAAAGTGCACTTACCATGCATAAAATGAGGGAATTGGGACCTTCTGGTGAAAACCCTGATATCTGCTCTTTAACCACACATTGCTTGATAAAATCTCAGACCTACCAGTTACTTGCCCTAACATCGGACAAGTTTGGAGCCGAAAGCCAGTGGTGAACTTCACACCATTCCTACTGGTCACAAAAGAAGAATCAGATATCAAACTGGAAGCATAGCAGCTGTCAAATCTATGTTGTTTTTATTGGAGAGAAATGGATATCAAGCTACAGTATAGAAAATTCTGGAGAACAGAAGTTGCAAATTACCCAGTTGCCTTCAGTCAATGTCTATGTCAACCATGAACCGAGTCTGTCTACTGAACATTGCTTGAACTATTTCGTTGATTCACTGATTGTTAATGTTTCTGCTCCTTTGTTAGGGTCCAGTGCAGCTGCTGTTTCAAGTCAGAAACTAGAAGAATAGCAAAAGTGACTGCAGAAACCAGTGACCTGCAGATGCAGCTACCTTGACTTTCTCCACTGTGCTTCAGCCAGCTTTTTTATTGGACAGCAGAGCGAGCTTTATTGGAGTTGTTGTGAAGTAGGCACTCTCAATTCAACATTAAGGGTCGGATTCAGAGTTTGTTGGACAGGTTAATCAATCACAAACTAGGCGGATATCCTGCCCACCTTATTATAAGTAAATTATACAGAATGGCATTTCTACTTTAGCGCAATTTGTGACGGAGTACTTGGCCGACAAACTCTAAATCAGGCCCTAAGTCGTGCTCCCCATCTGGACTGTTCCCATGAGGCACAGGGTCAAGGCTGATTTGCATATGGCTGGGTCTAAACTGGGGTGGCATGGTGAGCAAAAGAATGATGGATTTAACACAGATCTATTGACTGGGGGAGAATGTTTGATTTGCTCTGCATTCCGTCCATCATCTGTGTGTCTTTTGCTTTCTTGCCCTAAGTGCGCTGGGTATGCCCAGACGTGGGTCCCGGGCTCACTGTGCCACTGGATTCAAGCTAGCCTGGCTGATGAGGGTTGATGTCCCAAAACCGGTCCCAGGATGCTTGTTTCCTTTCCAGAGAGGACCTGGCTTGGCAGTTCAGGCTGGACTATTCCCTTGAGGAACAGGGTCAAGACTGATTTGCATATGGCTGGGTCCCAACAGAGGTGGTGTGGAGAGCAAAAGAACGATGTATTTAACCCAGATCTATTGACTGGGGGAGAATGTTTGATTTGCTCTGCATTCCGTCCATCATCTTTTGCTTCCCATCAATCAGAGGCACTAATGAAGAGGGATAGGACTCAGCGGGTACTGGGAAAAAGAGTCACTCTGAGTGCTTTGAGACCACTCCATATTTACCCACAGCTCTTCTGATGTTTGTGGTCATCCTTTGTATAACTCTTTGGGTATTGCTACTGAAAGTCATCTGAGAAGATTACAGAGCAGTACAGATCAACTTTACCTGGGGCAACAAGAAAGGACTAGGTGATGGTGGGAGGTTCAGATGGCGAAAATACAAAGCAAGAGCACCATCTTTCTTGACGGTGAAAAATGCCTAAAACCTCAAATAGGGATGAGTCGGTCATTGGAATAGGCTTCAACAAACATGCTGAAACAGACCACCACAAAATATTTGTCATCATTGGAATTATGCAAAAGACAAAAGCAAGGGGGCATCAAGGATAAACTCTGTGAGTTGCCATTGCTGGATTCTAACTGAGGTGGTTAGGAAGACTTCCTGAAAAAGGGATGTTTGATTCAGAGAGGAGTGTAAAACACCATTTTGCCACAGCAAAAACAACAACAGGGAATAATAAATCCATTGGACCCACATGTAGATGTGGCAAGTGCATGGCTAGGAACTCCTTACTACAAATTAACCTTAAAATCAATCCACAAGACCTCTTTTATGGCAAAGGCAGGAATATGGGTATACACTTGCCCTCATAAGCTAAGATGAGAGATGAAAGCTGCAGACTGGATCAAAGGTGGGCACCATCAATTAGGCAATACATGAAAGGGAGATATTTATTTCCTTTGATGAAGCCAGATGTGGATTTGCAGTAGGCATATTACAGTTCCTGACATTTGCTAATAGCGGGAGCACAACTTATTTGAAAGGGATTTTTGGACAGTCCTCCTGAATCTTGAACTGTGAACATGATAGCCAGTCTTGCACAGTGAGGGAGACTGATAACTAACATTCGCTTTGTGCCCTCACCATTAGAATCTAGATCTATCAGCGGTGTTCAACATGATCAGACACAAAGTCTTCAGAGAAACTCTTGAACTCAGAATGGGCCTATCAGGAGTCGTCCTTAACTGATTCACCTCATTCTTACAAAACCAACAACATGGAATCAAAATAGGTACCACCCTATCTGATGTAGCAGACATCGACAGAGGCGTTCCACCAGGATCTGCAATCTCACCAACGCTCTTCAATCTATACATGGAACCACTCACTGAAATTCTTCAACAATCAAAAATCTCATTCCACATGTATGCTGATGATACTCAGCTCTACATCAACCTATCCACTCAATAGTGTAGGAGAGTAGGATCTGCTTCACATGGGTACCCCCACTTTTTGCTGATGCTTCACTGTTTTTCGACTTTAGTCTGGCTGGGGCCCTGCTAATCAGAACCCCAGCCTAGCTGCTTCCTCTCTAAAATAGTTTCCATGTGCCTTAGGTACATCTTTGATTGGAATCTGGAGTGCCCTTATAAGTCCCTAGTATATGGTATACTATGTACCCAGGGCATAGGTACCCCAGAGGCCTGCCAGGTGCTGAAGCATGTATTATGCCACACCTGGAAGGCCAGCCAAAATGACACCACAGGTCTGCTACTGCAGCCTGGGTAAGGTGGTGCAGGCACCCCTTACAGTGATGTAGGCTTCCTATATCACTACAATTGCACACACATATAAACCTATAAGTCACTCCTATGGCAGGCCTTAACAATCCTGAAGGCAGAGTGCTTGGTTTTTATGTGAGAGGGTGCCCCTGCATGGGCAGGGCCCCTCTGCAGCATTCGGAGTCAATCCTCTGATGCTGTTTGTGGTGCAGCCTGACCATATACTCTTAAGTGCATTATATCCTCGCGGTAAATGCTAACTTTGGGATGGCTGCACGGAAACATGTCGTGTTTGGTGTCAAACATCTTGGAATAGTACCCCCCCCCGCCTGTCCTGGCGGCGGGGGTAGCATTCCACCCTTCTAGAGGGAGAGACATGTACACACCGGACTACCCGGTAACTTCTTTCCAGAGCCCTGGCATCACAAAATGGATGCCGCTGCCACAGACACGGGTCTGGCCTCCTGCTGCTGATTAAATCTCCAGCAGGGGAAGCCTAGACAATAGGTTTCCTGTCACAGGGAGGTGTAACCACCTCCCCAGACAGGATACTGTGTATTGGGGCTGGGCGGGAGCACTCTCTGGTGCTTTGAAGTCCTGCACTGGGGGCACATTTGGTGTCCCTGTGCATAGCCCAGTTCAAACCGGTTGCAGGGGCTGCCTGCCCCTGCTCTGGCGTGAAACTGGACAAAGGGAATGGGTGTAACAACCCCTCTTCCCTGACCCTCCCATAGGTGGGTCCCCAGAGTATGTCCAACCCCCTAACTTTGTATAAGTATGGGACCCCAGTCCTTAGAACTTTAGATTACCCTGGATGAAACTCTGAAACCGAATCCTGGACCTTTGACGCTCTACTTCAAGATTAGAGGACTGAAGAATCTCCCTTGGGGTCAAGGAGTGACTCCCCTGCTTGGCAGGCACCTAAGAAGCAATTGTCCGGTCTGCATCGCTGAAGCTCCCGCTGGACACCGAAGTCTTTGCATCACCAGAGGTGGATTTCCAGACTTCCCCGAGACTGCCCTGAGTCCCCAGCAAAGCTGAGGCCCGTAGCTGTCGTGGGTAACGTGGGACCGTGACCCCTGGACACTGAGAACTTTTGCAAGTGCATCCTCTTCCTGGTATCCCATGAGGTTGTGCTTTGGGCTCCAAGTAGCCCCTGCCTCCAGCACCGACTGCACTGAAGATCACTGGCCCCCACTCCACGAGTGTCCTGTAAGCCAGCTCCAAGTGCATCCACTTGAGGCTCCTTTGCGGTCGCTAGTCCGTTGGCTAGTGGGCCCTCCCGAAGGTAACCCTTCTTCTGATTGGGCTTTCCTGGTTGCTCCAGAGGTGCCCTGACTTACCTTTGCTGGGTGAGTCCCACAGACCTTGCTGGTCTGCATCAACGTCCTTTCTTTGTTTCCACGTGACTTGCCGTTGCCAAGGCTTGGTGGGTCCAATCCGGTCACCGACACCGCAGCAATCGACAAACCTTGTGGGACAGCTCGAATCCAGCTCCTGGTTGTCGTCTACACCTCCTGGACCTCGTGGCTGAAGAGTCAAGACGACCGTCAACCTACCTGAAGCACCGGACATCGGTGGGCATCTGCTCATCGCCTTCCTGTTCACTGGCTAGTGACCCAGACTCTGTCCCCTCTGCTTTCAGGTTCTTCAGATCTTCGATCCACCCTTGGATCCACCCGGACACTTTCGACTTGTCCACCAGCAGCACTTTGCAGCAGATCGCCATTGAAAACGACGACGAAACCCGACCCCCGAAAGACACCTATGCACCCGGCTCCCCTGGGTGAGGTAACTCGAGTACTCCGGTGCTCCGTGGGTATTGACTCTAGAACGACCTAGTTCTAAAGGGGTTTGCTCCAAGTCCTCCTCCAAGTGCCCTTTTCTTTAAAACTCCAACCGCGACATTCCCCATAGAAGTCAACGGCGGCTCGCAGTGTGTTCTCACACTGCACGCGTCCCCCGTCGGTCCCCTGTGTCACTACCTTGGGTGGTTCCTTGTGGTCCAAGCATTTCTACAGGCTCTAGGCCTTGTGTCTAGCTCAGTCGTGGTTCTTATACCACTTTATTGGTATATGGTTTGGTACGCCCCTAGGGCTCAAACGTGTATTTGTGCTATTACTGTTGATATTCGACTTGTAACTTATGTACTTCGAACTCTAGCCTCATAAAGAGACTAGAGGGGTGTGTTTAAGACTAAATACATATATTTTAAATATATACCTGGTGTGGTCCTCTTTCATTTAGTCACTCAAGAGATTATAGACTGGTAAAACAAGCTGCTATACATTCCTTGAAGACTTAGCCTGAAGGCTGCTCTCCATAGCTACCACTAGGATAGCTTTCAATAAAGGTTGTCTTTAACCTATCTCCAATAAGGGGTTGTTTGGACTGGTACAAGGTGCCCACTATAATTAGTGGACAGCATATACCAGGCCAACTTCTCACATTAATAGGATATCCAGAAACTGGATGAAGCCTTTATGAAAACACAGGGCTGACTGGCACACAACAGCTAAAATTAAACCCACTGAAAATGGAATTCATTCTTTTCTCCACTTTAAAGCCCAACAATATCTTCTGTGGTCTCTTACCATCAAATCGCTAAACTGCACACCAACCATGTGCAAATCCATAAAATCACTAGGCATCACACTAGACTCAAATCTAAACATGCGAGCCCAGATACAAGATGCCACCACAAGCACTTGCCTACACCTGTACCTTCTAAAACTAAAACCATTCATACCGCCAGGAGACCTACAAACAGCTGTTCAATCTCTAGTGCTTTTAAGACTGGACTATGGGAATACGGCACTCATAGGTCTACCCAAAGCTATCCCAGCCCCAATGAATGTGACATTAAATGCAGCAGCAAGACTTTTAACAGGCTCACATCACTATGATTACATCTCTCCATACTCAGAGCTCTCAACTGGCTCCCAGTTGAAGCCAGAATCCAACTGAAGGTGGCATGCATAACACACAAAGCCCTTCACAATTCTGGCCCTAAAACATAGCAAATAGGATCAAGCTATTAGGAGGCGGAAGGGATTCTTGAAGTGCTAAACACCTCATACTTGAATCTCCCAGATTCAGAAAAAGGAAAACCCACGGTTGCACTTTCACCGGATCTGCCCCAAAAATGTGGAACTCTCTACCACCCTCTACAAATGCAATTACTTCACTCCAGCTTTTCAAGAAGGAAGTCAAAGCCCTACTGCTAGAAAGACATGTTGCATAAAAGAACTGTGTAGAAGCTTTTATCTTCCCCTATTTGATACTGTATCCTACTGTGATATACCTTGCTTGTCGAACTCTATGTACAACGTATCTTGTTCTTACTGCACTGCAACTCTGAGCAGCCCTCTCTCTGTACAGTGCTCTGATACTGTGATGGTCATGTTCGCACTTTATAAAACACAATAGTTAAACAGTGTTCAAATATGCATGATGCAGTGGTAAAATATAAAATTAAATGACATTAAATCAAATAAATCCTATTTGTATGGATAATTTGTTCTAACATAATATTAGGTGTGCTATGGAAGGTCCGGAGACGCCATGATCAAGACTCAAGGATGGGAATTGACTGTGATTATAATTAAATCAACCACCGCGCTGACAAGTTTTCCAGGTTCAGGCATGGCTATCTTCTCCAGTCCAGGTTTTTTTCAGTGCATTTGGGGACTATGCTCTTGTTTATCCCATTGCAAAACCAGGACAGCAAGTCCAACAAACCAAGAAAAAAACCAGAACTGCATCAATAGTTACACATAGACCTGGGAACCTTGTCAGCTATGCAGTCAGGGCTGTGGCCCTACATTTCCCATCAAATAATAGTTTTCAACAAACAAGACATATTTACTCACAAACTTTTCAATACAAAAGCAGATTTTGTATGAAACAGACTGGATAACGGTGATCATAAATACTTGCATTTGTTTTCAAAACCAAAAGGATAAATTATTTTTAAGAGCGAGATTTGAAATGGTATTCCTGCTGTGAGAGAATCCCTTAAGATTCTTATTTTGCAAAGGATCATACCAGTTTCACTTACCGAGCTTGCTGAGAGTTTTCGCGGCGCCCTATGTGATCATTCATCAGTGGTTAACCTGAGAAGCCACTGAGTGCTTTCTTTCTAGCGAATAAATAGTTCCATTAAAGGAAGAGGTGTATTTACACAATTCTAGTGTTATGGCAGTAAAGGGATTTCAAATGTGCAAATATTTATTGAAGTTCTGAACTCAAACATTCTATGCCAATAATATTTCATCAAGTGTGTGGTGGGGACATACCTGCTGCTTAAATAATGTTTAAAACAAGTCTCAAGTCTGAATCCATCACTGTCTCAATGAGTGAGGGACACAACTTGGATGGAAAATAGCAGGCTCTGAAAACAGCTCTTTGAACCTTGGTCAGCAGTGGAATCGCAATAAGAGGGTGTGACAAGTAATGCCAGCAAGGGAATATTGTTAATTACCCCTCACCCTTAAGGCACAAGTGGTCTGCAGGTGACGCTGTAGAGGTTTAGATACATAGATTTACATCTAATGGCTATGTGTATTCTCACTTTTCATCCCTTCAACAACACCCCCAAGAAACATAGGGCTGTTGAGCACTTTCACAGCCTATCTGCACACGTCCTCCAACTATTTTCAAGCTAAAGCTAAGTTAAGCGTGCAAATAGGGTCTAAAAAGCGATCGGGAACATTTGTGAATATCCATGAAGCAATTACTTTTTAGTAGAACCCAATATTTCTTACTACCACTTCTTGAATTCCCACCCCTCCCCCCTCGCCCCCCATGAACGTTCGTTTCCCCACCCCGTAGCTTTCCTTACAAATGCAGAATATCCTGGCTTAAGTGCACTTATAAATGTCTTCGTATCCGGACGTATTATGAAGTATTTTTGCAGCTGTGTAGGGTAAGGTTAGATGTGAGAAAAGTCACTTTTTATAATATTTTAAACAATTTACATATTGGTGTGACGAATGTGATCCTGTAATCTTTTTTCTTGTGATGTTATTTATAAGGGTGTCTGCAATGTGTAGAGTTGTTTGACCATTTTTAAATTCATTTTATTTTTCAATTTTTAATATTTTTAAGATTTGTGTAATGTAACTTACTTGGGTGTCTACAGTATCTATAGTTATCTGGCCATTGTCTTTCTGTAATATATATAGTTTTTAGGTGCTGGGCTTTATGCTGGTAGTGCTATTCCCTGCATCCATTGATTTCTGTGTGATTACCTTGCATTAACTGAGAGTGTCCATTTGTGGTGTGTGACCTATTCCATTGTGTGGCTAGATTAGATATGAGCCTTTTTTGTCTGTAGTATTATTGAAGTAGATGTGGGCTTAATGTTCGTGAATAGCACTGACTTGTCCTTTTGTAGGTGTGCTTTTGTATTTGCACATCCCTCTCCTTGCTGTTTCAAATTTTGTCTTTGCTCTTACCAGTTAGTAGTAGATATAGATATATGCCTTTGTGAATCGCCCCTTAATATTTTCACTTTTGCAGTTACTTGGTTTACTTCAGTCAAACCAATCTTTATTCGACCGCAGCTATAAAAGCGCAGCAAACACCATCCAATACATTTAAAATGTTCTACATTCATTTACATATAACAATATAAAACAGTCTGATTCCATGATACACTTCTAAAAACAATTTTCACAAGCAGATTGAAAACAAGCCCTTCTTTGACAGCACTAGGAACCGAGACCAATGTCATTTTCACAATAAAAAGAAAGTAAAAAAGATACACATCTGACAATTTAAAGTCAGACACTAAACTGTGTTAGTAGGGTTCATATCTTATCCTAATCAGAAATGCTAATTTGATAAAATTTAATTATGCATAACAAATTTCTGGTGATCCTAAAGACTGTAGAAATCTTAATCCTTCCTTCTGGTGGCTCAGGTTTGAATTACGCAAAATGGGGACCAGGAAAGAGTGTCTTGGCCCTGAATACAAAGTACAGAACAAAGTGAATTGCTTTGAGGTGTTATCGCACACGCGAGGTGGTAAATCCTGCTTCCGTGACCCTGACATGGGGAAGGCAAATTTAAAGTGCAGCGTGCGCAGTCTAAAAAGAGTTAGCCAGTAGCGATGGGCGTGGTTCATAATTCACCCTAAATAAGGCTCTATTTTGCTTGTTGTTGAAATCTGGACATATTTAACAATCGTTTATTTAGTCTGAGCCTTTTCTAGATGAATATTCAAACAGTGTTCCAAGTAGTGTTCTTTGATGCATAGCTTTTGTCCTGGCCCAATTCTACGGGACTTTTCGTATATAGTTCGAGTAAACCTCGTTTTTTAAATGATTATTTCACATATGAGAGCCATGAAATTTGGTCTGCCCTATCAAGTGGCAGTCAGTCAGTAATACATGTTCTAGTTACACCAGCCTCAGGTGACCCCCAGATTTTGACTCAGAGTAGTAAACGGGCCAAACCAATCAGATCCTCCAGATATGTTATCCTGAGTCCCTCATGGCATATTAAAGTGACTGTGCTTCCTGGTACTGACAATAGTCTGCGAGTAAAACAATTTTCTACTCTTTGAAGAATGCCAGTTTTACTGTAGCCCTATAGCCCGGCACTATATGTTCCCACCAAGATACACTTACTCCTATACAAACTCAGTATTTCTACAATTGGTTTGTTTTTTAACTTTTGGACACATCTAAATATGGCCTGAATGTTCCCACTGAAGGGCTGAAGTCTTAATGTTAAAAGTGATATCCAACTAAGTGATTGAATAAAAAGAATCCCTAAATAATTAGATCATGCTTTACAATTGTTTAGTTAATTGACTGATTGATCAATTCATTAAGACATTCATTCCTGTCCCTTACTAGAACCATAATAAAGATTATTACTGGATCAAGCGATTTTACTCTCCAGAGTACAATACTGTATGGCAATTTATTTGATACTTCATAGCAAATTTGTGTCCAATGTTCAGTCGGCTCAAAACAGAATAACCATTGTAATTTTTGGTCTGAGGAACTAAGATAATCTGAAAGAGAAACAGCCACTGTGTTGGTTAACATTCCCAGTCAAATCAATGCTAGAACTAGGGGTCTGTTATGAAGATCTAATAGAGCTCCTGGCTTTAGCTGTCTGGCAGATTTTGCTAGCTGCCATACCCATGTGAGGCGCCCTCCCTTTCCATGACCTCTAAGCTAATTGTGGCGTACATCAGAGAAAGGTTAGATGGTAAATTACTCAGGGGCCAAGAGGTGGGATGTCATTCCAAAATGATAACGCGATAATCCTGTTCCTTTTATATTTTTAAGATAAGGTCGAGTTTTTCTGTTATGCACAGTGTTTGTTATATTAACTTACTTTACTTGCTTCAAGCTTTAGTTTGCTTCCGGTTTACACTTTGGGTGTTTCAGAATGTGTATTTGTTGTATCCTGTTTTATTCTATGTGTGTTATTATTGGCAGCTTTCTCGTTTTTGTGTGCAACTTGAATTTTCCTGCCAGCGCACTGTTGCCATTTATTACAGATAAACTATAATAAAAATAAATAGCCTCAAATTTTGTGCGTCCCTCAAATATTCGAGAGACTATCGCGTTGTTGAAAATTAAGTTAGCCTCCATAACTCCATTATCCAGTGAATATTTGTTCTTTTAGGGATGTGTTTGCATCTTTCTGCTGGCTGCAGTGCCTCCTCCTGACTGACCTCGGACAGCTAAAAGGACAGGTCTAACTGCGAGCACAACCCTATCCATATTAAATGGCTGATCGTTACACTTAAAAGCAGTAGTTCTTCTGTTATGTGTAAAGTACGGGAAACATTAAAGGACCAACTTTTCCGTTGCAGAAGATGGTTCCTCCAATATTTCTATAGAACTATCGACATTATGGGCAACTGTTACCAATAATTCAATATTGCATCATCATCATCGTAAATAGAATTATTGGGCAAATCAATCCATAAAATCCTCAACATCATATAGTACAAATTAATTCACATTTAACATGCAGCTCTCATCGTGTTATGTTATATAAAAAAGCCTATAAACAAAGGGCCTTGTTTATGGAATTTTGGCGTAGGGCAGGGTATCAAGGCACCTTGCTGCGCTGCACTGCCCTACTCCAAAGTGAAAGGGCAGGAATGCACCATATTTAAGCAATATGGTGCATTCCTGCCCTTTCTTCCTGAGCTGGTGGCGTTTTGGCAGCCTAGCGCAAACGTAGGCACCCCTGGTGCAAGGGTGCCTCAGTTGCAGGCAGCATTGTCTTTGTGCAGGAAGGGGCACCTTACTGCACAAAAACAATTCTATGAGGCATTTTCCTCTTTCCATGTGTGCTGCAGAATGCAGTACACATGGAAAGAGGAAAAAACGAGGAGAAGTTAACAAATTTCTCCTCGTTACGCCTCACCTCGGGAGGCGTAAGGATTTGACGCTTGCCCAGGTTTGCATCACTTTGTAAATCTGGGGCAGCTTCAAATTCCATGGGTGTTGCTTTGGAAAACCCACCGCAACGCCTCCTGGGCGCAGAGTAAGACGATGCAGCTATTTGCACTGCGTCATCTTACTCATGATTTATGAGGCCACTTAAAGACATGCAGGGTGTCTTTGTGTGGCGTCACAAATCTTTATAAGAGCCCTGCGTCACGCATGTACCAGGTTACATGGTGCAAAAGTGACACAGGGCTCTCATAAATAAGCACCATGAGGTTCAGAAGGAAATTAGGCACATTATAATATATTTTCATATGAAATTCAAGCATTTGAGCACGATTCTAAATACACCCTTCTGACCTAAATATCGCTTTCTGTGAAGCGAGGACCCCTAGGATAGGCCTAAACGACCCATAGTGCAGGGTGAAGTGTTTTTGAGAAGTTGGGAATGTTAGTTTAATTTTTCCATGTCCTAGTATTAAAAAACTCTTAAATTCGGTTTTTACTACTGCAAGGTCTATCTCTCCCATAAGATAACATTAGGTTACCTTATTACATTTAATAAGTGATAACTTTCAAGTGGGAGCAGATAGGAATGTTGGGTTTGGTGACAGTGAGACAAAGGAAGATTGGTATGAGCAGGATGGGCTATATCTGACTCGATGAAGGGGGGGAGCTGTCACCTACCACACGTGCACATCACAAAGGCTATGCCTGAGCGCTCTCACAAAGGGTTTGGCACTAGTCTTTTGTGACTCCAGGCAAGCTGGGGCCAAGGCAGGGAGGGTGGAAACCTCCCAAACCGTCTATTATTTCAAAGTGGGCACCATAATACATTTTGGACCCTCAGTTTCAACTCTTTGGTACACCTCTGAACCTGTTGAAGACTCTCAAGGACAGATGTACTGGTCTACAAGAAGGACTCCTATTCAGATGCACTCCTGCCCTGCTGCCCTGCTATCATGCTGACTTGCTGCCCTGCTACCTGAGTGAAACGACTGGTCCTGCATCTTGAACCCAGGACCACCAGACTGACTCCAAGGGCTAGTTGGCTGTCCTCATGATCAGAGCTTCAGGGACAGAAAAGGCTCCAACCCCCTTGAACCCAGCTCCTGGACTCTGCCTGCTCTGAGTCTTGCCCTCAAGTTGTGCCGCCCTAGTCCTGGACCCTTGAAAGTGGGCCTGAAGGTGCTCTAACAGCCCAACCTATGGCCCAAGCAGAGCCGATACAGTGCAGCTCATCTCCTTGCACCCTTGCATTGCAACTGCTGCAGAGCAACGCATCTCTGACCAAGGGCACTGCAGCTCCTCGGAACCAATGTTGCCTGGCGCATCCTCAATGCAGGACTTCATATTGCAGCCCGGCAGCTCCTTGGAACCAGCTCTGCACAACGCATCGTCGACTCAGGACCTCGCAGCCCCACTTCTCCTTAGAACAGCTACTACGTGACTCATCCTCGACACAAGACCTCGCATCGCAGCCTCACAGCTTCTCGGAACTGCTGCTGCATGACGCATCCTTGACGCAGGAGACCTGGCAGCTGCCCCTGTGCAAAGCCTCCTCAATGTGGGACTTCACAGCGCTCCGACACCCGGATTTAAGGTACTTTGTTCAGCGAGCCTGACCTGCTCCAAGTATCTAGCCCACACTCCATTGGGGTCGGCCTGAACTTGTGACTTTGTCCTGGTCTGGCCTGACCTGATAACCACAGTTGGTGCTTGTGCTGTTAGGCACTACTTTCACTTAAATCTTTAAAATTTCTTAGGCGTGATTCTACTGATTGGATGTTTGCCGCTTTGGTGTCAAATAATTTATTCAATTTTACCCTATTTTTCTCAATTTGTGTGGGATTTTTCATGTGTTGCCTTTCACTTTATTACTGTTTGAAGTGCTGCATACATACTTTACACATTGCCTCGAAGTTAAGCCTGACTACTTTTGTGCCAATTTACCAGAGGGTTAAACACAGGTTAACTAGGGGATTGGTTGTGTTTCACTCTGACAGAGATTGTGATTGCTGCTTAAGTAGGGTTTCACTTCCCTCAACCAGTAACCTAATATGTTCCATTTAATATGCATGCACAAGATCGCACATAAAGGAACACAGAACACACTAGTTATGCATTCTTTGTATGGTGATATGGTGTATGACCTTTCAACTGGTCAATGATGTCAAGCAGCATTCCTTCTATAGAGGCTATCAATCTGGAGTCAAAGACCCACTTTAGGTGCCATCATAGATGAGATGGCACATTAGCGATACAGCATCCTTGCATGGCAAGCAGCCATCCTGGGCGACGAAAGGCCATCTTTGATAGCGTAATTCAGATGGAAATATCAAGGTCTGCCACGAAGGTGAGGACATCAAGGTCATGATGCCATGTGCCAGTGATCTGTGCCATCGCTGATCTTGGTCACTGCAAGATGTACTCTCCATGACCATAGCAGATCTTGTTCATTGCAAGATGTTCTCTCTCTGAAAGGACACACTACAGGTGACACTTCGTGGTGATAGAAGCTCTTGGAGGGTCTAGAGACAGAAAGCTGGCTTATCTTTACACTGACTAAACCAAATGAGTGCTTTTGTTGGGTTGGGTGGTAAGCATAGGGATGTTTTTGTAATCAGCTGTGTAGCTACTGTGACACTGATGTTTGTTAACTATGATCATTCTTACTGGTCTCAACATTTTAAATTCTACTTTAATTTTCACCCTATATTTCCTGAATGCATCAATAGTCATGAAATACAACCTTCAATAAAATTGTTCAACTTTGTGTGCAATGCCAATAGCTCGGTGGGCCTCATCAGTAAAGTTCTCCTTATTTCCCAATGTTAGACCTGGCCCTTTTGACAGGTTTAGCCCCAAACATTTTGCCTTTTGCCTCCTATTTTTCTGACCTTGTTTTCGTTGGCTATAGGATTCTGGGCACTTTACCACTGCTGACCAGTGCTAAAGTGCATATACTCTCTGTATAAATTGTGACAATGATTGGTTATCCATGATTGGCATATTTGATTTACTGGTAAGTCTCTAGTAATGTGCACAGTGTGTGCCAGGGCCTGTAAATCAAATGCTACTAGTGGGCTTGCAGCACTGGTTGTGCCACCCACATGAGTAGCCCTGTAAAGGTATCTCAGACCTACCACTGTAGTGTTTGTGCATGCAGTTGTAAACTGCCATGTTGTCCTCACAAGTGCACCCACTTGCAAGGCCCAAACCTTCCCTTTCCTTACAAGAAAGGCACCTCTAAAGTAGGGCCAAGGTACTCCCATGGGCAGGGTGCAGTGTATTTGAAAGGTAGGACATGTAATAGTGTGTGTGACATGTCCTGATAGTGAAATACTGTGTAATTCGTTTTTCACTGTTGAAAGGCTAACTGTCCCATAGGCTTATCATTGGGGTTGCACTGTAACATTTTCACATGTGTAACTTGCAATAGAGACCAGATAGGAAAATTAAGTTTAGACTGTCTGAACTCAGAATTTATTAACGCACCTTTTAGTGACGGTGGTTTTTAAATCCTGTGTTTGAAAATGCCACTTTTAGAAAGTGGGCATTTTCTTACTTTACCATTTTGTGTGCCTCTTTGTGTATTCAGCGTCTGGTGTGTGAGTGGCAGGAGTTGAGATATGCATTCACTGTAAACAGTCACTGGGGGGGTGGGTTGAGGTATGCCCTGGCTTGCCTGGGTGACTCATTGACCTGGTCTGCATTTAGAGTGCTGGGAGGAGTTGTACTTACACCTGAATAGGCTGGGTCTCCTTTTGCACAATGCTGTTTCCGCCCCTGTGATCATGCTGCACCAGTGAGGGCAGAACTGGTTTGGACTGAGTTCAGAGACCCTTGCCACAAACAGAACAAATACATTTTGGGGTATAAGTATTAGACCTAAAACCCCAGGACTTTAGATTACTTCCAGGAACAAGAGGACCCTGCCAAGAAGAAGAGCCGGAGAGCTGTAAGGATGAATACTGCCCCTTTGCTGTGTGCTGTGTGGGGTTGGCCTGCAGCTGCTGGTTCTGTCTGTGGTGGAGGAAAAGTACTGACTCTTTTTGCCCTGCTGTGGTATCCTGCTTGGGAAGGACTCTCCAAGGGCTTGTGTGTGCTGGCCTCCTGTTGTGGAATGTGTTTTACATGCTATGCAGTGATTTATGGTCTAATGTGTGTTATGTGTAAACAATACCAAGGATATTTTTGATATAACCTTGTGTGGAGTCTCTTTTTGTGGTGTGCCTAGTGTGTCACTGGTGTGTGTGTGTGTTGCGCAAACGCTTTACACATTGCCTCTGGAATAAGCCTGACTGCTCTGCCAAGCTACCAAGGGCGTGAGCAGGGGTTTTCTTGGGTGTGTAACTCTCTTACCATGACTATGGTGGTGGTTTCTGTCTGGCTTAAGTGTATGCCCTAGCCAACCAGAAACCCCATTTCTAACACCCAACCTTTGCCAAGTGCCAGTGAAGTGTAAGGTGTAGAGCGGTCGTAGCATGACAGGAAGATGTCAGAGTGATGCATAGTTTTGCAGAGCGATGTCTAGTCACAAATAGCATTGATTTATGAATTCAGCCATGCTTCCAAATATGTAAATAATCCTGCTGCAGGCAATAGTTTTACAGTTACCATTCTTGTGAAGTAGCTGCAGCATGAGTATCCTCAAGTAAGATCCCAAATCACTGGGTCTGGTGGCTTAGTGAACTAATACATCCACTGTAGGGGCCTGTGTTTGACCTCAAAGTCACAGGTTCATCTCTTGGAGGGTCCACTCAGCCTTTCATCCTTCTGAGGCCGACAAAATGCGTACCCTTGGGTAACAATAAACAACTGTTATTCAGCGCCAAGATACTCTTCTAGGTGAACTTTACAAATACACTGCTTTGGTTGCTATTTTTGCACATGTATGTGAACAACACATGCAGTTGCAGGCCTGCTTCTCAACATGTGTCAATGCTGTTTTGCTCATATTGGTATATGTTTATTATTATTGTTTTATTTGATCAGTCATGCCTTCATCAGAAATGTGGATCATAAAACTGCACACAGTTCATTATTACAGGAACCCTCTGAGAGGTTATGCAAATTCGATAACATTTTACATTAAAAACTTGATCCTTGAAAACAAAATTCTTAAAGAAATCTACTATGGGCTAAGATTAGAGTTGGGCACACGAAAAGAAAATATACTTTGTTTTGGATGGCTTCCTCATAAAGTGTATACTCAAAGTATATGAATTTTATCTGTTTTGTGGTCGGCCCTGCACAAAGGCAGTCCACACGTTTTAACATTTCGGAATAATTGGCTAATTGTTGGGTCACATGTCAAGGTCAAGTATTTTTGTACTGGTATAAGAAGAAGTGATGGCTGATGCCTGAAGTCTGATGGCAAGAGCTGCTGACCTTGAAACTAGGGAACTAGATTTGAATCTTCGGCCTGGGCCTGTGATTCTGTGCAAACCACTTAAATTCACGCCTTACCATTCTCAAAACTCATCATAAGTATATCAGACTTAAGTTCTGTTTTCATACTTTTTTTGATCAAAAGAATTAAATAATGCTGAGCCATATTTACAAGGCCATGCAAAGCCACCCTGCATGGCATTTCATGGCCTTGTAAATATGGCCCCCTTTCACGCATTACTCTGTGTGAAAGGGGCGTTCCCATGCAACACCCATGGATTCTGACGCATTACCAGATTTACATTGTTTCGTAAACCTGGGAATGCGTCATATTTAACGCCTCCCCAAGTGGCACAATGAGGAGAAATACCTTCATTTCTCCTCGCTTTTTGCTCTTTCTATGTATGCTGCATTCTGCAGCACACATAGAAGGAGGAAAACACCATCAATGCTTGTTTTTGTGCAGGAAAGTGTCCAATACTGCACAAAAACAATCATCCCTGCAACGCAGGCACCCTTGCACCCCAATGCCAGGGTGCCTGTATTGGCGCTAGGCAGCCGATTGTGTGCCTGCACAGAGGAAAGCACAGGGGTGCGTCGTATTGCTGTAAATACGATGCATCTCTGCACTTTTCTAATGATGCAGCTCAGCACAGCAAGCTGGCTAGCAGCGCTGCACTGCGTCATTTTCTAGTAAATATGCCCTTTAGTTTTTATCAGTACATTCCAATCTGTACAATAGAATAACTTGAAGGTTTGTTTCAATGCATCTGTTCTTTGACTTCCCATGCTCACATAAAAGCTAGCTATTTCCTTCCTTTTGGCCATTGCTTTTGCTATTAATTATTTATTCTTGCTGTGTTGTCCAACTTAAGGACAAACGAAAGTGTGTGCCAAATTAACAATAGGTTAATACAGTCTCCAGGGGGTAATTTGCTATTCACCATGTCTGCTCAGTAAACCCTTGTTTCTTTGAGGACACTTAACTTTACTCTGTTGACATATAGTGAGAATTTAACCCATTTCAGATAATTATCAGAGCAAATAAATTTGCTTTATAAGCCACATTTTTTTTATGTTCAATAGAACAATATCATCCGCGTACTTTTGACAGGAAATTCTTTGCCTACTAAATTCGGAGAGAAGGAACAGAGTTTAGTTGATGTGGTGTCTCTTGATTAGTTGAGCGCTCCATGCTGCCACACTTGTTACTTAGGAGTTAGGGGTTACAAATACATCTCTAAGAAAAACTGAGCTAAATAGATGTAGCAAAGAAATGCAAGTATACTTTCATAAAAGTGAATGCTGGCTTAAGGATACATCCGGTCAAGAGATTACTACTAGAATCACTGCTCTCCATAGTATCACTCATATTAACCATCCCCTGAAGAGGCCTTGCATTTATCACTAAAGCTTCACTCACACTTTGCCCTAATCTGCGTTTTCTCGAGCAGAACTCATTTTAGTAACAGATTCCGGATATATTAACTCCCCAACTCCTTATTAGTTAATACTCAGTCTATTCTTTGACATTTTAACACTCAAGTCAAACGTGAGCTCTTCTGAAAATCTCATCTTGAGACTTGCACCATGCTAGCCCTCACCAAGTGGTCAATGACATGTCCAACTGGCTGGTCATTTATGATCATTTATTAGATTATGGTTAATTGTTGCAGCAGCAGAGAATTGCTGACTGGGCAAGAGAACTATAATTAGAAAGAGCGTGCCGAGCGGACTATCAGATCTGGGCCCCCCTTCAAATTAATACAGATCGCAGCAAAAAATCTGCAAATCGAGGTATGTTTTTGAGGAACAAAAGATAAATCAATGGCCATGGTGCACAAGGATTTTCGATGAGCATGGGAGCAATTGAGAACTCTCTCTGCAGGGTCCTCCATGCCTTTTCTATCAGACAAGTAGAGAGAACATCTGTGTCAGGCATCCTACCCTAAATAGGGTGAAACTTCCAGCACAGTAAAGGCAGCGGTCCTGTGGCCAATGAGCCACTGTCTTGCACTCAATGCTGGTGTAGCAGATGGAGGCTCCATCAGTGGTTCCCTCACCTCCAAATGGGGCAGGGAAAGAGTGCTGTAATAGGGTGGGTTCCTTGCCAGTTAGAAGAAGAGCTCCCACTTAGCCAAAACCTAAATAATCCCTTTGTCTTTGCGTTGATTTTCATTCATATTAAATGCTGCTAGCTTTTCCACTTCCAAAGACAGTCCACCTTGGTAGTCCCTTGAATCTTTTCTTTCTCACAGCTCCTTAACTTACCCACCTTCACTCACTATAGGGAAGAGCCTTGTTTAAAATCACTGAATCCAATCTTTATATTCTTTTTAGTGACGACAAACTTTACTAAACCAGGGCTTTCAGCATAATGCTATTTCTTGATAGAGAATTGTGCATGGGGGACCTCTGGTCATGGTTGCAAAGCATTTTTGGAGGGTGGGGTATGAAAATACTCAAAGTAGGCTTGCTCATTACTTTCATTCTCTTGCTGCTTTATATTCTCGTCCAAGTATGTATTGCCTCTATTGCTGATATAATAAGAGGCAAGGGTACCTCCCCATCCTATCAGAAAAAGAATGGAATGGGAAATCCTAATGCAAGCCCAGCGATGGTGCCCCATTGGTAGAACTGCCACTCTAGAAAGGTAAGTTCACCTGCACCACTTGTAAATTCCTGTTCTAATGGGCATTTCTATCATTTAATAAATCTTCAGTATGTTTGTTTTCATTTTAAATGAAATTCTGCGTACACATCATATACTGTTCAGTCTTGCATTTATTTTAAAGTTAATTCAAAATTATTTGGCCCTACGGGCCCCTGTTGCCCCTGGGCCAAGGGGTGCATTGTGCCCCTCTATGTGCATCCACCTCCAGTTCTTGCACGGCATGGACTTAACAGTCCATACCGTGCAGGAACTGTTTTTGGCGCTCCCATTGCAGTGCCCATTTTCTGAGGCACCGCCGTGGGAACTTAAAAAAAAAAAAAGCCTGACAGGCACGAGAAACACTCGTAATCTGGCAGGCCGCCCGACCACGGGTTTGGTGGTGCGGCGGCGAGGCGGACCCGGTGCCGCATGGCCAAACTCTGAATCAGGCCCTAAAACTGCAACTGCTACATCATAACACAAGCGAGCTATTTTGCACACTAGGAGCAGTTCAGCCATTGCACTAATTTCACAAGCGTTTCAGAGCATTGACTTATTTGTGTGCGAGTGCCCTTATTCCAGGCTTTGAGGTGTTCATACTAAAGCGTGTGCCTTTGAATTATAATGTTAAACAATACGACTTGGTAGGGCTCAACATGCTATTCCCAATCATAATACTAAACCCTGTGTTAGTTTTCAGGACTGTTAAACACTCACTTTAAAATAACACAGATCTGCATCACAGACATATCACAGTTTTTATGTAATTAGAACAAAAACCCGTTCTTGTGAGCAGAAACTTTGAGAGACTGGATTTGTCAACCAGCACTTTTTTGTCTTGTAAGTTCGCCTGCAAAGTTTTCAGTGTTTTGATCTGAACCTGCAATCCATTACAAGACCTTGTAAGGAGTGGTTCACAGGCATGAGCAGCCATGACTACTCGAGTAGAAAGCATCAAAATAATTCACAGAAGTATATAAAAATTTGGGAATTGTGCCAACCGCTTGAATCTATGCACATCGCACAAGTTTGCTAATTCACAAAGATGCCCTTGCACAACTCGTGAGAAATGCAGATTGGTCAGCAGTGCATCGGCTTGTGTAATTCATACAGAAAGTGCGTGTTGACTAGGTGCGTGTTGAGGAGATAAAATAGAACTCTGCACTTTCGAAAAGTGCATTAAACAGATTTGAGATGATGGCATGATTGCGCCTTTCAATTGCTAGATTTGTTTGTTTGAAATGAGTAGGCGCCCCCCGCGCCTAGGGGAGGTGCGCCCTTAGTCGCGCCACGGAAAAGAGCCTCCTCTTCCGGGGGGCTGGTTGAAGGAGGGAAATCATTGTCTCCAACCCGTAAATGAAACCGAAACTGAACATGAAGTGATATAAGGCGGCGTCCCAGGGATCTCGTCCTCTTTGTCTCCTTGGATCCCTGGGAAGCCGCAGGAGCGTCGTAAACGAGGCGGAGTGTGGCACGGGGGTTCGAGGAGGCCGTGGCGTAGCGGTGAACGTTTGTTGGCGCAGTTAAGTAGTCTCTCGATTCCCCTTATGGGCAACGTGGCAGTTTTATTGTCTGTTTCATTTAATTTGACGGACATACCTTAATTGTGATTGGCCCGTAACAGCGGTAATATATTTTAGCGAAGCCGCTTTGGTAGTCGCGGCAGGTAGAGGTGTAGGTTTGGGCGAGCCCGTGGGCGATTGGCGGGAGGCGGAATACTTCTAGAGGCGAAGATGATGGTGTTGGGCTGCGAGCGGTTTCATGACGGACATGCACTTTTTGCTTGGGTAGTGTGTCCCGCATGTTTGGTCCTGCCCTTTGGCATGATCCTATCCCGGGCAAATCAATATGTCGAGAAAAAGTGGCTGGGATGCTCTCTCGGTTATTTTGATGTACGGTCGCATTGCATGTCAGATGGGATGTGTGTCTTTTGCCTTGGAGTTGGTTTGTTTTCCAGTGCTTTTCGCTCGTCCCACACATTTCATACTATTTTGATGGTGTGCTGTTGATGTGTGTGGTTTGAGTGAATAACAGAGCAGCGCCGCTGTGTTACTCGTAGTGAATGATCTGTGTATTCAATAATACCCTTTTGAGTGCTCTTTTGTGTTTCCCGTCGCGTTGGTTGTCGTGAAGTTGTCAGAGCAGTTGTTTGGAAATTCGACGGAGAGCCTTACTTTTGTGCGTTGAATAACTTGCTTCGAGGCCATATGGAGTTGTTCTGACTTTGTTTGTAATAGGGCCACTTGTGTACGGAATAAAAGACATGAATGGTCCCCCATTGTTTGAAGTAACAATTGAGGAAATTATACCACCATTGGCCCGAAAACTGTTCCTACAGTTTAGATATAAGACCTTACCTACCAAACTCTTTTGTTCAAGGTGGTGCACGAGTAGATCAGCTGATGATCTGTGTCCTGCGTGTAAATCTTCCCAGGAATCAATTGTTCATTTACTCTTTTTCTGTCCTTATTATGTATTATTGAGAAAAAGATGGATTGTACCCCTATGTAAAGCTATTGGCCCGGGACATTACCTAGCAATTCTGAGGCAATTGTCAATCGATACTAGCCGACTAATAGTCTTTGGCATCTCCAGATTTCTCCATGCTGTGTGGATAAGGCAGGGGAAGCTAATGAAGTGATCTACTTTTTAGCTAATATGCCCAAAGGCGGAAATGAAATGAAATACTGTATAATGTCCAGCCCATAATTTTTGATGGATTTTTTCTTTTAAATGTTTTAGTCTTTTAAACATGGTTAATTTTAACTGGTGCTTTTAAATATATTGTATTGTGATGTACTTTTTTGGATCTCTGAGATCGTAAATAAAGTTAATGATTCGGTTTGTTTGGCTTCCTCTTTGCTATCGCTGTTTTCTGTGACGCGCCTGGAAGCAATTGGAGTGTCCTATCGACACTGGGATGCAGGTGTGAGATGACACTCTTTACAGCTTTGCTTGATGCTGGAGCTGTACACTGTGCCTGTGTCACTTAAAGCGTTCTATGGCTGCAACAGGGTGGACCCGCAACACAAAGTTTGTATTGTGACGTTTCCATAGTGGGTGGAGCCAGGTACCCGCCAGCCGTGTAATGGCTCCACGGCTCCCTTTCATGAGCAGCGTTGGAATATGAGGGTTGTGGGCAATTGGCTGCCTCTAAGTGGGGCCGTGATACAAAGCGCTTTTGATTGGTTGCCTCCGGTAGTTCCTCAAAGCCTGGGGAGCTGGGGGAGATGCAGTCGGGTTCTGGAATTGTTGCCGCCAGGGGATGGCGCTGCAGGGTGCAGGGCGCGCTAGTGGGCGTGGTCGGAAAAAAATGCTTCAAAGACAAAGGAAAGGGAAGGAGTTTTGCTGGAACGTTATCAGTTTGGTGCGCAGTGAGGAAGCTTCTCGCGGGGGAGGGCTGAAGGCGGCAAGCAGCGCGGGTATGGGTTTTCAGTCGCTTTTCATTTAGGGGTGCAGAGTCATAATCAAACTGTATTGCATCTGAAGTAAATATCTGGGATCTTAAAAAAAAATAAAAGAAAAAATATATAGATTTACGAAAACTACTTGCGAAACCTCCTTAACAAGGTGCACCCTAACAAGTAAAGAATTGCTGCCTTGGGTTCATTAAGGTTTACCCGGAGATGTGTGCAAACTCTAGCATTACCTACTTCAACACGAGGGTAAGCGTTGCTCATGGGATGTAGCGGCTGGGAGGTGATATGCGAGGCTGTGGATGCAACACGCGAGGGCGTGAGCCAGGCATAAGCCACTTTAAGCGATAGTCAGAGTGAAGGTGGCGCTTTCAGATTGCACCAATAAGGTCAATTGGATGGTAATTTTAAAGCCGATTTGGTTACAAATGTTATAATTTAATATTGATGCTACATTGTTGTATTCTAATTCACGTTCCTTCTTTATTGTTTTAGGTTGTGTTGTCTACATATCAGTCCCGGTCTGGCCGCAATAATACTTGGGAACTATTTGGCTTTTAGTGAATTCCTTTATTGGGCACTTTGTACTATCCGGGTTAACTGTCTGGGAATTTTTATATCTTTTTATGGCGCGTAGTAACTTTTGCATTATGTTGGCAACCTTGGCACTACAGCCGGCTATTTCGGTGACCTCATGTGCCCTCACACGTGGCATTAAGCATGGAGGGGTGGTGTATTAGCCCGCAATGCCCACTTCAGCGCGATGTGAGTGTTTATGGGGTAGTCAATTAACCTCCTTGTCACAGGGGCTCATCTTCATAAAAAGGATGCAATAGTTGTTATTACAAGGAAGAATAGCGGCCGATTGCGCATTTCTTGGCACTAATAATTAAGCCACAGGGACGGCGTGCTGGCAAGTCTGCATTGTTTAGGCAGAAGTATTTTACCTTAGTTTTGCGGATTAGATCTGTGCAGTAAACAGTGAGCAGTGACAGATATTCGGTAGGTGGCATCCCTGTAAGTCTTCAGACAAGAAGCGGTAGTTCAGAGAAGCTGTAATTCGGCTACAAATTAATTAATTACAATTAAATCCAGTATTTGTATAGCGGGAACAATTACCCGAGGGTGTCAAGGCGCTGGGGGCTGTCGGAAGGTTAAGCGAGCTATTGCCCAGAGTCACATGGTGCTGGGCTGACTTGCCGCCGGCACCGGGGATCTAACAGTGAGCCTCTGTGCTCCGGAGTCAAATGGGGGCATGTAGCCACTGGCATGCTTGGGAGCGGTCTTCAGCAGACATATTAAAATCCGGGATAAAGACAGGAGACGCAGACAACCTAGGCAGATCCACATCAATGAGTGGGGCTGGTGCATGTACAGTTAGGCAAGGTATTGTCCCAATTAAAATCCATGCACGCTGGTCAGGAAGGTTGTAACAGGAGTATTTTATAACATGCCAGATGGCACCATTACATGCCAGAGGGCACCATTTGGCATACCAGCTCTGGTGTTACTCGCCTGGTACAGGCGTGCAATTCTTATTAGGATATAGGGAAACCCAGTTATATTTGGTGGTTGCATTTAATATCCAGTCTGTCCTGTAGTGCACCACAGGGGTTCACGGGCCTTGTTATGCCTGGAAGGTGACCATCGGGGAGCTAAGGGCGAAGCATTTTACTTTCGTGAACCAACCTCTAGGAGTTACATTCTTATTAGTAGCTGCTACTGTGGATACACGAGGGTCAGGAAGGTTGGCACAGGGGTGTTTATAACATTCCAGAGGGTACCATTTAGCATACAAGCTCTGGTGTTACTCGCCTGGTACAGGCGTGCAATTCCTATTAGGCTATAAGGTAACCCGGTTATCGTACGGTGGTTGCATTTAAGCCAGTAGAATTCAGTATGTCCTGCAGCGCCACACAGGGGTTCACAGGCCTTGTTATGCCTAGAGGGTGAACCATCAGGCAGCTAAGGGTGAAGCATTTTACTTTTGTGTGGGGGAAGACTGCTACTGAAGCGGCAAAGGTGTGCGGTTATCCAACCTTCTGGGAGTAGCATTCTGATTAGTAGCTGTTTCTGCCTGTATCAGTCTCTTCGAAAGGATGGTCACCAAAAAAGCAGTATCACTCAATCAAACCTTCAGTATTCCACGTATTCAGCTAGACTGAGCAGAGCGGCCAGTGGCAGGGACCCGCTCAAGGGTTGTTAAATCCTAGGTAAGCAAGCAGGATGGCTTGAAGGCTCAAAAGGGTTCATGCTACCCCTAGACATCAGTGGCCTAGCTACGGTATATTATTTACATTATCCTCTTATTTGGAAGGAAGCTCATATTTTTAAACACCCATATGAAGGTGGGGGTGAATATCCCCTTGGGGAAAGGGGGCATCTGTTATACAAGGACCAAAAAAAAAAAACAACTGCTTAAAGCAGCGGCACAATCGTAATGGGTGTTAAGGAGACCCTTCAGTTGTAACTCAAAGGAACAACGAGTTCGCCAGTGAACTCTGCGCTCTGTGGTGCATATTCTGGCGGTAGAAATAGGGGGCTTTCCAAAATGTCATTAAGATACTAAACTTTCCCCTTGGATCTGCCGAAGTAACAGGTACCCCGGCAGGGGGGAGGTGCTAGGCGGTGTCATGGTAGAGGTGCTGGTAAATGGAATGGAGGGCTGTGCCCTTGGTTAGAGCATTGGCTATGGGTAAGGTAAAAGGGGCCTGCTGACACTTTTACATTCTGGCATTTTCTGCTGTAAGGGAAGGGGGACATAACGGTGGTGTTGCTGGCACAATTTCAGAGCAGTGTTTTTTCGTGAGGCCACTTATAGAGGTGGTGATAAGGTACCATAGGACTAGGCTTCTAACCGGGTGCGGGGTGATCACGCATCATGCGGTATATTATCATAAGTGAATCTACCCTTTATACCCTCATGGGTACATCCTGCCATGGGTCTTTGCTCTGTTGAGGCAAGCACCAAACCCCACATAGGGAGCCACATCAGTCAGTAGGGAGCTGTATATCAAACGAAATTGTGGCTCCTAAAAGGTTTCAGTAAGGTACACATGGCGGTCACCAGCCTGTGATATGCTTATAGGGCTCCCGGCTCTGGATTTTCTGGCCTCACACCCTGGCTGACACAGCATTTTTGGGGGTCCCTGGGATGTGTCGTTTCCTCCAAATTGGAGGGTACTGGAAATGTAGAGGAGGTCATTCGGTTGCTGTCTTGTCTCTGGTTCTGGGTAGTTTCCTCCGGGATGGAGGTTTTTAAGGAAGCATTCCTGCCCCAGGTAATTGGTCACTGTTAGACCTGGCGTCCTTGGCGTGGGTCTCCCTTCCATTTTTTCGTAATGCCTCCACTGTTGCCGATATGTTTTTGCTGGACTAGATGCTCATGGGCACTTTGCCGCTGCTAATCAGTGCCAAAGTGCAAGTGCTCCCTATCGTGAATTGATGTATGTATTAGTGACTCCATGATTGGATGATTGGTTTACTTGTCAGTCCCTAGTACCATGCACTGAGTGTGCCCACGGCTTGTAAATCCAATGCTGCTGGTGGGCTTGCAGCACAGGTTGTGCCACCCACAGAAGCAGCTTGTAAGTGTGTCTCAGGCCTGCCATTGCAGAGCCTGTGTGCAGCCTAGGGCTGCCATGTCGACTTGGTGAGTGCACCCACTTACCAGTCCCTAAACCTTCCCTTTACTGCATGTTGGTCACCCCTAAAGTAGGCCCTAGGGCAGGGTGCATTGTAAGTATAAGGTAGGACATGCCCTGGTGTGTGTGGCATGTCCTAATAGTGAATTACAGCCATTTTCGTTTTTCACTATTGCAAGGCTACCTGCTCCCCATAGGCCAGAATGGGCAGACTGACTATTACACCTTATAGTCAGAACTGACCCAGGGAACATGGTAGAAAAACGAATTTAGTATGCCTGAACTCAGGATGATAAAATACATCTTTTAGTGAAGTTGGTTTTAACATTCTGTGTTCGAAAATACCACTTTTAGAAAGTGGGTATTTTCTTGCCTAACTATCCAAGCCTGCCTCTGCTAGGTTGTGTATTCCTTGTCTGGAGATTGAGTGACAGGGGCTGGGGGTGGCTACAGGAGACAGGGTGAGTCAGCACAGGGCTGAATAGAAAGATCTGCATCCAGAGTGGAGGGAGGAGTTGCACCTGGGTCTGAATAGGGCTGTGCCTGCCTTCCACAATGCTGGCTCCACCTCCTGCCGGGCGGCTGAGCACTCTGCCCCACATTCTGAAAGGAAAGAAGGAATCAGAAAAACAAAGTGCTCCAGGACTGACCAGAACTGGTTTTGGGCTAGGCAGAGGCCTCTCTGCCTTCAGAGAACAAAGAGAAACTGTGTATAAAAAGGGGACCCAGACCCCTAGGAAATTAGATCACTTTTGGGAACAAGAAGAAACCTTTGCTGAGGAGCGGAACCAAGAAGAAACTGAGGAGAGACTATCCCTAAGCCTGAAGTGCTGCTTGGGGATTGGCCTGCAGTGGTTTGCCTGACTGCCAAAGAAAGGAGAAAGGAACTTTTGCTTTGCTGTGACTTTCATCAACTTGTGAAGGATCTCCAAGGGCTTGGAAGAGAGCTTGCCCCCTGACCGAAGTCCCAGGACCATTGGACTTCACCCCTTTGTGAATTGCTGCTGGAAACTCTGTTTCAGTGGCTACAGAGGTAGGGAGCTGTGACCGACTCTCACGACCGACTCGGTGTCCTGTAAGCACCGCATCGAAGCACCGTCTCGCCCTGCAACGCACAGCCCTGGTCTCACCGACTCTGTCAACGAGCCGCTGCCTGCACCGCATCGAGGGACAACGCGTGCTGCAACGCTTCGCTACGCCGAATCGAACTGTTCCGACCGACACGGTCACTGCTGCTGAGTTCGAGTCCTGTGACTGCACCGGAGTTGGGCACCGCTCGCACGCTTTGCGACGCACCGCCCGACTCGCACCGCTGTCCGGACTGGATCGACGCCAGCTCCTGAATCCGGCTCCGTCACCGCACCGCAACCTGCCAGCACCGCATCGAAGCACCGTCTCGCCCTGCAACGCACGGCCCTTGTCTCACCGACTCCGTCTCGACGACGTCAACGAGCCGCTGCCTGCACCGCATCGAGGGACAACGCGTCCTGCAACGCTTCCATTTTTGCATCGCGACCGCAATGAACAGCCGTCCGGCTCGCACGCCCGTGCCTGCCGCTTCAAATAAAAGGTACTGTGACCGAGTCGGTCTACGCTGTGTTGGCCCGTCTCGACGCGGTCAGCTGGATTTGTTAGACTCTGTTTGTTCTCGACATCGCCGTAGCCGGAGGAGGCTACCGACTCGCACAGAACCTTGAATTAAGCCTTTTTGATCAGAACTAAGCACTCGACAGTATTGTGGATTATTTTTGTCGTTTATGGTCTTGTGATAAATCTATATAAAGTATACCTATTTTTATAAATATATAACCTGTGTGGTGTCCATTTGTAGTGTTGTCACTTGATTACTGTATGTGTTCACAAATGCTTTACACACTGCCTCTGAACTAAGCCTGTCTGCTCGTGCCAAGCTACCAAGAGGGTGAGCAGGGGTTATTTCAGGAGTGTACCTACTTTCCCTGACTAGACTCAAGGGTCCCTATTTGGACAAAGGTACCTACCTCTGCCAACTAGAGACCCCCAAATCTAACATTGGTGGTCAGCGGTGAGGATTCTGGACTTGCACTTGTGACTCATGTACAGTGATTGGTGAACACTACTTAGTGAGTGCAGACCAAAACGCAACCACATACTTTAATAGCATTTTTTCTGGGATTTCCTATTTTTGCAACTGCCAAGTTTAATCACTATGGAGAAACCAGCATCAGTAGCCTCTGTTGAGTGTGATTGGGAAGAAGAGAGGCTAGAATGCTACACCCTCAAGCAGCTCAGGCAATTCTGCAAAAAGTTTAAAGTGTCCATGACCGGGCTCTCCAGGAAGGAGGACCTCCAAAAGGCGCTGAGGGCCTGGGTCGAATCAAGGAGTGCCCCTGTGGAGGGGGCTGAGAATGCAGAAGGGCAGCTGGAGGGGCTATTGGGTCTAGGGGCTGGAAGACCACCTTCCCCAGTAGGTAGCAGTGTTTCTGCCAGAGGACTGTCTCCAGAGGAGTTGGAGGACAGGAAAGAGAGTAGGATGCACGAAATGGAGCTGACTAAGCTCAAGCTGAATGGGCAGTTAGAATTCGAAATGCAAACTAGGAAATTAGCCCTAGAGGAAAAGAAAATGCAGTTTGAACATGAGAAAGTTTTGAGGGAGTTGGAATTGAAGGCCAAAAGCTTAGAGATTACTCCCTCTGGTGGCAGTGTACCGCCTGTGCCTGTTGAAGCTAGGGTGTATATTCCCAAAGATGTGGTGAAGGAGTTTTTTAAAAATGATGACATTGGGCAGTGGTTCAAAGCCTATGAGGTAGCCATGTCTTCCCACCGGGTCCCTGAGAAGGATTGGGGAGCGGGGTTGTGGGGACGGTTCCTCAGTGAAGGGCGGGATACCTTGTTGGATTTGCCCTCTGAAGTCTATAATTCGTACAGCCACATGAAGGATGCCTTAATGACTAGATATGGTTTGACCCCTGAGCTTTATAGGCAAAGGTTCAGGAACTGTAGTAAGATTGAAAGCAGTACCTGGGTTGAATATGTGACCTTCTTTTGCAGAGCCTTGGATGGTTGGGTAAAGGGTAGCAAAGCGACTGATTTTCAGGCGCTCTTTGATTTGATTTCATGGGAGCACTTGTCCAGTAATTGCTTTCCTGAGATACGCCAGCACCTGATTGATAGTAAGCTGACTAACCCTAGGCAGCTTGCTGAGGAGGCGGACCGCTGGGTGAGTACCCGGGTCCACAAGGGTCACGTGGGAGACTCCGCCAAGGGTGGGCAGGGTCCCCAGCAGAAGAGTGTGGGGGACAAGGGTAAACAGAGGGAGTTCCATAAAGGGCCCCAAAGTAGACCCCAAGGGAACCAAGGGAAAGGTTCCCAGCCTCCCCTGAGAAGAAGCCAGTGGCCCTGACAGGCCCCCCTGTTCACCAGGGACCACTGGTATGTTACAAGTGTGGCGCCCCTGGCCACAAGGCAAACGATCCTCGTTGCCCTTTGCATGGAAAACCAGCACCCACTGGTGCAGTCCCCGGCAGTTGGCTAGTGTAGCCCTGGGGGAGGAGTTGGGTGTCCAAGGTGGGGGATCCCACAGTGTTTTCCCTTGTCTCCTTAGGAGACTCTGAGATGGTCCCTAGGACCCCGCTGCCTGAGAACACTAAGAAATGCAGGCAGTGGGTGACCATCAATGGCCATAGGGTGGAGGCTCTGCGAGACACAGGAGCCAGTGTGACAGCTGTCAAGTGTCACCTGGTGTCTAAGGAGCAGGTTATCCCTGATGCATTCTATCCGGTTGTTGCCGCTGGCAACACAGAGAGTCACTGCAAGGTGGCTCAGGTTCCCTTTGAGTGGGGGGGGTCTCGGGTACTCTTCAAGTAGCTGTGAGGCCAGCCATGCCTGTTGACTGTTTGTTAGGGAACGATTTGGAGAGCTCACCTTGGGCTAAGGTGGAGCGGAGTGCACATTTAGAAATGTTGGGCTTGCCTGATTGGGCATGTGTGACCACCCGGTCAATGGCAGCGAAAGGTGTTCAAGAGGACCTGGAGCCTGAGAGGGAGGCCCAGGTGCCTGCCGGAGAGAGAGGAGGCAGGGGGCGTGGGAAACCGGCCCCCAAAGTTCCCACGGTCCAGGAGGAGGCAGACCCTGAGGGGGATGCCCTGGAGCCTACAGGGGAACAGGTAGCTGAACTGGGGGACCTACCTGAGCTGACCCATTGGCAGCAAGAAGGAGGACCCTCCAGGGAAGAGTTCTGCGAGGAGCAGAACGCATGCCCTCTCTCGTGGGTCTGAGGCAACAGGCCACAGACCAGGCAGCAGGTGATCAGTCTGGATCACATTGGATTTACTGGGAGAATGGTCTCCTGTATTCAGAGCCTAAGGTTGCTGAGCCTGGGTCAGCCCGTGTGCTGGTGGTACCCCAGCGCTTCAGAGCCTTCCTACTGGGGTTGGCTCATGATGTACCATTAGCCGGACATCTGGGACAGGACAAGACCTTTGACAGGCTTGTTACCCATTTCTATTGGCCCCAGATGCGCAGGAGTGCCGCCACTCACTGCAGGACATGCCAGACTTGCCAGGCAAGTGGAAAGAGTGGGAGGAAGCACAAGGCTCCTCTCCAGCCATTCCCTGTGGTCAGCACCCCTTTGAACGGGTGGGTATTGACATTGTGGGGCCACTGGACCCCAAGACAGCCATGGGCAACAGGTTTATCCTGGTCTTGGTGGACCATGCCACCCGGTACCCTGAAGCCATCCCTCTGAGGACAGTGACGGCCCCCGTGGTGGGACGGGCACTGATGGGAATTCTTCTCACGTGTGGGATTCCCTCAAGAGGTGGTGTCTGACAGAGGTACCAACTTCGTGTCCAAGTACATGAAGTCCCTGTGGCAGGAGTGCGGTGTAACTTACAAGTTCACCACTCCTTACCACCCTCAAGGAAATGGGCTGGTTGAGAGATTCAACCGGACCCTCAAGGGCATGATTATGGGTCTGGAAGAACCCATGAGGTGTAAATGGGAAGTCCTCTTACCATGCCTGTTGTTTGCATACCGGGAGGTGCCACAGAAGTCTCTAGGGTTCAGTCCCTTTGAGCTCCTCTATGGACACCCGGTGCGAGGACCTCTGAGTTTGGTCAAGGAAGGCTGGGAGCAATCTCCCAGGAAACCTCCCCAGGATGTATACAGTTACATGCTGGCCTTCAGGAACCAGACTAGGCGTTTCAGAGAACTTGCTGAGGCAAATCTGGAAGCCAGCCAGGAGGAGATGAAGCGGTGGTACGACCAGAATGCCACTCTGGTAGAGCTTCAGCTTGGTCAGAAAGTGTGGGTCATGGCCCCTGTGGAGCCTTGTGTGCTCCAGGACAGGTGGACCGGCCCTTTTACGGTGGTGGAGCGCAAGAGTCCAGTTACCTATTTGGTGGACTTGCAGTCTCCCAGGAACTCCCTTGCGGGTCCTGCATGTGAACCGCCTGAAGCCCCACTTGGAGAGGTCCCAAGTGGGCATGCTCTTAGCTACAGATGATGGAATGGAGGAGGAGACCGAGCCTCTTCCTGACCTCCTGTCAGCCCGAGAGCAAGATGGATCAGTGGAGGGAGTAAACCTCTCTACCTCCCTGACACCTGAGCAGCAGGGTGACTGTCGCCAACTGTTGGGACAGTTCCCTGACCTGTTCTCCCTGGTTCCCAGTGTCACTCATTGGTGCGTCCATGATGTGGACACTGGGGACAGTCTTCCTGTGAAGCACAAGGCTTACAGGGTGACTGACAGGGTCAGAGCCTGCATCAAGGAGGAGGTCTCCAAGATGTTTGCGCTAGGGGTGATTGAGTCCTCTAACAGCCCTTGGGCCAGCCCAGTGGTCTTGGTTCCAAAGGCTGCCGCGCCTGGTGCCACACCAGAACTCCGGTTCTGTGTGGACTACAGGGGACTCAATTCCGTCACCAGGACTGACGCCCACCCCATCCCCAGAGCTGATGAGCTCATAGATCGGTTAGGGGCTGCGCGGTACCTCAGCACGCTTTGACTTAACGTCTGGGTACTGGCAGATCGCCTTGACTGATGGGGCAAAGAGAGGTCAGCATTCTCCACACCAGATGGGCACTACCAGTTCCGGGTGATGCCCTTTGGGATGAAGAATGCCCCTGCCACCTTTCAGAGGTTGGTCAACCAGGTGTTGGTTGGACTGGAGGATTTCAGTGCCGCCTACCTGGATGACATCGCAGTGTTCAGTGCCAGTTGGGAAGAACATCTGCGTCACCTCTGGGAAGTGTTGATGGCGCTGCGGAGGGCAGGCCTCACAATCAAGGCGAGTAAGTGCCAGATTGGGCAGGGTTCTGTGGTGTACTTGGGACACCAGGTTGGGAGCGGCCAGGTGGCGCCCCTCCAACCGAAAATTGATACCATTCTGGCTTGGGAGCCCCCAAGACCCAGACAGAGGTGAGAGCCTTCCTAGGACTCACCGGGTATTACCGGAGATTCGTCAAGGGGTATGGCAGCATTGTTGCCCCCTTGACAGAGCTGACTTCCAAGAAGCAGCCCAGGAAAGTGATTTGGACTGACGCCTGTCAAAAAGCTTTTGACACCTTGAAGACTGCCATGTGCACGGCGCCTGTGCTCCAGGCACCCAACTTCTCCAATGAGTTCATTGTTCAGACCGACGCTTCAGAGCATGGTGTAGGGGCTGTTCTATCACAGATCAATGAGGAGGGCCTAGACCAACCTGTAGCCTTCCTCAGTAGGAGGTTACTTCCCGGGAACAGAGATGGAGTGCTATTGAGCGTGAGGCATTTGCTGTGGTCTGGGCACTGAAGAAGCTGAGACCATACCTGTTTGGGACTCACTTCCGGGTTCAGACAGACCACAGGCCCCTCAGATGGTTGATGCAGATGAGGGGTGAGAATCCAAAGCTGTTGAGGTGGTCCATTTCCCTACAGGGGATGGACTTTATGGTGGAACACCGCCCTGGTACAGAACACGCCAATGCTGATGGACTGTCCAGATTTTTCCGCCTTAGCGATGAGAACTCCCTAGGGGTAGGATAGTTCTCCCCACATTTCAGCTGGAGGGGACACGTGTTAGACCTGGCGTCCTTGGCGTGGGTCTCCCTTCCATTTTTTCGTAATGCCTCCACTGTTGCCGATATGTTTTTGCTGGACTAGATGCTCATGGGCACTTTGCCGCTGCTAATCAGTGCCAAAGTGCAAGTGCTCCCTATCGTGAATTGATGTATGTATTAGTGACTCCATGATTGGATGATTGGTTTACTTGTCAGTCCCTACTACCGTGCACTGAGTGTGCCCAGGGCTTGTAAATCCAATGCTGCTGGTGGGCTTGCAGCACGGGTTGTGCCACCCACAGAAGCAGCTTGTAAAGTGTGTCTCAGGCCTGCCATTGCAGAGCCTGTGTGCAGCCTAGGGCTGCCATGTCGACTTGGTGAGTGCACCCACTTACCAGTCCCTAAACTTTCCCTTTACTGCATGTTGGTCACCCCTAAAGTAGGCCCTAGGGCAGGGTGCATTGTAAGTATAAGGTAGGACATGCCCTGGTGTGTGTGGCATGTACTAATAGTGAATTACAGCCATTTTCGTTTTTCACTATTGCAAGGCTACCTGCTCACCATAGGCCAGAATGGGCAGACTGACTATTACACCTTATAGTCAAAACTGACCCAGGGAACATGGTAGAAAAACGAATTTAGTATGCCTGAACTCAGGATGATAAAATACATCTTTTAGTGAAGTTGGTTTTAACATTCTGTGTTCGAAAATACCACTTTTAGAAAGTGGGTATTTTCTTGCCTAACTATCCAAGCCTGTCTCTGCTAGGTTGTGTATTCCTTGTCTGGAGATTGAGTGACAGGGGCTGGGGGTGGCTACAGGAGACAGGGTGAGTCAGCACAGGGCTGAATAGAAAGATTTGCATCCAGAGTGGAGGGAGGAGTTGCACTTGGGTCTGAATAGGGCTGTGCCTGCCTTCCACAATGCTGGCTCCACCTCCTGCCGGGCGGCTGAGCACTCTGCCCCACATTCTGAAAGGAAAGAAGGAATCAGAAAAACAAAGTGCTCCAGGACTGACCAGAACTGGTTTTGGGCTAGGCAGAGGCCTCTCTGCCTTCAGAGAACAAAGAGAAACTGTGTATAAAAAGGGGACCCAGACCCCTAGGAAATTAGATCACTTTTGGGAACAAGAAGAAACCTTTGCTGAGGAGCGGAACCAAGAAGAAACTGAGGAGAGACTATCCCTAAGCCTGAAGTGCTGCTTAGGGGATTGGCCTGCAGTGGTTTGCCTGACTGCCAAAGAAAGGAGAAAGGAACTTTTGCTTTGCTGTGACTTTCATCAACTTGTGAAGGATCTCCAAGGGCTTGGAAGAGAGCTTGCTCCCTGACCGAAGTCCCAGGACCATTGGACTTCACCCCCTTTGTGAATTGCTGCTGGAAACTCTGTTTCAGTGGCTACAGAGGTAGGGAGCTGTGACCGACTCTCACGACCGACTCGGTGTCCTGTAAGCACCGCATCGAAGCACCGTCTCGCCCTGCAACGCACGGCCCTGGTCTCACCGACTCCGCCAACGAGCCGCTGCCTGCACTGCATCGAGGGACAACGCGTCCTGCAACGCTCGCTACGCCGAATCGAACTGGTCCGACCGACATGGTCACTGCTGCTGAGTTCGAGTCCTGTGACCGCACCGGAGTTGGGCACCGCTCGCACGCTTTGCGACGCACCGCCCGACTCGCACCGCTGTCCGGACTGATCAACGCCAGCTCCTGAATCCAGCTCCGTCGCCGCACCGCAACCTGCCAGCACCGCATTGAAGCACCGTCTCGCCCTGCAACGCACGGCCCTGGTCTCACCGACTCCGTCTCGACGACGTCAACGAGCCGCTGCCTGCACCGCATCAAGGGACAACGCGTCCTGCAACGCTTCCATTTTTGCATCGCGACCGCAACGAACAGCCGTCCGGCTCGCACGCCCGTGCCTGCCGCTTCAAATAAAAGGTACTGTGACCGAGTCGGTCTACGCTGTGTTGGCCCGTCTCGACGCGGTCAGCTGGATTTGTTAGACTCTGTTTGTTCTCGACATCGCCGTAGCCGGAGGAGGCTACCGACTCGCACAGAACCTTGAATTAAGCCTTTTTGATCAGAACTAAGCACTCTTGACAGTATTGTGGATTATTTTTGTCGTTTATGGTCTTGTGATAAATCTATATAAAGTATACCTATTTTTATAAATTTATAACCTGTGTGGTGTCCATTTGTAGTGTTGTCACTTGATTACTGTATGTGTTCACAAATGCTTTACACACTGCCTCTGAACTAAGCCTGTCTGCTCATGCCAAGCTACCAAGAGGGTGAGCAGGGGTTATTTCAGGAGTGTACCTACTTTCCCTGACTAGACACAAGGGTCCCTATTTGGACAAAGGTACCTACCACTGCCAACTAGAGACCCCCAAATCTAACAGTCACGTCACGTTAAGATGATTATGGATGATGCTGCTGCATGCTGCGGCTTAATAACCAACCGTTGGGAATGAAATTGAGGGATAAAGGGTTCTCAATACCTCCATAAAAAAGGCAGGCACTTTCAGGGGGATAATTCGGGGGGGCTTTGGTAGCCTCCAGGTCAGCATACCATTTCCTGAGCTTTGCTGGCAAAGCAATTGTCGCCGGTGCCGCAATTGGCACAACTCGGCACAACTGGCTACAGCCAGAAAAAGGGAGTAGTTCCATTTGGATGGGATGCATCTGGTCCCACAAACGGCAGCAGATCGTTATCCAGACTATACTGGACTATTGTGGAGCACAGTCAGCGTCGGGGGGAGGGCGAGTGCGCCAGGGAGCTTCTCACCCTGTGGCGGAACGCTGACAGATAACAGCAAAGGGGCATGCACAGCAATGGAGGATCAGCGACTGGATGGACCCCAGGAGGGGGTAGGATGGAAGTGTGCAGAGGGTAGGTGGGGAGGGGCTGACCTGCCGGTGGTCCTGGACTCTACTGCCCTAACCTGCAACATATGGACTGAGTAGAATCTTGGGGAGGTTGCCTGTGGTCAGGTACCCCGGTGGGCCGGTGCGCTATGCGGTGCCCTGGATTTCAAGTAATGAACTGTTTGCTGTAGCGCGCTGGGGCCTGCAGGCACAATGTGCGCAGCTCAGTGAGTCGGACAAATTCAAGCTATGCGGTGTCCTGTATTTCAAGTAAATGAACTGTTGGCTGTAGCGCGTTGGGCCTGCCGGCACAATGTGCGCAGCTGAGTGGGTCGGCCGAGTCGGCCAAATTGACATGTGGATGGCGCTAAAATTCTGAAGCTGTGAATAATGATATATCCAAGTAGAATGCTTTACTCTCCTAATATACAACTGTTTGCTGTAGCGCGTTGGGGCCTGCTGGCACAATGTGCGCAGCTGCGTGGGTTGGCCGAGTCGGCCAAATTCTAATTCTAGTGTAAGGCCAAGCTGAAGTTCAAATGTAATGTCATGCCTAATTTCCTTACTGCCTTGACAGGTTGATGTCGCTAAAGTCTGATGCTGTGAAATAATGATATATATCCAAAGAGAATACTTTTACTCTTGTAATGGTTTGTGGTGAGTCACCTGATTTGATGTGAATAAAAGTCTATGCCTTGGACAACATAACCTGATTCCGAAAGTTCTTGGGCCCAGTGGGGACAGAAAAGGGGTCAGAAGTTGGGGAGGGGTGAGTGTTACGTTGTGCGCGTACTATGTGCAGTCCCCTTACAAAAATAAAAAGAACCTTATTTTTGTTGAGTATCTTAATTCGTTTTGAGGCCTGACTTCCTACAGGGGCGTTTCCTGCCTGACCTTGTGCACAGTTTAGATATGCTCAGTTTATATTTTAAATGTGTTTGTTTGAAGTGGGCTTTTTCTTGCTAACATAAAAAGAACCTTATTTTTGTCAATACAGTAACTTGTTTTTGGGCCTGGCTTCCTACAAGGAAATTTCCTGTCCAACCTTTGGCACTCTCATTTGCCGTTGCATTCAAATTCTGCGTTTTTCCTTTTCCACATTCTTTTTTCACTTTCATTGGAATGTATTGCATCTGCATGTGTGCGGGCCACACAAAAGCTGTAAAACATTCTCCAAGTGTAACGCATGCTGTCCTTTTTTAACCGTTTACAATTTTCTTATGCATCAAATGGGCTTTTTCTTTAGGCATAGCTACTAACAGTACAGTAGCAGGTGCAGTGGCTTCATGGCCTATGGCTCCTTAGCAATATCACTGAACCAAACCATATTATGCGACAACAACCTACAAATTCCTTCTTCTTTTCAAACACAAGGAAGTCTACGTTCAATGCCGTTTACTGGTTTTTGGTATTGCACCAAATATATGTTTCATCTCCCATTTTTAGGTCGAGCCTACTGCTTGTTACGAGACATACTGTGGACTTACCAAAGACAAACAGGGTTTTGGAGCCTGCCTATTGCTTATCATTATTTGGCTTTCGTGACACACATTTGTTTGCTTTTTATTCGTGTCCCAGCTTGTCAGTTTTATGTTTGTCATTCCCATGGAGCATAACCTCTTTACCGCCTATTTTGATTGTCTGGGTTCTAAGCTTCCACTGCTTGCTTTTCAAGCACAACTTTTTGCTTTTAGGTTCACTCCATGGGAGTGCATGTGTTTTCCAGCTGTCTCCCTTGTTTACTTCTCTCCTCCTGCAGTCCATGTTGCTGTCTGTCACATGGGTGAGTCTCCCCACCTCCTTCATTTTGTCCTCCTGCTTATGTATTTCCCCTGTTGCTTTCTAACCAAGGTGCCTCTCCACCACCCGTTCCATGTTGCTCTCTTGCCCATTGCTTCTCCTTCACGCTGAGCCCTCCATGTTCCTTCATTCACCTCTGCCCTCTGCCTTTCTCACTCCTTGCTTCCCCACCTCGCCTCTGTGTTGTTTCCCCACAACACACCCTCCTTTCTTACCATTTGTTTTTCCTTTCAATCCCTGTCTCCATGTTGCTTCCCCCAACCGCGCCTTTCTTCTCTCTCACACATTGTTTCTTATCCCCACCTCCAAACTCCATGTGTTTTCACTCCCCCGCATTGCTTCCCTCCACCTGCCCTCATCATGTTGTTTCCCCTCACACTGGCCCTCTGTGTTGGTTCCACCACCACCACAGCCCTGTGTGACTCTCCCGTACCGGTGCCACCCGCAACACTTTTAAAAAATATATTTAACGATCCAAATGGATAAATAGAAAAAAATAGTTTGCTTGATTTTGTTGTTGCATGCATGCATGATGTGCATGTTTACAAAAGAATGTGACCGAATTGCGAAATAGCGCCTTTTTTTTAGCTTTTTTTTTAGCTACACTGTACAGCATTAGGGATGTTGCATAGCAAGGCTAAAGACCATTGGCATATTCAATAGGTCCAAAAGGTTTGGACTGTTGGATTTGTCAGTGCTTATCATTTAACTGATTGGTTCTAGGGATAACATAAAGTCTCTGGTTGACTGGTTTGTAGCATTAGACCATTCCTATAGTGCTACAATTGTAATATTTCATGTGATTTGTGTGATGATAGAGTACCTATATAGTGATAGGGTTACCACAAAGCATTACAATTGAGATTTCCCTTCTAAATGTGAAATTCTGATTCACAGAATCAGAATTTCCACAAGAAATTCCTCTTAGTTTGGGCTGAAACTTTTTATATGTATTTTATTTACCTGAAGCAATGGAATTGCCCATGCTTAGTGTACATTTCCAGAACCCACATTTGTTAAAAAAAATGTTTGTGAATTCTAAAATACTAAAAACATAGACATCTAAGACAGAAGTAGGTGTGCTTCTACTTTCTTAGAATTCCAACTTTGTGAAGCTGGAATTATCATACAATCATACTATTTAGCTAGGCTGATGAGTGTTTTAAACACCTTAGAAAATGAAGCAAAACACAAAAAAGTTGAAAATATGCACTGTAACTAAAAATTTTCGTTCCTATTAAGTTACTCTGATATTCTTCATCGCTCGGAATATATCTATTGATGCATGCACAGCCATACCGGCAGGCCCTCTTAGAATTTTATTCACAGTTACTGGTTGCTGACCTGGGCAACAGCTGTTCTCCATAAGTACTGTGTGAAAGTGCGAAATCCCAGGCAAAAACAGGTAGGACGTTTGCTGAAAAAATCTATATTTTTTAAGTATGTAGTGTGATTAATTTGTACCAGTGGTTACACATGGGCACTGCTAGCACTTATTTTAGGAGTCAGGACTCTTTGCCACCTCCTGTAGTTAAAAGAGCAGCATATTAATCCTTTTGAAGTTACTATGAGTATAAATAGAGGAAGGACAGTCAAAACAGTGTTTCTTCACCATTTCATTGTATTGGCAATCCAGCTTCTATTTCCAAGAGCCACAATGGAAACAAAAGTAGAACTATTGCTCCCTTTCCAGGCCGGTGTGCACTCTATTCGCTGACTAGGATGATAGAACAGCCAATGGACGGGACGTTGGGAGAGTTAATCTGAGGCTCTGGGTGGTAGTGGAACCGCAACTGCTTTCCTCTTCTGCTCACATTGCCTCCTTAGACAAATTTTGGGGACTGACACTTATTTTTGTACAAATGAAGGACAGAGAACGCACTAAGAATGCATGCTTAAAAGATGCTGTGTACAACCAGATGTGCCTCACACCTTATCAAAACTTTCAGAATTTATATAGGAGGATTTACTTTGGTTAGGCACTTCTAGAGGCAAGTGCATTACTTTAGTAGGTAAGATAACTTGGTACATGTATACCTAGATGCATGTAGAAAAGAGAATGTTCCATCACTCTTTCACTCTTTTCATGTATATTGCTGTAAGTGATGCCTACATTCAGTAGTGGCCCTTCAGTTGGCTTTTCTATATTTCAATGGCAATTTTGTAGCTTTTCTGAGACTCAGTTTGTGTTATGTGTCAGCTTTTATATGGTGGTATTTTTCGTGGGCATTTCGGAGGTGGTCATTAGGCTGAAATATTACACAAATTGTGTTAATGTGCAAGAAAAGGATTGCCATGCAATTATGACTTGTGATTTGAATGTATGTGTTAGGACAGCACTAAAACACAGTAGAATCACCCCACAAACTGGAAAATTATTTTAGTATCCTCCCCAGTCTGGGAGCATGCAAATGAATACGCCACACACGGAACTCACATGTGGACGTTTTGATCAATAGCCCTGATGAAGTTCAATCAACTGATCTGAACGAAATGCGTTGGCTGGATGATGCTCTGTTTGTACCACCTAAATAAAGCTGATGACTGAATTGGACACTTGGCTGGACTCATTATCTGGACAGTAGCGAATTTGGGTATTGTCTAAGGTGCACCACTCCATTGATTCTTTTGTGTTGTTCTGCATCTGCAGCTGCACCTAACGACTGCGGGTGCAGGGGTGTTTGTGCACTAACCATTGCTATACTAAAATAAGGAAACGGAAGAGCGAAGTGCGGCAATCACAGTCCGCCGTTGGTGGTGCTTTTCTAGTAAAACATGCATGATGTGCATATTTACAAAATAATGTGACCGTATTGCGAAATAGCGCCTTTTTAAACTTTTTTTTAGTTACACTGTACAGCATTAGGGATGTTGCATAGCAAGGCTAAAGACCATTGGCATATTCAATAGGTCCAAAAGGTTTGGACTGTTGGATTTGTCAGTGCTTATCATTTAACTGATTGGTTCTAGGGATAACATAAAGTCTCTGGTTGACTGGTTTGTAGCATTAGACCATTCCTGTAGTGCTACGATTGTAATATTTCATGTGATTTGTGTGATGATAGAGTACCTATATAGTGATAGGGTTACCACAAAGCATTACAATTGAGATTTCCCTTCTAAATGTGAAATTCTGATTCACAGAATCAGAATTTCCACAAGAAATTCCTCTTAGTTTGGGCTGAAACGTTTTATATGTATTTTATTTACCTGAAGCATTGGAATTGCCCATGCTTAGTGTACATTTCCAGAACCCACATTTGTAAAAAAAAATGTTTGTGAATTCTAAAATACTAAAAAACGTAGACATCTAAGACAGAAGTAGGTGTGCTTCTACTCTCTTAGAATTCCAACTTTGTGAAGCTGGTATTATCATACAATCATACTATTTAGCTAGGCTGATGAGTGTTTTAAACACCTTAGAAAATGAAGCAAAACACAAAAAAGTTGAAAATATGCACTGTAACTAAAAATTTTCGTTCCTATTAAGTTACTCTGATATTCTTCATCGCTCGGAATATATCTATTGATGCATGCACAGCCATACCGGCAGGCCCTCTTAGAATTTTATTCACAGTTACTGGTTGCTGACCTGGGCAACAGCTGTTCTCCATAAGTACTGTGTGAAAGTGCGAAATCCCAGGCAAAAACAGGTAGGACGTTTGCTGAAAAAATCTATATTTTTTAAGTATATAGTGTGATTAATTTGTACCAGTGGTTACACATGGGCACTGCTAGCACTTATTTTAGGAGTCAGGACTCTTTGCCACCTCCTGTAGTTAAAAGAGCAGCATATTAATCCTTTTGAAGTTACTATGAGTATAAATAGAGGAAGGACAGTCAAAACAGTGTTTCTTCACCATTTCATTGTATTGGCAATCCAGCTTCTATTTCCAAGAGCCACAATGGAAACAAAAGTAGAACTATTGCTCCCTTTCCAGGCCGGTGTGCACTCTATTCGCTGACTAGGATGATAGAACAGCCAATGGACGGGACGTTGGGAGAGTTAATCTGAGGCTCTGGGTGGTAGTGGAACCGCAACTGCTTTCCTCTTCTGCTCACATTGCCTCCTTAGACAAATTTTGGGGACTGACACTTATTTTTGTACAAATGAAGGACAGAGAACGCACTAAGAATGCATGCTTAAAAGATGCTGTGTACAACCAGATGTGCCTCACACCTTATCAAAACTTTCAGAATTTATATAGGAGGATTTACTTTGGTCAGGCACTTCTAGAGGCAAGTGCATTACTTTAGTAGGTAAGATAACTTGGTACATGTATACCTAGATGCATGTAGAAAAGAGAATGTTCCATCACTCTTTCACTCTTTTCATGTATATTGCTGTAAGTGATGCCTACATTCAGTAGTGGCCCTTCAGTTGGCTTTTCTATATTTCAATGGCAATTTTGTAGCTTTTCTGAGACTCAGTTTGTGTTATGTGTCAGCTTTTATATGGTGGTATTTTTCGTGGGCATTTCGGAGGTGGTCATTAGGCTGAAATATTACACAAATTGTGTTAATGTGCAAGAAAAGGATTGCCATGCAATTATGACTTGTGATTTGAATGTATGTGTTAGTACAGCACTAAAACACAGTAGAATCACCCCACAAACTGGAAAGTGATTTTAGCATCCTCCCCAGTCCGGGAGCATGCAAATGAATACACCACACACGGAACTCTGTAACAGATGGCTTTATTCCTCAGCATACGATCACACACTACACTCTGATTACATCATAACCATTAATAACCACACCATAACAGTTCCCAGCAAGTTATGTAATTCTTCTGTTGAGTCAGTCCAGAACAGCAAGGATCCTAGTGCACATTGTCTTATGACACCACAACTCCACCTTTATTAAATAAAAAGTACAATCAACAGTGTAATCACATTTCCTCAGTAAGTCATCGAGTCGCTCATACTATTGAGCCTGATCGAGTGGCATAAGGTGGTTGAGATGCACTCTGATTGCGCACCAATGGAACAGGTTCTGATGCTTGATCTTGACTGTTTGGTGGAGCTGATGAGCATTGAGGTAGGTGCTTAAAGTGTGACGAGTCCCGTGTGATGGACTTTCTGGGATGATGTGCCATCACTGTGTCCTTTGCACGTCACAAGCCTCAGAGGATCAACAGCAAATGTAGTGTTTGTTTTCTTCTTTCGTTTATGCTTGGCCAGGATCCAGTCACCTTCATCGAAGTGTTTCCTGAGCTCATCAATGCTAATTGGCATATGTTTTCATTTTACACTTGCGAGAAGCTTCTGTGACGCAAACCTTAACAGCACTGAAGGATTGGTTAACTGTCCACGGTGGCAGTTTGTTTCAGATGGCTTTCCCAAATAGCAAGGTGGCAGGACTCTCGCCAGTTGTGGAGTGAGGAGTTAAATGACAAGCATGGAGAGCTTGACACAGGACCTGGCTTAACTTGATCCCCTCCATCGATGCTCGTTGAATTACTTTTTTGAGGGTACCCGTGAACTGTTCCCAAACACTATTTTTTTGGGGCCACAGAGGTGTGCTCTTTTTATGCTTGCCATTTAGTCTGATTAGTAACTCCTTGAATTCTTTGCTTTTGAACGGCGGGCCATTGTTAGATTTGAGAATGGCGGGGATACCCACACTGCAAAGATGTCATCCAGCCGCTCAATAACCTTGTCATGTGTTGATGATAACTCCTCTATTAAAGGAAAGCATGAATACTCATCAATGACTACCATGAGATGATGTCCTTTTCCTAAGGCCCCAAAGAAATAAACTGCAACTCTTTCCTAAGCCTGTACTGGAAGGTCAGACATTGTCAATGAATGCTGTGTTACGTTTGGGGAAAGGCAGTTGCAAAGATGACATTCTTTTAGTTCCCTCCCAATTCGCTCATCTAGGTGCGGAAACAACACTCGGTCTCCTAGGGCTCCTTTGGTGCCTACAATCCAATGATGTCCTTCATGGGCTAGTTCAATGATTTGCTGTCTTAGGTATTTCGGTATAAAGACTCTCGAGCCTTTCAATACAACACCTTCCCTGGTCATGGACAGTTCATCCTGTACATTTTTTAATTTTTTTAATTTAACATCGCCAGCAAGGGGTCGAGCACTCTTCTTCCACGATTGAGTTGAAATTATGTTTGTTGAGGATCAGCATCTTCTTATCGGCATCAGCAGCAGCAATAATCTGTTCATGGATAGGGCTGCTGGTGTGCTGGACCTCACAATGAAGTTAGTGTACTCCTCAGCCATTTTGGATGTCAAACTGTGACAATGTAGTGGTATTTGTGAAAAGTAATCAGCAGGGTTCTGATCTTTAAGCAACTGGTGAACAATTGCATAGTTGTACTCTTACAGTCACAACTCCCACCTCTCAATGTGAGAGGGCATCTTGGCTTTGGGGTTTTCAAAAATAGCGAGCTGCGCTTGGTGGTCTGTAATGATATTAATGCGTTTTCCATATAGAAACATGTGAAAATGTTTGTAGGACCACACTACAGCAAGACTCTCCTTCTCTGACTGAGAATAGGCATACTCTGTGTCAGACAGGATTCGACTGGCATAAGCCACAATGTGTCTCTGAGCATTTGGATGGTCATTATATTGAGCAAGGATTGCCCCCAGCCCCAAGGGCTCACATCTACTGTGATCTCAGTATGTAACTTGGGACCAAATAGGCCATCTCGGTTGCATTCTCAGTCGCATGTATTATTCTTTTGAAGCTTTGATTACATTCAGCAGACTACTGGAAAGGGACATTTCATTTTGTTAAGTCTCTCAATGGGGCACTCACAGTAGCGAAATGAAGAATGTACCTTTGAGCAATAACTGGCTATGCCTAAGAAGGATCACAGCATGGTGAAATCTTGTGGGGGGAAAGTAGCTGACAGTGCTTGCACTGTATCTGGGTCACGAGGCACTCCCCCATCAGAGAATATGTGCCCAAAGAATTTAAGTTTGGTCTTTTGAAATTCACACTTTTCTGCGTTCAGAGTAAGACTGCATCAGCAAGTAACTGGCATACTTGTGTAAGAGCCTTGTCATGTTCTGTTTGCTTTACTCCAAATACCAGTATTTTATCACTGTAATTAAAAGCCTGCGTAGAGGTTGAATTATTCAACTTATAACATCCTGAAATATTTTTGCAGCTGACCACACTCCAAAACTCAAGCTTTTCTATCAGAACAAACCAACATAAATTGAAAATGTAGTGATGTACCTACATTCTCCTCCAACTAGAGTTGATGGTATCCCTTGTTCAGGTCAAGACGGGGGAAGACTTACGCACCGTTCAGTTGCATGATTATGTCTGCTATGATCTTGGAGGGGAACACCGAGTTTTCCCAGGAAGGGTTTGCTTTATTTGGTTGGGTTTTCAGTCAGTACTCCTAATGGAGGTTGAATTTGCCATAGTAACATTTCCATCCAGTACTCTTTTTGAAAATACCTTGAAAGGCGGACTTTAGGTCCACAGTGATCTTCCGGGCCACGGAGAAGGCATGCTTCAGCTTGCAATGAAAGAAAAGACCCACTGTGGGTATGAACATAGAGCTTTAGTCAGTGTTACATGTGATGCAGCGTAAAAGCTGCTAATTCTGTACAGAACATTAAAACTGATTTTGACAATGAAACTCTAATTTGCACTTTGCACATGTTTAGAAAAATAACATTGATACTGAGAAACTGTAGAACCAGCCCTTTACAATGTGTGCATGGATTCATAGAAATAGAGGAATTATGAGAACATTGTGCTTGACATGTTTATTAACTGATTACCTTATTATTTTAACAAAGTCGTTATGAAAGACTATTGATGGAAAAGCTTTCTATGAAGCAAAATAACACAAATTATTAGTAGGAGACAGTATATCCATGTAACAAATGAGGCTTACACATGATTGTGCAAATATTAAAGATGAGACTTAGCATCCCTATTGCTTTTATTGTAATGCACCATAGCAAACGAAATGTTGGTGCAACATATATATGCTTCACATGACATGAATGAAACTTTCAGCATGAATGCTTTACATTTTTAGAGTCTCAGATTTCCTAAAACAACTTTATTATAATGATTTTTAAGAAAGTTTGCACGTCTGTACTTTTAAAATTGTGGTAGCAGCCCATATTCAAATTTGAACAGGTCTACTCACAATAATCACTGTCAAACGTTACAAATATTTCATTATATGATATGTGTGATTTATTTCATTATGTTTGAACTTAATTATGAGTTTCTTTAACAAATTAAGAAATACTGACTTTAAAATGCTTTAAATTGCCTTTTCCCTTTGGCCTACCTTATTTCATAGCCTGGTGTGATGTACTCTTGTTACCTCTTTCACAATGTTGCTTTCTTTAAATATTTACATGACATTCCTAAAAGAACAGATACTTTCTTCGGTACTTCATTGTGAGTGAAATCATGAGAACTTGAAATTTAAAGAGCAACATAGTAAAAAGGCTCTTTATCAACTAACCTGTGTGGACAGAATGGACACCTGTTTCTCATGAGCGACATGGGAAAATATGTTAGAGTATCAATTTTGTACCTGGTGAACGGAAGAATGGACAACTGATGTCACATATGGACTATTTCCTGTGGCTGTCCTGAAGGGAGGGTGGACTACCTTCTGACACCCTTGCCGTTTGAGTTTCTTGTTCTCTTTTCCTTCTTCACGCAGAGATCACTCTGGATCCAGTCTGAACCCCATTGCAGAGCCATTTGTCTTTTTCCCTTTTACAGATGAACTTACCTTCTGGAAAATTAGGAGCTGTCTGCTGAGAGACCAGACCAGAACTGTTCCTGATTATAGCTCCATTTCCCTTGCCCATGCCCATGGACTTTCCTTTAGTGGACTTTAACCTGATCTCTTTGCTCATGCTAAGAGAACTCATTTGAATTGTCCTTCCACCTTTGTTGGTGGTAGGAAACCCTAAACTGAACCATCCTCTTTATGGATTCTTTTATTTAGCAATAGATTTACTTTGACTAAATGTGTAGTTTATACTACAAAATATAAGATTCATGACTAAACGTCTTAAAATGTTACTTATATGTATTGATTTTGGATCTTTAATACAATAACCAAATTATCTAAAATGTCAGTCTTAATTTATTGTGTTTTAATGTTCTTTCCACAGAAACTGCTTACAAACATTTGATTTATAATGCATGATAGAGTCATAGATCGTTTTCAGAACATCATTTTATTTTGCTCAAGTTCGTATAGCCACATTAAAGCTACTGGTATGTATTATTCTTGTTAAGTTGAACCTCTTTAGGAGGCTTGGACTTTCAATTGTAATACTCTGTCTATTGCATAGTTCTGAGAGTAGTGCACTTAAACGTGATCACTAATATGTGAGTTGGCCACCAATTGTTGGTCCTCATTGGGTGGTCAACAGTTCAACACCCTGATTTCTTACCCCTCACTGCGACTAGCAAATTCAATCGGAGGACCAATCAGTGGCGGCTGGTGATATCTGAAAGTGGTGAGCGTAAAACTTCAGGATGAGTGGTCTGTGGCGAGTGAGTATAGCAAGCGATCCCAACCTTCATGAGGAGGGTTTGGGGGCTGGGTAGGTTTCTCCCCCTGGGAAAATTTTGAAAAAAGAGTGAGCAAATGGTGCATCTTCAATCAAATTTGAGAACGCAAGAAGGTTAATAAATCCATTGTGAAAGTGTAGTTATGACATCAATAAAGAGATTTCATTGATATTGATGTAGGAAGCTGCTTATTCAGTATAATCAGAGAACTTCATAACAAACTTTGAGATAACAATGCAATGAGTCTGAATTAAACATTACTGAGGCCTGGGTAAGGGGCAGCGGGCTTCATAGTGTCTCAATCATGCCTGTTATGCTCATTCTACATTAGACCTGTGCACCCTTTTCTCTCCAAACTCGTCCATCTGCATATATTATCTTCAGAAATCTCCTTTCACTAACCCCTGAATTCACTTCCCATCTCCTGCACTTCACAACCCCCAAACACACAACGCACTGACTCAGTTGTAAGCACTGTATTTTCATTTACTTTTGCTTTCTCACTATTTTGGCAACTGAGTACCTCCTTCACACTCAGTTGTACAGAATCATAATTGAAACTGTAATAAGTGACCATTGCTCTGTTTGTTCAGCAGAGAGGCCAAGGGCTGGATGACAAAGTATTATGAACATCTTTATGACCCACTCACTGACATGCAATGTGAGAAATTTGCACTATCTTCAGCGTTTGCTCCAGAGCTCTCAATGGTGGCCCGTTAAAAATGCCTGAAGGTGGCTCAGTTCAAAGTATGCACTCTACCAGTGATGTACTTTGATGATATATAAGCGAATGTGGTAATGCTTTGGGCAGAAGGGATGTTTGTAGGTTGTCATATATGAGTAGTGTTTTGATGTTATTGGTGACAACCAACACTGTATAATCTTATTGTATTTTTTAACCGCTCCTTGAGTTGTATTGAAGCAAAAGGATAAGACACTACATCGAGAAATTCCAACCTCCATTGCCTTCAAACTGAAATATGCACAAGTGGCTATATGTTATTGTGCTTATAGTATGGAAACTCATTCATCAAGTCATGCTTGCCCCATTCAGCTTCAAAGAATCAGGAGTTCCCACCTGAACTGGGTCTGTTGGCATGTATGTGGTCCTGAATAATATACATGTGCTGCTCATAATACATGCTAAATGTACAGAGTCACTCTTTTTAATCTGCCAAACCTCTCCCAATCCATATTTACTCATTAGATTTTAGGCTTTGATAACCTGGGAATTTGGTCCTATATAAAAACTTAAACCATAACCATAGCTCCGTTGTCACGTAAACTGCCTCTATTGACTCATCTCACTGAGACACCATGAGGTTTGAGAAATATATAAAACCCCAAACAAACCATTTTGCCTCTTAGCATTCGGCTTTTGATCCGGGTCTGGACTGCATTTAACGTTTTTTTGGAAATCCTGTCTTGAGGACAGTATAAAGTGTAAGTCTTTAAAAGTTGCCACAGCTAAAATGGAGGACCAGAAATGCCCAGTTTTGCCCATGGTGACAAAAGAATACTAGAAATAGGTTTATGTCAAGTATTTTTTCTTTTTGTTGAGACTCACTCCTCAATGTCTGGAAGCAAGCATATGGCATATAGAATTGTGCAGAGTAATTCAATTTCACTTTAAGTTTCAGTTCACAACGTTTTTGTATTCTCTGATTTCTTTCACTTTAAATCCAATGCAGCGGAAAAACATGAAAGCATGTCTTAGCTAATATTGTTTCTCATCCTCTCTAATCGGACATCTAAGGCCACCTAGCTGTCTGCATTCCCTGAGCAAAGGCACGTGGCAGCCTCGTCTCTAAAAATAGGCTGCACACAAATTATTTGTGTGCCTTTTATTGTGGCTGTTTTTCACTCAATGTTTGTCTCCATGTGCCTCTTGTGCCCACCTCAGCACCGAAAATAATTTGCGTCCATTTTTTGTATACAGGTGACACTGTGCTGATGCTTTCAGGGTTCATGTAATGAGGCCCGGCCATCTCATACCATGCGACCTCTCGCATCCATCAATTAAGGCCAGCCACTTTGACTACAGATAAGGCACAGCCCCTCACTTTGCCCCCCTCACCCCCTTCCCACCGTGCATAGAAGTTTTTTAATGGCCCCGTTGAGCCGGTTCCAGCATCTGATGTTCACATGGCCCAGCCTTTCATAACAGGCCACAAACTAACTCACAGAACGGTCTTCCATTCACAAACTTTGACAGGGACATGCACGTTAATTATGTAACTAACTACCAATGAAGGCACAAACTCACCCGTTAGGGCAATGCTTCCACTTCACTGGGGTGCCGCAAGCCCGACGTGGTAATGACTAGTGTAATATTATACGCCAAAGCTACAATATATGCAGAAAAAATACTTTGGTGTGTTGCCGTGCTAATATCTATGCACAACTTGGTAGCCCCTTACATGTTCTGGAAGTGTATTTATTTAATTTAAAGCACTATGTGACTGAGTTAAATATGAATTTTCCCAGCAGGTGTCGATACAAAGGAACAACCTAGCCGCCTCGGCTCCTGCTGCTGCTCCGTCTTTGGAACTCTCTGCCGTGCTTTCATTTCACCCGGTACATTCGCCGTGAACAACGAAGACAAGAATAAACTCACAAGGAGTGGATATCACTGGCTAAGTTTCTGGGGACCCACGGAGAGCCGACGCAGACGGTGTCATGAATTCCTTTGCGCAGGTGTCGCCTTCGGGTCAGGCCAGGGCAAGGAAAGGAAGCTTGCAGGTGATGCGGACACGCACTGCAGTGCGTACCACCTTGTCTGCTCCTCACCTCCTGGCACACAGGCACTGGAGCTGGAGCTGCAAATGAATGATGGCATCCGGCTTCCACACGCTCCAGCAATTAATAGAAGCGCGGGAAGCTGATACTTCGAGTCTGCCCAGTGTGTCTTCAAAAGTCCGGAAGACAAACTGCACAGACTCGATTTCTCAGCTTCCCGTTTGCCTGCAGCCTCTATCCCACCCTTTCTCAACTCATCACAGGGCAGGACTCACCCCCTATGACGAGTTGGGAAAGGGTGGGGTGACCATCCTCTCCACTCCCTGACTGACATGAAGCCCCTGGAACTAGAGGGCTTCAGCCTGAAGCGCCCAGGGTTAACTTTACCCCCCCCCGCCATCAGGGGGTGTAGACTTGTCCTCGAGGCTATGTCTTTGCCGAGCTGATGAGTCACAAGCCTCAGGGCTGTGAGATCGTAAACCCGGCAAATACTGTAGACTTAGGGCCCGCTCATTGAAAATGAAATGCCCTGGCATCACTACCAGTATCACATGAGAGACTTATCGTCATGATCACAGCAACATCAGTCCCGGCCCGGCCCCGAGCAAGAGATGTGTGTGAATTAAAAAATATATATAATTAAAAGAGTTTGTTTTCACTTTTTTAAATAGCTGACCCTAGGGGTGAACGTAAAGGGGGTGGAGCCCCGACACCCTCACACACAAACCGCCTCTGGGACCAGTGCCTCTGTGGGTGGAGTACAGAATCTGAGTGAGTTGACAAAGTTAGTGGAGTCATTATTGGGCCCAGAGTATGAAAACTTCTGCTGGATCAGAGGTAAAGCAAAGAACAATTCATGGACGACGAAGAAGCAGCCTCAATCAACTCAATGCACTCCCTAAAATCCTATACTGAACATGGAGTAGAGTTCCCTTTCTAGATTTTGCCCAATGTTCACATATATCAAGATAACCACTGTATCTACACTATATGTGTTTACAAATTAAGCACTGAAAAAAAGGAAGCAAGTCATGAGATATTTCTCTATGAGGAAATAAATCAATTTGAACATCAACTGCTATGAGATGACAGAGGAGCTTGACTAGTGTGGTCAATAGCGCACAGATGCCACACAATATTCTTGACCACAGATACAAAAGGCATCTCTCCTCTGAGATTCCATATGGAATCCCAATCAACAGTTTGAGAATGACACCTCTATTGGAAGCAGTATCATTTTGCATTACAGCTTGTTTTGGTCTCCTGTTGACAGTCTTATATAACGTGATAATTACAGCGTACTCTGTTTAAAAATGTTTCAAGGCACAATAACAAGAACAAAAAGTTAGCAAGAACAAAACAAATTACCAGCTCTGCATTTAACTTTAACATTTCAACTCCGGGAGTTCCTTGGGGATAGTGAGTAAGTCACAAAATGTGATTACTTGACAAAGAAGTCTTGGGACAATAATAGAAAATCACAGACCATTCTGCTTGATGTCAAGGGTTGGCAAATGTCTTTAGGGTTATTTGCACTGTTTAAATGAAGAAACACTTTATAAAGATCCACTTAAATAAGGAATGCGATAGTCCTTATTGGGCACTGTGAACACGAGCTATCTATAGAAGTCAAAATAATTCTGACATTTTACTTGGTTTATTATGAAGATCTGATTTCAACCTGAGCCTACAGTAGTTGTTGCTTTAACAGCTGCATAGATTTCAGACAGTGTCGATGCATGTGATAATCTAACCATTTCATTATCGAAAGCTACTAATTGGAATGAGTGCTACTGTCTGCAATTGTGTATCTGCATTTTTATTAGCAAAACAACTATGTGCTTTGTAAAAATAGAAAGGTTAGTATAGGGATTAGACCTGGCATCCTTGGTGGGGTTTCCCCTGACTTTTAGCTTTCCTCCTTCTCTCTTTGCTGAATTCATTTTTGTTGGCTTTTAGATTCTGGGCACTTCACCAGTGCTAACCAATCCTAAAGTGCTTGTGCTCTGTACTCAAAACATGGTAACATTGGTTTATCCACATATTTAATTTACTTATAAGTCCCTGGTAAAGGTCACTATATGTGTCCAGGGCCTGTAAAATAAATGCTACTAGTGGGCCTGCCGCACTGATTGTGCCACCCATTTCAGTAGCCCTTTAAACATGTCTCAGGCCTGCCACCACAGAGCCTGTGTGTGCAGTTTTAAACTGCCATTTCGATCTGACAAGTTAACTTTCTTGCCGGGCCCAAACTATCTCCCTTTTGTTACATTTCAGTCACCCCTAAGGTAAGCCATAGGCAGCCCTATGGGCAGAGTGCAGTGTATCTAAAAGGTAGGACATGTACTTTAGTGTTTTACATGTCCTGGTAGTGAAAAACGGCTATCTCTCCCATAGGTTAACATTGGGATTGCCTTAAAGCATCTTTTAAGTGTAATTTCCAATTGGTAAAAGATAGAGATTTGTAGTTTGGTGTCTCTTCACTCACAATTTAAAATCACAATTTATGCCACTTTTATAAAACATTTATTTTCATACTTTAATCATTCTGTGCCTCTGCCTGTCTCTGAATACAGGTCTGGGTTGGGTGATAGCTGGGCTTTGTTCATTCCCTCTAGACAGTCACACAAAGAGAGATGGGGTGTGATATTCGCATCCTGATGGCCCATCACCAGGCTGATGGGCTTTCCTGAGGCAGATTGGGAGGGAAAAGCTGACACATGGACCTGAACACGGTTATGCATGTCCCCACACAAAGAGCTGCATACCTCCCTGTAGTGACCTTAAAGCCAGGGCAGGAAAAGCAGGGACCTTGTGATCTTCAAAGGCCTCTTTGAAGTCTCCCCCACTTCAAAGGCACAACTGGGTACAAATACTGGACTCCTGACACCACCAAATCAGAACTCTTCTGGAACCAAGGACATTCTGCCTGGAAGAAGAGCGGCTGTGCTGCAGGAGGGAGTGCCACTTTGCTAATTGATTTGCTGTATTGGCCTGCTGCCTTCTGCTACTTGCCTGGGAGTGAGAAGGACTGGACCTGCTCTCTACATCCTTGAACCCTCATTTCTCTATGGGCTACCTTGCTTGCCCCCTGTTCTTGAAGTCTCAGGGCCATGAAAGATGTCCTACAACTCTGCTTCAGCTACTGGACACTGCCATCTGTGAGTCCTCCTTTGCCTGAGGTGCCCCTCCAGTCCTGGGCCTCAGAAGTGGTTTCTGCAGGTGTTTTTGCTCCACAGGCGATGCATTTTCACCTCTGCGCCAATAGGAACGGATGCAGTGCCCTTCTACACCAATGCAGTGCTGATCTGAGGACATCCCTGTGCGGCTCGACGATGACTCAGGACCTGACTTCATGGGTCAGCGACAATAGAGGGGTGATCCGAGGACCAGACTGCGAGATTCAAAAACAACGCAGCGCTGATCCGAAGAGACTGCTGTGAGGCTTGATGACAATGCGGGACCTGACTGAGAGGCTCGCCTTCGATGCATCGACCCAACTGCGCCAAATCTGAACCTACGTATCGAGTCTTTGACACCGATGCTTGCTCCATCCAAAGTACTTTTTCTGTGGGCTCTTTAGGGGTCCTGTAGCTAGCCTGCCCTCCATCGTGGTCAGCCTAGTACCTTGGATTCTAGCCAGTCTAGTGCGACCTCAAGTAACATTTTAGCACTATTGACTTCTAAGCACTGCTTTTTGATTTAATATTTAAAAATTCATATCTCAAGTTCTACTTATTTATGGTTTGTAGGTTTGGTTTTGTTTTACTCAGATAAATATTATCTTTTTGTCTAAACTGGTGTGGAGTCCTTTTGTGGTGCTTTTTTTCTGTGCTACAGTAATTCAAGTGTTGCACAAATACTTTATACATTGCCTCTTAAGTTAAGCCTGACTGCTCTGTGCCAAGCTACCAGAGGGTGAGGGCAGTTTAACTTAGGTTGTGTATGTAACTTATGCTGACTAGGATTGTGGTCCCTACTCGGACAGGGTGCAAACCTCTGCAAACTAGAGACCCAATTTCTAACATTGGTGATCAGCTGGTAGGATAGGACTTGTGTTTGTACACTACTTTACAGTAATTTGATGTACGCTACTATCCACATCTAGATTAAACTCTAATCAATTGTCTCTGATCCCCATTGGCATTTTATTCTTACTCTTTAATTCTCATTTTTAATTTTTCAATTCTCCCTGATTGCATTTTTGGTTTTTCCTAAAATTATGTCTCTGATTGGAGGTTCTACATCTGCACCTGCAAGAATGGAGTTGGAGCTGGCCCAACTTGAGGATTTCCCAATGGCCCAGCTCAAGGATTTCTACAAGGACTTTGGGCTTCCTGTAAAGAGCACCACCAGGAAGGTAAAGCTGCAAAAGGCACTGATAGGCTGGTCTGAAGCCAATGCTGTGTAGACTGAGACCCCAGAGGAGGATGAGGTTAAAGAGGAGCTAGATGAAGAGGATAATTTGGAGCAAGGCCTAAGAGGAGGCCTTTGGCTGCTCTCTGTGGAGGAAGAGGGCAACTTACTTCAAGGAGTTGTGATTCCTTCCAATGCACGGAGCAGTGTGTCATCTAAAGGCCTGTCGCCAGAGGGGTTGGAGGACAGGAGGGAGGAGAGGAAATAAAATTGGAGCTGGCTAAGCTCAGATTGGAGAAAGGGATGGAGGCCAAAAGATTGACTATGGCGGAGAAGACCATGATGTTGGCTCAGGAGTTGAGGCTGAGAGAGAAGGACAATAAGACCAGCCAGGTGAAGTCCAGCAGTGATGGTGGCAGCAATTCTTATTTGCCCTCGTACAGGAGGGTCCACATACCCAAGGGTCTGGTGTCTGATTTTGTGGTGGGAGACGACAGACAGATGATTTGAGGCCTATGAAATTTCACTCCAGATGCACAATGTCCCTGTGGCAGATTGGGGGACTAATCTTTAGAGACATATTCCTAGTGTGAAGAGGGACATTCTACTGGCCCTAGAAGGGGTGACAGGATGAGGTATCCCCATGAAGGAGGCCCAATCAGGAAGTTTGGTTTAACCACAGAACAAAATAGACAAAAATTCAGGCATAGTCAGAAGCTTTACCAACAGACCTGGCTGGATTGCGTGGATTCCTTTTGCAAGGCACTGGATGAAGGGTGAAGGGCAGTGAGTTAAAAGATTATCAGGGGCTGTATATTTTGTATGCAAGAGAGCATATGTTCAGTCTTTGCTTTTCAGATCTGCGCCAACACCTTTTTGATAGTAAGCTCATTGACCCCAGAGAGCTTCCTAAAGAGGTGGTCCGCTGGGTCAGCACCAGGGTCCATAGGAAGGTATCTGGAGGGGATCACCACAAGGGTGGGCCAGGTCCTCACCAGAAGAAGGAGGGGGGACAAAAAGAGCACAGGGTTCTCTAAAGAACCACAAACTAGTTCTATACATTAGGGTTCCCTTTCCTCTACTGATAAGAAAAAGAACCAGTTCCCTGAGAATAAGTCTGTAGGGAAGGCTCCCATGAGGTGTTATGAGTGTCAGCAAGAAGGTCACTACAAAGGGGATGTCAAGTGTCCCAAGAGGCCACAGTCCCCCAGCGGTGGGCAGTCACTGGGGTGGGCTAGTGTAGCTCTTGAGGAGAATATTTCCCCAGATAGTTTTGGGGGGAGTGTAGAAGTGACCCTAGTGTCACTGGGTGATGGATAGATGGTACAGAGAACCCATATGCCTGACAATACTAAGAAGTACAGTCAGTTGGTGTCCATCAATGGGCAGAGGATAGAGGGTCTGAGAGACATAGGAGCCAGCATGACAACCTTCAAGTGTCACCTGGTGTCTTCAGAGCAGCTAGTCCCAAATATGTGCCACCAAGATGTTGCTGCTGACGACAGTGAGAGCCACTGCTCAGTGGCTCTGGTTCCCTTTGAGTGGGGGGAGGGGGCGGTCTCGGTCTGCTCAAGGAAGCTGTGTGTCCACCCATGATAGTGGATTGTCTGCTGGGCAACGACCTGCAGAATACCCTCTGGAAGGAGATGGAATTCAGGCTGCACTTAGAGATGATGTGGTTGCCTCAGTGGGTATGCTTGACCACACGGTCCATGGCAGCCCGACAGGGTGGTCATGAGGACCTGGAGTCTGTAATAATTGGCCTGACACCTGTCAAAAAGACGAAGGGCAAGGGGCGCGGGAAACCCACTTATGAGATTCCCATGGTCTGGGAGGAGGCTGACCCTGGAGGGGATGCTCTGGTACTGACAGGGGAAGATGTTGCTGAACTGAGGAACCTGCCTGAGCTCACTAACTGGCAGCAGGAAGAAGGTCCATCCAGGGAAAGGTTCTGCAATGCGCAGAAGGAGTGCCCTACTATTCTGGGTCTTCAGCAGCAGGCCGAGACCCAGGCAGCTGGTGATGCCTCCGGCAAGCATCTGATTTATTATCTGAGAATGATCTCCTGCATAGTGAGCCTAAGTCTCCTGAACCTGGTGCAACATGTGTTGATGGTACCCCAGTGCTTCAGGACCTTCCTACTGGGTCTGGCTCATTATGTGTCACTGGCAGTCATTTGGGGCAAGACAAGATCTTTGACAGGCTTGTCACCCACTTCTATTGGCATCAAATGAGGAAGGCCTCAAACGCTTTCTGTAGGTCCTGTCCTACCTGCCATGCAAGAGGCAAGTTAGGGGACAAGGGCATGTCCCCCTGCAACCTTTTCTTGTCATTAGCACCCCTTTTGAGTGGGTTGGCATTAACAATGTGGGGCCTCTGAATTCCAAGACAGTCATGGGCAACATATTTGTTCTGGTCTTGGTGGACCATGCCACCCGGTACCCGGAAGCTATCCCTCTGTGGACAGTGCCTGCGGCTGTCATGGTCAGGGCACTGATGGGGATCTTTACCTGTGTGGTATCTGACAGTGGTACCAACTTCATGTCCAATTGCATGAAGGCCATGTGGTAGGAGTGTGAGGTGACCTATAAGTTCACCACTCCTTACCACTCCCAAACCAAAGGTTAAACTGTACCCTTAAAGGCATGATTATGGATCTACCCGAACCCATGAGGCATATGTATGATGTCCTCCTGCCAAGTCTTTTGTTCACCAACAGGGAGGTACTACAGAAGGGGGTTGGATTCAGCACTTTTAAACTTCTATATGGTCCCCCAGCGAGAGGACCTCTCAGGGTGGTTAAGGAATGTTGGAAGCAAGATCCCAAGAAGCCACCCCAGGATGTATTTAGCTACATGCTGGCTTCCTCAACCAGACAGCCTGCTTCCAGGAGCGCGTACAGGAGAATCTGGGAGCTAGCCAGGAGGACATGAAACGATGGCACGACCAGAATACCAATCTGGCTGAGTTTCAGCCTGGTCAAAAAGTGTGGGTAATGGAGCCAGTGGAGCCCTGGGCCCTGCAAGACCGTTGGTCTTGGCCTTATGAGGTGAAGGAGCGCAAGAGTGATGTCACCTACCTGGTGGACCTCAAGACTCCTAGGAACCCTTTGAGGGTCTTGCATGTGAACTGCCTCAAGCCCCACTTTGAGAGGTCTGAGATTACCATGCTCCTGGTTACTGATGATGGGGTAGAAGAGGAGAGCGAACCTCTTCTGACCTCTGTTATACTTTGTGTACTTGCTCACATTGCTTTAGTGTACTGTTATTGTTCTACTCTGTTCTTAGAATGTTCCATGGCTCCTAGCAACTGTGCTGTTGATTCAGTTGAGCTGGTGCTGCTGTGGGAGTTGGTCTTTACCTTCTCTCTACTCCATGTAGCATTAATAAACCTTTCTATTTCAAGCCTGGCCAGCGTGATTACTACAAAATTACTGGTGACGATCTAAGGCTACATGGTACTACCCTTGCGTGTGACGCCACTCAAATTTTTTTCTATAGACCTTACATCTTCAATCAAGTCACAAGCAAGTCGCTGCTTCGTGTTCAAAATAATCGAGAGAAAGAACCTGCAACAACCGTCTTTGTCACTGTGAGCACTGGGTACCTCATCTGCGAACTCTGACACCAACAAAACGGTAGGACGTTTATTTTCCTATTCTCCAACTCTGGCCAACGTTCCTTCCTGCGCATCGCTACATTTGTTTTGGAATTTTACATCATTTGTGAACATTTCCCAATTCCTATTGACTTGTTGTTTTCGCTAATCTCTTCACCGCATCTCTCAAATCGGCTTGCCCGCTTTACTCAACGTGCGCCGCGCGCCAGCGGCATTTTTCAAAGGGCTCCTCTCCTCTCTCTCGCACTAACTCATGAGCCTTGGACTCTGCCTAGCAACCCTCTTACCTGGCATCTTTCTCGTCTGCGCCGGCATTCTCCACGGAGTGTTCGCTTCGCTCTCTTCAGCTTCACGACAACGCTTCTGCTTGTGACGCCTCTGCTGTGACGACACACATTTCCTACGTGCCGTCTTGACGTCATCTCACGCTGTGGCCGCCATCCTTGATTGGGTCAATTCCGATTGACTTCTCTTATTTTCTTTGGGCGAACAGTGTATCACACGGTGATACACACACCTCTTATTACACGTTTCCAAACAACTTTGCTACAACGCTTCTCTCCAAGCTCAAACTACTACGTTCAACGCGGTGACACACACACACCAGTTTTGCCTTGTGTGTACTGCCTCTACTTTCGGTGATACACACACCTTTATGACATTTTGCGCTATTTACTTATGCTACGGTGACACACACACCATTGTTGCTTTGTGTATTCTACCACCATTTTACTCACGGTTTTGGTGATGCACACACCTTTACAACATTTTGTAGTATTTACTGTATTCATTTTAATGGTAGTGATACACACACTTATATTTTAATTTTTCACTCTTGTCAACTTGTCCTTTTGTTTTTTTTCTCTGTCTTCATTCACGACATTCATACTACATTTTTTTTAATCTCCTTCTAAACTATTTTTTTTTTTTCATCACAAATGTGCACCTTGCAATCTGTCAATCCTCCTCCCGCATTTCTAGATTCTCCAGGAGATCCCCCAGTTCGTTGGGAAATTTGGCACGACGCCTTCGAAACATACTTAGGTGCCATTGGTGCTTCTCGTTTCGCTGCGGAGAGGAAGAAATGTTTACTACTGCATTCATTAGGGTTTGAAGGAAGGTCGATCTTCAAACATTTACCACCCTTAACACAAGAAGAGTCCCAAGACTTGGATGAATATCAGCAAACAGTGTTGAAACTCAAACACAGATTCGACAAACAACCTAGCCTCATGGTTTTGAGACACAAATTCTTCAAAAAAAAACAAACGGAATTTGAAGACGTAGACTCCTACATTTCAACTTTACGCAAACTTGCTGCTGATTGTAAGTTCGACAATTTCACCGATCAATTGATCAGAGACCAGTTTGTCTGCCATTGTAAAGACAAGAATATCAGACAGAAACTTTTGAGTATGGCAGATCCCTCCTTAGAAGAGACTATAAAAATCGCCAAAAGTATTGAAATGTCAATGGTTTCTCTCAAAGAACTTGATGAGAAACTTAATGATGTCGTTAACGTTGTCAATGTTAATAATTCTTCCAAGCAACGTGTCAAGCCCAATGCTGGTTCATCCAACATTTCCTCAAAGCTTAAACCCCAAAACTCCAATTTTATTAAGGGAAATAGCAATATGTGTTTGAGGTGTGGGAATTCTTTCCATCAAAGGGGGGCCTGCTATGGACTTAATGTGTAGCTATTGCAAAAAGATGGGGCCCTTTGCGAAAGTATGTCTCAAGAAAAGAAACTTCAAAAAACCTACTGTTTGTTCGATTGAGTCAGACAGTGATTCTGACTCTGAAGTCATATCTGTAGTCGCTTGTGATGGAAACAATGTGATTGGTTGTTCTCAAGAGGTGGTTGAGGGTGATCCATCCTCATGCATTGATCCTGTTGTTGACATTGGTGTGGGTCCCCACACAAGTAAGCTATTAGTAGACACAGGGGCTAAGATAACGATGATAACACAAAAACTCTTTGATGAAGTTTGGCATGGGTCTCAAGCTCTCTCCCCTCCTGACAGGTCACCGGTGTCCTATGAAGGACGTAAAATTGAGCTATTGGGCTTCTTCGAAGATGAGTTGATATTTAAGGACAGAAGGATCAGGGGAAAGATATATGTTGCTGTCAAAGGGCTCAACATTTTGGGGTGGTTTCACCAAGGACTTTTTGGCATGATACTTAAGCCAGGTGCCAAAGAACAGGTCTTAGTTGTTGGGAACGAAGAAGAGAGTCAAGCTTGGAAGGATAAGTTTCCAGAAGTTTTTGGCAACACTTTAGGCAAAATAAAGGGCTTTAAACATAAGATTGTTGTAAAATATGGAGCCATACCAGTCAAACACAAGCTTAGAGGGGTTCCGTTTAGTGTTAGAGACGACTTAGACAAAGAACTTAAAAGTCTTTGCTCTAGAGGGATCATTGAGCCCACAGAGTCTTCCCTGTGGCTGTCGCCTTTGGTCGTGGCCAGAAAGAGGGGGGGGATCTCCGCGTCTGTGTAGATTTGAGATCCTTGAACAAGGAGATCTGGGTAGACTCCCATCCATTACCTAGGATAAGTGATCTCCTTGCTTCCACCAAGGGTGCTCGTTACTTCACCAAGTTAGACTTGGCTAGTGCTTACCACCAGGTAGAATTAGACCCCGGATCTCGTCACTTGACTGCCTTTGTCTCCCCTTTAGGCACTTTCCGTTATTGTCGCATGCCTTTTGGGCTTGCGTCAGCAGCCTCAGTTTTTCAGAGGATCATGGTCAACATCCTTAAAGGGGTTGAGGGTGTCTTAGTCTTTCAAGATGATGTGCTGGTTTTTGGGAGAGATTTGGCTTCTCATAACACTATACTTGACAATGTTCTCACTCTCTTCAAGAAGAATGGTGTGGTGCTTAAGGAAGAGAAGTGTGAGTTTTTGCGTTCCAAAGTGGAATATTTGGGTCATGCCATTTCAAATGAGGGTGTCAGCCCTAAATCTGGTTTGTTAACAGCAATCATAGATGCCCCGGCTCTGGTAGACAAGACAGGAGTCAAATCTCTGTTGGGTCTGTGCGAGTATTACTCGAGATTTGTCCCTAACTTTGCTTCGATTGTGAGACCCATCAGCAGTTTGCTCAAGAAAGGGGTGAAGTTCGAATGGTGCAGTGACTGTGAGGTTGCTCTCAATACCATCAAGTCTTCCTTAAAAAGTGATTCTGCACTCAAACCGTTTGACACCAATCTTCCCTGCTGTGTCACTGTAGATGCCAGCCAAGTAGGTCTGGGTGCCATGTTGACTCAGACTGACAGGTGTTGAGAACACTATGGGGCTTATTTACAAGCCCCTTGCGCCACTTTTGATCATTTTTAACATGGGAAAAGTGACGCAAAAGTGGCGCAAGGGGCTTGTAAATCTGCCCTTATATGCTTTGCTTCTAGAGTCCTGAGATCTGCGGAGCTTCAGTACTCGGTTATAGAGAGAGAGTTGTTAGCCTGTACGTGGGCCATTGAGAAGTTTCGTTCTTATATTTGGGGAAAACGCTTTCTGTTGCAGACTGACCACAAACCCTTAGTCAATATCCTCGGAGGGGGGCTGAGCAAGTGTTCCACTCCTAGGATTTTACGCATGGTCTCAAAACTCCTCCAGTACCAGTTTGATGTCCAACATATCTCTGGGGGAAAAAATGGACGAGCTGACTTTTTGTCTAGATTCCCGGTCAAGTCTGAAGAACTTGAGAATGTCAATTTGCATGATTTTTCTAATGAGGACTGTGATGACTGTTTGGTGGCAGCGTTGGAAATACCCTGTATGAATCTCTGTTCGGAGAGTGAATGGATGCGAGCAATTGAGACTGATTGCGTGCTTCAAGAAGTGTGCTCTCATGTGATTGAGGGGTGGCCTAGGGAGAAAACTGTTACCTCCCTTATTCAGCCTTTCTGGAAGGTTCAAGACGAACTTTCTTTGGAGGATGGTTTGCTCCTTAGAGGGGATAAATGTATTCCACCCCATGCATTTCGCAAAGAAATAATACAGAGGGCTCACAAAGGTCATCTTGGCTGCACCCTCACTAAGCGTCGTATAAGAGACACTTACTGGTGGCCAAGGATGGACACTGAGATTGAGGATGCTGTTTTGAATTGTTGTGTTTGTGGTGCGGCTGATAAAAGTTTCAAGGTGTCAGTCCCGCCATTGATGCCAATCGAGTGCCCGCACGGACCATGGTTGAAGCTTGGAATAGACATCATGGGACCTTATGACAGTCTTCAAGGGGGTTTTCGGTTCGTATTAGTTCTCATGGACTACGCTTCCAAATGGCCTGAGGTCAAGTTGGTCAAGGAGGCTAACACCATGGCCATTATCCTATTTTTGAAAAAAGTGTGGTTGAGGGAGGGGTGTCCAGAAGTCCTTGTCTCTGACAATGGCACACAATTTGTGAGTCGTGAGTTCCAAAGTTTTCTGTTAGAATCAGGAGTTAAACACAGTAAAACTTCTTTGTATCATCCCCAGTCAAACGGACTTGTGGAGAGAATGAATCGAGTGATTGGGGAGTGCATCAGGTGGGCGAGAGCGGGGAATCATGATGTTCAGAGGGCTCTTGACAGTTTAGTTTGGTTCTATAGGACGACGCCCCACTTTTCCACCAAAATTTGTCCCTTCGAGTTGGTGAGAGGGAGAAAGGCCAATACCAGTTTCAGGCCTGGTTGGATGACTAAGTGGGTAAAGTCTGAATCAGATGTTTCCAAATTGATGTCCACTGTTATGGAAAACATGACTGATTCTCAGGTCAAACAAAAGGAATGGTTTGACGTTAAGAAGGCTGCGAAAGTTGCTTCTCTTGTGGTAGGGGACATGGTCAAAATTAAATCTCCTGTGCATACTAGGAAAGGTGACTGTAAATTTAGTGAGCCCATTAAAGTTATTAAGATTGTTGGCAATGCTGTTAAGGTCTCGGGAGGACATTGGTGGAACCTCAATAGGGTTGTGAAGGTCCGTACCAAAGTCTCAGCCTCCCCGTGTCAAGCCTCTGAACCTTCTTGCTCAGAGCAAAACATCGTCAGACAGAGTTTCAGACCAATAGTTAGGCCTGTTAGATATAGATCTTAATTATTATTTTTTTGTGTGTGTTCTGTTTTTTTTTGTTTTTGGAAAGGAGGAAGATATGTTATACTTTGTGTACTTGCTCACATTGCTTTAGTGTACTGTTAATGTTCTACTCTGTTCTTAGACTGTTCCAGGGCTCCTAGCAAGTGTGCTGTTGATTCAGTTGAGCTGGAGCTGCTGTGGGAGTTGGTCTTTACATTCTCTCTCCTCCATGTAGCCTTAATAAACCTTTCTACTTCAAGCCTGGCCAGGCTTGATTACTACAACCTCCTATCTTCCAAGAAGCAGCATGGGTCAGTGGAAGGTGTCGGCCTCTCCCCTACACTGACTCCAGATCAACAGAGAGACTGCCGCCAGTTGGTGGGGCAGTTTACCTCTTTGTTCTCCCTTACCCCAAGACTCACTACATGGTGTACCCATGATACTGATACTGAGGACAGCACACCTGTAAAGAACAACATGTACAGGCTGTCTGATAATCTGAGGGCTAGCATCAAGGAGAAAGTCTCCAAGATTCAAATGTTAGGAGTTATTGTGCCCTCAAACAGCCCTTGGTCCAGCCCAGTGGTGTTGGTTCCCAAGGCTGCCCCTCTAGGTGTCACACCTGAACATAGGTTCTGAGTGGACTACTGCAGGCTCAATGCAGTCACCAGGACTGACGCACACCCCATTTTCAGAGCTGATGAGCTCTTCGATCATCACCTTGGAGCTGCCAAGTTCCTCAGCATGTTTGACTTAATGTCTGGGTACTGGCAGATTGCCCTGACTGAGGAGGTTAAAGAAAGGTCAGCGTTCTCAACACCTGAAGGGCATTTCCAGTTCCAGGTAATGCCTTTTGGTTTGAAGAATGCCCCTGCCACCTTCCAGAGGCTGGTCAATCAGGTCTTGGCTGGGCTGGAAAACTTCAGTGCGGCCTACCTAGACATCATTGCAGTCTTCAGCTCTAGTTGGGAGGACCACTTGAACCACCTCCAGGAAGTGCTTCGCGCTTTGCAGAGAGCAGGCCTGACTATCAAGGCCAGTAAGTGCCAGATAGGGCAGGGTTCTGTAGTCTACTTGAAACACCAAGTAGGGGGTGGCAAGGTACAACCCTTGCAGCCCAAAATTGACACCTTTCTAGCTTGGGAACCCCCCAAGACTCAGACAGAAGTGAGAGCTTTTTTAGGCCTCACTGGATATTACAGGAGATTCATCAAGGGATATGGCACCATTGTTGCTCCCTTGATAGAGCTGACTTCCAAGAAGCAGTCACATCAGGTAATTTGGACAGAGGCCTGCCAGATAGCTTTGGTGCCTTAAAGGAAGCCATGTGTACAGCACCTGTGCTCAAGGCCCCTGATTTCTCCCAGAGTTTGTTGTGCAGATGAACGCCTCAGAGCATGGCATGGGGGCCAGCCTCACACAGCTAAATGAAGAGGGCCTTCATCAGTAGGAGGGTACCTCCCAGGGAATAGAGGTGGAGCGCAATTGAAAGGGAAGCCTTTGCTCTTGTCTAGGCACTGAAAAAGCTAAGGCTATACATGTTTGGCACTCAATTCCAAGTTCAGACAATATACAGGCCCCTCAGATGGTTAATGCAGATATGGGGTGAGAATCCCAAACTGTTGAGGTGGTCCATCTCCCTAAAGGAAATGGACATTATGGTGGAACACCATTCTGGAATAGACCACGCCAATGTGGATAGTCTCTCCAGGTTCTTCTGCCTTAGTGAAGAGAACTCCCAAGGGGTTGGGTAGCTCTCCCCACCTTCAGCTGTAGGGACATGTGTTACACCTGGCATCCTTGGCGTGGTTCCCCTGAGTTTTTCCTTTCCTCCATCCCTTTGTGCTGAATTCTTTTTTGTTGGCTTTAAGATTCTGGGCACTTTACCACTGCTAACCAGTGCTAAAGTTTTATAAAGTTGGCATTTTCTTACTTTAACTATTCTATGCCTCTGCCTGTCTCTGAATACAGATCTGGTTTAGTAACAGCTGGGCTTTGTGCATTCCCTCTAGAAAGATGGGGTGTGACATTCGCATCCTGAAGGCCATCACCAGGCTGATGGGCCTTCCTGAAGTAGATTGGGAGGAAGGAGCTTACACTTGCACCTGAATAGGGCTGCACCTGTCCCCACACAAAGAGCTGCATACCCCCCCCTTTGGTGAGTCTGGAGCCAGGGCAGGAAAGGCAGGGACCTTGTGATCTTTAAAGGCCTCTTTGAAGTATCTCCCACTTCAAAGGCACAACTGGGAATAAGTATTGGACCCCTGACACCACCAAATCAGAACTTTTCTAGTACCAAGGACATTCTGTCTAGAAGAAGAGCTGCTGTGCTGCAGGAGGGACTGCCACTTTGTAACTACTTTGCTGTGTTAGCCTGCTGCTTCTTGCCTGGGAGTGAGAAGGACTGGACCTGCTCTCTACATCCTTGAACCCAAGTTTCTCCAGGGACTTGCTGGCTTGCCGCCTATTCTTGAAGTCTCAGGGCAATCAAAGACTTCCTTTAACTCTGTTTGAGCTGCTGGACTCTGCCATCTGTGAGTCCTCCCTTGCCTGAGAGGAGAGGGTTCTGCAGTTGTTTTGCTCCACAATTGACACATTGTCACCTATGCGCCAATCTGAACTGACGCAGTGTCATTCTACGCTGATGCAGTGCCAATCTGAGGACATCTCTGCGCAGCTCGTCAACGACGCGTGACTCGACTGTGAGGCTCGATGACAATGCAGTGTCGATCCGAGGTCCTGACTGCACGGCTCGATGACAATGCAGTGCAAATCCGAAGACACCACTGAGACACCACTGTGATGGCACTGTGAGGTTCAACGATGATGCACCGCCTGCATCTTAAGGGGTTCGATGATGACACGGGACCCAACTGCGAGGCTCAACTTCGACACATCAACCCAAGTGCATGAATCGGAACTGACACTTCGAGTCTTTGATGCCAATGCTTGCTCCATCCAAGGTACTTTTTCAGGGAGCCCTGCGCCGGTCCTGTAGCCGGCCTGCCCTCCATCGCGGTCAGCCTAGAACTTTGAACTTGTCCCAGTCTAGCACAGTCTCAAGTAACCTTTCAGTGCTATTGGCTTCTAAGCACTGTTTTTGGAGTTAATCTTTAAAGATTCATATCTCAAGTTCTACTTATTGGAGTTGGATAGTTTTGGTCTTGTTTTACTCAGATAAATATTCCTATTTTTCTAAACTGGTGTGGAGTCCTTTTGCGGTGTTTACACTGTGTTCCTGCAATTCAAGTGTTGCACAAATACTTTACACATTGCCTCTTAAGTTGAGCCTGACTGCTCTGTGCCAAGCTACCAGAGGGTGAGCACAGTTTAATTTAGGTTGTGTATCTGACTTACCCTGACTAGGATACTGGTCCCTCATTAGACAGAGTGAAACCTCTGCCAACTAGAGACCCAATTTCTAACAATAGGTAATTATATCCAATGGTATTTAATGGTTCAGAACATTCCTGGCTTCATGGGTCTGCTGCTATTAGACATTTTTTATATGCAATGCAAAGACCAATTGAGGAAAAATTTAAATTTTTTTGTGGAATGTGAAATGGAAGTTTTTGCTTTAAGATAGTTTGATCTTTCAGCATCATACTTCAGGAATGGGTTTTTGCTTCTTCAGTGTATTTTTTTAACAGCATTTCCTGTTTTCATTTGATTGGCACATGGGAAAATAAGTATTGCTCTCACAAATATCATTCTATTCAGGCAGTGCATTGCTTGATGGCAATAAGTTTCATTCAACAAACCTTGATAGTGATTTATTAAATGATACCCTTTGTCTCTGGATAGAAATGTTTTATAAGAGGATTCTAAATTGAAATGCTTTAAGATGTTATTTAAGAGACACTTTATCTATAGAATGTAGGGACTCTGAGAAGCAGAAAAAAACTTTAGAGCAGTAAAAGCAAAAATAAAATTGTAATGCATGGCATATGTATACATGATGGCAGTCGAAGACACTTTTTGGATTTGCTTATAACGTTTGAGGCCACGGACAGATTTGCAGTAAATGAGGCAATGTATCAACTCAGTCTGCTAAGTTTTGGCACGGCTAGTTTCGTGAAGATCCACCCACAAGAAAAAAAAAAGAATGGGGGTGTGTGAAAAAGTAATTTCACATTTTTCCTTGCACAGAAAGTTTTGCCAAAAGATAGAGTAAATGTTACTGAATGGATTCACACTAAACCTGGCATGTATGTTGAACCTTACTCAGAGAGCGTATTTTTTGGACTTGGTATAGGAGTGTAGGGTTTTTTGAGGTATTTGTTGTTAAAAAGGTGTCGGCAGGATTTAAATGGTTAACAATTTTGTCTGTATTTGCTAAAGTCAATCCTCTCAATTACAATTTTGCATTTTCAATTTTTTATATAATGGTATTGAAATGCAAAATACTGCTTGCCACGAATTATAGGACTTTCTGATGGTGTTACATATCATTGAGCGCACCAATATAGTCTCGTAATTATATGTCATTGTATCGATTCAATGAACATTACATTGCACCTGTGGCTGCACATCACAATGTGTCCCCATATATCACTTTGCAGTCTATTCCTGAGCTGTACCCAGCCCAGTGCAACCCTAATGCAAAATATTCAACGATCACTTCACGTACAACGTCAGGTGCACAACTGAGGCACATAAACCAAGAGGCACGTCACCCAAAGCAACCAAGATCCACCTCTGAGACATATTACTTATTTATTTATGCATTTGTTTATTCATTTATTTTATCATTTGGTAGTGCAACATTTTGATGATAAAAGGTTTTGAAAAGAACAGCTGATGGATCATAGGGAGTTAGAAAGATGTGTAATAGAGACATACAAGGAAGATAATGTGTGATAATAGTAAACAAAACAGTTTCCTCATAAAGCATCATCATAAACATTGATGACAGACATATATGCACTGCAGGTGACAATATATAGCTGTTGAGGTAGATTAAAACTCCTGAATTCAGGGGTTGGCCTTCTGGTAGGAGGAAGTGAGGTACAGTAGTGGGGCACAGAAAACAGAAGAACCAGACAGTGGCGTAGGAAGAGGGGTGCAGTGGGTGCGGGCCGCCCCGGTTGTCATCACCGAGGGGGGTGACAAAATGGTAAAAATGTGTTTTTAAAATAAAAATAAAAATTTGGGGCTCACGACACTTTAAAAAAATATATATATATTATTTAAAACGAGTTTAATAACTTCGTCTGACAGTTAATTAACCTCAACAAGTCAACATAATATGTATTGAAATTTTTAGTTCAGTCAACAAATGCAACGAAACGTGGCTGAACTCGACTCTGGGTAGTGGAGAGCGTATGGATAAGGAAGGGGAGCGGGTGTTTCTTTCCGTCGAAGTCTGTCTCTGCAGTTTGTACTCGAGCGAGACATAAACAACCGGTGACTCATCATCACTCAACCCGCAACCAATCCTCAGCCCTGCCAAGTGTCACACATCTCGCGTTATACTAACGCATTTTAGGTCAAAATACCGCATTACCGCAAGCAAAAATATTGTCACGCACATCAGCTTATTATAAAAGTTGATAGAGCGTGTTACCTCTTTTTTGAAATCTATAGTATCAGCTCCCTATTTTTTTTTTTGTGAGGGTACCTATACACACATGAGTCAAGGGAACTCAGCAGCCAATTGATGTTCTTGCAAGTTATGATGAGGCTGGTTGATTCACTCTGACTGGACGGCATTTTATTTGTTAGCGCAGTGATTGGTTACTACCATTACGCACGTGCGTGCTTTGTGCAGCCTATCCTGCACCACGAGATTTGCCGCTGCGCCGCCAGCATGAGACAAAAAAAGCATGAGAATCCTAGCAAGGGTGTTCTGGCCACAAGACGCTGATATCGCGTAACAGCAACGGTTTGGGGTTTTTCCGAGGCTCGATGGTGCCAGGTGAGCAGAGTCTTATCGGATCTTTTTATGACTGCATTCTTGAGACACTTGGACTGCTAATTGCTCAGTAGCTCTGTATGAAAATGAGGCATTCCCTTTGCTGGGCCTCTTTGTGAAGATTTCACTGCCGCTGTTAATTCTGCTATACTTTATGGGATTGGGAATGAAGTTTACTTGCCTCCGCCACTTTTGCTGCGCTGCCTGTTCTGTGTGTCTTTCGTATGCATATGTTGCTTGCACTGCCACTCCAGAAGGCCTCTGTGCCCTTTGGACAGGTCAGTGCACCGGGTCAGAGTGTCGGGCCCAGATCAGCACCAGAGCACTCTCTGGCTACCGGTAAAAATAGCTACAAGGGGCGGGTCATGGTGACGGAAAGGTAAGAGGGGCTTTCATTTGCACAGCTCGAGGCCCTGAGCTCGTCGCTCAGTGACACGTAGACCGTGCAAAATAAATGAGAGTATGGGAGTGTTGTGTGGTACAATACCCACCACTGAAGCACAGAATCCACGTTAAGTAAACTATTAGTGATTGGAAGCGTATTCAGCAGTCATACACGGGTCACACTGCAAAAGCTTAGACAAGCTGCACTGTAAACCATTCTTTCCGAACTAGAGAGAACAGACTTCTGTATGCTCATGTGAGACATGTTTTACCACCGATGCACCTTACGGGAAAGAGCTAAATATGAACAGGAGTCAGAGAGAGAGACAAGTGTAAAAGTGGTGCAACAGGAGGAAGTAGGGACAACAGGAAGAGGGTGAAATGAGTAGAGAGAAAGGAGTAATACAAGAGACATAGGGTGATGGGAGAGAGCTGGGTGGAGAGAGACTGTTTCCCTCGTCTTCATTGCTCGTGATAAAATGTCACTCATAGTCATTGAAATGTCACTCATAGTTACACTGAAATTATGGAAATGTCACACATAGTAATCCAAAACCTTGGCAGCTATGAACCCTAACCGCTGCCGCTGAACTCGAAGCTGTGTAGTGGAGAGCGTATGGATAAGGAAGGGGAGGGGGTGTTTCTTTCCGCCGAAGTCTGTCTCTGCAGTTTGTATTTGAGCGAGACGTAAACAACCGGTGACTCATCATCACTCAACCCGCAATTAATCCTATCTGCTGCCGTGCCGGTCAGTCACCCCACGTCATTCTGTTGAGTTAGTTGTGCATTATTACTGAAGCTTATAAGTGCTGTGCTGAATTTATTTTTGTTAAATTTTTTAGTTCATTGATTTATTGTGATCATCCTCTTCTCTATGATATTGAGTTTGGTAAACAACGTAAACGTTATGATGCATGCTATTTGTTTTTATTTGTACGTTAAGCCAAAGCTGCAAAATAGCGAAATTAAGTAAAAAAATTAATTCATAAGAAATTCCCATCGCAAAGATCATGGCACTTGACTCGTGTTCAGCGGGAGTAGAATAGCGGTACATCTTTCCTGCTTTGTGTCGTCACACTGTGTGTATCTTGCATGAAGGCAATCTGCTGGCTTCATCACTGTGAGTTGTATTAGAGCAGCGTTTCTCAAAGGGGGGTGACAAGAAAGTTTCCACACCGGGTACCACCTGACCTTGCTACGCCACTGGAACCAGAATAGGGATGAGGCCTATAGTTTTTGGGTAAAGCTAAAATGTTCTGATTAGCAGACTGTACATAGCAGGTGGGGTTGTTGATTGCCAGTGTGTTACAAAGATAGCCATGGGTAACACATGGAGTAACATTTGGATAAAACAAGCGCTAACAGCTTGTAAAGGAGCCTTCTTTTTGCATGTAATCAACCATCCTGTTGTTGAAAGGATGACATGGGTGATTGCCTGGGGATTAGTAAAGCATTCTTATGGTAAAGTTTAAGATCTTACCCAGGGGGACAAAGGAGTGTTGAGGGAGGCCAACTACTAGACTGTTACAATACCCAAGTTTACTGAGTACTAGGGAATCAGAACTTTAGCAATCTGGAATCAGATGAGAAGGCATATCTTCGGTATGTTTAAAACTTGATACTGAGCCACATGGCTGTGATGGTGATCATTGAATCCATTCGCTTGGTAGGACTGAAAAGAACACCTACATATCTCGAAGAGGAAGAAAAGTCAAATGTGTCAGGAGTGAAATAGATTGACTGAGATAAAGAGACAGATACAGTAGGGGAGGAAAAGGTTTACCATTTCCTTTGGGTAGCTTAGCTTGCGAGATTGCAGCAGCATCAAATGCCTGATCACAAAGATGCACATTGATAAGAGCAAGTGGATAAGAAGTGAGAAATTAGGAAGGAGAAAATACCTTGGAAATTCAGGGTGCTTCAAAAAAGCATTTCCTTAAGGCTTTCAAAATGTACATAATGCAATATCTGGGTGAATACCATGCAAGATATGGTCATTTCCAACACCCATACTGTATGCCCATATGTTTTGTGCCACACCTATTGACTTTGTCAATGCTTGGTAAAATGAGTATCTTTATGGAACTTTTACTTGTTACTGGGTCCACAGCACAGGGTTGAAATGTTCTCTATTGCACATCTGGCTATGCATGTGATGTAGTGCTTGTGATAGTGTTCCTCCATGTGGGCCTTCAGAACATTTTAGAAATGAATTGGACTGTGGAGTATATTTACTAAAAACTCACAAAACACAGCACAGTGACCAAAGTTACTGTGCTGCGTCACTGAGAGGGAGAGATCGGAAAGCACCACATCAACTAAAATATGGCACTGTCCTACTTTTTTCTAGCTCTGGCACACAATTCGGCTTTCTAGCACCACGCACACACCTTTGCACCAAACTGCAAGGGTGTGTGTGTGTGATCTCTAGCATAGGTTTAGTACTAGAATGAAACCCATTCCAGTAAAAAATGCTGGTTGTATGATGGAACCACGCATGTGATTACATCGCATACCTTAACAACGCAGTCTTTACCATGACCGAGTCTTTACCACATATGATTTTACAACGAATTTCATTGTAAAGGCATGATTGATAAAGGCATATGCATGGTAAAGGTTACACCCCAGCCCCCCAAGCCCTAAAACCCAGCCCTCAAAAAGACCCCTGCCACCCGCCCTGAGCCCTAAAACTGGCCCCCTGCCCTAAAAACTACCCTGACCCCCCCCCGCCCTGAGCCCTAAAACCCAGCCCCAGTCTAAAAAGTACCCCAACCCCAGCCCTAAGAGCAGAAAACTACTCACCAAGCCACGTCCTGATCCTTCCCGTTCCTTCCATTTTCCATTCTCGTCCGTGCAGGGAGTCCCTCCAAGTTTCCAATACCTCCGACCCCCACACATTCACTCTGAATCTAGAGCACTGACTGCCTTTATCACGCATATGCCTTTCCGCCTTTACAACAGAATTGTCAATGCTTTCTGTGCAAAGGAATATGTGTGGTAAAGGCATATGTGTGGTAAAGGCAAGCGCAGTAACGCTTGAGTTGTAACGACACGCATGGTAAGACTGCATGGTTAATGCCATTTCCCCAAAATACTATGCCTGCACAAATCGCTTCCCACTTTGGATATGTGCCAGACAGGTGGCACTCTTACAAAGTCAGAAATGTTTGGAGAAATAAAAGCATTTCTCCAAGTTAACGCCATTCTCAAAAATTAATATTTCTTGGTGCAGAACTCTCTCTACTATTGTTCGTAGATAGGGGTCAATGTAAAAACACGAGTGGTTGTACTGAAGTGTCCGTGTATCACCGATGGAACGCCCACTTGACACACAGTAATGAAAGCAGTGCAAACCACTGTTTTGTATTACTTTAAAGCAACTTTCCAGCATGCTGGAAAGTAAATTCAAAGTAAAAGTTTGCACTAGTTCTTGTCACTATTGTGACACACACCCTACACAAAATGTTAGTAAATCTTCCCTTTTAAGGCTTGAAGTTCAAATTTGAAGTGCAGTTGAGGGATTGCTTAAATAATGTATGCATAGTTTACAGCACAGTAAATATGGAAAACTGAAGGAGGTTGTGGACAGCATGTCTATGTTAAACGTACTAAAGTTGCTATGTGGAAAATTGTACATAAGGCAACCTAGGTCCAGATATATTAACCTATGTTCCATCCATAAACACTTCAATTTGCGACCACAAAATAGATTTTTCTTGTGTATGAATACCATTTGAGGAGTCAGTAAGCTATTATCATCTCCTAACATGTGATTTTGAATGCTTAACAAACAACAATTTGGAAGGAGCATACTTTGGGTGTTCCTTCAACATTACAATTCAATAACATATGTATCAAAGATTTGCGACCCGAATCCCCTTTGCAAACAATCAAAATGTTACTGACTTACAAGATAGAGTATTAACTTATTTTTAAAGGGGGAGGGTTCTCTTTTGAACCTATTATTGTTTGTAAATTTGGGTAAAACTTTCAGAGGGAGTTCACAGTGGTCCAAAGAACCATTGACAACTCCTACTGAGACGTTTAAAAAACAATCGGGCTGCTTTTAGAAAAATAAATCTTTATTTAAAAGCAATTACAAGCCTGGTGGTCTGCTATCTCTTTCGGTCCACCATCCCTGTGAATGTGACCAATAGTAGTGAGTGGCAAACTGTCTAATGAATAGTGTTAGAAATGGGGTCTCTAGTTGGCAGTGGTTTACACCCTGTCCAAGTAGGGACCCTCACTCTAGTCAGGGTAAGGGAGTCACACAGCTAAGATAACCCCTGCTCACCCCTTTGGTGGCTTGGCACAAGCACTCAAGCTTATCTCAGAGGCAATGTGTAAACCATTTGTGTAAACACACACACACACACACACACACACACACACACAGAGTAACACAGTGAAAACACTACAAATGTACACCACACCAGTTTAGAAAAATAACCAATTTTATCTGAATAAAAAGACCAAAATGACAAAAATCCAACATACACAAGTCAAGATATCACTTTTAAAATGTTCAAAATAGTTCAGTCCATAGGAAACTAAGGATGCGTCACTTTTAGCACAAAGTACCTGGAATGCAGCAAAATCAAAGATGAAAACAGGCGCTGGGGAGGTGAGGCACTGGAAAAGCAAAGCAATGCATCAGTTCCTTACTCCCAGGGGAGGTGATACATCGATTACTTACTGCCAGGGGCGGTGAGTCGTCAGTTCCTTACTGCAGCACAAGGGAGGTGATGCGCTGGTTCCTTACTGTGAGGGGGAGGTGATGCGTCTATCGCCGGACACGTGGCTCAGTTCCTTACTGCTGGGCAACCTTGATGAGGAACTTGACGCCTAGGGACGATGCATCAAAAAGTTAGACGCACTGTGTTGATGTGGCAGAACAGGTGCTGCATCAATTTCACAGCTGCAAAGCAGGTGATGCGTCCATTTCTTCAACTACACTGCAGGGCCCACGTCTGAGTTTGCACCACAGACGTTAGTGACACACTGCTCAGGACTTGGGTTGCGGTGATCTTTCAGCTGCTATGTCAATTCGTTGGCCGCACTGAGGTGATGCATTGGTTTTTCAACCACACAGCAGTGCTGTGTCTGAAAAACGGGATGTGAGAGTCAATGCGTGGATTTTCTTCTCAGATTTACCAGATTCTACATCTAAGGGTCCAGGAACTGGATTTGGCACCACTTGGCAAGTCAGGGCTCTCAGCAGAAGAGCCCGGGCACTAGTAGGTGAAGTCTTTCATGGCTCTGAGACTTCTTAACCGTACACAAGCATGCACAAGTCCTTGGTGAACCTTGGAAAGCAGGATGTAGAAAGCAAAGTCCAGTCCTTTCACTCCCAGGACAGAAGCAGCAAGCATCAGGCCAGCGCAACAAGCAACAAGCAGAGTGTCAGTCCTTCCAACAGAATCCAGCTCTTCTTCCTGGTACAATGTCCTCTTAGTCCAGAAGTGTTCTGAAGTTATGGCGTCACCGCTCCAGTACTTATATCAGTTTCTGCATTTTAAGTAGGCAAACTTCAAAGGAAAGTCTTTGTCTATTGCGCAAGACCCTGCCTTTCTCTGACCTAGCTCCAGAAACACCACAGGGGGGTGAAGACAGCTTTGTGTGTGGTCAGGCACAGCCCCATTCAGTGATCCACAAAATAACCCTTTCTAGACTCTTCCCTCCTCTACCCCTCCTTGCATCATCTCATACCATTTTACTATTCAGATCTCTCAAACAAGCCTTTCTAAACCCTTCCCTCTGACTCTTCCCCCTCCACCCCCACTTTATTCATCCCAAACCCCCTCCTACTTCTATGAACTCCCAAAAAAAAAAAAAAAACTTTCTAGACCCTTCCCTCTTCTATCCCTCCACTATTCCTTTTCAATACAAATACCAGACTAACATGTCCACCACTCAAATTATTATTATTTTTTTATTTTTTTTTATTTGTTTATTGAGATTTTTCCAGAACAGAGGGATAACGAGAATCATGACAATTACAATCCATAGATAGATACATGCGTAGCTTCAACTGTGATACATCAAATTGTTGCGGTGTACAGTTCAGCATGGTAAATTATGACAAGAGACAACACTTAGCAGGAGTATCATGCAGAATAAAAACTTCTCTCACACCATGTAATATGCAGGTCCGAATGAGAATGAGAACATACCTATGTACTCAAGTATATATGTATTCCACGCTAACAACCAGCAATCAGGTCGTGTGATCATATGTGCGGGGGGAGCGAGGGGTAGGACCAGTCTCGATTGGGTGTTCCAGGAGATACATTTTAAGTGGATCCCAAATATCCCTGGGGCGGGAGGAGAGGGGTAGAAGTTCAGAATATGTGTATGTTTGGTCTTGACAGAGTATCATGTCGCCAATCCACTCCTTAAATTTAGGTGCTCTGCCTCGGCCCCAACGACATGCCACTCGCCTCCTGGCCAGCAAGAGGCTAAAAGAGACAAATTTGCGATGCGCTACGGCTAAGTTCTCTGTGTAGCCCAGAAGAGAAAGAAGGGGAGAGAACGAAAGTGTTAAGGCTGTCATTAGTTCCAACGCAGTAATCACTTGTTGCCAATAATTCAGTACAGGGCTACACTCCCAGGCGAGGTGTAAAAAATCAGCAGCTCTGCCCCGCACCTGTCACATTTATTAGTGTTGCGTAATTGGTATTTATGTAGCTTAACCGGTGTATAGTACAAACGGTGTAGGAACTTATAATGGGTGATGCGCAGATGACTACTAGAGGAAACTTGTTCAGTCTGCTTGCAGCAATATTCCCACTGTTGGTCAGTGACTTCTTGCCCCAGCTCCGCGGACCATTTATCTCGGGCAGAGCAGCGGGTGTAGGTGATGCCGGTATAGAGGCTATGATACAGGATGGATACTAAGTGTGAGACGCTGTCAGTGCGCAGTATGTGGCGTAGTGGAGTGACATCGGGGGGCTCTAGGGGGTAGGAGGGGGTATATTCTTTAAGGCCTTGTCGTAGATGCACATAGAGGAAGAGGTCCATCGGGGAGGGCGGGGACTTGGAAAAGAGTTGTTGCGACGTGCGAAATTTGCCATTAAGGTAGAGATCCCCCCAGCAAGTAATGTTGTGTTTAACTTTGGTCTTTTTGAAAGCGCCCTCTTGCAAAACCGGCATCTTCGGATGATATGTAAGGGGAAGTAATGGTGAGTACAGCATGGGCATCCGTAATCGAGTAGAAATTCGTTGCCAAGCTTTCACCGTGCAGTCCACAGAGGTCGGGCTGCCAGTCCGAGGTGCGGGTGTAGTCAGTATAGCACCATCAAGCGGTACGGGGTCTGCTAGCCAATGTTCAGTTGCCACGTGAGGGGTGTACCTGGGAGGGTGGAACCAATAATGGGCGTAATGTGCTTGAGCACATAAGTAATAGAGCTCGAAGCTGGGGACATCGAAACCTCCCTGTGAGTATGGGCGAGTAAGTGTGTCCCATTGTAATCGCAGATGTTTACCGCCCCATATTAATCGGATTAACTCCGATCGAAGTGAAGAAAAGAAGTGTTGGCCAAGGGTCGTAAGGAATATTTAAAAACAGATATAAGAATCTGGGAAGGACAACCATTTTGATAAGAGAGAGATGGCCCGCCATGGTGAGAGGGAGAGCATTCCATCTCGTTATGCAGCACGTGACATGCTCCAACGCACGTCCATAATTGAGCCGCATCAACTCTTCACGATCGGTGGTGACATGTATTCACAAGTACTTTAAGTCCATGCTGCACCATTCTATGGGAAAATCAGTGGGGAAGGGCAATGCAGAAGCAGTAAGTGGAAAAAGCTGAGATTTAGCCCAGTTTATGTGGATGCCTGAGAGACCCCCAATTCTGACAAACTCTCGGAGTAGTGGGTTAAGATTTTGCATCGGCTCTCTGACATAAAGGGTAGCATCATCTGCGTAAAGTGAAATGAGGATTGGGCGTAGGAAGCAGCGAAAGGCCTTGTCTTGATGGTGTTGCCTGATCTTGGTCGCCAGGGGCTCCATGGCAAGGGCGAAAAGAAGGGGAAAAAGTGGGCAACCTTGCCGGGTGCCCCGGGTGATGGAGAAGGGGGAGGAAGTATGGCCATTGATGAGGACTCTTGCTTCTGGAGAGGTATATAGGGGACGTGTCCATGCTAAAAAGCCTTTGGGAAGACCCATACACTGGAGAATAGTGAACAGGTAGTCCCACTCAACAGAATCAAAGGCCTTTGTGGCGTCCAAAAAGACCGCCACTAGCGCCAATTGGGGATCAATGTTCTGCAGGATAGAAAACAGAGTACGAAGATTGTGAGAGGTCACCCTGCCGGGGATAAAACCAGCCTGATCAGGCCGCACTAGTTTGTCCATCAAAAGACTAAGTCGGTTTGCCAATAATTTGGCCAGGATCTTTGCGTCCGTATTAATAAGAGAGAGGGGTCGATAAGAGACGCAGAGATCAGGAGGTTTGCCAGGTTTCAGAAGAGCGGTAATGAGAGCCTCCCTCATCGAGCCAGGAAGGATTTGTGCCTCTTGGGCCTCCAGGTAAACTTCCTTCAACACAGGGAGCAATTGTTCAAGGTAAGTTTTGTAAAAATCAATGGGGAGCCCATCGGAGCCCGGGGCCTTTCCTGATTGCATCTGCATGATTGCAGCTCGCAGCTCATCATCCTCGAACGGAGCCGCTAAGAATTCCCTTTGATTGTCCCCCAGCCAACCCAATGCTACATCTTCCAGATAAGGAGTGAAATCAGGGGGTTCAGTCCTGTGAGTGGTGTAGAGGTCAGTGTAAAAGTCGGTGAAAGTATGCAGGATATCAAGGCTATCTCTGTGTCGCACACCCGCACTGTCCACTATGTCCAGGATATAATTAGAGAACCGGGGCAGGCGAATTTCCATCGCAAGTGCCCTGCCAGGTCTCTCCCCCTCTCCATACCTACGGGCGATGAAATATTTACCACGAAAGCAGGCCTCACGTTCCGCCGTGGCCCTATACTCAGTAAGTTTGTCCCGCAGCGTGACACTATGGGCTCCCGACGTGTCGTGGCATGCGACCTCCTCCAAATGTTTCAATTCCCCTTCAAGTTGGTGTAGACTACGGCGGATGCCCCGAAGGACACTCAAATTAATTTCATATTTCTCAACACTAATTCCCCGCTAATCCTGTTTGGGTTCTGGAGTAGCATGCTACCCACCAAAAAGCACTTCAACACCTCATCAGGGGAAGCAAGCGCTATATAAATTCAAACCCTTCCCTCTTCCATCCCTCCACTATCCTTTTCAATCCATATAACAGACTAACATGTCCACCACCCAAATTAATTTCATATTCCCCCAGACTAATTCACCACTAATCTTTTTTGGTTCCGTAGTACTGTGCTGCTCGCCTAAAAGCGATTCGACGCCTCATCGGGGTGGTAAGTGCTATATAAACGCAAACTTTTTACTTCCTCTAGCATTTCACTATCCTTCTCAATCCAAATAATAGACTAACCACCTTTCATATTTCACTATAGTAATTTCACCACTAATCCTTTATGGGTTCCAGAGTAGAGTGCTACTCACCGAAAAAGCGTTTTGACGCCTCGTCAGGGGTAGTAAGCGCTATATAAATGCAATTACAATACAATACAATGAGTGCAAATAAGTTGAAAAGAAATAGATAACTTCTTAAGACTCAAAATATAATGTATATTTCCATTATTTTATATTCTGCATTTCATGAACTAAATTCAATTTAGGCCTGCATTTTCTCTTCTTTGCTTGATTCTCATGGAAAGGCTTCGTAAACTTGCAATGTGAAATAAAACTTTGTTTCACAGAAAGAGTTCCCATGCACAAACTAGGACTACTTGCTACTATTTTGTTACTTTGGGAATATCTGCTGTGAGAAACTGTCTTCTTGAACTCACTCATATTCCTTTGCTATAAGACTATTGTTCAGAAATTACACATTCTGGATAGTTTGGCAGCTTACGTGATGATCCACCACCTTTTTGTCATAAAATGTGGCTTCTTTATGCTGCATGACAATCACCCTATACGAACAGACTAACAGACTGAGTGGTCTGACCAGATGAGGTGACCCAGGAGGTGTCAACCCGGAAATTGAGGAATTATATTATATATTGAAGTGACGAAAAGACGCACATTTCTCTTTCAGAGAGATCTTGCTCTTTTGCGGACTGAGGGAAACATCATTGATTTCTTTCCAGACTCTATTGGCTTCCTTTTGCTGACGCATACGCTGTGTGCGCTATTTCCGGACTTCTTTCCCTCATAGGAGAGTACCTTTGAGCTAATGTGGTTCGCGTCCTTTCCTTAACCCTCCAAGTGCTTTGGTAATTGATGGCCCACAAGAGATGAATTTGATTATTCTGTGCTCCTCAATTTAAATGCCTGATATTGATATATTTACTCTTCTTAAATTTACTGAGAAAATCTAACTTTAACTAAAATCCTGGTTCTGTCTCTCCATGACTCGTCCCTAATAATTGATTGTGTATTACACATTGAGTATTAATCAGGAATGGGAATTCTATTACAGAGGTCTCTGAACAGCAGATTCTAATGTTCCTATTTTGTACAGCTCTGACTGAATTATTGGTTTGTATGATTCTAGTCTGACTGAATTTCTTCAGGAGTTTTGGTCTGGCTGTGATAATCCTGTATTTGTATAGCATCATTTGGAGAGTTGTATAAATGAATCTAATTATGAGTTTGTAGATCAGTTACCCAAATCCTGGTCCTCATTGGATAACTGGATTGGATCCCCTAAATCTGACCCCTCTTGGCATGATTTAAGATCCATCGGAGAACCAAGTAAATAAATTTGAGGTGTAGTGAAAGGCGATAAGGTGAGAGAAAGTAAATGGGCCCAGTGGCGCTACAACACTAACAAACTCTAAATTGAGATATGTGTGGTAACCAAAGTTACCCCACACATCACAATTAACCTGGCCACTCTTAATGAGAGCCAGATAGCAAGGGCACTGCACGATAGACCCTGACGCTGTGCATAGATGATTCTGACTTGAAATTACTAACGCCTACACATTGGCATTAAAAGTAGTACTTAATTTTTTTTAATTTTTTTAAAATTTTTATTGAGCAGAGCAAAAGGGCATAACATACATAGAGGTCACAGTCATCATCAGGAATAGAAACAAACATTTTACGATCATTAGTTCTTGTTCATTTTTAAAATGAAATCAACGTAAATTAACTACCGAGACAGTAACTGTAGATATAAAAAAACAACAGGAGTCTGGCTGAGTCTTACATTATTTGAGAATGACCGATCTTACTCATTAAATTTCTAAAGTGCTTGAGTACTAAGATGACAAAAGATAGGTATACTGACATTGTTCAAGGGCCTTTACATTTAGCTAGAACCATCGCAAAAACCGAAATAATCATACTCATAATTACCTACACCCTTGATTATCGAGCACTTTTAAAAACAAACCCGTATTATACCCAATCAACAATGTGCACACATTTCACCTGCCAAGAAGCTGCATTATAAAAGTGCAATCGTGCCCTTACTAAAGTGCATCTCAGACGCGCCAGAAAAAGTGCAATGTGCTATAATGCTCCCCGGTACTACAATGCAAAAGTCTATAATATTTATATTTCTACCAGGTTTCAAAATTTTCAAAATACTTCCAGACAGTTTTAAATTTTCTTATTGCGCCAACTACTTGCGCTAAGTACTTAATTCTTATTGGAATTACAGATTTGATAGCGATGCTTTACAGTTTCTTTAGAGAAAGGCATGTGCCCAAGGCAGTTTTATGTATAAAGACATGTGAGCTGAAACCTTTTTTCAGAGAGATAGGTCTACAATAAATGGAAACGAATGCTATACCTGACGTGAATAATAAAAAGTAAGATGCTCACTCTTGCAACGTACAATGTGCTGATTAATGTATTGATCAATGTTTAGGGATTCACACTGTGTGATTTCTAGCACTCAGTGTGACATATATGCCCCTTTGCGTGTTTGCAAATGCGTTGATTGATGCCTTTAATATATGAGCTCACTCTAGAATGTGCCTGAATCTGTCATTTTAACTAATACCGCAGGAAAAAGCATGTATATGCTGTTTGTCGCGGGGTGGTGACTCGAAGAAATAAATTGTGGATGGTGTACATTGCACATCTGAACAAGGAACCCCTGTGACAATGCAAGCCAATCTTTTCTTCTATGTGCTAGAAAAAAACAGGTAACCCGAGCAGATGCTCTGGTGACAGTGTGCACTACTGTAGCCCACGATGGGGTCAATCAATGAATCAAAACTACACGTATGTATGCATATCATGAACACATATTTTCACAACAAAATTTCTTCAGCATAGTTCTCCAAAACAATAATTCCAAAGTATACAAAAACTCAGTACTATGAAGAAATGTGAATCCAGTCAATTTAATGTCAAAGACCGAATTCTTGATGCATGACACAGAGTTCGCAGATGATCACAATGTTCGATGTGCTTCCCAATGCATTTCGGGCTTCCAGTGAGCCCTTCGTCAGGGGAATCTATAAAATTAAGCAAAAGCAACGATCGTCTGAATGTATACATAATGCATGTCAATCTCAGTACAATGAGAGAACCCCACACGTGAAAAAACAACAAGCCAAGTACTTCACCATCATCACAATTCATTCCATAAATTGTAGGCGGATACCAGTTCAAAATTATGTGACTTCAATCCATGCAACAGAATAACACAACTGCAGCAGAAAACATCTCCAGTGGCATAATGAGCTTCCATGAAAGGTAAAGCAGAAATGATGGTGTGACTAGGTGGAAAGGACAAGAAACGAGAAATAGATGACAGAACAACAGTGCTCCCTGTGCACAAGAAAACGAATCCGTGCCATGTACTCATACTCGTGACTCTAACCCAACAGTGACACCTGTGGATAACTACAAAATTACCACGTTCTTTGCCATCAAAAAGAACTTCAAACAATGCTTTCAATGGGGATCAGGAATTATCCTGACTCCAAAAGAAGCCGATTATTTCTCTGTAACGAACATAAAATAATGAATCAGGAAAAAACGTGTCCAAAAGTAACCAAAAGTAAACTCATGCAACTAGCATCAGAGTCAAAGCCTTACCATTAGAAAATCAAGAAGGCAAGTGTCCAAATCTAAAAAACAAAAGTATGACCCAATAAGCCAATCTCTTCCAAATGCGCTGAAAGAGGTAAAAACATAATCAAACGGCGTGCCGGTATACTCACCGGTACCCGAATGGTCATCCACTAATGCTTGTGAAACCCAAATGCTTCAAAACCAACTGTGACCAGGACGCGCAACCGCGTCAGCATTAAAAAACGGGCGAAATAGGAGTCTGTGACTTCACCTACTCTAAAAGGGAGGAGAGTAAAGTAAACTCAATGAACCAATAACTTCTAACAGTGCTCGGAAGTAATGAAACAATCTGCCAGTGTACTCACCCGACCCCAGCAAACTCCTTGATGTCCACGAGTCAACGCTAATGTCTCAAACCAGCATCAACAAGGCGCGCGTACAAATGCACATTTAAATACGTGCGTGCTGGAAATGAAAAGAGGACTCACAACCACAGCCTGTGAGCGATATTCTCAACTCCCCACTAGTCTGCCTAAATGCACATAAAGTCAACACGTCTCCTATACTGATGCATAATCCAAACACGCGAACGCGTGTACAAATAAATATTTATTCTACACAACCCGTGCATCGTGCTAACAACCCACCGCTGAGTGAAGTGCTTAAAAAATGTGCAATTGACAAAAGTGCAAAGGAATTAGATGAAGAAAAGGGAAAAAAAAGGGGGTAGTGAGTCACTACCTGAGGAGAACTTAGAACATATATCATACGACTTACAACCGACAAGGACAGCAGCAATGACAGAAGAGTTTTTAAAAAAAAACAGTGATAGAACGATTATGGAAATAACAGTGTCATGCCACAAATCGTTCAAACTGCTATCGATATAAAAAGATGAAAGCAAGTAGTAAGTAACACTGATTGCGAGAACAGATACAAAACAACCATCTTCATGGTTGACAACAGTGATAAACAATGTTGGGGTAGCAGTATAATGCAGCAAGTCATTCCCTGCTTCTATCCATATAAGTAGATAATAGCAATCATAACATTCAATGTCAGGATCACAGTGTAATAGCACAAATCATCACAATCAACTATGGATAGATATCCAAAATCACATGAATATCACATGTAAATTATGCAAATAAACATCGAAACACCCAAATCTGAGATTGATAAAAATGTACAAACATAGGTTGAATAAGTGAATTGTAAGTCAAACCTCCTCATTGTAACCTCTACTATATACACCTGCCTACGTAAAATGAATGAGTTGTAAGTCAAACCCCCTCATTATAGCCACTGCTACGAAAACCTGCCTACATGTGATAGGGATGATGTCGGATGTTGATGATTATAAAAAACATGCAAATTCCATTTTGTCATTGAGACCTTTGGGAATTAGAGTGTCCAAAAACTGTATCTAGTGCATTTTGCGCTGTAATAATCTCTTGTTGTAATCCATATCCACTGGTTGCTGAACCACCTCCAAAACAGTAAAATCCATTTGTGCTATAGTATGATGACACTCGCTCCAGTGGATGGCCAGTGGCGAATTTAGGGCTTTTGTTTTGATACGACTTTTGTGTTCCGTTATTCTTATCCAAATTTTTCTTTCGGTTTTACCCACGTACAGTAAACCACACGGGCATTTGATCACATAAACTACCCCTTGGGTGTTATAATCTGCTGTGTAGTTCAGATTGATCATCTTCCCGGTCCAAGGAAGACAAATCATCCTGCCTTCCAACACATTGCTACAATGGGTGCAATTATAACATTTTTTCATCCCCTTGTGCATGATCTCTCCAGTTGTACTTGGTCTTGTCAACAATTCTCTCAAATTACGAGATCTTCTATATGCAAATAAAGGCGGCTGGGCAAATATATCCCCTAGGTCAGGTTCTGTTTGCATCAACTTCCATCGTTTCAGAATGATCTTCTTTATCAGTGACGATTTAGTGGAGAATGTGGACACAAAGACCTGTCGAGATTGGTTCTCTTTCTGCTGTTTCTTGAATAAAGACGATCTTTCCAAGGAACGAACTCTTTGAACAGCCTGATCAACTACTTCAGGTGGGTAACCACGTTTCAACAATCTATTTTTGTATTCGTCCATTGCAACAACACAACTGTCAGCATCAGAGGTAATCCATTTTATTCTGGTTAACTGCGAGAATGGCAAGTGCCGTTTAAGGGTAGGAGGATGGAAACTACTAAATAGAAGAGCATTATTCCTATCGGTAGGCTATTTGTAAACCTCGGTACAAATCTGTGTACCTACTACCGTAGTTTCTACATCCAAGTAATTGATCTTGTGTTGTTGAACACAGTGTGTAAACTGGATCCTAGGATTCTTCTGATTCAGATCTTCCAGGTGATTCTCCAACTCCAGTATTTCTCCTTCCAAATTAGAAGGATATTATCAATGTAACGATGATACAATATAAGGCTTTGCATCCAGCTGTTGTCTGACAAAATATGCTCGGTCTCAAATTTTAGCATAAACAAATTAGCATAACTGGGTGCCCCTGAAAATCCCATGGATGTCCCATTCGTTTGGAGAAAAAATCTCTCTTTCCACTGAAAATAACTGTGGTACAAACAAAAATTTAACAACTCAAGCAGAAACACTTTATCAGCTTCCAATTCTCCCGCTCACAGCAATGAACATTCGATGGTCTCTATTCCTTCGTTGTGGGGAATCAAAGTATACAAGGCTACCATGTCCACCGTGCATAGCCAGATCTGCTCATCAGTACCCAACTGGACATCTGCAAGTAAATTCAGTAGATGAGTTGTATCCTGCAAATAAGATGAACTTGCCCGAAACATGGGTTTTAAAAAGCAATCAAGATATTGTCCGAGTGGTTCATGAATCGACCCACATCCTGTAACAATTGGTCTGAAAGGTGGGTCATTGAGATTTTTGTGTAGTTTTGGTCACATATACAACGTGGGTCTTTTGGGATATTCTGTGTATAGAAACCGTTTGGTATTCTCAGTAATCCACTCCATATCCAATGCGTGTGTAAGTAACGCTGCAAGAGTCTTCTGAAACAAAACCGTTGGATCATCAGATAATGGCAAATATGTTAAATCATCCTGCAAAGGTTCAATGACCTTTCTTTCGTAAAACTGTCGGTCCATCACAACAAGTGCTTCCCCTTTGTCAGCTGGTGAAAACGCGAGTGACTGATTCTTGGTGAGAGTTTTTAAAGCAGCCTTCTCCTGTTTAGACATATTGGTATGCCTGCTAGTGAAAGTAGAAATTTTCTGTAGATCTTTCTTAATAAGAGTCTCAAATAAATCAATAGCTTTGTGGGACACTGGAGGCACAAACGTACTTTTCAGTTTAAATTCTCGATATCTGGATTCTACCTGACTCATAGAAGTAGACTCCAAATTTTTAAAGAAATATTGAAGACGCAATTTTCTGGTGAATCTATAAAGTGCTGTCTCTGTATCAAGAGATCTGGTGTGAAAAGTAGGAACAAAAGAGGTCCCTTTGTTAAGAACCACTGTCTGTGCTGGTGTCAGGGTGGTACTAGAGATATTAATCACTAGTGTTGTTTCTTCATTTGACACCTGGAGGACCCGGCTGGTTTATGATATCTGTGCCCTCTGCGGGTCTTGCTACTTCCTGAGATGTTACTGATGGCTGCGTTGGCGGGTTGTTTGCTGCTTTTATGTGCTTCCATTTTCGGTGTATCAAAAACTACTGATCCCTCACGCACAAAACAAATGATAAATAGTTCAACACAAACATGCTGTCTATGTTAGCATGTCAACTGAAATCAACATAAAGGTGCAAACCAAATATTTCACAAATTAAAAGTTATTATTGGTACGTTTAGAAAATGTAGCAAAAATTATCTAAGCAATACGTTTGGTAAATTGTGACGTAAAGGTAACAAAAGGCTTAAAAACGGCATAGTGAGCAAAAAAGATTTAAGGAATGTTCAGTTTTATCAAACATATGGATGTAACACAAAAAAGTCCTTTCAGTAACATGAAGACAGGCCAAAACAATGATGGTCCCGCTGGTAGTGCTTATAGCTAAGGATGGTGAATGCAGACTCTTTATCCCTATACATATTTTACATTGTTCATAGTGTAGAGGTGGAGGATGCAGTCCTCCTTGCACTGAAACATCAGAGAGCTCCCTCCCCCATCCCAAAAGTTTGTCCTTTCACGGTTTTCTTGAAAAATGCAAGGCTCTTTTAGCATACACAGCTTATGGAAGTTGTCTGCTAATTCCTGTACTGGCATGCCCTGGGTTTTTTCCACTTTGACCATTCCCTCTGCAAGGCACTGTTAACCTTTAACCAATCATTTTCTCGTCGTTTCTCTTAGTTATGGGTTATTAATTGTCAGTTATGTTACCCTTTTCATATATTTAAAATAAATTAATTTGACTCACACTTACCTCCTTTACTTTCCGTAACTGTAACCCATTCCTTTGTTTAATAGTTAATTGCTTATGTGTTTTTTGAAACTTTGTTTTATCAATTTAATTTTAGTTTATTAAAATACTGTTTCTTTCTTTCCACAACCATAAGGGTGATCCTATCCCAGAATTTTATCAATGTTTAATTCATTTTTACATTCATGGTTTTGCATTAATGTAAATTAATGCAATTCAATTACAGTTATTTTAAAAGTAAATGGAAGTGCATTTTACGATATTTCTTTATTACCTTTTGTATTATTTAAAATAATGTAATTTTTCATAGTATATTCATTTAATAATACTTACACTATATTATTCATTTATTGTATATTACATTGTATTTCTTTATTAGAATTCTGAGGGCAAAGAACCCCTTATACGCACTTCTTCTATTTTCTTAATTAAAACAATCCTCTAATAAATCACAGTTCCAATTAAACATATTCCCAAAAACACAATCCATAACTAATTTTGTTTGCCATTGTTGTTAACATTCACATATTTTTTATTTTGTTATTTTATTACCGGCGTTAATTTGGCAAATGAGGCGAAGCTAGATGAAGAAATGGTATCCCACGAGGAAATAGCCACGAGGAAATAGGAGGATGAGCAAATATATGTGTGGAAATGTCCTGTTCCCCCCAAACTCACTTGACCTAAACCGTTTGCAAGAAACTTTGAACATCCAAGAATGTCCATTTAATGATGTTTGCCCCCTCTGCAAATAATTAATGTAATGGTTAAGTTGTGGGGGTCTTTTGACATTAGACATAGAAAAAATTACTACATTCAAATTTTAAGTTATAATAGTGGTGTCCAACGTAGGCTAAGGAGAGTTGGATCCACACCACATTTAAGTGATAATGGTTTACAAATTAAAAGAGTTCGATTTAGATTTATTGTATGAAAATGTATCTAATATAGATATTCTGAACATCTATCATGGTTTGGACCTCAGGCTCTCTTGAAAATCAACAAGAAGTGAGATTGTCCTTACCTACCCAAACTAGAACTTCCTCACATCTTTCATTGTTTAACATACACTTACAAGTGAATGGTAAAATGAACATTTGCACTTCTGAATTAATGGCAGAAATACCTGGACAGTCTGATAAATGTACAAGGGAATTAATTATGCTTACTAGTGATGCCAGTTCATGTGAGGAAACTAGCTTATGTGACTGGTTTGCAGTATCCAAGCGATAGAGAGACTCACACATCATGCTAAACTAATAAGAGGGAGTTTCCAAGGTTTATCAGCTTTATATTCCATTAGCCAATAATGGGACATTTAGAGCTGATACCCCTAAACAGCATACATACCAGAACGGGATATTTTGCATATGGATACCAACAGTCCCGTGAACACCACAACTAGACCCTCCTTTTATCAGAGCAGGCTGGAATATATAACGGTGCCCACGAGTGTCAAATAGTCACTGAAACACCACAATGAGACACAGTCATGGACGGCTGTTATCAGTGCAGGCAGAGGGACAGGGGTGCCCAAAAGCCACTGTAGTCACCACAGTTAGACTCTTGCTTTGTCTACTGCATCCAGTGCAGGTTGGATGACAATGGTTATCATGTGTCATAGGAATACCATCAAAGGGACTTTAGAATGTCCAAATTGAATCAGGACAGGATTCTTGGTTGCCATGGTAAAAACTCCTCTAGCATGGCTGGTAATTAGCATAACAGTCTAGAATTTAATTTGGGCTAGCTTATACTGTCAGGAAACCACTATCAATCCACCTGAATCAAGCCACTCATTCCAAAAAAAAACACATCTAATGAATGAAGATGACTTTGATACAGCGCAGTTCTGTAGGTCCTACCCACAGTCCTAACCAATTTCAAAATGGTTTACAGCTAAGCAGTCCTCATATCGAAGATGACTAATATTCAGACCACCCTGGTAGATCTCTGCCTTCCCTCTGCTCTCTCTGGCTTCCTGCTGACCTATCCTTTTCCAACACAGACCCTAATGTGAATGGTTTTGCTGCTTTTTACAGAACATGAGCTTGACTGAAATATCTTCTGTAATCACATAAAATGAATTTGGAACCTTCAAAGTAAATTATAACAGTCTCCTAATGTAACCTGAGCGTGCCCAAACAAGAAGACACAATAAGAGCCCTACTCTGGTCACTCACACCGGGCACAAAAACTTGTCAAACACAGGCTCACAGCAAGTACAACACCAATCCAATCAAGCAATCCCCCGTGATTTGCGTTCTACCCACCCTTTACGCCATGTTGGCGCTTCACAATGGGGCATGAAGTGCTACATTAATGTAATTACAACACAATACATCAATGAGTACCTGAAAGGTAGTGTAATAGATTGCAAGTTCAATAACATTTCCTATTTTCATGGTTCTTATATTCATGATTTTTGTATTTTGTTTCTCACAGAATTTGACCATTTTTGAATGATTGGCAGTCTCAGAAGGTAGCCTTAGGTGGCTGAAAATCCGGTACAGAGACATGGGTCTGGTGTTATCTATTTCATTGCCAAAGATCCGAAGGTCAGGAACATCCATGTGCCTGAATCAAGTTAAGAACAAATGGTATTAGCGGGACCTAGGTCAGATGAGAAGGCTGAACAGAGATCCAGAATCAAGGCCCCTTTCCTTGCCAATTTGTAATAAGCAAAGGGACATATACAAGTTTTTCCACGGAGACAGAAGAACTATTTCAGTGCGTCACTGTGACTGAAACATGTAGATGCAAAGATCTAAAACTTTCTAATCACTCTTGGTGGTAGGTTTTAATTTGTTCCTGGCTTTAAAGCTGACATAGCTATGTAAAAGGTCTGTCTAAATGTTATAATAGTACACATTTCAGGACCTTTCCTGCTCGGCAATCAATTGAATTAATTTATAATGGGAATATCATGACAGATTTCATTGGAATGAAACAGGCTCGCAGAATCAAAGACAAAACTCATTCTGGTTGTAATATTACATTTTGACACTAATTTTCAGGCCTCAGTTCTTTTTTGGTATACCAGTTGGTTAGGGCTTGTTTGGAAAAGTGTAATGATTGAGTGTACATTTGGATGCAAATAGTGCCTCAATTGGTGACACTAAGAAAACACCTCTAGGCTGAACAAAGATGACATTGACAATGTCTCAAGCCATTGACTGGGAATCAGCCAAACTACCCAATGGTTTTAAGTGGGTTGACCCAAAGCCAATGTCTCTGTTTTAAAAATTATAGGTTGAATTCTCCAGACCTAAAAAAGTCCCAGAAACATCCTGAAGAGCTTGATCTCTGAAATCCTCTCAGTTCAAGGGAGAAATATTTTACAATGCTAGTTTTACTATAAATTCAAAAATGATTTTCCAAAATAACTTTCTGGGATTATAGCAAGAGTCTAAGGGCCAGATATACAAAGCATTTTACCGGTTGCAAACGACCCATCTGGCCGGACCGGTAAAATGCTTTTTTACATGTACAAAAGGCAAAATGTGACTTGTTAACTTGTTACCAAATCACATTTTGGTTTTGCCATTCGGCATTAGGAAGGGGCGTGTTTAGGGTGTCCCTTCCTAATACTGAATAGCACTGGTATGTATGAATGTTTTGCAATCAGAATGCGGTAGCAAAACATTCATAATTTACTTCGTAGAGGAGGTGATAACCCATTCACAAACAGAAAGGGGTCCCCAAGGGGCCCCTGCCCCTTTGTGAATGTGGGTGAATTATTTTTTTTTAAGAGTAGGCAGTGGTCCCACAGACTACTGCCTACTCTTAAAAAATTCAAAACGTTTCCTCTATATTTTTGTAATGCAGCACGTTTTCCTGTAGGAAAAACGGGCTGCATACAAAAAATATATATTGATTTATTTGAAAAGCAATTACAGACATGGTGGTCTGCTTACCCCAGCAGGCATCCATTCCTGTGAATGTAGCCATTCCCAATGGGTCGCAAATTGCGGCCTGCCTCATGAATCTTTATGAGGCAAGTCCGTTTGCGACCCATTGGGAATTGCAAACAGTGTCTGAGACACTGTTGTACATAGCTGTTTGCGATTTCTTCATTGCAATCTGATGCTTTGGTGGCCCACTCGGGCCGGCCAAACACTCACTTTAGCATGTTCTCCATGCAGGCAGCATTACAGTCTGCATGGAGAATATGCCCAGGCCCCCAGTCCCCATCTGAGCGCTGAACCACGGTGCTCAGACCAATCACAGAGCTGCATTTCAGCATTGTAATTGGTTTCAGGAGCCAATCACAATACTGCATTGCAGCGTTGTGATTGGCTCAGGGGAGCCTGGCTGCATCCTGTTCGGCGGAGGAGAGACGACGTGGGACAGAGCACCTTACCCCCTTGCCCCCCGCCCTCACCACCCCAGATCTGTGCTGGCCGCCACTGTAGCTAAGGACTGGAATGAAATGACATTCTGTTATTACACTCTCACATGCAACAATTACAAGATGTGTTTCTCACAGAGCACCCAGTCATTATACATGACATATCTGTGCTTTTTTTAAAACACTGCTATAATAACAATAATAATATATACATTTCGTTGGAAGTCATATCTCCTAAAGTTATGTGGGTGAGGGACGCCCAACAAGTTGATTTGCGTTCATATGCCTTTGCACTGCATTGTGAAGGCTGTGTGTCTTAAGCATAGTTATACAAAGTGCTGAAAAATATTGAACAGTCTATTACTGAAGTTTAGCTGAAGCCCAGTCACACAAAGTGGGTACAAATTTGCAGACGGGCACACTATTTTCAGCACAAGCAGGAAGAAAAGGAAATGCGCGAGAACCATGTGCGTAATTAGAGCAATAACAAAACATGCCCGAGGGAAAAGCAAACAAAAGATTTTAAATCCAGTTCAAAGCCTAGCATGTAGCACATTAGCAATACACAAACATTTCCCAGTAGTGAGTTTCTCGAGCCAAAACAAACAGGTCATTCTGATTCGCCTTTCTTATGCACTGAGGTCGAGAATGAGATTATTTTTGCCATTTGCACTAGCACAGGTGGGACTTCGCACAAAAGGAAGTTGCATATGTGCAAAATGTTCTTCAGGGGCTGTACTACATGGGCAGAATGGGGGTATATGCCCTCTTTTTTTGCCTCCTGGGCACCTTGGCACTAAAAGAAGAGACACAAATATTTGTGAAGCCCTTTCTGTAATACAGATTGAGCCAACACAGCGTGTGCACCTGCATGATCTCAAGGGGTTGTTTGCTCATTTACAAGGAGTATTACCTCATGCAGACTAAGAAATGCATTTCCTCTGCATCCTTCCTGTTTTACAGATGCAAGCTGTTTGACCTGTCATCCTTAGGGTGGTATTCTCCCAACGTTGTGCCTGCTTCCCTCCACTTTTTGATGTATCTTTTTGTTGGCCTTAAGACTCTGAGCACTTTACCACCGCTGACCAGTGTTAAAGTGCATGTGCCTCTCCCCTAAACATGGTAACATTGCTGTACACCTGATTGGCATATTTAGTTTACCTGTAAGTCCCTTGTAAAGTGGTGTACCATATACCCAGGGCCTATAATCTAAATGTTGCTAGTGGGCCTGTAACACTGGTTGTGCCACCCACACAAGTAGCCTTTCAAACCTGGCTCAGGTCTGCCATTGCAGGTGATGTGTGTGCAGTTTACTACCACCTCGACTTGGTATTTACAACTACTTACCAAGCCAGTGAACTCCCCTTTTTCTTACACATAGTTCACCCCTAAGGTGGGCCCCAAGTGACCCTAAGGGCAGGGTGCTGTGCAAGGAAAAGGCAGGACATGTACTTTTAAGTTTTATATATCATGGCAGTGACAAACAGCTAAATTTGTTTTTCGCTGCTGTGAGACCTACTCCTCTCATAGGCTAGCATTAGGGATTCCTTGAAACCCTTTTTAAGCTGTAATTCCTGATAGAAAAGGATTAGCTACATCATGTTTCATATCTTTTGAATGGTGGTGATAAATCCTCTTTAATGATAAATTTGGATTTGATTACCATTTTAGAAATGCCACTTTTAGAAAGTGGACATTTCTCTGCTCTTAACTTTGCTCTGTGCGCCTGCAGCCTGCCTCCAATACATGTCTGGGCTGGATGATAGCAACACTTTGTGCATTCTCTCTAGACAGCCACAAACACAGGATGGGCTGGGTGTAACGGAGGACTTTTCGGCATTCTGATAGCCTTCAACTGGAAGGGGGAGAGGTGGCTCACACATACATCTAAATAGTCTGTGTCCTGTCCTCACACAAACAGCTGATTACCCCCCACAGATAGCCTGGCAGACAGGACTGGGTTGAAAGGGATCCTTGCTTCAGAGAACTCCTTTAAAGTCACCCCCTACATCAAAAGCACTTTTGGGTATAAGTACCAGGTCTCTGACCCTACGAAATCAGTGCACTACTGAACCTGGGAAGAACTCTGCTGGAGTAAATGCTTCTGTGTTGTAAGGATTGCCACTTTGCTGTGACTGACTGTTCTGAGGAACTGCTTCACTGCTTTGCTGAGCTGCCCTGCTGCCTGCTCATCTCTGCCCTGCTGCTTGCTCATCTCTGCCTTGCTGAGGACAGGGACTAGACCCATCTCACTTGAACCCAGAGTGACTCCAAGGGCTTGCCGGCTTGCTTCCTGTTTTCTTAAGTCTCAGTGTTGGAAATGGGGTTTCTGGTTGGCTAGAGTATGCACCCAAACCAGGCAGAACCCACCACTCTACTCAAGGCAAGTCAGTTACAAAACAAAGATAACCTGTGGTAACCTCTGATAGCTTGGAGCAGAGCAGGCAGGCTTATTTTCATAGGCAATCTGTAAAGTGTTTGTGCAACACACTCACACAGCAACACAATGAATACATCACAATAGAGACTCCACACAGGATTATATAAAAAAAGTTTTCTATATTGTATATAACACAAGAACCAAAACTACATAATCATAAATAAGTTGCAAACTGTGCAGACTTAAAGGAAGGCTCATAAGTTACAAAAACAGAATCAATTATATAATCAGTGGAAGAGGTGCAAGTGAAAACCTCATATGGCAAAACAAGGGAAGGCTCATATGTGGCAAAAAAACATGAATTATATAATCAGTGTAAGAGATGCAAACTTGTTTAGACAAACACATGAATCACAATATATACTACAGGGCACAGGAACAACAGTGCTCCTACTAGTTTTGTTACTGTAAGTTTTGTGAGCCCTGCTAAAACTAGGGTATTTGGAACCCACCTATAGGGCACAGGAGGATCTGTGCACCTACTAAACGGTAGTTATATAGAAGTTTCTCCTACTAAATGACGTGTCCCTTCTACTACACCATACACGGGGCTGCTACGAAATGCCCCAAAGCGACAAGCTTCCTCCGCAAGGGGCATATACAATCTCTTCTGGGTCCCCCCGCTGGGACCTAACAATGCTCCCTCAGGGAAGTCCAAACTAGAAGGGGATCCAAGGTTGTGGGGCATGCGAGAGACCTCGCTTGGTCCCTCGCTTTCCTCTCTTAGGAACCAGTGGCCTGCAAGCATGCGGTGTAGCCGTATCAACACAGTACCTTGTAGCACCACGGAACTGACGGTCTTGTAGCTTAGGTCCATGCCACAGAGCAGCAGTCTCCTGTGGTGCACAATGGAACATTTCTGAGCCACATGGAAAGAAGGTGCAGCGGCCGGAGATGCAGGGGGTCAGACGGGGCACCCTCCCTTGACATGGGACCATCCTGCAGGCACAGCAACTCTTTGGCAGGTTGCCCAGTGCTGAGGCAAGAAATCCATCCTGCTTAGGGAGGCAGTGTGCTCTGGACCGCGTCAGGCACCTTTCAGTGTTGCAGCCTCAGCAGGCCGGGAAATGCAAGGGTCGACCCCCAAACTGGCAGGCACAGGGATTTCTGGACATCGCACAGTGTTGGTGCTAGTGAGTGAAGACAAAGGCGGCAGGAACTCTGTACTCAGGTTGGTCCTCATTGAAATAAATCAAGCTGTGTGAGACTGGGGTCAGCAGAGCCCTGTGGCAAGTGTTTGGTGCAATCTTTTATGGTCCTGTGATGGTGAAAACAGGTGGCAAGCCAACAAGCCCTTGGATACCACTTGGGAGCACAAAGGGAGTAGCAGGCAGGCAGGCCAATACTTAAAGTCAGGTTTGCAGAGTGGCAGTCCCTCCTGCAGCCCAGCAGTCAGCAGGCAGCAGCCCAGCACAACAAAGCAGGTAGTCCAAATGGCGGTTCTTCCTGGCAGCACAGCAGTCCTCTGGCAGTGTACAGATTGTAGAGCCAGCAGCAGTCCCATGCAGTGTGTAAAAACAGGGGATCAGAGTCACAGTACTTATACTAAAAAATGTCTTTGCTAAAGGGGTGACTTCAAAGAAAACCTTAGAAGTGCACAACAATCCCTTTTAGCCCAGCCCTGGCTCCAAACGATCAGTAGGGGTAAATCAGCCCTTTGTGTGAGGTCAGGACATCACCTATCTGAATGTAAGTATAAACCACCACTCCCTCTCCCAGCCCAGGAAGACGATCAGTTTGCAGATGAGTGCAGATTTATCCCCTGCTACACCCAGTCCTTCCTGTGTTGTGGCTTCCTAGAAAGTATGTACAAAATGTAGCTGCCACTCAGCCCAGACGTGTATTGGAGTCAGGCTGCAAAGCACAAAGACTTATAGGCACAGAGAAATGTCCACTTTCTAAAAGTGGCATTTCTAAAATAGCAACGAAAAATCCAACTACACCAGTAAGTAGGATTTATCACCACTATTCTCAATATACCAAATAAGGCAACGCCACACCTTTTGATTTAGAATTACCACTTAAAAGTATATAAGGGAATTCCCTAGCCTATGAGAGGAGTAGGCTTCACAGCAGTGAAAAATGAAATAGATTGTTTGTCACTACCAGGACATGCCACACATAAAGGCGCATAGCCAATCATTTACTTACACAGCACCCTGCCGATAGGGATACCTTCGGAATACCTTTGGGGTGACCTATGTGTAATATAAGGGGAGTTTAAGGTTTGGCAAGTAGTTTTAAATGGCAGGTCACAGCGGCAGTAAACTTAGCACACAGTCCCTGCGATGGCACACCTGAGACAGGTTTGAAAGGCTACTTCTGTGGGTGGCACAAGCAGTGCTGCAAGCCCACTAGTAGCATTTAATTTACAGGCCCTGGGTATATGGGATACCAGTTTACAGAGAGCTTACGAGTAAATCAAATAGGCCATGTTTTAGAGGAGAGCACACATGCACTTTAGCACTGATTAGCAGTGGTAAAGTGCTCAGTGTCCTAAAGCCAGCTAAAACAGAAAAACAGGGGGAAGAAGGCAAAATGTTTGGCGCTAACCCTGTAGAAAGGGTATACTAATCAATAGCTTGATGGGCTTCCCTGCTTAGAGCGATAGAACATAGACCCTGGCCTGCTACTGCAGGGACACGCATCAGTTCGGCACCTCTCTGAACTCAGTTGGATCCCTCTGTCTATACCCTCAGGGCCCACTAAGCTAACCCATGTGGAATCCTTCTCCTCATCTGTGGACCCCATCTGTGAAGTGCCTAACTTTAAGTCATTCACAGAGCATCCCAGTAGGGAAACAGTACCACCATTGCCAACAAAGCGATGTGGTCCATTCCACCCCTTGGGTCTGACTTTTGACCCCCAACCCAAGGACAGCTCTGTCCACAAGGACAGCAACCAACAGAGGCCACTGACCGCTGTCAGCATCTAGAGCCAGGCCCTAGTCCATTCAGAGGTCTCTGTCCTCTGTGGTTTCTCAGAGTGGGGGCGGATCCCCAGGTGCATTATATCCTTTCTCCACTCCACTCCACCTCCCACCAGTTCAGGGGTGATATATTGAGACTGGCCCTCCAGCCCAAGTTCTGTACCTGGGCCTGGCTCCAGACGATCAGTAGGGGGTAAATCAGCCCTTCGTGTGAGGTCAGGACACAACCTATTCAAAGGTAAGTGTGAACAACCTCTCCCTCTCCCAGGAAGACGATCAGTATCCAGATAAATGCTGATGTGTTCCCTGTCACACCCAGCCCTTCCTATTTTGTGGTTGTCTAGAACTATGCACAAAGTGTAGCAGCCCAGATTTTTGTATTGGAGTCAGGCTAAAAAGCACAAAGAGTCATAAGCACAGATAAATGCCCACTTTCTAAAAGTGGTGTTTCTAAAATAGTAATGAAAAATCCAACTACACCAGTAAGTAGGATTTATCACCACTATTCTAAATATAACAAACATGGCAACAACACTCCTCTCTGATCAAGAATTACCACTTAAAAGTATATAAGGGAATTCCCAATGCTAGTCTATGAGAGGAGTAGGCCTCACAGCAGTGAAAAAATGAAATAGGTTGTTTGTCACTACCAGGACACGCCACACATAAATGCACATGTCCTACCTTTTACTTACACAGCACCCTGCCTATAGAGCTACCTAAGGCCTCCCTTAGGAGTGACCTATGTGTAATAAAAGGAGAGTCTAAGGCTTGGCAAGTAGTTTTAAATGCCAGGTCACATTGGCAGTAAACCCCGCAAACAGGCTCTGTGGTGGCAGGCCTGAGACAGATTTGAAAGGCTACTTCTATGGGTGGCACAAGCAGGCCCACTGGTAGCATTTAATTTACTGGCCCTGTGTATATGGGCTACCATTTTACAAGGAGGGACTTACAAGTAAATCAAATATGCCATGTTTAGGGGGGACAGCATATGCACTTTAGCACTGATTAGCAGTGGTAAAGTGCCCAAAGTCCTAAAGACAACAAAAAAAAAGGTCAGAAAAACAGGCAGAGGAAGGCGAAAGGTTTGGGGATAACCCTGTTGAAAGGGCCAGGTCCAACACTCTAAGACACAAAAGACTTCCTGCAATCCTGCTGGTGCTCGGTGAGTCTTACCCTTGCCTGAAGTGCCCCCCCCCCCTCCAGTCCTGTGTCTCAAAAGTGGGTTCTGCAGCTGATTTCTGCAAAAACTGAAACATTGCCTCGGCTGTGTGAGAATTTCTGCTGCATCGTCCTTCGACGCCAATGCAGAGGCTGCTCAACGATAAAGAATCCACAGCTTGCATGGCTCTATGATGATGCTCTGGACAGCTCGACGACGCATCATTGCATTAACTTCAACGGAGATCGACGACGACGCAGGACCCCCTTTCTGTGGCTCAACGATGACGTATTAGACTCTCAGCGTCGACAAAAGCTCCATTCGAAGTGTTTCTTCAGCGGGACCTGTCTGGGTCTTGTAGCCGGCTGGCCATCCATTGCGGTTGGCCTGAACTTTGAATTTCCACTGGTCCCTCGCGACTTCAAGTAACCTTTTGACCGCTAGTGACTTCTAAGCATTGTTTTCGCATTTACTTTTTAAAACTGATATCTCAATTTCTACTTATTGGATTTTTGTCATTTTGGTCTTGTGTTACTCAGATAAATATTCTCTATTTTCCTAAACCATGTGGAGTCTTTTTGTGGTGTTCTCATTGAGTTGCTGTAATTTAAGTGCTGCACACATATTTTACATATTGCCTCTTCAGTTAAGCCTGACTGCTGTGTGCCAAGCTAACAGAGGGTGAGCACGGGTTAATTTAGGGTGTGTATCTGACTTACCCTGACTAGGGTTGTGGTACCTACTTGGACAGGGTGCAAACCTCTGCCAACAAGGGACCCCATTTCTAACACAAAGCCAGAGGTAAAAGAGCACTGAGGTTGCTCACAGTGAGTGTGCCCTTTATGGCACCTATTGAAAGAGGGAAAGGGGGTCCCATGGAACGCCCCCCAAGACATCGTCCTGCAAGCTGGTGCAGTCAATCACTGTAGCTGCCTGCAGGTGGATCCTTGCCCCCCCACCCCCTTTCAAATGCAGACTTTGACCAGTGAAAAGAGGACCAGTGGCTTCAAACACCTTTTGCTATTCACTATTGTGCTGACCCCAGGGTTGGCATGGATTCACAGTGCACTGGGGCAATCAGTTAAGTGTAATAGGGTGTACTGGCCCAATGTGCACGCCACACACCAATTTAAAGGTGAACTACAGTGCAAACAGGGACAGTGGGCCCTATATATAATGAGGGTCAGGTGCGTAATTATCATTTATTTTACACACAAAACACTTCACTGCCAAATCAGTGCTCAGGGATAGGGCTGAGCCATACACATATCTTAGATTCCTTTACTCACAAATAAAAAAAAAGAGTTATGCTCTTGGAGCCAACCCCATTCCACTGTGCAGGTCTTACTTAGTTCACAGCTGGCACAGGGGACTGTCCAACACTCACAGAAGGCAGAAATATCCTGTATTTCTGCACTAAAGCAACCTTTACAAATGTAATTCAATATTGAGTTATGCAGGGTCTATTTAAGGTTGTGCATGTCAATGGCATACCCATGGGTGAGGTGCGCGCAGCTGCCAAACCTGCAGACAGTAGCAGCCACTTAATTAAACCATTTGGCTGATGGTGGCCAATGCATGTGGTTATGTGCCCGCTGCTTCAGTAAGTAGGCAGGCCTGAACCTGAGTGTACAACTTCCATACTTTCTTCCCCATTTTTTTCTGCAGGTCCCAAATGTAAACTGGAATCTGGATTCTCATAAAGTAGAGCTACAAAAGATAGAGATAATCCCACACTTTGATGCAGTTGCCACACTTTCATGGCAGATTAAGATGGCGCCACGCAAGAGTGAACATTGTGATTTAAAACAAGCCGCTCTACAACTGGCGTGATTCCTAACTGCCGTATCCGGCTGCTTCTTCTACCAACACGTTTCAGTGAAGCCCGCTGAATTGTATCAATGAGTCATCACATCAAAAAGGTGTGTATAAGACGCTTTGCAATTGCAGCATCAGCCCGACCAGAATAAAAGTGATACTAGTTGAACACTACGTCTTCTTTCTAATGGAGCCTTTGGAAGGAAGATGTTAAAGATTTCCATTACCCCAGGGTGAGGTATTTACCACATGTGATAAATACCTCACGTGCTAATTATCACACAACTCGTAATTCCTATCCCTGTGTAAACACAGGTTTGCACAGTGATCGGAATTAAGCCCAGAACTCGTAATGGGGGCCTCTGGGGAAACAATAGGACTTTGAACATAATGACCCTGTAAGAATGCCGAAAGCTTTGACCTTTACCACACTTAGACAGTTTCCTACTTATTTACCAAAAAGTGAACCTGAAATCTGCCTTTATAAAAGGTCCCTCCCTCTTGACTCTTAATCCTTTTTTATGTTTTAAACAATATATATTTGATAAACTACCAGCACTTTTTTTTTCAAATGGTGGTCACAATTTATTTTGCTGCTTATCATTTCAACTTGTGATTACAAAAAATTGCCTTTACCTGCCTATGAGAAAAATATTTTCAAAGATGCCTCGTTGAACAAAATAGTATTTGATTGACATAGATGAATTTGAATGATTCTATTTGTCGGCAATGCCTTTAAGCTGCTAATTTGCATGTTATCCCTGAAGAAGTCTATGGGTAGGGGGTATAGATATTTCTTTTATTTTCATAGAAAGAGGACAGCACCTTTTTGTAATAAGAAAATGGCCCAACCCCAGAATTTTGTCTGCACATTTTAAAGGGTCATTACACACTCACAAATATGTGGAAGTGTTTTCATGAAGCTGGTTATAGTTCTCGAAATTTACAATGCAGAAAATGATCTCTAATATTCTGCACATGGTATTGCATGACATGTTTTGGGAACTTAAATTTCAATAGAGTAGCTAAGTATAGAGGACCCAAAGCCCATTGGAGCCAGAGGCCCTCTGCAACCCAAGTACCACTGTCTTTTACTACTCAGCCCGGGGCCTATTTTTCAAGCTTGCATTAGGTTCCAGAATAAGTTTACTATTGCTATTGCCACTGGCGTATTTAACCTTACATTTTTTTGGCTCTGGTAAGGTTCAGATTGAAACTGTTTTATTGCCGCGTACTGATTGAATTTGCTAAAGGTATAGATGCCTTCTTTTCCGTGTGTAAGCACGTTTTCAAAAACTGTTGACTGTTGAGATTGAACATTTGGTAGATGAAGTTTTTTTTAAAGGAATCGTAAAAAATAGCACACTGGATGAAAGCATTATCTTTAATAAGCTACATAAAACATACAAATAAATTATAGCCAGCAAAACATGTAGGACAAAAGTTAATAAAGTTTGATGGACAAACGCGATAGCTTTGCAGCCCCCCAGGATTTCCCAATTTAGCTATTCTACAAAATAGTGAAATTAGCATTTTTGTAAAAATCCGGCAATTTGTACAAAAGTGCCCCAAAATTTAGTAATTTTATTTTTTAAAAAGGAGCTGCTCCTTTTTTTTATTGGCACTGCACTGCCACTGGGTCTGTAAAAGGAGGATAAGCAACAAGCCATCAGCCAGAAGAGGTGTTAACTTCATCTCTTGCCTGCCCAATAACATCCCTTCCTGTGCAAACAGGCTGTGGCTCACCTCATATTTCACCATTCCATTGTGCCCCTCTGTTATCCCTGCAGAAGCCTGCCAACTGTTGACCATGCAGGCCCTTGCACCTTTTTCCTCCTCCAGCGTCCCAGGTGCACCGTGTCACCTCTGACGCACCCATTCTGCCTGCCCTCCCCCCAGATCTCTGTCTCTCCAACTGCCCTCTGTCCTGCTGCACTTTGTCTCCTGTGACCTCCCTCCCTCATGTCTCCTCTGTCACCACACCCCCATGCTGCCTCTTGACTCCTGTGCTCTCCATGCCTCTGTTCTTTGTCGTGACTCATCTGAGCCACTCAGACTCTTCTGAACCCCTTCTCCCTCCCTGTGTCTCCTGTGCCCTTGCCCATGCACTCTCTGCTGCCCTGTACTCAGTCTGAAAGCAGGTTTTCGTGTGAATAGGGTAGAGCTTTCATATTGAAATCTGCACTCTCTGGCACCACGCAACATCGTGCTCTGAGGTGCAGTGCTGCTGTACATTCTGGCAGGTCACAGACTTTGACTTGAAAGTGTCCCCAGCAGAGGCAGACAACAGGTCGACGTGTATTTTTTGTGACAGGCACATTTTCTACCTATTGCAAGTTCGTTCATGCGTACGTTGACTGTAATTCCTCATTAAAAGATGTCCAACTTAAAACCAGGTGAAAATTCTGCGTCCACTAACTACTGCATCCAGCAACAATGGGAATTACTGGGTAAACAACTTGCTCCCTGGACTGGAAGATCATTTGTATTCAAACCCTAGGTGCTTTTGTGAAGTATATCTGTTAGACTTGTCCCTCTCTGCAGGTTTCTGCAGCCTAGACCCAAAGGTCTCCGATGACAATGCTACTTCCTTGGAAGCCGCCTGCTGCCTTGCCCCGCTCAACTTTACCTTCTCAGAACATTTTTTCAAATTTTCTTCTAAGTCCAAAGGTAAACGCTGATTGGACCCAATGCACTTCTTGTATCCAAACTACGCTGCATCACAGTCTGCCATATTTATGACCTTGGCCAAGTCTCACACTACTAGATGTCCACGATTGGCTCGTTAAAGCCCTAGTTTTTACTAAAAAATTCATAACTCCAATTCTACTGATTGGATTTTTGTTGTTTTGGTGTCAAATAATTTATTTAACATTTTCTAAATTGCTGTGGGATTTTTCTTGCATTGTGTTTTCACTTTATTACTGTTTGTGTGCTGCATAGATAATTTACACATTTGCTTTAAGTTAAGCGTGACTGTATTTGTACTGCACTACCGTGGGTTACACACAGGTTAATTTAGTGACTTTTTGTGGTTCACCCTGGCCGTTGCTTGACCAGGACTCACATCCCCGTCAACCAACAACCCAATTTCTCACAATATCTTACATTGACTGATTATGTTAGTGATAAATTAGGATACATGGAACATAAAACATGCAAAACTCACAATTTATGCCACAATGTTGGCAATTTCACACAAACGTGACTAAGCAAAAAACCTGGTAACCTTTTTGAGGTTGCAAAATCTTCTATAGACTTTTGCCTAGGTTGCAGTTCAGAATGGGTCATAGGCTCTGGGTACCTTTAAATGGAACATTTTACAAACTGGATCTAAAGCAACAGGTGTCAGGGAAGTTTTTAGCACCCATCGCCATAATGTGAAATAGTTCTTCAATCCTGCACACTTTGATCAATTTCATGTATTTACAAATACACATTTGTCACAGAACTTTAGGAAAAACGAACCTTTTAGGGGACAAAATACAGCCCAGAAAAAGTAATCCACTTTCTCTAACTTGTTGACCTACGATTGTTGAGACTAACCTAATTTGCTTACTAATGCTGCATTTACCTCTAATCTATAAATACATTCTCGTGGAAGCCCCCGGCCCTGTAGTATTGACATCCTACATAGTTGTGACCAATGTAACTGGCCTGATGTGCATACAATTGAATTATTTTTGACTACATTTGGCCTGACTCATCCTTCTGAACTCCACGGGGCACCAGCTCACCCTAAACTCCACAGGGCACCAGCTCACCCTGCCCCTCTCGCACACCACCAAACTCGACGCCCACCAGATTACGAGTGTCCTCTTTGTCTGAAAGGTGGTTCTTTGTAGTTCCCATGGAGATTCCTTTAAAAAAGGCACAACCATGGGAACGACAAAGCAAGTTCATGCACGGCATGGACTGTTAAGTCCATGCCGTGTAGAAACTGGGCATGCATGCAGACAGGGGGGGTACACTATGTGCACCCCTGCATCCATCCCCATGGCCTCAAGGCACCAGGGAGCCCTGCAGGGCCCCCTTAGTTTCCTCACCGCCAGCAGTTTTATGGCGTGAACACCGCCATTAGAACGCTGGCAGTGAGGAAACTCATAATATGCTTGGCAGGGCCCCCTGGAAGGAGATTGAGTTGAATCTCCATGGATATTCAATGTACAGGGCTGCCATAAAGACTAGAGGGATCTATGGCATTGCTTTTGTTCCATGGATCGCCCTTCTCTCAACCTGGATGATTTCTCACCGCCCCCACCATGCTCTTAGTCGGGTAGGTCCATGGAAGCTCAGCTGGTGACATTTGCAGGTAGGTAGAGCAGATTTCACATCACCATCTTATAGATATACATAAACTGCTTCGCTGAATTTGTGGCATGGAAAGAAGGTGGGCATTTTGTGAGAAACAAAAACTGCCTTAATTCTTCACTGTAAATGGAATACAAATCGAACTGGGCCCTAAGCCCCTGTCTTAAAGATACTGTCGAAAACAGTGGATAGCTAATTAAAGGGCATCACTGCCCACTAGATAGTGCAACGCGTGCCATTACATTCTGAATTGAATCTATAATTAGAGTGACAAGTGATGAGTGACAGATGTGGCTCAGTCCTACCTACAAACAGAACCACTAATTCTTTATCCACCCACTCAGCCATTTCTTTTTAAGAGTGATATAATTGAAGACTCCACAAATTTGATCAGAGTTGGATGGGCTACGTGTATGTAAAAGGTAGACCTCCAGCACTCTTGTCAATACCTTAAACAAAGAGGGCAATTGGTTGTTCATTTGCTGACTTTGCCGACTGATGCAGGGTTCCAGCCTTTTGATGGCTGGGCAATTAGAGAGTGATCATAACTCTGTATTAGTATTGAGAACATAAAGGTCCAGAGTAACGTCTGCCCACAGAAGTAGATATAGAGTTTTTTCTCAGTTGAACTAAGATCAAATGGGCTTTAGTGGATCAAGTGCAAGATTGACTATGGTTTTGATTCTGTTGCCTTCATATAGTCACTTCTTTAGTCTACATGTACAGCATGTTTGTTGGTTGATGAGTGTGGGTTGTTGTATAATGTCCTTATGATCCATGTGGTATTGCCTGCTGCTATTGATTAGCTCTGCAGAGTCTGTCTCTGGTCTGGCTTAGTCTTTAGTTCATAATGAATGATACAGGACAAAAGAAGTTACACAAGCCACTGGGAAATCCTTTGATACCTATTCTGTGTGCCAGATATGTGTCCCCAACGAGAAATATATATATATATATATATATATATATATATATATATATATATATATACGCTCCAGGTTTACCCTCCGGTTGAAAACGCACTCCGACAACCAACATTATTTTGGGTAAAGGCAGGGTCAGCATGCCGAACGCAACAACGGCATTCCGGTCTTCTTATCAGCTAATCTTCTTAACGCCTGACGCGTTTCAGTGCTTCCGCACTTCTTCAGAGGCGTGGCAATTACAGTACACATGTCCGTCCATTTCAATTAGTCGCCCTCCAATGGGCAGCTCGAATAAGCCCGCATGGAATTGTGGGACATGTAGTTTGTTGTTGCGACATTTCAAGCCCTCCGATGGGCCTCGGCATGCGGGTCCTGCTTATTAATCCCTATGGAAGTCCCCACAGTGAAGCTTCCATTGTATATGGAGCTCCATGGCCCCCATGATCGCGGGGTGGTGCATTTTCGGCGGCTGGGCTACCGCAAAACATGAACGCTCCAGGTTTACCCTCCGGTTACCCAAAATAATGTTGGTTGTCGGAGTGCGTTTTCAACCGGAGGGTAAACCTGGAGCGTTTTTATATATATATATATATATATATAACAATTAACATGATTACTAAACAAATTAATAATTAATTTTGAATTTAAAACATTTTCATTTATTTATTACTTAATTAGCTTACAGCACTATACCCCCACAACCCTACCAGTCCATAGATAAAATATAACTAAAATAAAAAAATAACAAAATGAACATAATTAATAATCAATTCAATATTAAATATTAATTAATTGATTCATTCCTAATTAACGTCCCTCTCTATACTCCTACAAACACAGCAGCATGCAATTAATATAGAACTTAAAAAATACAACTATTACACGTTACATAATTAATAATCAATTAAATAATTAATAATAAAATGTTAATTAATGATTACTTAATTAACATCCCACCCTATACCTCTGCAAGCCCAACAGCCTGCACCTAAAATATAACTTAAAAAATATAATTATTATACAATGTACAGATTTATTAATCAGTTACAAAGTTAATAATAAATTAATACTTAATGTAAATTATTACTTAATTAACTTCCCACCCTATACCCCTAAGCACCCAACAGCCCGCACCTAATAGATAACTTAAAAAATATAATTATTACACAATTTACACATTTAATAATCAGTTAACCAATAAATAATACATTAATAATGAATAACGGATTATTCATTATTTATAATTAATTACCTTCCTAACCTACACCCCTACAAACCTAGCAACCCACTACAACAATATAAATTACTTTTAGCAATTCAATTAAAAACTTATAAATCACCTAAAATTACAAAATATATTTCAAACAATTATTAGCAATGATACAAACAATAACACATACAAATATATGAACTAACACACATTATGATAATTAAAAAATGATTTTTTTTATATTATTGAAACCCATATCAACAACAATGGTATGTCTGAAAACTATATTATTTACCTGAAAAATCGATATTCCTGACAACGATATTTCTGCATCACGATATTTTTGTATAACGATATTTTTTCCCGATATTTCTGCAACTCGAATTTCTGATCTGATATTTTGACCATATCTCCTTTACTGCAGTATCTCCCCAACAATTAAATAAAGTTCAAGTTTTAATCTGTGTATCAAAACCCTCTAAGGTAGGGGTGAAGCTGTCGTTGGTGCAGTAGGCGCAGTGGTACTGGTGGCCAGTGTCCTGGGGTAGGCAAAGATATGTGCTATATTTTACTACTCCAATAGTCAAATTTCGCTTGCAGCAGGGCTCATGAAATACTTTATAAGCTACTGGTACAAGTCTGGCATTCAGATTTAGGCCCCAATTTTACTATTAGATTTTATAGTATATTATACCTGAAAAATGCCTCTTTCCCTGAATGGTCCCCAGATCATTTTGAAAAAGGGTGACCAAAATCTACTTTTAAATTACATCCACCTGTCACTCATTCGCTTAACACCACGGCAAAGGTCATTTATTAGTGTGGTTCTCATTCATATCCAGTTATGGATTCTGAGGAGATTATGATAGCAGCACAGACATGACTTCGAAGAGGTGTCTGGGAAGACAGAGCAAAAACGTATCTGAGATTCATTAATTTACCTTCAGGTTTTAATAAAAGTGTAGAGGGGGATCTTTGATTAAGCTCAAACAGGACAATTCTGCCAAATGTGTTAAATTTCATAAGGCCATACACTGCATGTGGATGCCCAAACAGACTGTGTGGTGGCTCCTACTGCTTTAAACTTACTTTTAAATGATATGCCAGAAGAAACAGCTTTATTGTTTCCAGATGTCGGCGAAGTGCGCTACCAGTAAGTCACTCTCCTGTTTTTACAGATGATGTAATGTTGCTCATCTGTCTACAGCAGGGTTCTCCAGTGTCGGTCCTGGAGGGCCGGATCCATACCAGATTTTTAAGATATCTACATTTATTTAAATGTGGATATGCTAAAATTCTGGCATGGATCCGGCCCTCCAGGACCGACATTGGGAGAGCCTGGTCTAGAGTTAGCCTTGCTCTCCCTGCTTCGGGCTGTCGTGGGGTATTACCAAGCAAGACATGCCGTATTCAACACCAAAAAAATAAAGTCATGAAAATACGATCTCAACATAGGACCATGAAGAAATTCACAAAAAGGGAGTGCCACTAATTACTGAGTCATCTGTTGATAATTTAGACATTATCGGGCAGATTTATTAATATTTCAGGCAATGCAGTGCAGCAAGGGAGAGCGCAGAAATTATGCATATTAACAAAGATATGGAGCTTTTCTGCGATCTACGCACACTGATGCAATGTGTGCTGCCTAGCACCAACGCAGACACACTTACAAAAGTGAAAGACTGCCTGAGATACCAGCAGGATTTTTTTATGCAGGAAGAGATACCTTCCTGCACAAAAACAATACAAACAGGCAGAATGCGCCACGCATAGAAAGAGGAAATAACATGGAGAAAATTTGATTTTCCTCATCATTATGCCATTCTCTGGGAGGCACAATCCCAGGTTTACAAACTTTTGTAAATCTGGAATTGTGTGAAATTCATGGGTGGATGCACAGGAATACCCATGTTTTACCCATGGAACACCTCCCAGCTCGAAATGTAGCGTAACACAAGCAGCTGTGCTGCGTTACATTTCTTTACAAAGCCATGCAAGTCGGCGCAAATCACTCTTTGGGTGGCTTTGTAAATCTGAATTTAGGGACTGCGTTGCCTTGCATCAGCTTGTGTGATGCAAGGAAAATGCAGCTCATAGTAAATCTGGCTCTAGATTTGTTGCAGGTGATTCTTGAAAAATCAAATTGACAGAAGCACAAAAAAAGTGAATCCAAACAGTGAAGGGCATTGGCCTCAGTCCAAAGGGTTCTGGGGGCCTGTTAGCACCTCTCAGGACCTCCCATGCAAATAACGTTGTAGGAACCTATTCGTTGGTTTGAGTCCTGAGACTTTACATGTTATCCTTTAACAATTGCTGAAAATTATGTTTTAGTTGTTAACATCGAGTCATGGTAATTCAATATTCTCCCTGAAAATATTACGCCTGAAAATGGCCTGAGTTTTGATTTGTTTGACAGGTGTGCAGCTCTTTTACTGTTATGAATTCAATTCTGGGTTAATGCACATCAATTTTTGTCCTAGCATGGTTCTTTAAAGAACAGAATCTGGTATATGTACCTCTCCATCAAACTCTCTACAGAATCCACCGCTCTACACATAGGTGATACAAACTAAGGGGCCGATTACGATGGCGGGCGGATTCGAGTCCACCCGCCATCGCTGCAGTGACTGGGACCGCCCGCCTGAATGGCAGCGGTCCCGCACGTAGGATTACGATGCGACTGCCACCATGGCGGTCGCATCCAGGCCGTTTAACATTGCGGCTGGTGCTGCTGGCTGCAGCACCCGCTGCAATGCTAAAAAGCCATGTCGTGCATTTCCCTGCACTATGTGGCAGGCACCACGCGGTGCCTGCCACTTAGTGCAGGGAAATGTAGGGGGGTACCATGGGTACCCCCCAGTACATCACCCCCCCCACACACAAGGGGGGCACGCAACGGGCCCACAAATCCAATCCCCGCCAGCCTTTCCATGGCGGTATCCCCGCCATGGGAAGGCTGGCTGCAGCCAGCATTGTAATTTGGCTGATGGTGCCTGCTAGGCACCGCCACCATTCTACCCATGCTGACCGCTCCGCCAGGCAATTGGTATGATTGCCTGTGGTGGAACTGTGGCGGCGGGTCTTTGCGACCGCCATGGAACTAGGACGATTCCCGCCGCCATCGTAATATGGCGGGGGGAAAATTGCTGTACGATGGCGGAGGGCCTGCCACCGCACGGCTGGCAGTGGCGGACCCTCCGCCATTGTAATCACCCCCTAACACCCTTTGTTTCACACGCCTGTCTGCTTCAGATTGGGTGTTAATTATGTCAAATCCCAGTCAGTCAGTCGAATCTACTAAACAGCTGATCGCAGACATTGCAAAGCACAGAAATTAAGACTTAACTTTGTCCCATTGTTTATGAACAATTCCTACATTAAAATAACATCATTCAATAAGCCAGGTACATATTTGTCACAACAGATTACATTTTAATGAGTGTAATAAAATAGTTCTCTTCTCCCTGGTTTGATAATTGAGCAGGAAGAAGAGGCAAGAACATGCTTTATGGTAAAAATAGTTTTTTAAAAGTTTTTCGTTGGGAACCCTCAAAAACCTCCATTGCATTAACTATTTCAAGGGGACAAAACTCATTGACCAAATTCTACATCTAAATTTACATTCATTTTTTATTTCTTTTGCATTTATATGAAAACATAGAAACTGAAATTGGGGAGTTAGGAAACTTTTCCACAAGTCAAATTTTACAGTAACTTAAAAAAAAAATAGAGGTCAATTATTTTTGTTTTTAGCAGGTGTGGTGAGTAATTGTCTTACACTATCTTTAAAAGAACTTTGCAAGGTTCATGTTCATTGCCAAATTTTCTGTTTATTTTTTGCATATAGATTGCACATTTAGCATTTCTAATTACAAATGGAGATGCACAGTGCTTTAGGATACATTGTTAATCAATGCGAAATCAAATTTGAAATGGATTAGAGACTTTGTCAACTTGTGTTGATGCATCTTAATCCTCAGAGGCGGCATGGAATATTACCTGTTTGTCTACTGAGCTTGAATTGCATAACTCATCCACCCAAAAATAAATTTCATCACATTCAAACCAGCTTTTTAATTAGTATTTCCAATGAGACTTTCAAAGATGAATGTAAACATAAAAAGTGCATTTTAAATAACAGTATTGCTCTTGAGACTTCGGAAAAAAAATGAATACACACAAACCATGTGTTTTCTTCAAAGCTGATGAGGGTTAGGGCCTAATTACGAGTCTGGCAGACTGAGGAATGCCAGACTCGTAGTCGCACGGCAGTGGCGGTCCAGCCAAAGTTGCACCAGCGGTCCGACTGCCCCATTATGAGTTGGGGAGTTGGACTACCCTTGGACCACCTCCAGGGAACCGCCGTTCCCTGGCGGTGGTGTGGTGGTCCTGAGGCCGCAATATGCTTTTTGGGACCGCCACGATCCCACCAAGCATATTACGAGTTTCCTCTCCACTACAGTTTTCATGGCGAAACTGTGGTGGAGAGGAAACAAAGCGGGCCCTACAGGGCCCCCTGGTACCTCACGCCATTTGAATGCACACATGGGGGCATAACATGTGCCCCCCTGTCTGCATGTAAACCAGTTCCTGAACGGTATGGACTTTAAAGTCCATGCCGTGCAGGAACTTTGTGTGGCGTTCCCATTGCGGTGTCTTTTTCAAAGGCATCACTGTCTTTGAAAGAGGCACCGCCACAGGACCGCCACGCTGTTTGCCCGCCAGGACACTTTTAAGTTGTAATCTGGCAGGCGGGCGGCAGTGAGTTTCAGCGGTGCAATAGCATGGCAGTAACAGCCTGCATGCTCCCGCACTGCTGAAACTCGTAATTAGGCCCTTAGACCTTTATTCCAAACAGGTCGGTAAACCTGACAGAAAGCATACTATGTTTACAGGCTATCCAGCCTTCTAGAGTGTGGGACTCACAATCAGGATGTAACTCCTCATCTGGCCAATAGAGTATTTCAAAGTATAGAAATTTATTGGATGAGGTATTAGTGCCTCAGATAACAGGTAACTCATAGAACCTGTGTTTATGAGTGCCTATGATGTTGAGTAACCAATGCCATATCCTGTCATCTAATTGAGTTCCAGCAGCACTGAATTCCAACTTCTCCATGCAAATATGTTGCAAATAAGTTGAGCAAAAATTGGCACTTTTTGCTAACTGACTAATAATAATTGAGTTTAAATTATTTGCCATGGAAATGCTCAGTCTTTTATTCTAGGTGACATTTCCTTTTATCATTTATTTTTTCATCGTATCATAATCAAGAAATACTTACATTTTATTAACATGTAGTTTGTTCAATTTGTTGGTCGAAAATAGAATTTAAAAAATATCCTATCATCCTTTCTCAACATTTTATGGAATCAGTGAGGGTTGGGTGTATGCAAAACTGTGGGGGAAAAAGTAGATGTTCGTTTTTGAGTAAATAATAGCTTTAAAAAAACTCCTCTGGTAGGCAATAGCATCTTTAACTGTAACAGTGCTCCCAGAGGCCATGCCTTTAGGCAGCAGAGAAGATGGTCCTGGCACTACTGCAATTATCACAACCGTAAAAATAAAGCTTCGCGCCAAGAAAAATATTACCATATTAAATATCGCCAAAAAACATACCAAGGATACAAATATTGACTTTACATACGTTCTATGTAAAATACAAAAATATCAACTACAAAAATATAGTGGACAACATTACCATCATTAAATAGGCAACTAAATTGAATTTAAAAAGTATCATTTTATTACATTTAAAAAGCAAATTACCTTTAAAAAAATACTACATTAACAAATATAAACATATAGTAAAAATATATAAATACATTGAATAACTTAAAACAAAAAATATGTACTTAAAATTAATATAAAAATATCATAAACATATGATGGAAATAACTAAAATTATGAAATAAAAATGAATGTTATGAGAACACACTTATAATAATTAACAATTAATCGGTGTCAAGGGCCTGGCCCTCTCTTGGCTGTCATCTTTCCTGGTGGATCGGACCTTCGAAGTCTCGGCCCCTCCCTTCCACTCCGGCACTCACCCACTGCGCTGTGGGGTGCCCCAGGGTTCAGCATTGAGCCCGACCTTATTTAATATCTATGTGAGGCCGCTGGCTCTGCTGGCTAAAACCCGGGGCATCTCCCTGGTGTCATATGCAGACGACAGCCAGCTGGTGTTTGCCTTCTCCAACAACCCCAGCCAGGAAAGGGTGAAATTTGGACGAGACTTGACAGCAATTTCAGAGTGGATGGCTGCAAACTATCTGCAGCTTAATTCGTCCAAATCCGAGATCCTTCTGGTGGGCAGAGATCGCCATCTCTGGGGCAAGGAATGGTGGCCCCCTGCTCTTGGAGTTCCCCCCACACCCAAACCAGTGGTGAAATATCTCGGCATAATGATGGACAGTGATCTCACTTTTGAGACTCACGCCAAATCAGTGGCAGGGAAATGTTTTGGACTACTACAGAGACTTAAATCTATACTGGGCTTCTTTGACTCTAAGACTCGCCAACTGATCATTCAATCCTCTGTCCTCACCAGACTAGATTATTGCAATGTGCTTCTCTTGGGAGTTAACAAATCCATTGTCAAAAGGCTGCAGCGCGTTCAGAACGCAGCTGCTTGTGCAATTTTTGCTCCCCCTAAATACTGTCGTGTCTCTAGCCTCCTTCGCCGACTTCACTGGCTTCCTTTTGAACAGAGTGTGCTTTAAAACGCTGTGCATCACCCACAGAATTTTGGCGGACAGCAGCCCCAGAATCCTGAGCGATTTATGCTCCCAATATGCCCCCACACGCCCGTTACGTTCAGCAGACTTGCTTCTGGCCAGAATTCCCCGGATACATAGGGCCAGAGCAGGTGGTTAGCCCCTGCCCTCTGGAACTCCCTCACCATTCACATCCGTAGTACCCCGGACCACCTTACTTTTAGAAGGTTGGTAAAGACATGGTTATTTACGTAATGCTAATTTTCCTTTGTTCTGTCGTCTCACTTGGTTGTTTTTTAGCGCTGGGACGCCCCGTTGCTGGGGCAGTCATGCGCTCTATAAATACTTTAACATTAACATTAACAGCAATGCCCCACCGACATCCAGCATAGCGGTCCAACCGCCACAATACGATGCCATTAGGAGGACAACAGTGGTTGGAGGGACTGACAGATGCTTCAAGACGCTCAAGGAGCCCGTCGATGCATCAGTTGGAGCATAATCCATACAATGGGGGCGCTGCCTGCAGAGGCACAAACGTAGGGATTATGATGACCCTTTCCGACAGCCTTTCCAGGGTGGTCTGACCTTCATGGAAAGGCTGTCAGAAATGTACATTGCAGACCCCCATTCCCCGTGGGCCTCCGCTCTGTGGCCCTGGAGGCACCTGTGGTGCCCCCACAAACATCCATGCACCATGTGCCAGGCACCACATGGTGCCTTGCACATGGGGCGTGGATGTTTGAAAAATGCTCTTTGCCATTGCGGCTTGTGCTGCTGCGCTTTTCCTGGGCCTCTGCTCATGCCGCAATGGTAGATAGCATTTTATGACTACCTCCATGTCGGTCGCATTGCAATTGGGCTGGCGGGACCGCCGACTCCTTGTCGGATGGTCCTGTGCCTGAAACTAGCTGACCGCCATAGTAATAAGGCCCTATGCATTAACAATTATTCAAAATAAGGATATACAATGATATTAACAATAAAAAGATTACAACAATATTTCTCCAAAAACATAAAACATGCACAGTAAAAAAAAATAGATTTTATATTCTCATACATACCTGAGTAACAGTGGGGAATGTGTTAGAACTTAGAGAAGTTCGATTTTTTTTTTATTGTTATTCCAAAATAAGCAACATAAGCAACAATCAGGAAAGTGTTGGATTTTCTATTTTAATATATATTTATATAAAAAACTAAAATTACAATTAAAACATTAAAAATTAGAATTATACATAAAATAATATCTGAAATATTTACCAAATAAAACATATGTGAGTGTGTGTGCGTGTGTGTTTATAAAAATACACTATTCACCCATTTACTCTAAAAACCCAACACACACAACAAACAAAATTGTTACTAGAACAAATTTTATATAGGACACATACATAAAAAAAAGAACACCATAAAATTGTTATATAAAAATACTAAAACTTATAGAAATCACAATTCAAAGAATTAAATCATTATTATAATCATTAATCTAATTAATCAAATAACAGTAAAATAATTACCATGTTTAAACATATCTAACAAATAATGTGTAAATGAAATAATTTACATTATTGATAATGACATATATAAAATAAACTACTTAAAAACAATTACAATATATATTTAAAAAATCCTACCTCTACAAACTCAATAACCTACAAACAAATAAATTCAAAATAAATATAAATCTTTATGTATATATCACAAAACAAATAAAAAAATAACCTATACTAAAACAAAATTCCAGATAGCATTTAAACATTAACATTAAAAAAACAATAACTCACAACACAAAGTAATAAAACAACATGATAATTATAATTTAGAAATATATCATATACAATTATATTTTTTTGTATAAAGATATTAAACACTTTAAAAACAAAATACTTTTACTGGCGGAATTCTGTCCCAAAATATTCTAGACATCACAATATTTTAGTCATGATATTTGTGGCTAACAATAGTTCTGCAATGCTATTAAGGACGTGCACCAGAGACACTGGGACTGTTCTGATATTTATTGAACATGCTCTGAAACTGGGCGATAATCTTCTTATAAATAGGCATTCATGGAATTTCAATTATGCTGGAGTAATTGGAGTAATTTTTATAATTCCGATAATTCCGACTTACTCTTTGATGAGGAGTTACCAATAATTATGCGATTACTCCTCCTATTGTGGTAAGAAATAGCACTAAAGGCAGAATTATTCTTCTCTCATAGTTCAAGCATTATCTCACAGATTTTTTAGGTAATTCCATGTGATTATGCTACACTGAATTTCACAAGTTATGCCCACCCCCACTTATAAGTATGACACATGCGGTGACCAGTCTAAGAAGCAGGTGACACCATGGAAACTCTTTTAAATAAGGCCCCTTGTGGTAAAGTTTCTCAAACAAAATATTCCCTCAATGCTGAGGCAACAGGAAATAACTAGCTTTAGCTGCACTCTATCCACAAGGGCACACTGCTGTGTAACCCTTGTTAATAGGTTGGCCAGCAGGGATACTGAAAATGTTCTACAGAGGATAATAAAAACAATTTCCCTTCCCACGTTTCAGGTGGGTGTAGAGCAATGCAGATCTTTCCATTGTGTCAAATTGATCGTCCATGCACTCAAAAGTCTACTACTTCAGTACTGTTACCACTCGAGGTCGTGTCACCCTCCTTACCTGTATGAATGGAGATTCCTTCTTTTATTCTGTCCCTTTAAATTATGTTCACCTTCTCATTGGGCTTAGAGTTACCATGTGACGAGGGGTGTGCCTATATCTAACACACCTGAAGCAACATCTAGTTGCTTGGCTTTATTGTGTTCCGTTCCAGGATGCTTTGCTGGGTTAATGCTGTTTCCCTCCTCCCCTGAACTTGTTATTGATCATCTCGGTGCACGGCCGCTGCCGTTCGCACCACCACGCCCTAAACTGCAAGAGCAGTTTCCTGGATTCCTTTCTTTACCTTGAAGTGCATGGAAGCTGCTGTTAAGCTCCGCCACGCCCTGAACTGCAGGAGCAGTTTTCTTGGTTTTGGTTCTTTTAGTTGTGGTGCACGGAGGCTGCCATGATCACCGCAGCGTGCACTTCCAGACCGCGTAGGCTGTTTCTTCTGTCTCATTTATTCCCGTTGTGCGGCCCTTGCCGCGACACTGCAACGCGTATTCCCAAACCGCGGGAGTGGTTTCTTGTGCTTTCATTTCTTCCCAGTGTGCGGACCTTGCCCCGACACTGCAAAGCGCATTTCCTAACCGCGGAGCGGTTTCTGGTACACTCTCATCACCCCGGTGTCCGGCCCAAGCCGCGAACCCTGCAACACACATTTTTACAACCACAGGAGCGGTTTCTGGTACACTCTCTTCACCCCGGTGTCTGGCCCAAGCCGCAAACACTGCAACACACATTTTTACAACCGCAGGAGCGGTTTCTGGTGTTCTCTCTTCATCCTTGTGCACGGCCCTTGCTGCAAACACTGCAATGCGCATTTCACAACCGCAGGAGCGGTTTCTTCTTTACTTGTAAAGGCTTGTTTTCATCACAATCAATCAATCAATCAATCACAGAATTTGTAGAGCGCACTACTTACCCGCGAGGGTCTCAAGGCGCTGGGGAGAGGGAAGGGGGGCGGGTGCTGCTACTTGTCGAACAGCCAGGTCTTGAGTAGCCTCCTGAAGGTCAGCAGGTCTTGGGTCTGTCGTAGGCTTAGTGGAAGGGTGTTCCAGGTCTTGGCGGCGAGGTGTGAGAAGGATCTGCCGCCGGTGGTTGTTCTTCGAATGCGAGGGACGGTGGCGAGGGAGAGGTCGGCGGAGCGGAGCTGGCGGTTGGGGACGTAGAAGAAGAGTCGTCTGTTGAGGTAGGCTGGGCCAGTTTTGTGGAGTGCCTTGTGTGCATGGATGAGGAGTTTGAAGGTGATCCTCCTGTCGACGGGGAGCCAGTGCAGGTTCCTCAAGTGGGGGGTGATGTGGCTGTGGCGTGGTACGTCGAGGATCAGGCGTGCGGAGGCGTTTTGTATGCGTTGCAGTCGCTTGATGAGCTTGGCCGGGGCTCCCGCATAGAGGGCGTTCCCATAGTCAAGTCTGCTACTGACGAGGGCCTGGGTGACTGTTCTTCTTGTGTCTGTCGGGATCCATCTGTAGATCTTGCGAAGCATGCGGAGGGTGTTGAAGCAGGAGGAGGAGACTGCGTTGACTTGCTTGGCCATGGAGAGCGTTGAGTCGAAGATGACTCACAGTCATTTCAGCTTTGTTCTACAGCTTTCAAGCTACAGAAAACCCGGAGTGGTTTTTGCAGCATTCTCCAGGCTTCTGGCAGTCTGTGGATACCCCTCTCCTGGCAGAAAGAGCTCTCCTACATACATGAGGTATTTCCTTCCTGTTCATTATAAATTGGGTTCAGTGCACTGTCCTAATGGACTTTTAGGACTATTTTCTTTTCCACGGTGTAGCCCTCCCTTCCAAACCTATTCTCATTGCAATCCTTATAAGAAAGTCTCTAGTGAAATAATGGTAGTTATGACTCCTGAAAACGTAGTATAGCTTCTCTCCCTGCGTGTTGTATTCTACCCCCTTTCTTATTTGTTTTTTTTGGTATTTTTCTGACAGTGGTCCTTCGTCTCCCATCCTCAACAGGCTGAATCTGTTACCTTCAGGTGTTATCCTCTTCTTCCCTGGCCTGTTGAGTTTATACACTTCCCTTTCCCCTGGGGATCAATCGCCCATCCTGCTATGGTCAGTGTGATGGGTTGATCTGAAGGGGAGAGGGGGACTTTCTCCGTTTCTGTGGTTCCTGGTTTTCAGGTGAGTGTGATTGTGACAAGTACAGGGTATGGAATGGCGAGGATATGACATAACATCATGGTGGACCTAGGAAGTACCAGTCCTAAGACAGGACTAAACATAGTCATCATGGTAGAAGGATTGGCTGCTAATCTTCCAGCTGGACTGTGGGTGTTTCCAACAAAATCTACGCTTCAGTTGACTTGAGGTAAAATGAGGATCTCCATCTGCTTTATCTCTAAGATGTACTTTAGACTAGAGGTCAAGGACTCCTAAATGTCCGGTACTCCTCGTGTGGAAGCACAAATCTCTGGATTCTCTTAGTCGTATGATGATTTCTGCTTATTGTTCCAGAGGCTGCAACTTAGGAACACATTAGCATGAGTTCTATGATCTGGTTAAACCTTTAACATATGTATAATTCTGAAGGTGGACCGTATTATGCAACAAAATGCCCATTGCAAAACACACTACCACTACAACTGTCAACCATAGGACCACTTTCCGCTTTCAGTTTGGTACCATGAACACCCTGATTGGACCACAGTCTTCCTCAAGGATCTTTTCTATCATGGACTACTTTGGCCTCAATCATGATGACACAAGGAAGAAAATCCTTCAGATCAATTATGCTGCTAACATTCACAATTGCTTTCTATTGTGAGAAATATAATTGATAGCTATGAGCTTCCCTCTGACCTTGTACAGTGCTTGATTGCAAATAATAGTCTATCTTCATCATCCTTGCTTAAAAGGGAGCAACCTTAAATGCCTAGTCTCCAACACTAATCGGAGAGTATAGAAAAGTTTGCTTTAGTATTGACTGCAAGGCACATTTGGATAATGTCTTAAATGAGCAAGATATACTGAACTCAATTTTTCTGTGCATTGCGGTAGAAAGTCAGCGTAATCCTGGCCTACCAGTGGCATTCAGGAGTAATTTAGTAGTACTACAAGAGTAAGTTACACCTACTTACATGAAAGTCTTTGTGAATTAGACCTACAATTCTTTGTGATGCAGAAAAATGGTCTATTTGATGTTAACATCTAAATTGTTAAAATTGTTTTAGTGGAATATTTTTATCATCCAAGTATACTGCGTTGTTTTGCAAATGAGTCAGCAAGGTGTTGGCAATGAATTGAAGTGAAACTGAGAATTGGCATGTCCAATGGGGCACAAGGCATTGGGGCCAGACATAATAGAATGGATATAGGACTCTTTAAGCCCTTATCTGAAAAGGCCAGAAGTGTTGGTCTTTTAAAAATGAGCTAGAAAAATTCTTGAGCATATCTTCATCAATTCTTAGGTTGATGTGAGTAGTATCTGCCATGGGTTTTGCAAGTGGCATCACATATATGTTGAGGAGCGTAGGACTAAGGGACAAAACTACCTTGCTTCTCAATTCCCTAAAAGCAGCAAAACAAGGTAAAATGCACATTAGAAAACGAATAGCATCCATGGTTTCACCAAGCCGATGTAGTGTTATTGCCAAACCACCCTTGACAGTCCCAGTCCTTACTCTATTCAGACTAGAGATAATGCTATCCTTGGAACATTGATGAAGCATTGCATGCCCAGTAGGGACTGTTTTATATAATTAATACTGTTTGTTTTCTACCATATATTGGAAAATGATCTTACTCTGGTCATTTTAGTAAAATCAAAAGCTCTTGGCAAACGCCAGATCTAAATATTTAATTTCAGCAGGACAGTAAAATAGTGTATAAACCAAGTGCATGCTCCATACATTAGTATAGACATTTTTAATACAGTAAAATAAATTACAGAGGGCTAGCATGCGTGTATGCTAATAACACAGGGGTCCTTCCTATACCTGAATAAGTTTAATTCAATACATCATTTAGTGGGACGCAAATTGAAATATTTTGGCATTTCACCTTGTAGCCTCACAAATAACTAGAAAAATCCATCACACTACGCTTTTAACTACCATTAAAGCGCTACTATAATTATTAGGATTAAATGGTTCAAAATTATATCTACTTATCCCAGAGGCACGCAGTGTTTTTCAGAGTTATTGAACACAAACACACTGCAGTTGGGTTTCTTGTAGGCACGACGCAGCAGGACTATTTGCCGAGCCTCAGCTTTAAAATGACTCGCATCATTACTATATGTGTTCTCTCTCCTTCCTTTCAAGACTACAGGTATCCTTGCTGAAGAAAACAGAAAACAATATTTAGACAACTGAATTATGGTAAAAGGCGCAGAGTGTAATGGAAAATGAGAAAAAAACATATAGAGCTGTACAAAGAGAGGGCGCACGAGATGAAAGGAACGCACTATGCATTCCATTTGCCAGCACTGTGCATTAGCTTTCCAGGCAGCATTGAATAACACCTTTCACTAAATTCTACACGCCTGCTCAGATATAAAAATGCCTCTTGAAAATACACTTCAACACAAGATTACAATAATTACATTGAAATGGGCTCCTTAAACAATTCTGCAAAAAAACCTTAACGTGCAAAGCAGACCTTCGCCTGTGGTAGGTGTTGACCTGTGGCCCATTTTTTCTGCTGTGCTTTCATACGCTTCACCTTGCCTGGTTTGTGTGTGGCAAACGTATTTCTATTTTTCTATATGTATCACGTTTTATTTAGTGCCAGTAACATAGTTCAGTGAGTAACCCCCCCTATTACGAGACTTGTGTTTAATCTGTAGGTAACCATCTGAAACCCGGTTTGACCTTTTCAACAATGAAGCTCTATTTGGATAAAAGTGACATATACAATGTATAAAATGAAGTGCAGTGTATGAAAAGTCTCATTATTATTGTGTGTGTGCGCAGGTCCAATACATTTAAGAAGAAAAGGAGTTCACAACCCAAACTATGATTCAGTATGAATAGTTGAAATGCATTCATTGATTCCTACCAAAAGGATGAAAAAACTCAGTGGGGCTATCCGTAAACCTAAAAAATGTCAATGAGGACCAAATGAAGTGTCTGTTAGCATAACTTTGAGGTGAAAAGTTAGGCCAGACTCTCATGGTGTGGGTTGGATTTTATGGAAAAAGGCACCTTCACAATTAGATTTTTTATAACCTCAGTCTTGAAGACGCAACATTTAGAAAATCATAATACACGACACATTTACTGATTAAAGACACGACAAGCTTAAGGTACACTTTGCACGTTAGACGCAGTGACACATGAAACTGAGAAAAGTGTAGTAGAAGCACCGTAAAAGCATGCTTGAAAATGTAAGATGAAGAAAACATGCACACAAAGTAATACCAATACATATATACGAGTTTCACTAATGAATTTCTTATGAACATGTTGTTTATTAATGTTCATGATGAAATTGTGCTATTAATAAAGTGGCCTTATAAAGTGCCTTTCATTAGAATGCACCATTTAGAGAATTTGGTGCAAAAACGTGTAGAAACTAGGTATGATCTTGAAATTTCGCATAATATTATTAGAGATTCTATAGTTTATGAAAAGTGAAAAACAAATTGTAGTAGTAGGGTATTTCCAATGTTAGCTATTTCTATGTCATAACGTCTGGTGAAAGTTCTATATATTCCATATTTGAAATGATTGATTACATTATGTTTGATATTGATTTCAAGTTTTTTTCATTTGAAATGTGTAATACCAATTTAAAGGCTCTTTCAAATTAGCTTTTTCTCTAATGTTGACCTTTCCCCTGACCTAATACAATGGTACGTTTACAACTAGTAAAATGTTGCTTTATTTGTTTTGTACATGTGTAACTTTCGACATTCCTAAATGTTTCTTCAACTGTTCACATTGAATTATTCCAGTGGGAGCAGGATTTCAGCCGGTACTATAGATGGTTAGTGTGTATTTATTTTTTACCAATGTTAGGCTTATGTGAACCTTTGAATCTTCTGTTTCTCATGACTAGTATGGGAAAGCATCTTACTGTTGCAAGTGTCCTAGGTGACATGTGCACCTACGCATATGACAGTCTTTCGATGGTGGTGTGATGCTACATCATTAGGATTTTGTTAGAAACTTTATAAAAGAAGAAACCCTAATGGAGGGGCATCGCCATACTTTTTCTTTTCCACTTGCGAGATGAAGCAATGCTGATCGATTTTTGATGATTACTAAGAACTATCCTCTTACTTTTGGACTGCTTTGCAGATGTTACAGTCGGTAGCTGATGGACTGAAACCTTCTTTGCTGAACCATTTCAATTTTATTTTCCTTTATTTCTTTTGTTCTATGCTAATGGACTAGCCCTTAATGGACTTAAATCTGAACCCTTTCCCCTTCTTCGTAGGATTTGAGCTGTTAGACAAATGAACTATCCTTCTGCTTTAAAAGGTATTGGGACTTTGTAAATCTGTAAACTGATTTTATAAAAACCATCAAATAAAGCCTTGCCTTAATGTTTGGCACTTTAATGCAAGCTGTGATATTCTTAACTGAAATTCTCAAAAGGTTGCTTATTGCTATGGATTTTGAATCTTTAATAGAATAAACAAATAAAAGTTATATCTGTCTATTATTGAGTCTCGTTGGTTCTTCCATTTAAACTATGGTGTTTTACTGATATATTAAATACGTTGTAGGGGGAATCAGTGAGCTCTCTCAGAACATCAAGAAGTATTTATTTTTATTTTGTTCTGTGTAGCCATAGCAGAACTTTTAGTCTGCAAAATTCTAGTCCACCTTAACTTCTTCAGGAGGTTGGGTCTTCCCGTTGCTATTCTTTATTTCTGCAGCATGGTCTTAAGAGTGGTGAACCTAAATCTGATCTGAAATTTGTGAGTTAGCTGTCAATTAATGGTTCTCATTGGACAGCAAACGTGGTGTTTTTGTCACCCTCATTTCCACCCCTCCTATCGGCCGAGAAAGATTCATCAGAGGATCATTGCTTCTGTTGAAAATGGAAATGCTGCAGATTGTCTAATCATAAAGGGCCCAGTATGGTTAGAGTAGTAAGGAGAGTAGGCGTGTGTATAATACAATTTTTATCATGATTGCGCTGCAACAGTCTTCTTCAGGATTAATCTTCTTTGACTCTTATCTTCTTGGATGTACTTAGTGCCCACTGGCTAGAAATGTTGCTTACCACTTACATCAACAAAGCTGCATTTCAGCCCTCAAGTGGCTGATACCAACCACTGCTGGTTCTCTCCTTCATGCTTGCTGCATTCCTTGTTCATAAGTGCTGCTGGTTCACTCCCCACCGGCACAAACTGCTAAATGCTGAAATACTGTATATGCCAGCTTGTTGGCACCATAGTCACTATAAATCAGCATAAACTCTACACTTAAACAGGTCAAACACCCAAGATTCCTGATAACTGTAGGCTGTCGGATTAGAATGACACTTGTGGGGCTTCCAGGGCATTTCACTTTTCCTTTTAAAAACTTCAATGACTTCCTTCTGTGTTTCTTATAGACTCTAGCTTCTTCTTTAATATCTTTTCCCACATAGATTAGTTCTCCAGTCGTCGCCAGTGTTGTAATGAAGATAATCTCTTGTAAGCAGGTAGCCAGTCACGTAGGTTATAATATATAGGTTTATTAAACAGAATAAGTCTTAGTGTCCGGGCTTTAGTAAAATGGTAAATGCCCCAACAGGAGCAGCATCCTTGCTGCTCAGCCCACTCTCTCCAACTGACATTCATCCCAACCGGGCACTCATCAACATTCTATTACATCACACTCACACTGGCTGAGCAGCCGGGCACTGTGAACTATAGAGAAGATGCATGGCAACAACCACAGGTTACAACACTTCTCCAGCAGTTTTCTTAATACTCTGTCGAATGTGGGTTTGCCTAAAGTATGGAGGCCGGAACCATATAGAAGGTCATCAGCTACACTGTGCTGTTTCCCTTAGACACTTCTGTTCCTGCATAATTCACAGACCTAAATCTTCTGGAAGTGTGCAAAGCAGACCCCAAGCATACTTCTGCAGCCTTGCGTCAGGTTTGTGGAAGCTCATGTTGAAGAGTTTTTGCACTAATTAACTAGGACTATATGTTTGATCATTTCCAAAGAGTTTGAATAAGGGAATGGAGACTTCTAAATATTTTGTCTTTGTGACTCAATTTTCTATGAACTTAAAATTAAGAAATACTGAACCATATTTAGATCAGGGCGAATGGAATGCTCCGTCACAAATGTGACGGATATCCCGTCAGCAGAATTACGATCTCCATAGGATATAAGGGAATCATACTATGGCGGACGGGATCTCCGTCACTTTTGTGACGGAGTATTCCCCTCCGCCAAGATCTAAATTAGGTCCACTGTAACTCAAGAGTAGAGGATCCTAGATTTTATATTCACTCCAAATTAATCACTTATGACCAAGTATAATTCTGTCAGCGCCAGCTAGCAGGACTGACTTTAGCACAAAGCTCACAACTTGAAGGAGCTACTTCTGTTAGTCTTGATGACTTCTTCTGTGCTTCGGAACTCTACAATTATAAGTCACAACACATAGTCCTCTTGGATCTCCAAACCAAAGCAGACAAGGCGCCAACAGCGGGAAAAGTACTCAAGTATACCTCGAGGTATATAATTAAACTGTGTCCCCTAGTTCTGATAGGTACCTGATCAGTTAAGGGAGGTTATTGGTGCAAATGAAGGTGGCTGCTCTTCTTCTTAACTAGGTAGTGATTGATTATTTTCTGCAATTTTTTATAGGATATGAGGGCAGATTTGGAAATTTCAACACATCAGTCCTCCTCGTTTTATTGCACTTTTTCGATGGCATGGATGTCTCAGATGTCAAAATATCTGATTTGGAGATGCTCGAGCTAAGAAGGTACACTTCTATTCAACTTCAACATTGCTCCCACTTCATTTCCTTTCACTGTCACCTGTCTCCAGCTTTGATAGGTCAAATGGAATGTTTGTTGGAAAATCAGAGGACTGGAGCAAGACTTGCTGTTTGGCTGATGTCTATGGTCTGTTGCTGGTCTTCCAGTTAAAAGGGCCTCTGGCATAGGGATGGCCGATTCTGCAGTACCACCCCATTTTGTGTTTCCTAGGCAAATATTTGAGCATGCACATTGGGTACCTCTGTAACTCCTTCATTCAAAAGAATGTTCTTTGACGGTGGCCAGAAAAAGGAAACAACTCTAAATTCTTGTTAAATATACTTTCTGAAAACGTTGCTAACATTTTAGTTAATAAAGAGATGTTCAATGAAGATATTTCTTAATCCTGAACAAACTGTATACGTCCAAGGACATCTAGGTGGCTACAAGGAAAGGAAACGGTTGTAAAACTTTTGAGAGAACCATTTTGATTGGTAATATCTCTTTTACATTACACAGGGCCCTAATACGAGTCTGGCGGACAGAGGACCGCCAGGCTGGTGGTGGCGAGTCAGTGGCGGATCCAGCCGCCGCCGCACCAGCGGTCCGACTGCCCCATTAGGAGCTGGGCAATCGGACCACACTGGGATCTGCCACGGAACTGCCATTCCCTGGTGTTGGAATGGCGGTCAGAGGCCACAATATGCTCGATGGGACCACCGCAGTCCAGCCAAGTATATTACGAGTTTCCTCTCCTCCAAAGTTTACATGGAGGGTCATCCTCCATGTAAACCTTGGAGGAGAAGAAACAAAGGGGCCCTACAGGGCCCCCTTTGCCTCAACCGCATGTGGATGCACACAGGGGGCATGGACTTTCCAGTCTTGCCATGCAGGAACCTTGTAGTGAGGTCCTATTGCGGTGCCTTTTTCAAATGCACGGCAGCCTTTAACCCCTTCGATGCTCATGACGGAATGGTTCCGTCATGAGCATCGGTGCCCCTGTGCTCATGACGGAACCATTCCGTCATGAGGCCAGGGGCACGAAATCCCTCTGCTGCAGACAGCAGAGGGATTTCCTTTCTCCCCACAGCCTCGGGACCTGGGGAAGAGCTTCCCCAGCTCCCGAGGCCCCCTCCCTTTCAGTGAAATGAAGATCAGCGCGCATGTCGCGCTGACTTCATTTCACTGAAAACGAAACTAAAATGAGCCTTTAGGCTCATTTCAGTTTCACTTTCTACGTGCCCTGAGCACGTAGAAAGACGGGAGAGGTATCATTGGAAAGGGGAGAATCTCCCCTTTCCAATGGTACCCCTCCCCAGTGGATCCCTGCTTGGGGATCGCCCCAGGAGGGCGATCCCCAAGCAGGATCCAACCACTAAGGCACCAGGGAGGGGAGCGGCCACTTGGGCAAGGGCTTTTGCTCCCCAAACAAATTGCCAATGTTCAGTCTTTCTGCCCCCCTGGGGGGCAGATGGGAGCAGTAGCCCCCAATCTGCCCCCCGGGGGCAGAAAGCCCACTAGACACCAGGGATTTTTATTTGGTGCATTTTTTTAGGGTGGGGGCTGCCCGAAATGGGCATGCTAATGCCCCCACCCCCCCACCACCATTACAGCCTTTCTGCCCCCCCTGGGAGGCAGATGGGGGCAGTAGCTCCCAATCTGCCGCCCGGGGGGGGAAGAAAGCCCACTAAATGCCAGGGATTTATTTTTTGTGTAATTTTTTTTTAGGGTGGGGGCTGCCCGAAATGGGCACGCTAATGCCCCCCCCCCCACCACCATTACAGCCTTTCTGCCCCCCCTGGGAGGCAGATGGGAGCAGTAGCCCCCAATCTGCCCCCCCGGGGAGGCCGAAAGCCCACTAAATGCCAGGGATTTTTTTGTGTGCTATTTGTTTTAGGGTGGGGGCTGCCCAAAATGGGCATGCTAATGCCCCCACCCCCTGTCACCATTACAGCCTTTCTGCCCCCCCCTGGGGGGCAGATGAGGGCTGTAGCCCCCAATCTGCCCCCCCGGTGGGTCAGAAAGCCCACTAAACACCAGGGATTTTTTTTGGCGTGTTTTTTTTTGGGTGGGGGCTGCCCGAAATGGGCACGCTAATGCCCCCACCCCTCCTCCACCATTACAGCCTTTCTGCCCCCCCTGGGAGGCAGATGGGGGCAGTAGCCCCCAATCTGCCCCCCCCGGTGGGGCAGAAAGCCCACTAAACGCCAGGGATTTTTTTGTGCAATGTTTTTAGGGTGGGGGCTGCCAAAAACAGGCACGCCAATGCCCCCACCCCGCCGCCACCATTACAGCCTTTCTGCCCCCCCTGGGAGGCAGATGGGGGCAGTAGCCCCCAATCTGCCCCCCTGGGGGGGCAGAAAGCCCACTAAACACCAGGGATTTTTTTTTGTGCAATTTCTTTTAGGGTGGGGGCTGCCCAAAATGGGCACGCCAATGCCCCATGCCCTTGCCACCCTAACAGTCTTTCTGCCCCCCAGGGGCAGCAGAAAGCCCACTTGACGCCAGGGATTTATTTTTGCGCATTTGTTTTTAGGGTGGGGGCTGCCCGAAGTGGGCACGCCAATGCCCACATCCCCGCCACCATTACAGCCTTTCTGCTCCCCCTGGTCTCCCGATAAAAATGGTACCTCACACGCGTGGGTGGGGCAAGTACCGCGACAGGCAAGGGCCCAAAACCTAGTGAGGCGACATCAAAATTACCTATCACAAACCAACCTGGTTTCAAGGGGGTCCCATGAGTTTTTGGCCCCGTGTTCGGCGGCCAGCTAGGAAACCTACCAAACCCACACATTTCTGAAAACTAGACACCCGGGGATTCCAGGGAGGTATGGCTTGCTTGGATCCCCCAACGTTTTCTTACCCAGAATCCCACAGAAACCTGAAATTTTGCTGAAAAAATCACTTTTTCACACATTTTGTGTGGGAAAGTTGTGCATCACCGGGCTGAAACAAATTTCCTACCACCCAGTGTTCCCCCAGGTCTCCCGATAAAAACGGTGCATCACTCGGGTGGGAGGCCCAAGTACCTGCGACAGGCAAGGGCCCAAAACGTATTGAGGCGACATCAAAATTGCCTATCAGAAGACGACCTGGTTTTGCAAGGGGGTCCCATGACTTTTGGCCCGGGGCTCGGCGGCCACCTACGGAAAACTACCAAACCCACACATTTCTGAAAACTAGACACCCGGGGATTCCAGGGAGGTATGGCTTGCGTGGATCCACCAACGTTTTCTTACCCAGAATCCCCAGAAACCTGAAATTTTACAGAAAAAAATCACTTTTTTCACACATTTTTGTGTGGGAAAGTTGTGGCATCACCGGGCTGACACAAATTTCCTACCACCCAGCGTTCCCCCAGGTCTCCCGATAAAAACGGTGCATCACTCGGGTGGGAGGCCCAAGTACCCGTGACAGGCAAGGGCCCAAAACGTATTGAGGCGACATCAAAATTGCCTATCAGAAGACGACCTGGTTTTGCAAGGGGGTCCCATGACTTTTGGCCCGGGGCTCGGCGGCCACCTAGGGAAACCTACCAAACCCACACATTTCTGAAAACTAGACACCCGGGGATTCCAGGGAGGTATGGCTTGCGTGGATCCACCAACGTTTTCTTACCCAAAATCCCCAGAAACCTGAAATTTTACAGAAAAAAATCACTTTTTCACACATTTTTGTGTGGGAAAGTTGTGGCATCACCGGGCTGACACAAATTTCCTACCACCCAGCGTTCCCCAGGTCTCCCGATAAAAACGGTGCATCACTCGGGTGGGAGGCCCAAGTACCCGCGACAGGCAAGGGCCCAAAACGTATTGAGGCGACATCAAAATTGCCTATCAGAAGACGACCTGGTTTTGCAAGGGGCGTCCCATGACTTTTGGCCCGGGGCTCGGCGGCCACCTAGGGAAACCTACCAAGCCCACACATTTCTGAAAACTAGACACCCGGGGATTCCAGGGAGGTATGGCTTACGTGGACCCACCAACGTTTTCTTACCCAGAATCCCCCAGAAACCTGAAATTTTACAGAAAAAAATCACTTTTTTCACACATTTTTGTGTGGGAAAGTTGTGGCATCACCGGGCTGACACAAATTTCCTACCACCCAGCGTTCCCCCAGCTCTCCCGATAAAAACGGTGCATCTCTCGAGTGGGAGGCCCAAGTACCCGCGACAGGCACGGGCCCAAAACGTATTGAGGTGACATCAAAATTGCCTATCAGAAGACGACCTGGTTTTGCAAGGGGTCCCATGACTTTTGGCCCGGGGCTCGGCGGCCACCTAGGAAACCTAGCAAACCCACACATTTCTGAAAAGTAGACACCCGGGAATTCCAGGGAGGTATGGCTTGCGTGGATCCACCAACGTTTTCTTACCCAGAATCCCCCAGAAACCTGAAATTTTACAGAAAAAATCACTTTTTCATACATTTTTGTGTGGGAAAGTTGTGGCATCACCGGGCTGACACAAATTTCCTACCACCCAGCGTTCCCCCAGGTCTCCCGATAAAGATGGTGCCTCACTCGGGTGGGAGGCCCAAGTACGCGCGACAGGCATGGGCCCAAAACGTATTGAGGCAACATTGAAATTGCCTATCACAAAATGTTTTGGGCCCTTGCCTGTCGCGGGTACTTGGGTCTCCCACCCGAGTGAGGCACCATTTTATCGGGAGACCTGGGGAACGCTGGGTGGTAGGAAATTTGTGTCATCCCGGTGATGCCACAACTTTCCCACACACAAATGTGTGAAAAAGTGATTTTTTCAGCAAAATTTCAGGTTTGCAGGGATTCTGGGTAAGAAAACGTTGGGGATCCACGCAAGCCATACCTCCCTGGAATCCCCGGGTGTCTACTTTTCAGAAATGTGTGGGTTTGCTAGGTTTCCATAGGTGGCCGCCGAGCCCTGGCCAAAAGTCATGGGACCCCCATGCAAAACCAGGTCGTTTTCTGATAGGCAATTTTGATGTCGCCTCAATAAGTTTTGGGCCCTTGCCTGTCGCTGCGTACTCTGGGCCTCCCACCCGAGTGAGGCACCATTTTTATCAGGAGACCTGGGAAACGCTGGGTGGTAGGAAATTTGTGTCATCCCGGTGATGCCACAACTTTCCCACACAAAAATGTGTGAAAAAAGTGATTTTTTTCAGCAAAATTACAGGTTTGCAGGGGATTCTGGGTAAGAAAATGTTGGTGGATCCACGCAAGCCATACCTCCCTGGAATCCCCCGGGTGTCTACTTTTCAGAAATGTGTGGATTTGCTAGGTTTCCCTAGGTGGCCACCGAGCCCCGGGCCAAAAGTCATGGGACCCCTTGCAAAACCAGGTCGTTTTGTGATAGGCATTTTTGATGTCGCCTCAATACGTTTTGGGCCCTTGCCTGTCACGCGTACTTGGGCCTCCCACCCGAGTGAGGCACCATTTTTATCAGGAGACCTGGGGAACGCTGGGTGGTAGGAAATTTGTGTCAGCTTGGTGATGCCACAACTTTCCCACACAAAATGTGTGAAAAAAGTGATTTTTTCAGCAAAATTTCAGGTTTGCAGGGATTTTGGGTAAGAAAGCGTTGGTGGATCCATGCAAGCCATACCTCCCTGGAATCCCCGGGTGTCTACTTTTCAGAAATGTGTGGGTTTGCTAGGTTTTCCTAGGTGGCCGCTGAGCCCCGGGCCAAAAAGTCATGGGACCCCCCTTGCAAAACCAGGTCGTCTTCTGATAGGCAATTTTGATATCGCCTCAATACGTTTTGGGCCCTTGCCTGTCGCGCGTACTTGGGCATCCCACCCGAGTGAGGCCCCATTTTTATCAGGAGACCTGGGGGAACACTGGGTGGTAGGAAATTTGTGTCAGCCCGGTGATGCCACAACTTTCCCACACAAAAATGTGTGAAAAAAGTGATTTTTTCAGCAAAATTTCAGGTTTGCAGGGGATTCTGGGTAAGAAAGCGTTGGTGGATCCACGTAAGCCATACCTCCCTGGAATCCCCGGGTGTCTACTTTTCAGAAATGTTTGGGTTTGCTAGGTTTCCTAGGTGGCTGCGAGCCCCGGGCCAAAAGTCATGGGACCCCCTTGCAAAACCAGGTCGTCTTCTGATGGGCAATTTTGATGTCGCCTCAATACGTTTTGGGCCCTTGCCTGTCACGCGTACTTGGGCCTCCCACCCGAGTGAGGCACCATTTTTATCGGGAGACCTGGGGGAATGCTGGGTGGTAGGAAATTTGTGTCAGCCCGGTGATGCCACAACTTTCCCACACAATAATGTATGAAAAAAGTGATTTTTTCAGCAAAATTTCAGGTTTCTGGGGGATTCTGGGTAAGAAAACATTGGGGGATCCACGCAAGCCATACCTCCCTGGAATCTCCCATGTGTCTACTTTTCAGAAATGTGTGGGTTTGGTAGGTTTCACTAGGTGCCGGCAGAGCTAGGGTTCAAAAACTACAGCTTGGCACTTTGCCAAAAAAGGGTCATTTTTCACAGTGAAATTGGGGTGTGTCCACGTTGCGTTTTGCGTCGTTTCCTGTCGCGGGCACTAGGCCTACCCACACAAGTGAGGTGCCATTTTTCTCAGAAGACTTTGGGGAACGCGGGGTGGGTGGAATTTTGTGGATCCATGCAGATTCCAGAACTTTCCACCACAGAAAAGTGAGGAAAATGTGTTTTTTACACTTTTTAGGTTTGCAAGGGATTCTGGGTAACAGAACCTGGTGAGAGCCAGTCAAGTCACCCCATCCTGGATTCCCCTGGGTGTCTAGTTTTCAAAAATGTATAGGTTTGCTAGGTTTCCCTAGGTGCCGGCAGAGCTAGGGTTCAAGAACTACAGCTAAGCACTTTTCAAAAAAAGGGTCATTTTTCACTGTGAAAATGTGGTGTGTCCACATTGTGTTTTGCGCTGTTTCCTGTCGCAGGCACTAGGCCTACCCACACAAGTGAGGTACCATTTTTCTCGGAAGACTTTTGGGGAATGCGGGGTGGGTGGAATTTTGTGGATCCACGCAGATTCCAGAACTTTCCACCACAGAAAAGTGAGGTAAATGTGTTTTTTTTGACAATTGTTTAGGTTTGCAAGGGATTCTGGGTAACAGAACCTAGTGAGAGCCAGTCAAGTCACCCCATCCTGGATTCCCCTGGGTGTCTAGTTTTAAAAAATGTATAGGTTTGCTAGGTTTCCCTAGGTGCCGGCAGAGCTAGGGTTCAAAAACTACAGCTAAGCCCTTTTCAAAAAAAGGGTCATTTTTCACTGTGAAAATGTGGTGTGTCCACGTTGCGTTTTGGGCCCTTTCCTGTCGCGGGCACTAGGCCTACCCACACAAGTGAGGTACCGTTTTTCTCGAAAGACTTTGGGGAATGCGGGGTGGGTGGAATTTTGTGGATCCGTGCAGATTCCAGAACTTTCCACCACAGAAAAGTGAGGAAAATGTGTTTTTTCTGACAATATTTTAGGTTTGCAAGGGATTCTGGGTAACAGAACCAGGTGAGAGCCAGTCAAGTCACCCCATCCTGGATTCCCCTGGGTGTCTAGTTTTAAAAAATGTATAGGTTTGCTAGGTTTCCCTAGGTGCCGGCAGAGCAAGGGTTCAAAAACTACAGCTAGGCACTTTGCAAAAAAAGGGACATTTTTCACTGTGAAAATGTGGTGTGTCCACGTTGCGTTTTGGGCCGTTTCCTGTCGCAGGCACTAGGCCTACCCACACAAGTGAGGTACCATTTTTATCGGGAGACTTAGGGTAACACAAAATTGTAGAGCAACTGTTATTATCTATTGACTTTTGATGCATTTCTGCCTTCCAAATGAAAGACAATGTGTAAAAAAGAAGTCATTTTGAAAAATGTCCTATAATTCTCATGCTAGTATGGGTACTCCCAATTTCGGAAATGTGCAAATATCTACTATTTTTAAACTCTATATTTTGTTCCCATTTCAGAAATACATAGGTGTCTTTCATACCGATTTTTCCATGTATACATTTTCCCAGAATAATTGCTATATACCCGGTACATAATAAAAAACCATTGCAAGATGCTGCTCAGTTATTGGCTCTGGGTTCGTCGGGTTCTTGGTGAACCTACAAGTCCTATATATTGCCACAACCAGAAAAGGTCCAGCGGATGTAACGGTATATTGCTTTCAAATATCTGTCATAATTAGAAGAAGTTACAGGTGAAAATGTTGACACAAATGGCTGATTTTTTCAACTAATTTTCAATTTTTCCTATATTTAACTGTTTGTTTCTATAAAGAAAACTTGAAGGATCTACACAAATGACCCCTTGCTGAATTCAGAATTTTGTCTACTTTTCAGAAATGTATGGCTTTCCAGGATCCATTATTGCTTTCATACCCATTTCTACCATTAACTGGAAGGAGGTTGAAAGCACAAAAAATAGCAAAAATAGACTATGTCCCAGAAAAATGCCAAAACTGTGTAAAACATTTTGGTTTTCTGACAAAAGTCTGCTTGTCCCTGAAAGCTGGGAAGATGGTGATTTCAGCACCACAACCCCTTTTTTGATGCCATTTGCAGGCAAAAAACCAGACACTTTCATCTGTAGCCCTTTTTTCGCATTTTTCCCCAAAAAACCAAAATTTAGCTGTATTTTGGCTAATTTCTGGGTCCCCTCCAGGGGAATCCACAAGCCCTGGGTACCTTTAGAATCCCCATGATGTTGGAAAAAAAGGACGCAAATTTGGCGTGGATACGTTATGTGGTCAAAAAGTTACAGGGGCCTAAGCGCGAACTACCCCAAATAGCCAAAAAAAGGCTTAGCACAGGAGGGGAAAAGGACTAGCAGCGAAGGGGTTAAAAGAGGCACAGCAATGGGGCCGCCACGACGCCGGCCTGCCAGACTACTGAAAAGTCATAATATGGCAGGTGGGTGGCGGTGACCTTCGGCGGAGCGGTGGCACGGCGGTTTGCCACACCACGCTACAGCTCCGCCAAAAGTTGTAATCAGGCCCTTAGTATTTTTATTTAAAAACCTCAATAGAAAAAATTTCATTTGAAATTTATCTGACCTTTCTTTGACATTATTCCAGTCTACTTAAGGTATTACTGTAATCAGAGCCCCGGAGAAGAAGGACCTATAGGCTTGTCACACATACAAGGTATAGTTCTCTTCACTGTACCACAGTGTGCAATAAAATATAATGTTAGGAATAGTAGTATTGTTTTGGTTTTGATATAGTTTAACTGTGTACATCACTATTCTTATTCCAGTCTCAACATTTTAGGAGCAGGCGCCTTGGCGTAGATAGGAGGCACAGCAGTCTTGAACACACCAATTGTAGAATACAATATTCTATTTGGATAGTAATACTTTGCTAGTTCTAATATAGTTTCACTGAAAACCTTTTACTCTAATAAAAGAACATTTGATTAAATATTTTTTTGACTATACTTACTCAATTTGTTTCTCTACCAATAGTTTTCTACCAAAAGATCTAATACTATGTGAAAGTCCACCAACAAATGCTAAGAGGATCTAGAGGCGTACTTAAGGAAGTTGAAATTCCTCCTTCTGAAATTGTGAGGTGAACACCTCCTTACACTGATGGTATTACCCTTCTTGACCATATATTAGTACAGAGTTTCCCAAACTGTTGGTCACAAGCCACTGATGGGTCACCAGCAGACTTTTAGTGGGCTGTGAAAGTATAAGAAATAAATAATGATGACTATAAATTCTGTATTTATCTTGTCACATTTACTGTGCTTCAGTGACAGAGGTCAAATGTAAGGCTATGTCTTCTATCAAATTGCTGCTTATTTTTTTTTAACATGGCAATTGGTGATTTACAAACTCCTCTCATTTTGCAGTCAGAGAAAGAAAAGTAAAGTGAATTATGTGACAATCTTGCTGTGGTAGAGAGTGTGTGAAGGCAAAGGCTGTAGGGTGTCATTTATTGTATCTCACAACAAAGGGCCCGATTAACAAAGGTAAACTTAGAGCAAAAGTCTAAGTTTACGATTTTCAGTATTAACATATATAAACTTAGACCAAAAGTCAAAGATTATGACTTTTAGTATTCACAAGGGTAAATTCCGAGTAGTATTTTTACATCCACACTCAGTATTATAGTAGCCTCAATGTTTTTTTCTGCAGCGATTACTATCAAACTATCATCTACAAAAAAGGTGATAAGTACACCTTGGGCGCGGAGTGGAATCTCTGCACTCACGGCAAAATCTCCACCCTAAGAGCAGAGATTCCACTCCGCACCCAGAGTGTACTCATCACCTTTTTTGTAGAAGATAGTTGTTAGAAATGGGATTTCTGGTTGGCTAGGGCTTGCGCCTAAGCCAGGCAGAAACCACCACTCTAGTCAGGGCAAGGGAGTTACAAACTGAAGATAACCCCTGCTCACCCCCTTGGTAGCTTGGCACGAGCAGTCAGGCTTATCCCAGAGGCAATGTGTAAAGCGTTTGCGCAACACACACACAGCAGCAACACACTAGGCACACCACAAAAGAGACTCCACACAAGGTTATATATAAAAATAGCCTTTGTATTATCCAAAACACATTAGAATAGTAATCACACAATATACACTGTGCCAACTGGCACTAGGCAATATTTACAGGGGATTATATACACATGACAGGGCCAATTGGGCCACAGTCAGAACCATCACAAAGCACAAATAGTAAATGTAGAACACAACCAGTAACTACTGGCAAAACACTGTACTCAGCATTATATCCTGCAACATAAATCATATTATGCAATAAACATCACATTAGGTGTAAAACTCATAAGCCTAAACACATTAGGCAATAATATCCTCACCAGCATAAACACATTATGCAATAACCTCATAAGCAGAAATCACATTAGAGGCATAAATCAGGGTGCATAAATCACATTTAGCATATCATCACATGAATCACAATAGGGCCTGGCGCCCTACCAACCTAACACTGACCCCCTGGCCAACTTGCCTTCTCAGAGGGCTCAAATGCCCTATGTCCCAAAATGTCAGGGCTGGCTGCCACTGCAGCAGAATCCAAAGTACGCAATTGCGCTGGCCTAAACGTTGCAGCTGCCGCTAATTGCGGTGCAGCTGTGAAGAAAAATGTAGGCATTGGCACTCACTGTGCCCTCTGAAGGGGTCCCCACTGGGACTCTACCAACAAATATGGCCACCGTTGCAGCTGCCCACGCTGGTGCGGTGCAGCTGTGAATAATAAATCAGCCCTGGCACTAACGTGCCCTGGGTCCCCCACTGGGACTCTTTAAACAAATGTGCCCCAACGTTGCAGCTGCCCACTGTCAGGTGGTGTAGCTGTGACAAATAACCAAAAAGAGGCACGGGCACCACTGTGCCCTCTGGACCCCCACTGGGGCCCTAAAAAACAATGTGCCTCACGTTGGAGCGGCCCGCTCTCCTGCGGGTCCGCTCAGAACAAACAGGCACCGGCAATGTGCCTCGAAAGGCACCAACAGGGTGCCACACCGAGCCCCTCTCACCTGGGCTCTGCTTGGGGACTCCGCTCCTCCGGTCTCCTCTGGACTCCCTCGGTTTTGGGACAGGCGCCGGGGATCCTGCAACACGGAGCGGGATCTCCGTCGAGCCGGGCTTCGCGTCGCTTCTTCCAGCCGGCACTTGTCTTTGCTGGCCCCGCCCACAGTCAGGCGGACTCTGCCTGACTTCCGGGTCGGGCCGGCGGCTCCTCTCCTCGGCGGCAATGCGGGGTGGACTCCCGCTTCAATTAAAGATACTTGCAGGGTGGGCACCCGCTGATCAGAGGTACATAAAGCGGGGTGGGCACCCACTAAATAAGCATGCCAGCGGGGTGGGCACCCGCTCTCCAAACCAGCACATAAGCGGGGTGGGCACCCGCGAGCAAACATCAAACACGGGGTGGGCACCCGCTCGATCAGCAAAGACGCGGGGTGGGCTCCCGCTCCCCTCACAATGCGGGGTGGGCACCCGCTATTAAAATAGGCATAAAGCGGGGTAGGCTCCTGCTCTGTTGGGCGAAGAAATGCGGGGAATCCCCACGTCGGGATTTCCTCTAAATGGGATGCAGCTCTGCGCTGCAAATCCAGGCAAACATCAGGGCTTTGTGTGCCCTGGCACAGGGCTTGGGGGAACCAGCAAAAACTGGTTCAGGGGGGAATAGGAGCACTTTGTTTACCAGGCTCCTCTTCCCCTTTGTCAGGTGGGGGCTCGTCATCAGACACACCACAGGGGGGCAGAGCCAGCATTGTACAGGCTAGGCACAATCCTATTCAGGGTCAGGAGACTACTCCTCCCACTACTCCAAATGCAGATGTCCCATTCAGCCTAGTGCTGACTCATCCTGTCCCTCCTGGAGCCACACACACCTCACCAGCCCCTGTCACTCAAAAGCCAGACATGCAGTTCACATCAGGCAGGCAGACACATAGCACACAGAAATGCCAACTTCTAAAAGAGGCATTTCTAAAATAGTTATAATAAATCTGCGCACACCATTGCGTAGCATTTATTATCACTATTCGAAATATACCAAACTTGACCACGCTGCGCCTCTCATATCAGGGATTACCACTGAAACACTTATCAGGGAATCCCCAATGCATTCCTATGAGAGGGCAGCCCCACAGTAGTGTGAAACCAAAATGGCTGTTTGTCACTACCAGGACATGTCACATACTTAAGGTACATGTCCTATCTTTTACCTACAATTACCTACTCTTTTAGCCCATAGGGCTAGCTAGGGCCTACCTTAGGGGTGACTGACATGTAGTAAAAGGGGGGTCACAGACACGGTACACACTTTAGGTGCAACGTCACAGCGGCAGTAACACTGCGCGCACAGGCCCTGCAATGGCAGAGACCTGATATAGGTTTGAAAGGCTACTTTGGTGGGTGGCGCAATCAGCGCTGCAAGCTCACCAGTAGCATTTAATTTACCAGCCCTGGGTATATGAGATACCTCTTTACAAGGGACTGACAGGTAAATTAAATAGGCCAAATAGGTGTAGACCAATCTTACCATATGTAACACAGAGAGCACACGCACTTTACACTGGACAGCAGTGCTAAAGTGCCCAGAGTCCTAAAACCACCAAGACCATGTCAGAAAAAAGGCTAGGAGAAAGGCAACAAGTTTTAGGGATGACCCTGCAAAAAGGGCCAAGTCCAACAATAGTTTTATAGTAATCTCTGCAGAAAAAAAGGTTGAGGCTACTATAATTGAAGCAAATGCTTCAGCACAGATCATGGGGGATTGATGCTCATTTCTCTGATCAAATCTTATTCTGTGAAAATCTTTTGGCGATGAGGTGCAATTTCAATACCTGGCTTCCCGGTCCTCCAAGAGATTTTGGTAAAAGCTTAAACAGCTAAAGCATTACCCCTATTGGGAAATTTAGGACTATCTTAAATACATCAGCCAAGAAGATGATTGTATGGCCAAGAAAGCACTGTGCTTGGACTATTGCCAAAGGAATTTAAATTATTGAAGGAACAAAATTTGAATAATATTGTGAATTATGCAAGTATTGGGTGCTGAAACAGGAGGTGTTTGTGATAATCACTGACACTCGAATTTCTAGGCCCACATGCATGAGGGCTTTGAAGAGGAACCTTGCAATCACTGATTTGGGTAAAGCTGCAGTAATAGAGTATCATGCAAAAAATACTACGCTCTAAAAATATCATAGCAAAAATAATGTTGAGGTAAGTATATAAAGATAAGAAATGGTTTACATTAATAAAATGTATTTATTTATTTATATATATATATATGCGATGCATTGCGCGCAACAAAATTCGTTTTATTAATTTTTTTGTTTACTTACCTCTGTGCGGCCGTATTTTGCAGTTTACTACCCCCCACCCTGCCCCTGCCCCTCCCCGCCCAGCAGCACTCCCACCACGGGCCGCTACTGATATTCATGCTCCTAATGGGTTATAGGTGTGTAGAGGTATTAAGCATTTTCTGAATGTTTGTGTACACGAGTAAGACTCTGTCACCTGCGCACACACTTTTTTCTGTTTTGAAAAAAAGTTTGTAACAGTGCAATGATTGTCTGTAGTAAATCTTAAGTATTGTAAGCAACCTTGAGTATTTTAAGGGAATCACCTCAGCATGATAATGTTATATAGGACAGGCAATGTGCTGTGCACCAGGTACTTGCCCATGCACATGTGCTTAATAAGCCACCAAAGCTGGTCTATCTATAATGTTTTCAGCAGAGTATAAAGGGTGTGAATAGTGTGAAGTTTAGCACCTTCAGGCCTTAGATGTTTACAGTGAGTGGGTCTCTCTGGATGGGTTTTCCATAGCGTGACCACTGTTCTTAGTACATACTGTTTAATAATCTGTGGCATATTCCTCATGAGGGTTTGGCTGTTTGCAAACAGTATGGTACAGGCTAAACTCTCTGCATAGTGTCCACACTGTTTGGAGTACCCACTTTACAACTCATGCCCACTTCATTTCTCATGAAAGGTTCACTAACTGTGAAGTGTTTGATATAGACTAAAGACTGTCTGTAGTAGGGCATTACTTATATGACAGGGCTTGAGTGTCTGGATGAAGTTGGTTTTCTCTGAACAGTTGTATACAGATTGAACACTGTGTGCAGTAGGGGTACCCATCTTTGTGTGGTTCATTGTCACCATGGGTTCAGTTACCCATGAATTGTATGGTATGGTCTCAATGTTGCACATAACAGAAGCTTGTGTCACCTAAGGGAGTTATATGTGTAATGGCCTTAATGATGCTTCATATTATTCTAAGCTATTTTCTACTTATTTTCATACCTCTAATACAGTGGAGGCCCGTGCAGGTAAAGGTGGTGGCAGGGGCGGTTTCTATATTAGGGCTCAGGGGCTGCGCCCCTCTGAAATTCCTACACATTTACATAAGAACATAATAAATAGATCGATTTATTTAGAGATACTATCGTTTCTCTAAATAAATTGATGTATTTAAGTATTGGTTGTCTGTTATAGCTGCTGAATCGCCTCGATCTGAAGCAGGAGACAGAAGCCAGGCAGTAAATCAACTTTCTTAACTGTGATGCATGACACAGGGCTTTCTGTTTTAAAGCCCTTCATTGCCATTGTGGTCTAGCGTTTATGAACTCTGCAGTCCAGTGACGCAATAAGCGTCACAGTTTTGGGCATCGGAGACTTCATACCTGCGTGATTTCAGACGTCCGTCATTCAAAGGCATAGATCCCACCCTTTCATCATACGTGGGAGTGGATGTAAGCACGTCTGATTTGGTGCCTTGCTCTCGGTAATGGTAAGTGTTTGCATGCTAATGTTGTGTTATGTATATTGTGTTGAGACCCCTCATCATGCTAACCTTCCCTATTGTGACACTCCAGGCCCTCGCTGCAGATCGCTTGCTCCTTTAGAAGTGAAGCTGCTGTATTTGTTTCCCCAAGACATGGATACAAATAAGGAGCAGGGTTCTTGTTCCCTTGCAATGTTGATCCAAATATCCGAGTCAAGCCCAAAGAGAGAGATTTGTGCTTACTGTGGAACATGTGTTTACAGTGGACAGTTCTCTGATGTATGAAATTAAAACTAGCCCTGTCTTCATGCCCCTAAGTTAACCCTGATGCCAAAAACATGGATTGACTTGCAAGCAATGAATGTTAAAAACGGGGCAGGTTGAATACCATGCCCCATGGCCCCCAGTCCTCACGGGGGGTGGTGCGTTCCTCAGGGCAGCCCTTGCCGCGAGGAACGCAACCTGGTATTCAACCTGCCTCGTATTGTGGGACACGGAACTTGGATTTATGATGAACCCGTATGCGGAGGCCCATCCAGGGCTTTGAATGATCGCTAACACAGCAGGAAGAAAGGTGTACCCATTCAGGGTTTATAACTGTAACACACTACGTGATATAAGAATCCTTTGCCCATCAGAGGGCGTGGTATTAAATAAAATGAAGGTGTGTATTCGAGAAACACGTTGTTGTCGAGTCTCTGAGGAAGAAGCATATGGGCTTTGAAACGCATTAGGCGATATCGACTGCAAGCTGTGCAAGCTTTCTGCATATGTGAGACATCTTTATCAGTAAAGGAGTTGCTCCTGTTCAGTGTAGAGTGCGTTCCTGCCAGAGGGGCAAGTTGGAGCTTTATGTAAATCGTGGCAGCCCTTGCCGCGAGGAACGCACCACCCCGTGAGGACTGGGGGCCACGGGGCATGGTATTCATCCTGCCTCATATTGTGGGACACGGAACTTGGATTTATGATGAACCCGTATGCGGAGGCCCATCCAGGGCTTTGAATGATCGCTAACACAGCAGGAAGAAAGGTGTACCCATTCAGGGTTTATTACTGTAACACAGTACGTGATCCAGAATCCTTTGCCCATCGGAGGGCGTGGTATTAAATAAAATGAAGGTATGTTCGAGAAACACGTTGTTGTCGAGCCTCTGAGGAAGAAGCATATGGGCTTTGAAACACGTTAGGCGATATCGACTGCAAGCTGTGCAAGCTTTCCGCATATGTGAGACATCTTTACCAGTAAAGGAGTTGCTCCTGTTCGGTGTAGAGTGCGTTCCTGCCAGAGGGGCAAGTTGGAGCTCTATGTGAATCGCGGCAGCCCTTGCCGCGAGGAACGCACCACCCTGTGAGGACTGGGGGCCACGGGGCATGGTATTCAACCTTCCTCGTATTGTGGGATACGGAACTTGGATTTATGATGAACCCGTATGCGGAGGCCCATCCAGGGCTTTGAATGATCGCTAACACAGCAGGAAGAAAGGTGTACCCATTCAGGGTTTATAACTGTAACACACTACGTGATCCAGAATCCTTTGCCCATCAGAGGGCGTGGTATTAAATAAAATGAAGGTGTGTTCGAGAAACACGTTGTTGTCGAGCCTCTGAGGAAGAAGCATATGGGCTTTGAAAAGCGTTAGGCGATATCGACTGCAAGCTGTGCAAGCTTTCCGCATATGTGAGACATCTTTACCAGTAAAGGAGTTGCTCCTGTTTGGTGTAGAGTGCATTCCTGCCAGAGGGGCAAGTTGGAGCTTTATGTAAATCGCGGCAAGGGAGGAACGCATCACCCCGTGAGGACTGGGGGCCACGGGGCATGGTATTCAACCTGCCTTGTATTGTGGGACACGGAACTTGGATTTATGATGAACCCGTATGCGGAGGCCCATCCAGGGCTTTCAGTGATCGCTAACACGGCAGGAAGAAAGGTATACCCATTCAGGGTTTATAACTGTAACACACTACGTGATCCCGAATCCTTTGCCCATCAGAGGGCGTGGTATTAAATAAAATGAAGGTGTGTTCGAAAAACACGTTGTTGTCGAGCCTCTGAGGAAGAAGCATATGGGCTTTGAAACGCATTAGGCGATATCGACTGCAAGCTGTGCAAGCTTTCCGCATATGTGAGACATCTTTACCAGTAAAGGAGTTGCTCCTGTTCGGTGTAGAGTGCGTTCCTGCCAGAGGGGCAAGTTGGATATATATATATATATATATATTCACTGAAAAAACCATAGGTTTTAGGGAAAGTTATAGTTAGTTGGACATTTCACTCGTACAAAACCAGAGAAATTCCCCCGTTATAGTTAGTTCAGCTAACTATAACTCACGCCCCCGCAATGCACTGCTGATGACGTCACACATTACATCACTCATGACATGGTCAGTGACATCACTGATGACATCTCAAATTACATCACTGATGACATAACTGATGACATCATCCAGTGACTGTGTGTTTCTGTAAAGTTTAAATATGTTTAAAATATATAAGGAAAGGCGTATTGAAGAATGAGTGGGTGTATAAGTGTCTGAATGGATGATTTAGTAGGTGCGTGACTGACTCTATAAGTGAGTGATTAAACGTATCTTACTGAATGCATGGGTTAGTGACTAAACTGTGTGAATGTCTGTATCCGTCTGTCTGTTGGTGTGTAAGTGGCTGCATGGGTTTGTGAATAGCTACATGAGTGTCTATATGGGTTATTGATTGGTTGTCTGAGTATCTGTATGGGTGCCTGAGTGTTTGTGTGGGTGGGGTGTGTGTGACTCTGTGCATAGATGTGTGAGTGGGTGATTCACTGGGTCATTGGTTTCAAGAGTGCATCTGTGATGGACTGTATGGGTGGGTGAGTGTGTGTATGGGTGTGTTAGTGAGTGAATGTATATCTCAGTGGTACATGTGTGAGTAACTACATATATGAAAGGCAGTATATATGTGTGTTGGAGTATATACATGGCTATAAGTGAGAGTGTGTGATTGTGAGAGTGGCTGTATGGATGAGTGTGTGCTTGTATCAGTGATTGTATAAGAGCGTAAGAATGTGCTAGTATTTGTATGAGTAAGTGAGCTGGTGTGTGTATAACTGTATAGGTGAGTAAATGGCAGTGTGATTAATTATTTGCATGACTGACTAGGTGTGTGAGTACCTCTATGGATGAGTGGCGGTGTGTGAGTGTCTATATAGGTTTATGAGTGCATATGATAGTCCTGTACTGAGTGACCGTAAGTATGAGTGACTGTACGGGTGAGTGAGTGGATGTGTGTGTAGACCTAAGAATCAGTGAGTGGGTATGTAGTTATTGGTGTTGGAGTGTCTATGGTTTTGAGAATGGCAGTCTGTAATTTAGAGTGGGTGTATCAAAGGTTATATTAGGGTGTGAGAAGATGCATCAAATTATCACATGGATGATGTCATCAGTGATGTCATCAGTGATGTCACTGACCATGTCATGAGTGATGTAATATGTGACGTCATCAGCAGTGCATTGCGGGGGCGCGAGTTATAGTTAGCTGAACTAACTATAACGGCGGAATTTCTCTGGTTTTGTACGAGTGAAATGTCCAACTAACTACAACTTTCCCTAAAACCTATGGTTTTTTCAGTGAATTTCTAAGGTTTTTTAAATGCTAATTTCTAGCTATAACGTGCCTGAAACCTATGGTTTTTTCAGTGAATTTCAAAGGTTTTTTAAATTCTAATTTCTAACTATAACGTGCCTGAAACCTATGGTTTTTTCAGTGAATTTCAAAGGATTTTTAAATGCTAATTTCTAACTATAACGTGTCTGAAACCTATGGTTTTTAAGTGAATTTCAAAGGTTTTTTAAATGCTAGTTTCTAACTATGCCTACAGAGGTAGGACATGTGAAGAAAGAAGAAAAAATGCACAGAAAGAAGCAAAAGAAATGCAGAAAGAAGCAACATAAGTCCACAAAGACGAACAAAAGTGCAGGAAGAAGCAAGACATGTGCAGAAAGAACCAACAGAGGAGCAGAAAGAGGCCTTGTTGCAAAATCATCCTGTGCCCACAACTTTTTCAGACGGGTACTGGTGGTAACTGACTCTGACTAACCAGGCCTAGAGCCAGTGCTATGCTAAAAGACACTTAGAATACAGTGAAAACGCGTACATACACTAGGGAACACTATGCGTTGGGGTACCCCTGTGATTAGCATGACTTCCTCTGTAAGGCCCTAGTACATAATAGGGCAGGGAGATTAAAACTACCTCTAAGTCAGAGGTGCAGAAATATGCTACTTTAACTAGTAGTCACGTTTGCAGAGTGGTGGAGAAAGGGTGCTGGGCATCCAACCAACGCTCAGGAATTCCGCTGCGTAGGACTTACAGGAGGTGCCAGGAGGGATTCTTGGCCCCCAAACTCCCTCAGGACTAAATTGGACTTCATCCCCCATCCTGTAGTTTGCCACGAGGCACGTTTGCAGAGTGGTAGAGAAAGGGGGCCATGGCCTCCGAAGACGTCTTAGCAATCCCACTGTGTGGGACTTACTGGAGGTAACAAGAGGGGTAGTTGGCCCCCAAGGACATCCTTGGGGGCCAACTTCCCAAACTATTACCTCCAGTCAGTCCCCCACAGCAGCACTGGTAAGTACTCGTACCAGGCCACGCCCACTTTGCCCACCACTCAACAAACGCGCTCCCTGGCATGCTCTTGGATGGGGATTGAAGTCCCCTTCACTGCTGGGGGTCCTTTAGGGGCCAACTAGCCTACCTTTTACCTCCAGTAAGCCCCACGCAGTGTGATTGGTGAGAGGTAGACAAAGGCCATGCCCCCTTTCTCTACCACTCTGCAAACACGCCCCCTGGCGCATTGTAAGTTGGGGGATTAAGTCCCCTTGAATCCTGAGGGTCCCTGGAGTCCAACTAGCCCACCAGGTACCTCCAGTAAGGGTCACAGAGCTGCGTTGCAGAGAGGTGTAAAAATGGGCGTGGCCTGGACCACCTCTCTGCAACGCAGGCCTGTGGCGCTTACTGGAGGTACCTGGTGGGCTAGTTGGCCCCCAGGGACCCTCAGGATTGAAGGGGAATTAATTCCCCAACTTAAAACGCGCCACAGGGCGTGTTTGCACACATGTCACCTTAGGGCCCGCCCCCTCCCTTCACCACTGTTCAAACGCGCCCCATGGCGTGTTTTAAGTTGGGGGATTAAGTCCCCTTGAATCCTGAGAGTCCCTGGGGTCCAACTAGCCCACTAGGTACCTCCAGTAAGCGCCACAGAGCTGCGTTGCAGAGAGGTGTAAAAAGGGGCGTGGCCTGGACCACCTCTCTGCAACGCAGGCCTGTGGCGCTTACTGGAGGTGCCTAGTGGGCTAGTTGGCCCCCAGGGGCCCTCAGGATTGAAGGGGAATTAATTCCCCAACTTAAAATGCGCCACAGGGAGTGTTTGCACACATGCCACCTCAGGCCCCGCCCCCTCCCTTCACCACTGTGCAAACGCGCCCCGTGGCGTGTTTTAAGTTGGGGGATAAAGTCCCCTTGAATCCTGAGGGTCCCTGGGGTCCAACTAGCCCACCAGGTACCTTCAGTAAGCGCCACAGAGCTGCATTGCAGAGAGGTGTAAAAAGGGGCGTGGCCTGGACCACCTCTCTGCAACGCAGCACTGTGGCGCTTACTGGAGGTACCTGGTGGGCCAGTTGGCCCCCAGGCACCCTCAGGATTGAAGAGGAATTAATTCCCCAACTTTAAATGCGCCACAGGGCGTGTTTGCATACATGTCACCTCAGGTCCCGCCCCCTCCCTTCACCACTGCGTAGGCCCCCCTCCCGTGGCCAATTCCGGCCCGGGGACCCCATCCCCCGGGGCATGGTCACATATATTTATGTTTTTTAAGGAGGGGGGCTGCGTGGCCCCCCTCCTGAGGCCTCTATTGGCCCCGGGGACCCCATCCCCCGGGGCCAGCCTTTTTTTAAATTTATTTATTTATTTATTTTTGGGGGAGAGGGGGCCGCTTGGCCCCCCTCCCGGGCCACTTCTAGCCCCGGGGACCCCATCCCCCGGGACAGGCCCTATCCGTTGGGGACCGTGGGGGGAGCCCCAATGCCCCCACGGTCCCGCCGGCTCCCCGCGTCCTACAGGAGCCGACATTGCTTTTCCACATGGGGAGCTGCTGACATGCAGCTCCCCGTGTGGAAAAGCAATCTGCTTTGCATTTTGGAAGCGAGAGCAGGTTTCCCTGCTCTCGCTTCCAAAATCCAAAGCAAGTTTTCTATGGCAGGGTGGGAGCCACGAGGCTCCCGCCCTGCCATAGCAGACAGCAGTGTCCCGGGGGTGGGCACCCCGGGACACTGCAGGAGCCGGCCCTGGGGGGTGGCGGTCCCCAGAGCCATCACGGGCTCCAGGAGGGGGGCCGCGCGGCCCCCCTCCCTTCAGTTTCAAAGCCCCGGGGAGGTGGTGGTCCCCGGGGCTCGGGGGTCCGTAACGGACCCCCAAATTTACATACTTAGTGCCCCGGGGAGGTGGCAGTCCCTGCGGCGTGTGGGGGGGCTCGAGCCCCCCCACACAGGTTCTTTTTGGTTTTTTTAAACAAGCCACGGGGGTGGCGGTCCCCGGGGCTGCGGGGGGGCCATATGCCCCCGCAAATATTTAAGGAAAGCCCCGGGGGATGGTGGTCCCCGGGGCTGCATAGCATGCCCCCGGGACTTGGCCCACCCGGGGGCTAAATATTAACGAAGCGCGGGAGTCCGCGCTTCGTTTTTTTTATTTTCACGGCAGGATTCGCGGATCCTGCGCAAATTTTGCCGATTTATTTTATTTTTTTTATTTTTTAAATGCTTTTTTTGGCCCTGGGGGTCCTTGTGGGACCCCCTGAGCAGGCCTAGGGGGTCAGGGTGTTTCTACCCTGCCCCCTTTTCTTGTTTTTTAACATTTTTTTCTACTGTTTTCTTGTGACTCGGTTCTACCGAGTCACAAGATGGCTGCCAACACTTCCCGGTTTGGAGTGTTGACAGCCAATTAGAATAAAACTCGTGGTCGGGAGGGTCCGCGGATCCACCGCGCCTCTAGATATCGAAACTTTTATTTTTTGATTTTCTCAACAACTACTGAACGGATTTACACCATTTAAAAAAAAGGGCTCTTTCTGAACCAAGGGCTACCTTTTTGCCAAATTTGGTGTAATTCCGTTCCGCAGTTCGAGCTGTAGCCGTGTCTAAAGTTTCCAATGGCAAATTGATTTTCCGACCTCTTTTTTTTAATTTCTCAGGAACTACTGAACGGATTTACACCATTTAACAAAAAGGGCTCCTTCTGAACCAAGGGCTACCTTTTTGCCAAATTTGGTGTAATTCCGTTCAGCAGTTCGAGCTGTAGCCGTGTCTAAAGTTTCCTATGGAAAATAACATGGAGAAAACACGTTTTGGGACCCCCTTTTTTCTCGGCCCCCGCTTGGCGAATCACTCCGAAACTTTCAAGACAGGAGATGACCGGAGCGCCCCACTAGTTTTGAAAATTTCGCGAAGATTCGTCACCCGGCGCCAAAGTTATTGGGAAAAGAAAAAACGCTTTTCCTATGGAAACTAGGTCCTAACTATAACTATCTACTGGCGACCGCCAGTAGATTATATATATATATATATATATATATATATACACATATATATATATATATATGTATATACATACACATATATACACACACATATATATATATATCCACATGAAAATCCAAGAGTGTCCAGTCACACCGGCACTACACAAGGACACAGACTCCACAGCAGTTGAAGTGGCAAGGTGTTTATTGATTAGCCATCATTGTCCAAAGACGCGTTTCGGCCGCCAGACATGCGGCCTTGTTCACATATATATATACATACATACATACATGGATGCTGCTGCTCCTTCTGGGGGTTCAGGATGTTTGGCTGAACCTGCTGTTTTCATATATTATACTTGCTTCTATGGGGATGTGGAGATAATAGTAAATCTATACTTACCTATACATACTTTGACAATATTTTGGTAGTGGATACTTTGGCTTTGATATTTTTTAGCACAATGTTTTTGTCTATGACAGTCCACCAAACGGCTGCAGATAGAGCCAGTTAAAGACAATCCTTGGAGCACCAGTTGTGGTTTTCTCTGCTGGGCAGAATGCGGAGGTTCTTGGGTGAGCTCCCAGTGTGTTTGAGCCTTAATGGGCCAGTGTGCTCTTTGCATAAACCAAAGGCGATATTTATCATAAAGTTGTGTTGCTTTTGAACCACGCAACAGGTGCAAAAGTGACGCAATCCTTAAAATGTGATTTATAAAGCCACGCAAGGCAACTTGCATGGCCTTAAGTGGCTTGATAAATCCAGAGTGTCGCTACGCAGCGCCAATCACTGCATTGCATTACTCTGCCCCAGGGAGGCATAAATAGGTGGTGCGTGGGTGTTCCCACACAAAACGTATGGTTTTTGATGCATTCCGAGGGTTACTATAAGTGATGGACCAGGGAAAGCGCCAAAACTGCTACTCCTTCCCAGGTGAGGCGTAACAAGGAGAAATATGTTTCTTCCTCCTTGTTTTTTCTTCTTTCTATGTGTGCTGCATTCTGCACCTCGGGGATTGATTTTGTGCAGGAAGGTGCACCTTCCTGCATAAAAACAATCCTGCTAACAACGCAGGCACCCTTACACCATGGTGCAAGAGCGCATTCTTTGGTGCTAGGCGGCACATTGTGTTCCAACACTGAGAAAAGGCAGGAATGCTGCATATTATTTTAAATATGCCACACTCTGCCTTTTTCCTGTTATGCAGCTTAGCAAGGTGACTTGCTGTGCTGTACTGCATGACATATTGGTAAATATGCCCCCAATTGGCAGTTCTTGATGTGGTTGTGTCTTTGAAACGTATCCAGAAGTAGGAAATGATTCCACAGATGTTGATTCAATTCATTGGTAACCATTATTTGATTTTTTCAGATAAAGGTTTCCTATTTTTGAAAGCTAATTTAAATGTGATAATGGTGAAATGTGTTTCAGGTGACTATACAGGTTACATTTCAGGAGACCACATTGCGTATTGTGTTCAGTGTGCAAGGTGTCGCAATAGAAATGTTAACACATGGTGCCCTACCCACTTTATAATTTGCACTTTGTCTAAAAAGGGCAGCTGCCAGTTTATACAAGTGCCTATTGCAAAAAGCTCTAAGTGAGCCAGTGTCTGCCATGGTTGAGCTCTGGCAAATCAAAAAGATTGCGCTGAATAAAGGCCCTTTGGGGTCGTCTATTATTTTCCTTCACAGCTGAGGAAAAATAAACTGAACCTGCATGCTTGTCACATGCCAGTGTTGCAACCCCACAAGTCCTTCATGTGAAATGGGGATGAAGGGACACAGTATTTACCATTCCTGCAGTGGCGTAGCTAGACCTACTGCCCCCCGGGTCGGCCCCTAAGTTTGCCGCCCGGTGCAGGTAAGAGCGGGGGGGGGGGGGTGTGGTGACAGATGGACGACTTGTTCTGGGAGGGCGGTGGAGGCTGGCAGCCGACGGACGACTTGCTCTCGGGGGTGTTGGTAGTTGACAGAAACAACTTGCTCACCTTCGCCACCCCAAAAAAAGTGCCGCCCGGGGTGGACCGCTCCCCCCCCCCACCCTCCCAGCAGCGCCATTGCATTCCTGTCCCAGGACCTCTGATGGTTGTATGTCAGAATATCGTAGTTAGAAATATTATGTGACAAATATCATGTCCCAAATTTCATTAACAAACATTTTGTCCCAGAGGGTGTAAGTTTTCTATTATTAACTCATTGGAGTGATATTTTGTAAGCGATATTTAGTGTGTGCTATTTATATCAGCCAATATTCTGGCAATGATTTGAGGTTACATTCACTGAGCACCCACATCTATCTAGCGGGATGAAGGGAAAGACAGGTTTTCTAGAAGGGATCTAGGATACTATCTCAATGTCTCTAACAAACCACACATATGGTATCCTGCAACCCAGAAGAAAAATCCCACCATTAGGACAGTTAAGTACCCACAGAAAAAAGTTATTATTTTATTTGATTGCCCTCATCCACTCTACGAGCAGCATGCTTCATCGTCCCTGTACACTACTTTTTTAATGTTTTATAATCGCAGGAATTTTATGATTACAATGAAAGTTGAAAGCAGTGCATATTTCACCGGTAATGTTTTCTAATATTGAAATGCTTCACTGGAATTGAGGGATTTATGTTCCACTGATGTATTATATAGTGACGCCATGATAAAGCCAGTAGCCCGTCTCTTCATTCATGAACCACTAACGATTGTGTTAGGTAGATGGGGTATTGCATTTTTAGGTGCTAGGCCTTTCTGGTGCATAGACTGTTAATAGTGTCTTCACTTTAGGGACACAGTGTACATCTAGGTGGTTACTTGATCTGTGTGGCCGTTCTTTGCTAAGCATCAGGGCCGGACTGGCCGTAACGGGCACCAGGCGTTTCCGCTGGGGAGTGTTTTTGTTACGGGGCCCGTTTTGCAGCACAGCAATATCGGCCCCCTGTAACAAAAGCAGCTGCAGTGTTTTCCACACCAGCAGCGGTCGGTGGTGGGAGTGTCGCAAGGGCGCTGACGTGGGGCGGGGGAGGGGCAGGGTGGGGGGTAGTAAACTATGGATTACGGCCGATTACAGGTAAGTAAACATTTAAATAAATAAAACAAATTTTGTTTCTTGTGCTGCATCGCCGAATGCGATGCAGCGCGCGCAACGAAATTCGTTTTATTTATTTAAATGTTTATTTACCTGTAATCGGCCATAATCCATAGTTTACTACCCCCACCCTGCCCCTCCCCGCCCCACGTCAGCGCCCTGGCGGCACTACCACCACCGACCGCTGCTGTTCCACACGCGAACCCCCCCCCCACCCAACACCGCGGCCGATCGGATTCAATTGCCAGGGCACATTTGCATTCCCAGTCTAACCTTGCTAAGCAGTCAGTATATATTTGCTCTGACTTTCTACACCGGTGTGCTTCCCCTGCATAAGCCTTGTGCTGCCTTGACTAGCTACCCTGAGAGGCGAGTGCTAAAAAGGGGTACTTGTTCCCCAGTTTACGAGTCCACAGCTCCAGGACATCAAAGGAGAAAGACCACATTTGCTACAATTGGAGCCCAGTCCTTTCTAGTTTCCCTGGGAGCCTTTGAGCCAAATTTCTCACAGCTACAGAACGTGCACTCACATGAAGACAGAAGTACCGTTGTTTCCTGCATAAGTGGATGCACGTTTTAAGCAAACAGGTTGTGACGCTTTGAGGTGCTCAGATTTTGTGAGGTTACAACTCAAAGAAAACTTAAAAGAACAACGAAGAGAAAATGACAGTCGGTACTATTTGAGAGTGGTTTATGCTTGGAAGCCCTACCACAAACTATGCATGCGGTTTTTAATAAAAACATGGATTTACTACTTGTAAGACAGCTCTAAGCTGCAAAGACTCAGAGAGCTTGAAATTGATGATTACTTGCCTCATCCTTCAGATCACAGCTGGGATTTCCATGAACAGCTGCATATATAGGCCAATATTTTATTAATATCTTTGCATTACAGAAGCTACAGTGTTAATCGCTGAAAGCAACCACTGGCAAAGGAACGGAAATAAGTTATACTAATGAGCAGTGGGCCAAAATAAATACATTTCTCTCACTGTTAACAATTGGCCTATAGTTTGTATCTAAATTTTATCTCCTGAATAATTTGCCTGCTAATAAACCATCTTTAAAAGGTTTTGATGAAACATTTTTCTACAGAATTTTTTTTGTCAAAGAGTTCTCCAGTTAAAAGGAGGTTTTGCAAGGTTTGCGAATTTAGTCAAGTTTTGAGAACTTTGCATATTATTGATGAGAGATGTATTTGCTCTTTGCGCCCATATGTCAGTGACACATCACTGACTATAAAGTTAAAATTCTAAAGCATCAAGAAGCCTGCAACTTCTGAAAAACTGGTGTGGAAAGGGCAGCCTTAAAATCAATGGGGCATATTAGCAAGACCGGCGATAAAATTATCGCCGTTTTAGCGGCAGGAAACTGCCGCTAAAACGTCGATAATGGGCTTGCTAATATGCGTTATAGAATTCCAATAGAAGCCCAGGTTAAATGTGCAGGACATCTAACCTGGGCTTCTATTGGAATTCTATAACGCATATTAGCAAGCCCATTATCGCCGTTTTAGCGGCAGTTTCCTGCCGCTAAAACGGCGATAATTTTATCGCCGGTCTTGCTAATATGCCCCAATGTTTCTAAGAGCAATGTCCTCGTTGTAGACCAGTGCCACCTTTAGTGCGATCCTCTCACATACTGCTGCCCAGTATGGTTTGCGAAATTACTGACATTTTTAGGAATTTTCTCTAATGTGACTATGGGGCACATGCATCATGCCATTTTGCGATCGCAAACAGTGCAATTCGCAAAAATCGGACGTTTGTGATCGCAAAATGGCCTTTTCTGATGCACATAACTTTTGGGTAATTCGCAATTTAGGTAATCGCAACTTTTTGCATTATGAGGTTCCTTGTAATTCTGATGGGAGTGGTACTGGTCTATTGGAATTATGAAGTCAGTAAGAACACTATCGATCTGTTTTGTTTCACCAAGGGATTTTGATTCCACATGCATCTGAGATCTCTGGATGAAACTCAGGGAGCAAAATCACCCTGTGATTACTCATTTCTCATAATAAAGGACTAACACCCTGATTAAGGGATTGGCAGGGGGACTGCTATCCTGCCAGCCAGGGTGGCAGAGATCTCTGTGCCTTCAGATAAGCATCAGCCAAGATGTTTTTTTTTTAAGCATTGCAGCTCTGTTAAGTGCCCACCATTTTAATGTGGCTGCTCAGCATTTTTTTGTTTCCCAAAAACAAACTCCCAAAATGGGAGTTTGTTTTTGAAAAACACAACACATATAGACCTGACACCCTCTGAGTTATCTCCTAGAGTGTGGGAGTCCTTTTTATTTTTTCCTGTTTGAGACGGGCTTTCCTGGCAGTCTCATTTAGGAAAAATGTATGTCAGAATATCCCCTTAAATAGGGTGGATGCTCTGAGGTATTTAGTCCTGTGAGCTGATATCCATGGGGCTATTAGAAAAAGGTTCCCACCACCTGTGCTAGAGGAGGCTTGACCTTCTGAAACATCATGGTTTACCCGACTCTAAATAGTGTGGGTGGGCCTAAAATTTGGTGGACAAAGACACTGAGAGTTTGGTGTGGCAAAGCACCCTGTCCACGAAACTGTAAGTAAGCTTAAGCCTCACTGCTGGCACATACAGGGCTGGCATTTGGGGGTATACGACAGCTAAACCCCTACAGGTGGTAGAGAACACATTTTTAAATAGGCTACTAGGAACTCCAAAATCCACCTCAAGCCTTATATTGCATAACGAAATGGGTGTAGGTTACCTAGATGATAGGGTAGGCCTGGTTCCTATTTTACTATGGATCAAAATTTGGTCCACTCCTGAATTGTTTTTTTCATGCAGAATAGTAGAGGACTGCCTAGTGCAAAATAATTGGACAGCTGATCCATGGCTTAAGTTTTTTACAAATAGCTTTCAAAAGTTGGTATTGAGTAGTCTTTTTGAAAATCCGGGTAACATTAATGCACACTGTAAGGTCCAGGTCAAGAAAACGTTCTTTTTAAATAAAGAGGATGATAGGATCATGAAAGCACTCAATTCGGTAACCATTCAATCATACATGCCACTTTCAACCACTCAAGACATGGAGCCACACTTAACATCGATAAAGGCACCAGAACTTAGATTTTGTCTTACACGGTTAAGAGTGAATGCAAATCAATACCTAGTGGCCTTCTCTATTGGTGGCACCGCGTTCACGTCACTACCGTGTTGCCCATGCGATGGAAGGTCACACCAGTCAACTAAGTACTTTATGCTATTTTGCACCTTGTATACTTAGTTTAGAATTAGGTTCCTTTGCCCTATACTTAGCGGAGGATCTTTTAATACTCACCAAGAGGGCTTGCACCATTTACAGTGTCTTGAATCTCTCCTGATATGTTTTTCAGTCCTGAATTTTATTACTCAAGCGCTGAGATCAAGGAAGAAATATGCTCTGTGATCCGTGTTTTTGACTTTGATGCTGGTTCGCCTTGATTGCTTAGTATAGATTTTGTTGGCATTAAGGGATTCCTATGGGTAATGTGACATTTTGGTGTGAACAAATTTGTAGGGCCGTTTGTATAATTTAATATTTTAAGGAGGGCAAAATATCTTAGCTTAATTGTGATATTTTAATATGATTTTATTGAAGTGTGAAATTTTTGTATGTGATTTCACTGTGCTTTCGTGGTCAATATTCACTGAATAAAGATGATGATGAGACCTGACACCCTGAACGTTATCTCCTAGAGAGTGGGAGTCAATTCTATTTTTCCCTGTTTGGGACAGGCTTTTCCTGGCAGTCTCAGATAGGAAAAATGTCTGTCAAAATATCACCTAAATAGGGTGGATGATCTGAGGTACTTAGTCCGGTGAGCTGATATCCATGGGGCCACTGGAAAAATGTTTCCACTGCCTGTGCTAGAGGAGGCTCGACCTTCTGAAACATCATGGTTCACCCGACTCTAAATAGTGTGGGTGGGCCTAGAATTTGGTGGACAAAGAGACTAAGAATTTGGTGGACAGGGTACTCCACCACAACTGTGGCAAAGCACCCTGTCCACCTTACTGTAATTAATGGTTTACGCCATCTATGCCTGGCATAATAATTCAATGGTAATTGGGATATAGTTAAATCTGCATGCCTCTACAGCAATGGACTCTTGCTACCCTACAAGTCAGATTCTTAAGAATATCTATTGCCTCAACATTCCAATCTACAAATGGCGTTTTTGAATCATCTACGGCTTTAACAATGCACCTCAAAATATTTAATAAGGACTCAACAAAACTAACACAATCATCGTGCTGACCGCAACCCCCACAAAACCGAATCACTTTCCAATCTCCGAAGTGAATGCTTGGATAGTCATACTCCTGACTAACCAAAAGATGCTGCAATTCCATAGTATTGGAGATTGTATGCTATTCAGGTGCTAATTAAAAACAATATGAGCACTGCCAACAGCTGCTATGCACATTATTCCTTTCCTGGCTGACTGATTACCCTCTGTCCTCAAGACTTGAACTTATTCACACTCCTGTACCCCTCCCCATACATTACACACTTGAAGGCTACCACATGGTGGTATGCAGTAAATTACAAAAAACCCTAATAAGGTATAATCAAATATGCTTAGAAGCCTACACGCCTGTAGGTCTGTGTACTACATGAGGTTCCAAATGGAAGTAACCAAGAAATTAAAATAGTTTCCATGTGCATTATAAAGAAGAAACCCCTTGCAGAAACTCATGGGTAGTTAACAACACAAAGTAAATGGTAACTTGTTTTTATAAAGGGCTTGTTACCCCAGGGTTTGCCACTGTCAATAACAGTTACAATTACCCATGCGGAATAGTACCTATATGCGGATGATTTAAGGCCTTGCCAAGCAACACAAACACCTTCAAAAACACGTTGTGCTCCTCTTTTAAACCCCAGTAAACACTGCAATAAGAACAAACGTTTCAGAATTGCATGTACATATCCCACAGTTTCTTTGAGAGATGTGGTAAAGAAGCAAGCTGCGTTGGTTTGCTTATGCCTAACACAGCATGATTGCTGCGGTCCTGCAGCAGTAAACTGGCCCACACCCTTCCTGCTGTGCCTCTCTTCCCTTTCATTCACATTGATAGGTATGATTATTCAAGACAACCTAAAACATATTCAGACAGCTGCATTATGTTAAAAGGCATAGAATTTAATGGGAAGTTGGAAAAACACATATCGAGCTATACAAACAGGGGTCGCGCGAGATGAAAGGAACACACTATGTTTTCCATTTGTGGATACTGTGCAGTAGCTTTTGAAAGTGCATTGCATGAAGCTTTTACCTGCTCTACATGACTGATCAGATGTAAAAATATCTTCAAAAACTCTCACGAAATAGCAGCCCACATAAGGTTATATTAAATACAATTATTTACTTGGACAAAGTGCCTCTAACAATTGCACTTAAAAACATAACTTGAATAGTTCGCATCCGCATAGACCTGCTGTTGGCTTTGTGTCCTATATTTATCTGTGACTTGTGATCATGTGCTGCCTCTGCCCATGTATTGCTTATATCAAATTATTTCTAGTAATTTTGGGGAAAAAAATGCAAAACAGTGTAAAATGGAAATCTGGCATCTAAAGCTATATTTTAGTGTGAAATGCGTCCACCTGGCCGATCTGGATGGGAGGACGCATGGAGCACCACAGAAATAGCTCAAAAACGTAAGTGCTCTAAACAGCAGGCACTAGCTGTCTGGTCATTCGAATTATTCCCGTGCTCTCCTATGCCATTTTTACCTAAACAGTCTTTAATTGAGTGACCATGCATAATGGTGTTATTTTGGGAATTTTCCATAATAAGCGTAATACAAATTGCCACAATTTATGCAATATTATGCTGGCGAAATGAAAATTTAGCCCACACCTAACACTCGTTTGTCTGGGACCCATACGATATGTGCATGTATGTGTTTGTTGGTATCTGCATATAGGGAATCTAGATGAAAAGTACCAACCTTTGTAGCTGAGAACAAACTGGGAGAAAGTTCAGGTGTTCTCATCTATTGTGATCAGGAGTTACAATCCTGGAGGTGCTGTTTTTGTGTACATTGCTGGTGATGTAGACCAATGAGCCGACTCAGCCTGTCATCATTTTAATATAGCTAAAAAGAGTACGATTGTGTTTAGGAACAGTGGTGATAGCAGGCACAGTGTAAGAATGTGAGTTATTATCATTACTGTTTGGAGTCCCATATATGAGATGGTCAGCTACATGGCAGGTATTCAGGATACTCTCTCCAGATAATGTTACATAAGAGTAATATGTATGCAACTTATGTAGAAAGAGGATATTGTGGAAATTTGACATGGATCTGGTTTTCATTGGCCTACTTTGGACAAACCTGTCTAGGCAAACCCATACAACATATACTTCATTTTAGTTTTTCCAATGGTGTTCTGCTTTCACCAGTACCATGTGTGTCTCTGTGGCTAGTATCCACTTGATGATTTTGTGCCCATTTCAGGCTTGTGCTAGTATGTTTTATTGTTTATTTATATGTACTATTTATATAGGGTGGACCTAGCCACAAGGCAACATAACGCTTTCGAGGTACCTAGAAGTACAATGAATAAAGGGGACAAAGTAGCAAGGGTGGGAATATAAAAGCATTGAGGGGATTAGTATGAAACCAAAGTGCTCATTGAGGTGGCTAGGATTTAAAATCTAGGTTCTGAGCGGGTGAGTTTTCAACTCCCTCTTGAATTATAGAAGGTCGTCGATAATCCTCAGGTCTTAAAGCAAAATGTTCTAGACTCTCCGGGCCAGGCATTAAAAGGCCCCGTTCAAAGTCTCAGACAGTTTTACTTTTAGAATTTCAGAAATCACTCTGCTTGGCTTCTGGTGTCTCTTCCCTCTGGTGTCTTCGAGTTTCAATTTCAAATAGCTGGATAGTCTTAAGTGATCAGCTTTATCTGTGGTGCAGGCCAACTTGAAGTGTATTCTATCCTCTAGGAGTAGCCACTGGAGATCTTTCAGGCTGGGGGTGATGTGATCTGATTGGTAGGCGCCTTTAACAAGATGGACAGATGTGGTGGATGGCTCAGAGGGGGGCAAGAGTACAAATGGTGAGGACTGTGAATGAAGCTCGGCAGTGATTGAGGTAGGATAGTACCAGGGTTTGAACTGTGCTTCTTAAATCTTTAGCTGTAATCGAAGGGTTTGAGTTTCCTGAGAAGGCGGAGCTGAAATGAGGCAGTTTTGATTATTTTGACATTGTTTGTTGTCATGGAGCTATTCTGGTTGATAGTGAATGCTAAATCCTAAGGGTTTAGCGGCAGGGACTATTTGTGGTGTGATACTTAGGTTGGTGTGACTTTGCGTCCAGTGATGATCTCATCGGCCAACGGGCCTTGTTAACAGAAGGTAGCAGTGCTGTCGTTCCTAGGAAATAGCCACGTTTTCAGGCTTTTCCTGAAGCATAGCAAGGTGTCTGCTTGTCTGATCCTCAGGGGGAGGTCATTCCAGAGGCGGGAGGCCACAGTGCCGAAAGCCCTGCCGCCCATTCTTGTTTTTTTTAAATCTGGTAGTTGTAACCAGGTTAGCATTGGAGGACCGAAGAGGTCTTACAGGCTTGTACCATATAAATCTGTCTTGCATGGAGAGGGAGCCCGTACCATGTGCCGCTCTGAACACAATGCACAGAGATTTAAAACTGACTCTTTCCTTGACAGGAAGCCAGTGTAGATCTCTCAGGGCCAAAGTAGCAGAGGATCTGCGTTGCCTTTTTAGTGCCAGCTTTGCTGCTATGGACTGGACTCTCTGCAACCCCTGCAGAATATACTGCGGGGCTCCCAAATATAGGGAATTGCAGTAGTCCAGTCTGCTCAGAATTATACTCCTTACTACAAGGGGTCTGGTCTCGTCCGGTAATAAGGGAAGGATCTTCCGGAGTGCTTTTAATAAAGCAAAGCACACGCTGATTGTTTTGTTGGCCTGTGATACCATTTGAAGATTGTCATCAATCAGGACACCTAGATTACGAACGGTCTTAACTGGAGACAATGGATCATCTCCAGGGGTGAGTTTAAACTCCAGCGGCAGATGGTGTGCCACTTTGGCAGTGGAGCAGTAAACAACTTCTGTTTTTCCCCCAATGAATTGCAGCGAATTTCCTTTAAGCCAGCCAGAGGTCTGGCGCATACACTCCTGAAAGGTGTCCATGGTCACTGCACCCTTCCCTTCCAGAGAGAAGACCAGTTGGGTGTCGTCGGCATAGTTGACCAGGACAATTCCAAATGATTTTATTAGAGGGATCAATGGGCGCAGGTATATATTGAAGAGAATGGGGCTTATCGCCGAGCCCTGTGGTACTCCATAACGGACCGGGGACTTAGAGGAGGCAAACAGTGTCATGGTTACCACCTGTTGTCTCTCTGTTAAATATGATTGTAACCATTTCAGGGCTCGGCCTTTTACCCCCACTCTCTCCAACCTTCCCAACAGCACTGCATGGCTCACCGTGTCGAAAGCGGCCGACATATCTAGCAGCACTAATACTGAAGAATTCCCTTTGTCGGCTCGCATTCGCAGATTGTCCAATACGGTTGCCAAGGCTGTTTCCGTCCCATGACCTGGACGAAAGCCGAACTGATCCCTATCTAACAAGTTGTTCTCTTCTAGATAGCAGGATAGAGACTTGCTGACTACTTTCTCCATAATTTTTATGGGGTAGGGCAGTAATGATATGGGTCTAAAGTTTGCCGGATCGGTAGGATCCAGAGACGTTTTTTTAAGCAGGGGGGTTACTACTGCCTGCTATTTGGCTGCCTGCAAATGGCTGGACATGATATCGCAGGTGTCACGCTATTCAGGATCGGCCAGATGTTGTAGCTTGACATTGTCCACCGAGATATATCTGTTGTCTTTGCGACCAGGAAGCGGTGGTAAGATGACTGTACGAGTACCCTACAAGCCAAGGACTGGAACCGGTGCACGATAAGAGGGGCCAAATTCCTTCTTGTTCTCCACCTTCTCTCGGACCAGATCTCCAACCTTCGGAAGCCAGCCGGCAACCGGAATCTGCCTAGGGGCGAGCTGTGCTCGGTCTCGGGCGTGCGGGGGTGGCACTGCCTTCAGTGCCTGGCGGTGGCTTCTGGGCTGCGGGGCAGGCATGGCTCCGGCGATGGGGGCAGCATTTTGTAGTGTTGTGTCGCACGTTGCTGGCCGCTTCTGCCCATGACCCGTCTGCGGGTCATGCGGCAATCTGTGGTGCTACGGCACTGAGCCTGTGGGGGGGGCGCTGGGTTGGAGCACCTTGCAAAGGTCCTTGAAATCGAGCAGCATCCAGTCTGCTCACGCAGTTCGGCACAAGGTTCAATCCTCAATTGTGTCTTTGCTGAGGCCTGACATCTTGGGATATTTCACTTTTTTCTGGTTCAGTTCATTCTGCGCCCATAATACCAGTTTCATCAGCTTTGCCAGCTTGGGAGTGGACTCGCGATTTTTCATAATCCAGTACAGCGTGGTTGACTTCAATCCATACCTAAGGCCTCTGCAGCATGCTCTGCAGGTCTCCAAACGGCGTCTTTTCTGGGATATCAAAAACAGGCGAGGCCGATGTACATTGTCTTTCTGTCAGACACTCTGTGCTCTCCTCTCCCTGCACCGCTAACTGTGTCTGGGTAAAACTCCAAGGCTGCTTCAGTCTCTCGATGGCAAATCAAATCTATAAATTGCTGTTGCTGCAGCCGATAGTGCAAGTATCTGTTTGTGTCTAGCAGCTCCAAGTAAGGCTATGTATTGGTACAATAGTTTCGTGGATCTGGCCTTTCAGGATAATCTCTTGTGTTTCACGGCGGTGAATGCTCAATATATTTCAGCCATGCTCAATGTCTTTGACCATCGACGCTTAGAGGCGGAGGTCAGCTGCACCTACCGGGGGGTGCTCCTGCTGGACTGTGCCCAAGGGAGGTGCAGTCAGTTAGGACCTGCATGCATTTATCGCCATGTGCAGCGGGCGCGTGGTTGTTGTTCTTCCAGACAAGTGCGCCAGTGCCACAGGGGGACACCGTGCCTGCAGCGGCATCGGTGAAAACCTCGTGGAGGATGAAGCAGGCTACTTTTAAAGGGAATAAGAGGTGAAATGTTCTACTGTTCTCATGCGCTAATGCTTAAGGGTCACGCTTTATTACTCCTGCTTTCTGGCTGTTGCATCGAGGGGCCAGGCCGCTGGGCGGGGTTTCGCAAGTGGTGAGGCCGCAGCGCGCTGATTAGGGCACCCGCCGAGAGGTCCTCTCACCCAGCTGGGCTGCCCCTGCTCTCCCAGGGGCTCCAAGTACGGTGCAGCAGACATGCCGGGGCCAGTTTATTGCTGCCAGAGGTTTCGCGCAGGCAGCAGGGCCCTTATACCCTAAAACTCGGGGCAGTCACACGTGGACCGAGGTGAGAAAATGAACTGCTGTGGCGGTCACCCTAGTTGGAGTGAGAGTAAGGGGTGATCTAGCCAGCGTTTTGGGGCGCGATCTCGCCCCCCCCATTTGTGTTGTCATGGCGGTGGACTGCTGTTTTGTGCGGTTGTGGGGGGCGAGGCAGCCTGAGGGGGTAGAAGCTGCACCCTAGTCCCGACGTGAAGCTAATTGTACACAACACTATGGTGATAGGTGATGCCTCAGTTGGGCATGAGGTACTTATGATTTGCGCCCTGCTACAAGTGTTAGTAGGGTACACGGCTGATTGAGTGGATGCATAAGGTGTTATGCTAAGTACAGTTCCTACCAGCAGCTACTGGGTTGTGCTAACTGAGCTGTAGGATGGTGGCCCGATTGACCTAGTGAGTTATGTAATCCCTGTGATGTCATGATGAGGTTTGGTAGCACAGGGTAATAGGGGCAGATGGAACTAAGTTTCTCTTGTATGGACGATACGAAGGGTAATTTAAAATAACCTGGTATGGAGTCTCTTCTGTAGTGTGCCTAGTGTGCCACTGTGGGAGTGCGGTTGGCACATTAAATTTACACTGCCTCTGGGATAAGCCAAAGTCTCTGCCTAGCCACCTAGGGGGTGGGCTGGTGTCAGCTTAAGTGTGTACTACCTTCTCCTGACTAGAGAGGTGGGTTCGGCCAGGCTTAGGTGCATACCCTAGCCAACCAGAAACTCCATTTACAACATTGGTAGAGAATGCCTAGGAGTTGTTTGCAGTCCATTCGCAACCGCCCCACAGGGCGAATGTTTTAGGCCACAAGGTTTGTGGAGGGCTCTTGTGTGGGAGTCTGGCGAAGAGCTAAGGTGAGGCTAGGATGTCTCATGCTTTCGCCGCACTGTTGAGTCCCAGTCACAAGCGGATTGTATCAGGGTGAGCTGGCTGTGGGTCAGGAAGCGCCAAGGCATCAGGAGCACTGAGCGGCTTACAGCCAGATGCGGTATCCGATGCAAGGGGCATCTGTTAGATTAGAGCGCTACTCAGAGGTACCGCCTTAAGTGCGTGGAGGTCTGTTGGCACCACCTTTCAATGGAAGCCATTGTCTAGCGGGCTGCTCTGAGCAGAGCATTTGCAGGCGTAAGTAACAGTATCAGCTACCAGTTCAAACGTGCATCTTTCACTAATTTACTCAGATAACTGGGACATGAAGTAAGGCGGGCTGGATAACTCTTTCTTCTACCTGCATTGGCACATCTTGTCAGGAGTGGTTGTCAAAGGGATTGCACTTCAGCCAGGTAATGTAAGCACCCATCCACACCAAGCCGATTGTTTAAGGTCACCCTGGGCCGCGTTTACACAGCCCAGTATTAGGCCCTTGTGGGTCAGTGCCATGAATTACTAAATTGAACTGAACAGGAGGCGTGACCGTGGGTTACACTAGCAGAAGTTTGGGGAAGAGCTAGACTCCACCCATGGTCAAGGTGTAGTTTTAAGTAGTTGGAGTTGGCACTCTTATTTGACCAGGGGTTCGATGCTACACGAGGGCTACACGAGGGCATCGCCGCGTTGCGGCCAGAGCACGGGCATTGTGTGTTTCCCAGGGGGCAGCAAGTGAAGGCAAGGCTCTTCCCAAATCTGGCACCAGAACACAAGGTAGCCAGGGCCAACTTGTCTGTTGGGTGACTTGTGTAGGCACCTGTGTAGTTGTCACTCCACGAAGGGGTGAGTTGTCTCCAATAATGGGCACAATACATATATTGCGGTTGTCAGCGCCATGAGTTACTAAATGACAACTGTACAGTGGGCGTACTTGCTGACCGGGCAGTATTGCTACGGCCTCCAAGGGCCGATTAGTCAGACACCAGTAGCAGTGAGTGTGTCTTGCCCTCTGCGCAGTTGTTAGGAGAATTTAAATTCCATGTACAGGTTATACTGGACTGGCTACCAGCGTGTCTCGTGTGTGAGCGGGTTAACTGCTTTGAAAAAGGCATAAAAGGAGTATGGCATAACACATAGACTACTAGGAATTAAATCAGGGACCAGCTACCTTTACACATGGATTTCGGTGGAGGGCAATTAAGTCCGGGGGTAACCAAGTGTACCGGGTCTAGTGCTTTGCCTCTTGGGTCAAAGCGGGTTGGCACACAGGGGGTGTCTAGGATCGTCCAGGCACACTCTGCAGTGTAGAATGCAAAAGAACTGCACGTTGCCACTATTTTGAGTGTGACAGATGCAACAATTTGATGCCTGCCAAAGCAAACCAAGGTTCTTATGGTCAGATGCACAACATACAACCGTTCACTCCAGCTTCACTGAAGGTAGTCTGTTAGCAGAGGTATAGAACGGGAGGTCTTGCGCCAGGGTGCGGACATTGCACGGGCGACACAGCAGATAGTCTGCTGTCAGACGAGGGTGCTTGCGGGCTAGGAGGCCAGGCTATGTAGCAGAACCAATTCTAAGGACCTCTCTCCCCCACCGGACTGCCCGAGAATGTGAGTGCAGTGGCATTTGCAATGTTACAGGTATTTTCCCACCCATACAGGGGCAGAAGGGTACATTGCAGGTATCTGCATAAATAGAGTGGGGGCAAGACCTATAGACGATGTGCACCGGTAACCGCAAGAGGGTGGTGTTAAGATCAAAATCTCGCAACGGCAAGTTAGCCAGGTGGCATGCGTCAGTTGGTTAGGCCAGAATGTGTGCCGTGGCTCCAAGAGCGGCTTGAAATGTGTTTGGAGCACCATCGCTGACAATTCCAGAGCACACACTGCACCTCGGCCCAGTAGGTGAAGGCCATATGCTCATGTGCGGCTTGATCTTGTGGAAGGCAATATTCCCTGGAATAACAAAGTACTAGGTCATTAGCTGGGTTGAGCATCAAGGGTATCAGCTGGTTAGCAGGTATGTGTGTATCTGTGATCGAGCTTTAGTTAAGCAAGCCTGGTAGGTGGCGTAAGTTGTCACTCCAAATGGTTGCTGTGACCGCAATAGTGTGCGCTATGCGAACAGTCTTGTTCGCCAGGGTTTATTAATCGCAAAGGTCTGTGCACATGTCTGGTCAACTTCAACAAAGTATGTGCACTCCGCTCCCAGGGCAGGTTACGGGTTGCTTCAGTGATGCATGAAATGCCCCGTCCGCACAGCCAGAGTATATAGGCTGGTTGTGGAAGCGGTCTTCTAAGCAAGTGTGCTGCTGTTCCATAAATTGGGGAAACAGGTGTTAGGAAGCACGAAATGCTAGAAGGACTGCAACTACAGGTTGCAGGAGGTGGGAGCCACATCAGCTTGCAGGGTAATATAGCCATGTTTAAGAGTAAAGCTCCCTCCTGGGAGGTCATCACATTCTTGCAGGTCATGCGAGGCACTGGTACATTCCCAGAGAAGGATAAACCGCTCCATGCGCAAGTTCGCAGAGCAAGGGGCTTTGGCTTCATCAGGCATGGGCTATGCCGGGCGAACACCAAAGGTTATTTTGACAAAGTTGGGGTGCACTTGGCACAGGTGGGCTTGGATCTGTCCCTACTGGACATGAATGAGGCCCGGGAAATTGCAGGTTGCAGTGAGAAAGGAACTGTTTTGGTGGGGGGCTCTTTAGGCGACGGGGGTCGCCTCCAGAGCTTTGGCGGAGTTACAGGGCGATCTGGAAGCATATGGATACAGAAGGGTACCTCTGCGTGGGCACAATAGGGGTGCCAGAGCCAAATCCCAGGAGCCTCATGGGAGGGTCTTGGAACAATTACGTTGGCGCCCCGTTAGTCCTTCGGGCGGTTGTGGGCCTGAACAACCGGGGGCTTGCCTTGCTACGCTCCGCCCTGAAAGGGGCCTGAGTAATAAGGGACCAATGTGTCACGTGATCCAGTAAGGGGATCACCCCCATAAGGGTAGCGCTGATTGGATTCTCCACAGTGCTTGGCTCATCAGGCAGGCAGGGCAGCATAGGTTGGTACAGCTGCCTGCCCTTGGATCGCCCGTAAGATAACCCACCATATTGCATATTTTTGTACGGAATAAACCTGCAACAATATTTTCTCCAAACAAAAGTTGTGTTGTGTATTTATTTATGCATGCCTACTCTGTTGTGGTGTGGGTGGGGTGTGTTGCCAATAATGGGACTATGACCTGCAGCAGAAGAACTCCTTATTTCACTCATTGAGAAATGCAAAGAATTATAAATACTTGGTGGGCCAGAAGTTTTAGATGCTGAGTATTATAATTACTTTGATATAAAAATGCATTAAAATAATTACACTGCCTGGCCCCTGACAGTGCTTGAAGGTAAGTTCCTCAACAGAGGAGAATGTGTGTGGTACCTGCAGCAAGGACCCTGCGTGCAGATGCCATGGGAAATGGTCTTAACAGCGCAACCTTAAGCACATGTGCCATTTCCCCGCAAGCTGAACAACACTTGCCTTAACTGCCCATATGCCTTAACCACGCATATACATGGTTAAGGCAGTCGGCGTTCTAGCTGTGCCAGCAGATGGGAGATGAACCGGAAGGCATGCGGCAGGAAGGACAGACAAGGGCGCAGCTGGGTAAGTTTGGCTGGGGATGGGGGTAGGTGGGGGGAGGTTTTAGGCGTGGGGGCTAATTTTAGGGCTCAGGGAGGGGGCTAAGGTTGAGGTCGTTTTTAAGTGACTGAGTTTTAGGGCTCAGGGCAGGGAGCGGGAAAGGAGCAGTTTTCAGGGTTAGGGGCAATTTTTAGGACTCCGGGCTGGTGGGTAAGGGGCTGTTTTCAGGGCTAGGGGCAATTTATAGAGCTCACGGTCGGTGTGCTGGGGTCAGGATCGTTTTTTTGGGCTAGGGGGTCGGGTTTTAAGGCTCAGGATAGGGCAGAGGTGGGTAGATTACACCGCAGGAGAGACGAATTTTAGGGCTCTGCGATATTCAAAGTCAGCACGATCTAACAAGCTTAAATTCCAGTGAAGAGCTTTAATAAATGTGAAAAGTCATGATGTCAGGAGACTTGCTCACTGGATATTGAATTGTATGAACCATTTAAACGAAAGGCGATTGCCTCATTGAAAAGTGCTAAGCATTTGCTCCCACAAGAAGACTAAAAACGAAATGTAAGATGCAAGGTCTACATCGACCACAATTCTTACACAATTCAGGCACACGGAAGTCACACACACACACCTGTGAAAACCTCAGGGCTACTTTGCCTGGGTGCTACTACAACCAGTGTCCATGTTTATTTTGTTTATAAGGCACGTACTGCACATCTTAATTGCTCTTATGCCAATTAGTCAAGGCTTATTACTGGCTAATGCCCAATCTGAGAGCCCTATTAAAGGCTAGCAAGTGGATCTCCTGTTGATTTACAACCGCATCACTGCACGTGGGCACATCTGTCCCTCTTTGCCAAGCCACGCTCTCCCATAATCGAGAAAATGCCCCAGGATGAGGATAGTAAAAGTGCACTAAAGCGGAGCTGTGCGTGGCCATCTGGACACAGCAGCATTCGCAGTAGTGGGTGCGATGAGTGCCGATACTGTGATTCAGATGCCTACAGCCCATCCTTCCGGTGCCCTCCGGGTCCCCTGCGGCCCTCGGTGGCAACCATAGGCCCTTTGCAGCAGCTACAGCCGGTCACACTGGAAGGCGGGGGACATTCCATGCGTATTTTTTCTGAAGAAGGCTCAGAGGGGATGTACACAAAAATGCAACAATCAGAAAAAAGGCTCGAAGCTGTTTAACTGCAAAACACCAACGCACGCATGATCGTCACGTCGTTGTTTTTATATAGAAAGCAATGGATAATTCATGTACTCTGATTGCATAAACCTTTACTCTCCATGTTAATGTAGCCTAGACAGCCAGGGCTACACGTTGACGTTGGAATACATCTGTGAGATGATTCACCATAAGAGCTGTCTAATGGAAATGGAGCGTCGGATAAATACATTATTCAAATATTACCTCGAGCTCCTGCAGCACGCGCGGGCCTCTGTGGACCGCACATTCCAAACGAGGCCCTTCGGAGGTCACATTCACCCGCAGTGGTACATCCACCTCTTCGTGCTATGACGAATCCGAGACTGCTAAAGCGATGACGTTGTCATGTATTTTGAAGAAATATTTTAAACCCTATTCAGGTACTGTAAGAATTGTGGAATAAGGTGTCATATTTTCCACGTCCTACTTCAGTGTGGCTCAAATCGACATTTAAAATAATGACTGAGGTACAGCATCGGCCCAAGGCTTCGGAGCAAGAAGGACCTTATGGAAAAGACACGGTTAGGTTCTAAACGGCAAGGGGCACGCGCACAGCTGTTAAAGGGCCCATCCAGCGAAGAGGAAAAAAACCGGTTCTCTTTACCCACTCCTGATTCGCTAACCATCACCAACTGTAGGCATTTCAGAACGTCCCTTTGTTTGATGTCTCTGTGGGTTTTGAGACATATTTAAACATCATTCACTGGATGGCCCCTTTAAGGTATTAGTTTGAACTGGATATCTTCGAATTTAAGACAGAAGTGAACACTCCTCCTTGTAACTCCGGGATCAGCTAATCTTTACTAGTGTCACTTCACTTGGGATTCAAATAGAATTCTGCAACATAAATTATGTGGTAGAAACAGAAGCCCCTTCTTTTCAAGCAACACTTCATTCTTGTGTAACATGTTCTGGGTGCTAGACCGACCCTAAAGGAGCCTTTTCCCCATTGCTGTGCTATACCTACAACTCTTCTTTCTTCAAGCTCCCTGCATCTACCCATCCGGCATCTCTTCATTTTAAACCCCTCTACTCTTCAGCACTAGATGCGATTTGCAAATACCGACATATACCTATGCCTGGGAAACGGTTTAGTTTCTGAAAATATAGGTGTTCAAAATGTATGGGTGATAAGACAGTCTATTTAACCTAATGGCTTTTTTAGGGCACTCCCATCATATAAACTCTAACTTCAAGATATATTGGGGCAGATTTACTTATATTTCATATAGCGCCGCCACCAAAGTTGCTGTGCTCTGCTACACTGAATGAAATGAAGCGGGCGGGACTGTGTCATATCTACAAACATTTGGCTCTGCTGCTGCTTCTGTCTCATTGTGATGGGCCCAGAAAATGCACAGGAAGCATCAGCTCTATTACTGAGACCGGTAACTAGATTCACTGTATTGGGCAGGAATCAAAAGAGTTCTATAACTTATAGTATGGCAGTACCATGCATTAAACAGAAATCACCCTAGCACTCTCAGCTAGAAATCATCTTCATATCTAGCGAGTAAACACCATCCCAGAATGTGACTGGGATGTAATTTGGTTTGATAATCTACCTGTGCATATAGGTCTTCTATCGTTATTTTAAAGAGAATCCTTTCTAAGCCAAAAAAACAAAATGGTGAGACGATCTGCCTAGAAAAATTGATTCATTAGCTGAAAGTCTAAAACACAGAAGCAAATCATTTCCTTCTTTGTAAATCATGAGTATGTACGTCTCTTGGATAAGTTGCTGCTGTAAATTACCTCTTACAAATGCAGCACAAATTTGAGCCGTAGTGTTTCACCAATAGCGAGTGTCATACAAATGGAAGATTACATTTGTCTAGTGATGATCCACCATCCTCATAAAGGCACTTAATCCCTGCTCCAAACCCCTCATTACAGCATGCCACATCAAGAATTGCTGTGGCATCTTCAGTAACAAGATCTGGCAAAGCCAATACATCTGGGTTTGATGTTAGAACATGTGCAAACACAGACATGCAAAAATGACGTTTCCATGCAATAACACATTACAGACAAACATACTGACTTTGCTATTGCCTTCTAGAGGTGGTGGTGGTAGCGGTGTTGGTGATGTGGTCGTATTGGCATTAGTGCTGTTGGTGCTGATAATATAGTTGTTGGTGTTGTTGGTGGTATTGATATTAGTGGCGGTATTTGTGGTCTGGTATAAGCGGTGGCCGAATTGGTGATGTTGGTGTTATTGATGGTGGTGTGGTATTAGTGGTGGTAGTATTGGTGGTGATGCTGGTGGTGACATGGTTGGTGGTATTGGTTGCAGTATTGGTGATGGTTGTTTGGTGGCACTTGTGGCTGTGTTATTGTCAACTGTGTGGTAATGGTGCTGGTGTGGCATTTGTGGTACAGGTGGTTGTGGTGTTGTAGTGATATTGGTAGGATTGACAGTGGTGTGCTATTGATAGCGTTTAGAAATGGTGGTGGTGTGTGTAGGAAAGTAGGATCTGCTTCTTATGGTTACCCCCACTTTTTGCTTGATGTTACACTGTTTTGATTAGTCTGACTGGGATCCTGCTAATCAGGACCCCAGTCTATCTGCTTTCTCCCTTAAATTGTTATGCATGTACTTTGGTACACTCCAGATTGGATACTGGGGTACCCTTATAAGTCCCTAGTATATGGTACTCATGTACCCAGGGCATAGGTACCCCAGAGGCCTCCCATGGGCTGAAGCATGTATTATGCCACCCATGAGAGGCCATGCAAAATGGAACTACAGGTCTGCTACTGCAACCTGTGTAAGCTGGTGCTTGCACCACTTACTGTAGATATAGGTTCACTATATCTATAGGTCACTACACTTAAAACTTATAAGTCACCCCTATAACAGGCCTTAACAATCCTGAAGGCAGGGTGCTGGGTTTTACGTGAGGGGTGCCCCTTCATGAGCCCCTCTACAGCCTTCAGAGACCATTCTCCCGGGTTGTCTGTGACTCAGCCGGACATATAGGTAGAGGTGCATTATAACCACGCGGTAAATGCTATCTCGAAAACGGCTGCATAGAAACATATCGTGTTTGGTATCAAACACCTTGGAATCATACCTCCACACCAGTAATCGTTGTGGGAGGTATGATTCCACCCTTCTGAAGCGAGCTTCGTGGGGTCATTGGTCTATCCCGTGCCAGCCTTCTCGACCTGGTCAGCACAAAATGGATGCTACTGACCAGACAAATTTCTGCCCTCCTGCTGCTGAGCCAAGCTCGAACAGATGAAGGCAGCACAATAGGCATCCTGTCACAGGGAGGTGTGACCACCTCCCAGACAGGATTTAGTGTATTGGGGCTGGGTGGGTGCACTCTGAGAGTGCCTGAAAGTCTGCACCTGGGGCACATTTGGTGTCCCTGTGCATAGTCCAGCTCAAACCAGTTCTGGGAGCCGTTGGCTCCTGCTCTGGCGTGAAACTGGACAAAGGACATGGGTGTAGCCACCCCTCTGTCCCGAACCTCCCCTAGGAGGGTCTCCCGAATCTGTCCAACCCTCTCCCGTGGGTACAAAAGGGCTTACCTGGCTGTAAGACTTTAGATTTTACGTGGACAAGATTCTACAAGAAGAAACCACTGACCTTCGACCGTCTGGACACTCTGGACTTTGCTTGACTTCGACTGGGCCCAACTTCGTCCCCCTCTCCGTCCAAAGCTTTGTCTGTGCCCTTGCTCCATACAGGCTCTGTGCAGGACCTGTGGTGCACTAAGGGCAACTGAAGAATCTCCCTTGGTGTGAAGGAGTCACTCCCCTGCATTCGCAAGCACCGTAACGCAACTGACTGGTCTGCTGATCCTGAGCTCCTTCAGACTCTGAAGGCTCCAGCAACACAGGAGGCGGGTTCTGAAGTTCCTTGAGGTCGAGCTGCCCTCTCACTGAGTTTGAGGCCGGTATCCCTCGTGGGGACTGCATAACCCAAACCCCTGTGCTCTGCATACATTTGCAAGTGCATATGCTTGTTGGCAATTACCGAGCTTGTGCATTGGACTTCGTATAGCCCTAACCCTGAGCAGTATTTCCACCAAAGATCTCCGGCCTCCTCGCACCGGGTGCTCAGTGGGCTGGCACTTTGTGATCTTGCTTGAGGTCTCCTCGCGACTCCTGTTCATTCAGCCTGTGGGTCCTCCTGAGGGTCATCTTGAATTCTCTTGGGCTTTCCTGGTTGCTCCAGATGTGCCCTGACTGTCCATTGCTTGGGGAGTCCCCAGGACCTTGCTGGTCCTCACCGTAACCTGCGTGACCTTCCTGCATGGGTTGCTTTTGCCAAGGCTTGTTGGTGCTCCAGCCGGACACCACCCCTCAGCACTCGACATCCTTTGTGGGACAGCTCGCTTCTGGCTCCTGGTTGTCCTCGACATCTCCTGGTCCTCGTAGCTGCAGAGTCAAGCGTCCCTTCTTCACACCTGAAGCACCCAACATCCGTGGGCATTCGTCTCCTGAGCCCCTGGTCACCCTGAAGTGACCCAGACTCTGTCCCCTCTGCTTTCAGGTTCCTTTCTTCAAGAATCCAACCTTGGATTCCACCGGACCCTTTTCACCTTCACGGCAGCAGCTCTTCTTCGCAGCCCTCCATTGAGAACGACGGCGGTTTCCGACACCACTCCAGGCCTATGCACCCGGCTCCTCTGGGATAGGTAACGTGGGTACTACGGTATCCACGGGTGGGGTGGCTCTCTAACCTCCTAAGTTCCAAAGGGTTTCCTCGAAGTCCTCCTAGAAGGGTCTTTAAACTGTAAAATTGCAACCGCGACTTCCCCATAGAATTGTACGGAGTCCGCGGTCGTGTTAGCACACTGCACCCGTCCTCCGTGGGGTCCCTATCTATTCACTTTGGGTGGTTCATTTGGGTCCCAACGATTCTACGTGCTCCAGACCTTGTTTTGACCCGAGTCGTGGTTGTTATACCACTATTTTAGTATATGGTTTGGTCTCCCCCTTTAGCCCACTGTGTATTGTGCTACTTACAACTGTTCTATTGATCTCCTATTGTGTGCTTTGTGTCCTATCCTCGGTTAGAGGATACTAGAGAGTGTTATATTAATAAATACATATTTTTATATAACTACTGTGTGGTTCTCCTTTCATTTAGTTAATGCAGGAGGTGATATTCTGGTAAAACAAGCTGCTTTACATTCCTTCAAGATTAAGCCTGAAGGCTGCTCTCCACAGCTACCACTAGGATAGCTTTCTAAAGGTTATCTTTGACCTCATAAATCATAAGGGTTGTTTGGACTGGTGCAAGGTGCCCACTTTAATTAGTGGACAGCATATACCAGGCCAACTTCTCACAGTGTGGAATTGGTTGTGGTAGTAAAAAACTGAATGTAATAAAAATCTAATAGATTAATGCACTTTTTACATGTGAAATTGTTCCTCATACTTTAAAAAACAAGCTCTTTGTAGGAGATAGAATGAATCACAACTGTAATATATTGAGTTATTAGTTGGAAGGGGTGAGAGCCCCACTCAAATAATAAACACAATCCTTGTTACAGTGAACCACAAAAGTCACACAAAAAAAACGTTGCTTTTTTAATCTTCTGGTAGCTTGGCACAAAAGCAGTCAGACATATTTTAGAGGCAATGTGTCAAATAGTCAGGCAGCACTCAAACAGTAACACAATGAAAGCATAACAAAAGAAAGCCCCGAAACCAATTTAGGAGTATAAAATAAACTTTAATTAATAAAATGACAAAAAATCCAATAAGTAGAACCAGAGTTATGGATATTTAAGGTTTCAGGTGAAAATAGGGCCAAAAAGCACAATGCGCCAATTGCGGTAAACTGTTTGCTTCAGTCCGAGTCAAAGTAACAAGTTCTAACGGACAGTGATGGAGTGCTGGTCAGATACAGGGACCAGGTTCATCCTGGTGAAGAGTTTACCGTCTCACACAGTCCAAGTCCATACAAGAAGCCTCAGCCTGAGCTTCGCCTTAGGGGGAGGCGCAAAGAAATCATTGGCAGCCCGGAGAACAGGTCATGGCTGAGCTTCGCATTGGCAGGAGACCTGGGCGGTCATAGCTGATGTGAAGAACAGAAGTCAAGAGTTGGCAGGAGATGCAGGCAGTCATTCCCAGTTGTGAGAAGCTCCAAATGTCTGGAGGTTCTCCTGGAGTACAGTTCTTGTGATTTTGAAGTAGGAGTACACTCTGACGCAAGCCAAGGGTCCAGGACCTGGTGGGACACCTCTTGGGAATAGGACTGACTCCAACAGAGGCCAGGACCAGGCAGGTCCAGTTTGTGGTGGTCAGCTTGGCAGTTGCAGGGAAGGCCTTTGGAAGCTTGTTATGACCCTGTAGCTCAAACAGGAGGGCATCCAACTGACCACTGGAACCAAGCTATACTTGGCTGATGAGCCCTAATAAGGGTGAAACTGGTCCTGGGTTGCGTGTGTACCGATTTAGGGATGGCCTGGCCTGGCAGTTCAGGCTGGACTGTTCCCAATGGCTCTAGATCAAAATTGATTTGCATATGGCAAGGTCCAAACTTAGGTGGCATTGTGGGTGAAAAACAATGGATTGGGATGCAGCCAAGAGAGATTGCAGTGGAGATTAATTTAAGCATTAGATGTCACTTTGTTGTAATTTGGCAGCATTTAAGTTAAGCATTAGCTGAAGACAGCCTGTATTTAGAGGCTAAATTGTCCGCTTTGTGGAATCCATTTTGTATTTCTGGCAGCCATTTTGGCTGCCATGTGCTACCATGTTCTCGCCATGTGCTCTGTCCTACCTTCCTGTCAACTGCTCTTGAAATCTGCCTAGAGACAAGTTATATTTAGTTCCTCTTGCTTTGCACATGCTCAGTTGAGCTTGCAGCTGTTCCGAGTTTATAAATGTCAGGATGTGTCTACTAAAAGTAGAAACTGTTAGCTCCACCCACTTGTCGACTGTGCATTCTCTGTATGACCTTATATGTGCCTAAAACCAGCATTTGTGTTAGTACCGCCTTCATTTGAGCCCCTGTGTGGGTATAAAAGGACCAGGATCCTTCCATTCAGTGTGCTACTTCATGCATTACTGAAGGGTGATGTGCGAATGTTAGCTCCACCTCATGAGGTTTAATAAACTCTGTCTTTTATATTTCAGTTTCTGTGCCAACTTCTTCCTAAGTGTCTGAGGACTCTGTGCAGAGAAGGGAGAACCCCTAAGCACTGGTAGGCCTTGCTGAGGCTCACTACAACAAATTGGCGCTTCCAACGTGGGACTCATCAGCGACTCGGATGCCCGAAGGACTGGTCGCGACGAAGGATTGGAATCTCGCTTTTGGACGCGATCGCTGCCTGAGGAGACCAGAGTCTTGGCACCCACGGCGTTTTTCCTTTCTTTCTGATCTGACCATCCCGGCGGCGCCGGTCCTTGACTGAGATCTCTTCTGTTGATTCGCCGTGCAGTGACCATTTGGTCGATTTGAGAACTTGGCAGTTGGAACCTGGACACCATTTGATTGGTAAGAGCCATTTTGCGGCACTTGCTGTTGGTTTGATGCCTTTGATTGGTAAGGTAGTTTTAGTAACACTTACTGTGGCTTTGTTTGTATGATTGGCCAATTTTGGAATCTGTTTTGTAATTATATATGTATTGCAATACATATAGGCAGGTCATGAGGAGAATTTTCTCTATTTAAAATTGTTTGAACAGCGCAACGTACGAAAAGTACCTTAAGCGCTACTTTGATTATAATACTGCATCTTTTGCACTATTTTTTGGCATGCCTGTTTTCAGCACACTTCGTAGGATGTGTTGCTTTTGTAGTGGTACCAATTTGAGACTTGACGAAGCACAACCAGCCCCCCGGAGGGGACGCCTAATAGGGATATGTATATTAAGTATGGTATTTCTTCTATAATGTACTGTACGTTATGGAACAAATATACTAGTAAAGATCCTGAGTTGCGTTGGCCTATGTATGGGTCATTTGATTTGCGAAAGATTCAGTATGTGGAACAATGTATGTTTAAACACAAGACTAGGCAAGATATGTTTGATTGTGTGCGAATGTGGGAGAAAGAAGTGCGTGAGCGAATGAAGCGTGAGCAAGCCTTGATTGACAAAGAACAGCGAAAGACCATTTATGCGAAAGCATTAGAGTTAAAAAACAAGGAGATGAGAGAAATTAAAGAGAGGGAAGATAGGGAACGCCATTTACAGGTAACTGGCCAATATGCTGTTAGGCAGCCCCTTTATCCTATCCTTAATAAACCGCAAGATGATTTCCTGTTATTAGATCGTTCTCCACCTCCGTATATTTTTTCTTCTGCTCCTCATGAGTCAGATGAGGACTCTTTTTCAGACCAGGACAAAGCTCGAGAAACTCGTTCCATGTTATCTGCTGAGCGTGCATCTGACATCAGATCTACTGCGCGTAAAGCCGTTCGTAGTACTACCAGTGCTTCTGAACTTTTAGATAGTATAAAAGGATGGCAGGAAAGGGAGCAAATATATTTTACCGATACATTTGCTGCAGAGGTTATTGAACAATTTAGGAAGTATTCGGTAGAAGTGGAGCCCGATGATGTAGCAACTGACTGTAAACAATTACGTGACGGTCTTTTTGTCTTCTCCCAGGTGGCTGACACGATCAGACGCTTGGTTAAACTGCGTGTTGAAGCAGCCCGTTTGCAAGAGGAGAAAAAGGCAGCAGAAGCAGCTGCACTAGCATCTCAGATCAGCATGGCACAAACTTCTACTCCTGAAACAGATAAGAATGCTGTAATTCATGTGAAACCCATGCGGGAAGCCGCGCCTTTATATGTTCCTCCTAAAGGAACGGGTACAGAGGATGATAAGACTTCTCTTAATGCGAAAGGGTACTTTATTTATAATTGGGTTTACACTACTTGGAATAGAGCAGATGTTATGGCCCTTAAAAATGCATTGCCTGACCCGCGAAAGAATCCAGCAGCCTTTTATGAGGAAGTTGAGGGTGCAATCAGCTCTTGTACTATGACTTTGTCGGATATTGATTTGTTTTTTGGATTAATATTACCACCTGATATGTGGAGAACTGTGTGCAAAATAGATGATAATGCGACATTTGGAGCATTGTGGAAAGATTTAGAGCGGTTAGATGAAGATAGAGAACCTGCACAGAAACCGTGTCAGTTAATTTTAAATCTTCCGGCAGCTATATTAGTTAAGTTAAAGACGATCATTCCCCCTAAAAAGATAGATTGGACAGTGCTAGCGTCTTGCAAGCAAAAGGTAGATGAATCAGTTTCTGACTTCTTCACACGCTTTGAAGAAGCATTTCACGATTTTAGTGGCCAGTCATTGACAGATGACACAGGTAGGCATCTGTTTGTCGATAAATATGTCGCAAACCTTTTGCCAGGAATAGCTAGTCGCTTAAAGGCCAGTGAGAGTTCATGGACTACATCTTCTCCGGTTTCTCTTTTAACTATGGCCCAGTATTATGAGCGGCAAGAATTAGAAGCCAAAGGTAATGAGGACAAAAAGTCTAAAGAGTTGAAAACAAAGGTTATGTTGGCTCAAGCTTATGGTCCGCCTTCTAGAGATAATGATAGAGGTGGACGTGGATCTTATGGTTCGTCCTTTCCTTCCTCTGCCCGTTCGAATTTGTCTGTTGATCAGTGTGCGTACTGCAAAAAATTTGGACATTGGCTTTCTGATTGTCCAGTGCTGCGTGCTCAGCAGAATCTAAGTGGTCGGGGACAAATGAGAAATCGTTCAGGATATCAAGGGCCTAGAGGAAGCGCGAATGATCGTGCTCGGTTTGATGCTAATACACGTGGGCAGAATGGGTTTAACACTTTTGATAGAAGGAACCAATATCAAATGTCTGACTATGTGCCCTCTGATTTTCAAGATTCTGCTTATGCATAGGATTGCCTAGGATGGGGTAAGGAATCAGTTGAAGTTCCAGTAGATCAGAGGGGTCCCTATGTTACAGCACATGTTTTGGGTTCTACTGATCAGTTTCTGGTTGATACAGGAGCTACTCGTAGCGCCTTGTCTAAACAATTGGTTCCAAGGGCTCCCCTGTCTGGCTTAACCATTACATCGATAGGTTTCGATGGAACACCTTCCCTTAGCCCATTGTCACAACCACTTGCATTTGATATTGATAAGTTTACTGCTCCATGTCCGTTTTTGCTTTCTCCAAACACATCAGACAATATTGTGGGTCTTGATATGCTTAAATATTTCAAGGCTACGATAAGGTGTTCTCCGGAAGGAGTACGGGTTATTTTGAATGACAACTACCCTATGATTGAGAGATCTTGTATTGTTAAAGAGGACATTGCACTAGCCTCACTCCCTAGTACTTTGTGGGCTACTTCGGATACTGATGTAGGGCAAATGGTTATTCCACCAGTACATATTAGTGTCAAGGAGGGTGCTTTATTGCCAAGACTGCCTCAGTATAAAATTTCTCGAGAAGGAGAAGAAGCACTCACACGTATTGTACATGATTTAATTAAGGTGGGGGTTGTGGAAGAAGTTCCTTACAATATTTGCAATAGTCCGATTCTTCCCATTTTGAAAAAAGATACTGACACTAGGATTTATAGATTTATTATCGATTTGAGAGAAGTCAACAAGATTGTAGTACCACAGTACCCTGTAGTCTCTGACATAACGACATTGCTTACCCTGGTCCCTCCAACAGCAACTACATTTTCTGTAATTGATCTGAAGAACGCTTTCTTCTCGATTCCTATTCATCCTGATAGCCGATATTTGTTCGGTTTCACTTTGAATAATAGATCATACAGATTTTGTAGAGTTCCTCAAGGCTATACTGAGAGTCCTAGTATTTACAGTCAAGCATTGAAGAGACAGCTTGATTCCTTTACCTTGCCTAAAGGAGTGGCTCTCATACAATATGTCGATGACATCTTGTTGGCAGCCGATACACCTGAGCAGTGTGAGAAATGCACTTTGTCTTTGCTTTCTTTTCTTGCTACACACCACCATAAAGTATCAAGAAAGAAATTGCAATATTGTAGACCGAAGGTGACCTATTTAGGACACCTTCTGTCTAAGGAGGGCCGTGCACTGACACCAGATCGCATTCAAGCAATTTTAGACACCCCAGTACCTTCCACGCAGAAAGATGTCCGTGCATTCATTGGTCTGACTTCGTTTTGCAGGCAATGGATATTGGGTTTTTCACACATTGTTAAACCCTTGCTAGCACTTTTGACTAAAAACACACCGATCCCCTTCCATGGACAGATGAATGTCAAAATGCTTTTTGTCAGTTGAGACAAGCTCTTTGCTCTGCACCAGTGTTAGGCACACCAGATTACACGAAGGCTTTTACACTCTATGTACATGAGAAAGAAGGATGTGCATTGTCAGTTTTAGTACAGACACACGGGGACAAACAGCGTCCTTGTGCATACCTTTCTGCAGTTCTTGACCCTGTTGCTCGTGCATTGCCTGGGTGTTTCCGTTCAGTTGCAGCGACGGCTGTGTCCATACGTCAGAGTGAAGGGATAGTTTTGTCACACAAACTGTTGGTGCTAGTACCCCATGCAGTAGATGCCCTTTTGAATCAGACTAAGACTCAGCACTTAACTAGTGCTCGTTTGACAGGATACGAATTGACACTGCTAGCACCTCATATTACCTTGAAAAGATGTGCGACACTGAACCCAGCCACTTTGTTGCCATATCCTGCGACTCAGTCTCAGTCAAAGGAGCCTCACGATTGTATATTCCTTACTGAGGAACAGACAAAGGGTCGCATCGATTTGCAAGATACGCCCCTCCCAGATGTAGATGGGGAACTGTGGGTTGATGGGTCCTGTTTGAAGTTACCAGATGGCACGACTTCAGCTGCTTATGCAATTACCACGCTTGAGACAGTAGTGGAAACAGCTCGCATACCTCAGAAGTCAGCTCAAGCAGCTGAACTAATAGCTTTGACACGAGCGTGTGAGCTTAGCACTGACTTGTGTGTGAACATTTACACGGATAGTCGCTATGCTTTTGGAGTGGTTCATGATTTTGGCCTACTCTGGAAGGAAAGAGGCTTTCTTACATCCCATGGGATGCAGATAATGCACGGAGAGTTAGTGCATAATCTCTTGACTGCACTTACATACCCAAAGAAAGTTGCTATTATGAAGTGTAGCGCACACAAGAAAGTGACTGACAAAATAGGACAAGGCAATGCCTTTGCAGACCGCGTAGCCCGTGAGACTGCGATGCAGCGAAGCACTACACCCATGTACGTAGTGAAATCACAAGCTGAGCGTTGGCATGATGCTAGAGAGGAAGTATTGGATATACAGAGATCTGCTTCTGTGGAAGAGCTTGAGCAATGGTCTAAAGAAGGAATATTAGATGATGAGGGTTGTTGGCGTAACAAAGACATGAATAAATGGAAATTGCCTGCGGCCTATTTACAACCTATGGTTCAAATGGCACATGGGCTGGCACATGTTGGAGCTCTAGCAATAACTAAATTGCTTACACAAGTTTGGGAGCATCCTGAAATTGCTAGCACAGCCAAAAGGGTAGTACAGTCCTGTTTGATCTGTTGGCAGTATAATCCTGGAAAAGGGACACGAACTCCTACAGGAGGGTTTGCTACACCAACTGCACCTTTTGAAGTTTTGCAGATGGATTACATCCAACTCGAACGCTGCAATAATCTGAAATATGTCCTAGTGGTGGTGTGTGCCTTTAGCAAATGGATAGAGGCATACCCTACGAAGGATAATACTGCTCTCACCACAGCAAAGGTGCTTCTAAAGGAGTTTTTCCCTAGATACGGTGTTTGTAAACTTTTGTGGAGTGACAATGGACCTCATTTTATTGGGCAAGTTGTTGAGCATGTCCTGAAAGGATTAGGGATCAAACAGAAATTCCATACAGTTTTCCACCCGCAATCAGCAGGATTGGTGGAAAGGTATAACGCTACTCTAAAAACAAAGTTGGCGAAAATACTGGCTTCCACGTCTCTAAAGTGGCCAGATGCCCTACCTTTGGCATTGTTGTCCATAAGATCGGTGCCACATTCACGATCAGGTCTTACCCCCTATGAGGTGGTGTTTGGGAGACCAATGAACATTTGGGGAATTCCTAAGCCACGCCCCATACATGATGTTCCTTGTGTTCTGATGAATGATTATTTGGCACAGTTAACTGACAGTTTGATTTCTATTCATCAACAGGTTCGAGAAGCTCTTCCTGACAGATCTACAGGTGAGGCCCACGAACTCCGTCCTGGTGACCATGTAATGGTCAAGGTCTTTGACAGATCGAACAGCTTGGAGCCAAGGTGGCGAGGACCAGAGCAGGTGCTCCTTGCGACAAGGACAGCAGTTCGAGTGACAAACAGAAAGAATTGGATCCACAGCACACACTGCAAACGCGTGTCGCCTGCCTTGGTGGAACCTGCTGTGTTGACCGACCATCGAGAGATTCTGGAGACGGAGAAAGGCCAAGCTATCTCACCTGACGAATCTGCGGAAGTCTTCCCGGACCACACGATCACTGGAGTATCCAGATATCAATTGAGACCGAGGAAAGGATCTGCAGTTTTGAAAAAGACTGGTTGAGCTACCACCCTGGGTTAGTGAAACGGAGAGCCATTGTGGCAAGGGGAGGGGATCAGCCCTGTATTAGTGTAGTGACACCTACTTTGGCCCATGGTGAAGAAATCAGCGGCTGCCCAGGGAGAAGAGCTCCAACGACTGTTTTCAACAAGTTTTCAGAAAGATCAATCATTACTGCTGCTAAAATGAAAAAACAAATCATTTGTGCTGTAGGGTTTGTTGTTGCTATGGTGGCTATGGCAGCAATTACGTGGTACATCGAGAAGGTGGCTCCTGTTCGACAGCTTTTTGTTGCCACTACGCCAGTACCCGTGGAACACCACTACTTTACTCTTCCTTACCATGAGCAAAAGCATCGACAATCTTACCTGAACAATACTTTTATCCAGATGTTGCACCATACTCACAATGCTACGAATACTACCAACTGTTGGGTGTGTGGGATGATACCTGCACATCAAAAAAAAGGAGGAACACCTTTTATTCCTCTTCCATTTTCTCACAATGGTTCTTGTCAAGCTTGGTATGCGCTCTTGTTTGCATATGGAAAGCCTTCAGTAGGTGGGATTATTTTTCAACTTAATAAAGTGTGTTATCAAAATAAAGAAGGTTATCCACAAGCCAAAGGGACTAAATGGGAATGGGAAGAGTATCAACCGGACAATATTTCAACACCATATGTTTTCACAAATGTGAGAATAATAAAGAACATTGGACCTTTTGTGATTTCTGTGACAAAAGCTAAAGCAGATTTGTGTATTTGTAGTGTTGGAAGAATTCCAGTGGGGAGGAGCGAGTGTACTGTAATCCTGACCATTGAAGGTGCCAATAAGAGCACTTTCACATCCTCGCATAACACGGATTTTGTGTGTGGAAATAACGGATATTATCAATTACCTGTTGGGTGGTCAGGAATCTGCTATGTATCTTTTCTGTTGCCCCCTGTGTTTCTGGCACCTGCATTGTATCACCGTGATTTTAAACTGTACAATGACATTTCCACAAACAGAAATAAGAGGACAATAAGTATGGATGAAGTTGACCAAACCGACACTACCCTACAACAATATGTTGATTTCAACTTGGGCTTATTTTTCTTTGTGGGTGCTGCATTAAACAGCAGGAAAATCCGACGACTGACTCGTGTTGTGGAAGCTGTTACTAATCAGACAGCTATGGCACTTGGGAACATTACAGAGGAACTACAGATTGCAAGGATTGTAGCACTCCAGAATAGGATGGTGCTAGACGTGATTTTGGCTGATCGAGGTGGTGCATGTCGCATCATCGGTAGCAGCTGTTGTGTATTCATACCAGATCACTCACCTTCAGTATATGACGCAATATCAAAATTGCATAAGATTGCTGCAGAAATTCATCCAGAGACTGGAACTTGGACTTTTGCTGGATGGTTTTGGACTCTTGTTTCTGCTTGGGGCTGGAAGCTACTGACTATCCTGTGTGTAATAATTGTAATATTTTTTACATGCTGCGTATGTATCCAATGTGGTCCAATGCTTTGCTCCATTTGCATCTCTGCTTGTATACCTGCCAGAGGGAACATTGCTGAAACAAAGGCCCAACAAATGTTGAATAAAGAGGTGGCCGAAATAATGTTAATAGATGTACGGGATGAATATCTAGATTACCCCAGATAAACGAATGTCTTCAGCCAATGCTGAAAGGGTCGTCTGTTGTAATTTGGCAGCATTTAAGTTAAGCATTAGCTGAAGACAGCCTGTATTTAGAGGCTAAATTGTCCGCTTTGTGGAATCCATTTTGTATTTCTGGCAGCCATTTTGGCTGCCATGTGCTACCATGTTCTCGCCATGTGCTCTGTCCTACCTTCCTGTCAACTGCTCTTGAAATCTGCCTAGAGACAAGTTATATTTAGTTCCTCTTGCTTTGCACATGCTCAGTTGAGCTTGCAGCTGTTCCGAGTTTATAAATGTCAGGATGTGTCTACTAAAAGTAGAAACTGTTAGCTCCACCCACTTGTCGACTGTGCATTCTCTGTATGACCTTATATGTGCCTAAAACCAGCATTTGTGTTAGTACCGCCTTCATTTGAGCCCCTGTGTGGGTATAAAAGGACCAGGATCCTTCCATTCAGTGTGCTACTTCATGCATTACTGAAGGGTGATGTGCGAATGTTAGCTCCACCTCATGAGGTTTAATAAACTCTGTCTTTTATATTTCAGTTTCTGTGCCAACTTCTTCCTAAGTGTCTGAGGACTCTGTGCAGAGAAGGGAGAACCCCTAAGCACTGGTAGGCCTTGCTGAGGCTCACTACAACAACTTTGTTTTTAGTGTACCAACTGACTCTTGGAGTCACTCTGGGTATCCTGAGTTCAGGGCATGCTGGTCTAGTCTTCCTTCTTCAGACAGCATGGAAGTCCCTTGTATGCCCAGTGCCAGCCTGTGTGGGGGATGCCTCTCTTTGGCTTCCCCTAAAGTCATTCCGGTCAGTGCTTTCCTTTTCCGTAGGTTTGGCTCCAAACTATCTAGGGTGACAAAGTGCAGGCAGGCCCAGGTGTGAGCTGCATTTGCTAGTGACAGGGCAGAAAGCTTCAGAAGTCAGGCGGGGAGTGGCCACAGCCTCCAGGGCACCATTTGAAGCTCAGGGAGGGATAAGTACAATCACCAGACTGTTCTGCACACCTTTACCCACACCCAAAGCCCTATTGTTCTCTGTCTGAAAGGAATACACATCATACCACTGGAGAGCCAGTACAGTAGTGTGACTCTGGACAGTGGCGGAAAGGCATATTTGGGTTAGGCAGAAAAATGCCCAATTTCTAAAAGTAGCATTTTCAGAATGGTAACTTAAAATCCAGCTTTACCATTAAAGAGTGTTTGAAATTACCTTTCAAATAGGTGGAAGACATATTTTTCTATCTGCTCCCACATTGAAGTTATCAATTATTAAGTGTAATAAGATGATCCAGTGTTAGTCTATGGAAGAGTTAGTCTTGCTACAGTGAAAAACGACTTCAGGATTTTTTCACTGTCAGAACATTTAAAATGAAAGGATACGTGCCCTATGAGCTTAAAGGGCCTATCTTAAGGGTGACTTAAAAGTATTAAAAAGGAAGGTTTTTGCCAGGTCGAACTGGCAGGTTAAAAGTGCACTACAGGCTACAGTGGCAGGCCAAAGATACGTTTTACAAAGCTACTTTAGTGGGTGGCACAATGAGTGCTGCAGCCCACTTGTAGCATTTATTGTGCATGCCCTGGGTACATGTAATACCATTTACTACAGGCTTATAAGTAAATTAAATGTGACAATTAGGTGCATGCCAATTTTACCATGTTTAAGGGAGAGTGCACAAGTACTTTTACCACTGGTTAATAGAGTCCCAATGCCAACATAAACCGGTTCAGCAAAGTTCAGCAAAACAGATAGTGAAGGCAAAACGTCTGGGGGAATACAAGGCCAAAGGTGTCAGGTCTAACAACAACCAATAGCACAGCCAATAGTACTGTGATACAAGGACAAAAGTGAGACCAGTAACAAAAATTTCTTGCGAAGCGAGCTTTGTGAAAGGTGCTAGACACGGGTGTATTCCGCACTCTCTCATCATCACTAATTGCCATTTAATAGACCTTGATGGACAAATTGCAATGGGTAATTTGTTTGCCCTGAAAAGGGTCCTTGAGCATGGCTTTCCCTCATTTCAAAGCAAAACCTAGAGAACCCCATGTTGACCATTTCAGGCCATAAAACTCAATTTTTGTGAATGTTAAAAATGAAGACAATATTTTATGTTAAAATATTGAGAATTTAAAAAAAATTAAAAGCTTCAGAAAATGTAACAAGCAAAAGGTAAGAAAGAAAAAAAGAGAAAAATGGGCAGTCGTGCAGAGGAAAGACATAGGGAAGGGAAGAGGTAGGAGGCTGTAGGTGGGGATAGGCATATCAAGGTATGGATGAGGACAGGTAATTCAGGGAAAAAGCTCTAGGGCATAGGTAGGGGTTGCTGTCCTAGGGTATAAGAAGTGTTGCAGGTACTCTGGTATAGGCAGAAGTAGAGGTACACTAGTACAAAGGTAGAGATCGCTATAGAAGAAGGGTATAGAGATATCAGGACATGGATAGAGTCATTAGGTCAGAGGTTGGGAAAAAGCTAGTCCAGTATACTCAGGTGTAGAAGTACTTGGATATAGGCAGTAGTAGATCTATTAGAGTACCCGCAGGATGGAGGACTAGGGTTTGGTCAGGAGTGGGGAGTGAAAATTGTAATGTCAATCCACGGAGCTCTAAATTTGTGTGGATAGTCATAATCAATTTGCTGGTAATTTCCCATCCTGAATATGTGTAAACCCCATACAGGGGTTACAGATAAAGGTTTTCGACACAAGAATAAATATTCCCCCTAGGGGAAAAATTATTAAAGAATTACATATGCTGATGTACATTTCTGCATCATTTACTCATCGCGTATTTTCCAACAGCTGAAAATTCACCACATGTAAATGTTGCCCTTTAGTAGTCTTGAATATGTGTAGTTGGTGGTGATTTCTAGGTGTTTTGCTGGAATTCTTTATAAATCAAATTAAAGTTGGCCATTTGCACCAAATAAAGGATTAAACCCAAGGGAGTAGACTTCTGAATTTATTTTGTGATTTAAAATAAAGTATATAGATGCATATTGTATATCCATATTTTGTCAAGTTTGCATTTTCCACTCTACCTATGATGGCTCGTCTAATTCGCTAGTGGATATTAATATCATATGCTTACCAGAAGGCAAACTAAAATTCCTCAATGATTTGTTAGTCCACATTCAATGACGTGATTATGATGGACTGCTCAACTAATAATGATACATTTTATTTGAATCCTTTATGCAGTCGTAATTTGCTGCCTCTTCCTGTTTATATTTTCTACAACGTAAGTCATTTAAAAGAGATTACATAGGATTATATTTATACAGTGTTCTTGGATCCAAAGAGAGTTTTAATCTCTTTGATTCTGCAGTTCATTAAATGTGCTTTGTTGCTTTTCCTTCCATGTGTTATTATAGTTATTGTTGAAAATCAATGGTATTGGAATTAAGATACCTCCTATATTGATGCACACAGACTCACAACTTGAGTGTTTTTTAAACAAATGTATCATAAAAATATAAGGGTCCTGGGTAGTTGAAATGTGTCTTTCATTTTCTGCATTTCAATGTTGTTGTAGTGTGGTGTTCATCTATTGTTTCGAAACACCAAAACTATTGGCTAAAAATGTACACACCTTTCAATGAAATTCTAGGAGCAAATATATTTGAAAGTCATGGTTTTACAGTAATAGTTTGGGTTATGTCATGAAGTTTCCCTTTCTTTCGCAAACTCCCTTTTATTTTATAGACTGTGGGCTTTTCATTTCAGATTTAGGCCCAGAGCTAATACTTTTTATGCAATGCAGCACAGCAACCAAATTTGCTGTACTGTACTGCGTTGCACAATGGCAGTGCTTAATTTGTAAAATAATAAGTGCAGAGTCTTAATGTTTTACTCAGAGCCTGAGCTATTGAATTTCAGTGCCCTGAATACCAAGGCTGCATAGTCTTGATTTCACCTCTTGCCTCTTTAGACCACCAGTTACTCCCTGTCCCTTTTATCTCACTCTTGCAGGTTCCTGCTTTCTCATTTTGTCACAGTTTCACCATCTATCTCTTCTTCCTCATTTCACCCTAGTGTGTTTGTCTCTCCCTTGCTCTGGGTCAAAGTCTGATGAAGAAAAATAAGAGCACGATGAGTGGCCTCTTCTGTCACACCTCTGTCTCAGATGATGGCTGCGCGTAGTAGGTTGTGTACATAGACTAGCATCTCCTTCCAGACCTCTCTCTCAAATGACGGGTGTGCATAGTAGGGTGTGTGGAGAAAGACTGGCCTCTCTGCTGAAACCTTTCTCTTGGATTGCATTTGTGCATAGTATGGTCTGTCTAGGGACTGTCCTCCTTGCTAACAACCCTCTCTCTGACAATGGGTGTGCATAGTAGGGTGTGGGAAGAGACTATAGTCTACTCACAACTCTTACAAAGCCGATGGCCGTAAATAGTACACTCTGACAAACACCATCTCCAGTAATACTCCTTCCTACAGTAGCAAGTGTGCATACTACAATGTATTCAAAGATCACCTACTCCTTTCTACTGTTCACAATACCGCAAGGGTCTCGCAAGATCGTAGCATTTTTTAAAAAAATACGAATTATTCATCTACTCATCACAGTACTTATCTCTTACACACTCCCTCTCAAAAACAAGGGCCACAATATGTATTCCTACTAATAGAGTGTATTGAAAACTCATCTACACCTTTTTACTATTCACGATCCCGCGACAGTCCTGTGAGATCGTAAAAATTTGTTAAAAACAATATACATTTATTATCTTCATAGTAGTTATCCTTTAGACACCTCCTCCCTAAATCAAGGGGAACAGCATGCCTTTCTGCTGCCCCATTATATAGCTTTTTTACTTAATTTCCATAACACCTCAAATATTTCACAGTAAACACTAATGGAGGCCATTTCATTTCTAACATTCCAATAGCCAGCCAATCAGAGAGCTCTCTCTTTTGAGACTAGTGGGAGCCTCTTGCAAGAGCAGGAAGGCTCGCGGGAAAAACGGGCTTCTCGACCAACCACAGAACTCCGTTTTAGATTTCGTGCTCTCGCGGGATGCCTGCGGGACTCTCATGAGCCCAACTGCCAAAAATATACAATTATAGTTGACCCTTAATATCTCAAACTACTGAATGGATTAACACCAAACCACAAAAAGCACGATCTGCAGACCAAGATCTAGCTTCCTGGTGAATATGGTGTAATTCCATTCAGCAGTTTTTGCTATATTCTACTAGTGCCTGGAGCACAGAGACATGTAAAAAGAGATGTAGTCATTTACACTGTAAAGCTAAAAGAATACATTTATTTGTCTTATTAATAAAAATCATTACTGTCTGGTAATATCACAATTGCATTTATAGTTCTAACATTTAATAATATATAGTGAACATGGGCCTTCAAGGTTGCTATTAATCCACAAGATGTAGTCAGTATAGACGAGATAATAATTCGGATGAAAACAGCACAGCCAACACGTGTTTCATCTGGAAAGTCTTCCTCAGAGCCGTTGGTGTGTAGCAACAACGTTTGCTGCTAGCACATATAATATGTATCAATGTAGGAGCCATAAATGAATAAAATAGAAAAATATCTGGAACGTGAAGATGCTGGTATAATGTGTGGGACCAATCCAGAGATTGGGGTATCCCAGTAGTACAAGAAAAATATATGTAGCTACTTCAAGATGTATGCAAGTACTGAAAGAGTAAGTCGATGGGTGGTGGAGCCACTAGTCACTAGAGTAGAAGGATGCTCAAATAATCCAAGGTAAAGGATGTCACCGTAGTAGAAGGTGAAGGCAAACTCACGACCTGCCCCCTTCAAAGGGGTGTCCTCGTGCAGAGTCGGCTTGTATAGCTGAAGTTCATGTGCACTCCATGGGACGTCAGCAGTTTTTGCAATAACCTATCTTAAAGCAGTCTATGGAAAATGCATAGAGATTTTACGCTTTGGGACCCCCCTTAATTTCTCAGCCCCCGCTTGACGAATCGCCTTGAAACTTTCCAGGAAGGAGCTGAGGTGTATGAACTTCATCAAACGGGGCAAAGTTATTAGCAAACCAAAAAATGCTCCATCTATGGAAAAGCAGGCCTAACTATAACTATCTATTGGCGACTGTCAGTAGGTTATATGTATATATGTATGGTTTTATGAATGTGATGATACTGATGCTTTACAAATGGCCGGAAGGATTTGGACATCTAATGCTGTAATGTGTTTATATATATACCACTCTTATACTATACACTTCATTTTGTATTTTGCACATGGTGCCTGTATTAAGAACATTGCTTGAGAAATGGAGAATAACTTTTTACTATGAAGGCACTATGCATTCTTATACAAACCTTGGGTACTTCACCGCCCATAACACAGTTTTAAAGTGATAAGACAAATATGTTAAAACATTATCAGTCTCCAGGTCTCCGTTTTAAAAAGATAAGTGCTATTAGAGCTGGCTATACGTATCAACCTATGAGATGCTGTAATAGGATACTGTTCTTTTAAAGAACCATCAATTTTGGGATTTGTTTTGTAAAAGAGGGAGGGTCAAACCAACCCCTTTATAATCACCTTGCACTTGATATCATGTGACCCGGACGAAGGCCTCTGGCCGAAACGTGTAGGTCGTTTGTTTGTCTCTGTATGCACTTTGCATGCTTGAAAAAATAATGGAGACTAAATAGAAAAATAAAAAAAGATCTTTTCGTAACTACTACCTGCCATGGACTTGCTGTTATGAGTGCTGCCTTTCTGTGTCCCTCGGAAACCTTGTGAGACGGAAGTGAGGGGAAATGCAGGAAACCCTTTTTCCATAAATAAATATATATATATATATACAGCAATTCTCCTCTTGCAGCTTCTTTTTCTTACTGCGCAAATATGGAGTACGGACCACAGACTCGGTGTAGGTTAGATTTTATTCAGCTCCACACACAACTCCAACAGCATGACGCGTTTGGATCCCTAAGGATCTTGATTACATGACGCGCTAGCACAGAAGGAGGTACCATTAAATACAATTTTTTAGAATTTTCTTAAAGTGCCATATACCCAGTTTCGTTTACATAGACATAGCGAAAAATGCTTAACAGTAGATGGGTTTGTAATTCATGGTTTCATATGTCATTTAGTCAGATATAATATCAGAATAAATATCTTAAAACCATAAAAATGTTGTAAAAATCAAGCATTTTTAAATCAAACATACATATAGCACTGTAAAAACTAGATATTTTAAAAGCAGTTGTAATAAATCTCATAATGATAAATAAGATAAAACATTGCTTTTTACAGACTGTTGAAACGTATCCAGGTTTAAATACCTTTACTTTACTGGTTTCCACAGAGAAACAAAGTGCTAGTGCTCATGCAGTACTAGAGGATGTGCTAGTCCGATTTGTAAACAATTCAACTGGGAATGTAGTATCAGTGCAAAATACAAAATAAATAAAGTGCTAAGTGCAATAAAACAAACACTTCTAATGTGTGACCCTAAAAACAAGTACCTAAAACTATGTGTGCTTATAAAAACAAGGAGACTGGAAGCGGCGATGAAAAAAAATTCCTAGACACAATGGGGCCGATTCCGATTCGGGCCGGAAAACGTACCGACCGACTCGGTATGGGAATTTAGTCCGACCAACTCGGACCGGCGCCGCACGACCCGGGTAGTACGATGAAATGCATGTGAAATCCGACAGACTCGGACGGAATACAAAACGACCGACCGAGCCGGACGGAAACAAGCCATCAAGCCGGGAAATCACGCGAAACGAACCGACCGACACGCACTCGGATTGAACCCGAACGAAACGTACCCGCGAACTCCGACCCACGTAGTACGATGCTGTGCGTGCAAAACACGACCGACTCGCCCGGAGCACAAGCCGTACGACCGACACGCATACAAAACCCAGCCGAAGCAACCCAATACTACGCGACCGACTCGTACGCCGCATATGAAACCTAGCTGACACACAGCGGCAACGAGTCGGACAAGATCGCACCACACAACTGCAGCGTCCTACTCGGACACAAGAACGACTCCTACATGCACCAAAAACACCAAGGAATTTTTTTTTTAAAAAGGGCCAAACAAGCAACCACTAAGACAATAAATACAGCGAGGAAAAAAAAATGGAACAAGGACACACCTCCAACTCCACCTACATAAAGGCCACACATCCCTACCATGATCCCTTGCAAATTCCACTGACCTGCCAGACAGAACACCATCACACAGCAACCACAGACACACTCACAGCTCATACATCACACAAGCCACACACCATTACCACACCTACAAATAGCACCCTCACACACACCCAGCTAAACCTACACTCACACACCCCCACTTGCACACACACACACACATCAATCACCACCACCACCCATCACCATGCCCCCAAAGAAGAACCATAAGTTCCTAGATTGTGAATTGGAAGTCCTGGTAGACGAGATCCTCAGGGTAGAGCCACAGTTGTTTGGTACATTGGTACAACAGACCCCCATGTCGCAGAAAACCAAGATGTGGGCGAGGATTGTCGACAGGGTCAACGCACAATCACCATGTTTGCGCACAAAGGAAGACATCCAGAACAGGTGGTATGATGTGCGCAGGAGGGTCCGGGACCTACTCAAAAAGGACTACCTCCTCAGCCAGCACACCGGCAGTGGCCCTCCTGCAAAACCAGTATACCTCAGGCCCTGGGAGGAGAAGGTGCGGGCCATCCTACCACCAGTGAGCGTATACGGACTAACAGACATCCCAGAGCCTGGTGAGTACACAACTAATATACACAATATGGTGTGACTACACACACACATCACAGTCAAGGGGATAGGCAAACCATGCACACTTAGCAAATAAACAGCAACCAAAAGATATCCATCCCAAGATGTGAATGCTAGTCAGACAAACACAATACCTGCCATCCCATAGTGATATGTAACTGTGTCATGACATCTACAAACCTAACAACAAATACAGCAAGGCAGTGGCAGTGGCACAAATAGAACCAACAAATACTCCCAGATATTTACCCACCACTAGAACACCACCTCACAGGGAAGCTCACTGAAAGGAAGGAATTCTGTGTATGCTGGTCAAGTCAGTGTAGCCAATAGCATGACGGGAGTGGTAGTCACAGATATTGGTCACACCCACAATTGGCACATCAACACCACTCTGAACCATGCTCACATCACAGGGAGTGGAAAACAACTGACAAGATGGCTGACACTGGCTACTGCTGTGGGGAGCACAAGGCCCTGCTGGGAACTGGGCACCAACAAACAACAGGACCACACTGTCAGCCATCTTGCCATTGCTGTCACACTCACACACACTGAAGTCCACTCAAAAGGAAGGAAGTATGGGCATGCTGGGAAGGGGGGTGGAGGCAATAGCATGATGGGAGTGGTAGTCACAGATCAACATCTCACACCCACATGGCCCAGCAAGTTAGCACTGAAGCATGCACACCTCACAGGGAGTCAAAAGCCACTTCAAAGATGTCTGACACTGGCCACAGCTGTGGGGAGCACAAGGCCCTGCTGGGAACTGGGCACCAACAAACAACAGGACCACACTGTCAGCCATCTTGCCATTTCTGTCACACTCACACACACTGAAGTCCACTCAAAAGGAAGGAAGTATGGGCATGCTGGGAAGGGGGGTGGAGGCAATAGCATGATGGGAGTGGTAGTCACAGATATTGGTCACACCCACAATTGGCCCATCAACACCACTCTGAACCATGCTCACATCACAGGGAGTGGAAAACAACTGACAAGATGGCTGACACTGGGTACTGCTGTGGGGAGCACAAGGCCCTCCTGGGAACTGTGCAACAACCAACAGCAGGACACCACTGACTGACATCCTGAAAGACAACTTGCACTCCCTGCAATGGAAGCACGTTCCATGGTGGGATATCTGGCTGGGTGTGAAGGAGGACTCACAGCACTGACCATAGTTACAAGGACCTCCCCTCACACACCCCTCAACACTAACTCCACATAACCCACCTGGGAGAATGCAATGCCTCACATCCTAACTGAAGATCCCACAAAGAACCACCACCCTGGGTTATGCTGTGTGAAGCACAGGGACACACTTGGGACTTGTAGCCAAACAACTGCCAGGACAACACTCCCAGCCATCCTGTCAGCACAGGCACCCCACCCCACAGGGAAGCAGAGTCAAAAGGAAGGAAGGATGGGCATGCTGGGAAGGGGGGTGGAGGCAATAGCATGATGGGAGTTGTAGGCACAGATATTGCTCACCCTCACAATTGGCCCATCAACACCACTCTCAACCATGCTCACATCACAGGGAGTGGAAAAGGACTCACAAGATGGCTGACACTGGGTACTGCTGGGGGAGCACAAGGCCCTGCTGGGAACTGTGCAACAACCAACAGCAGGACACCACTGACTGACATCCTGAAAGACAACTTGCACTCCCTGCAATGGAAGCACGCTTCATGGTGGGATAACTGGGCTGGGGGAGAAGGAGGCCTGGATGGCAACCAAATACCACCAATGCTGGTCATGCACACACCTCAACATACACATTGACATGCCACAGGTTGGCAGGACAATGTGCTACACCAATATCACTCTCTGACTGTCACAATTTAGGAGAATGCAATGTCCTGGCCCACATCCAGAGGTACAGTCACAACTGTCAGGTGTGTGAACAATTGATGCCAGTAGAAACATAACATACAATCTGTGTCTCTCCCAAAAACAGGTGATGATGGGGACACAGCAGCAGACGAGGAGGAGTCCCTGTCCCAGGCTCCGGGGAACACTGAGCTCACTGGTGTGGATCAGCCACTGCACTCCTCGGATGGCGAAGAACCAGCTGGAACCTCCGGTGTGAGTCATCATGCAGCACCAGCAGGACCAACATCTGCACCTCCTGCACCCACCCCTCCAACAACTGCCAACACACAGGCCACCCCTGCCAACACGGACAGACCAAGGACCACAGATGACAACAGCGCATGGACCCAGGCCCAAACTGGAGCTGGTGACAACGAGCCCAGGAACAACACCCAAGTGGGCCCACGGTCACCTGTGCGTGCCACCGCAGGTCCTGCACGTGTCGCCAGGGGTGGTGGGAGGGGTGGTAGACATAGGTCGCTCTTTGCAGAGGGGTCTGGACTGCATGATGACCCACAACTGGCACGCATCGCGGATGCGTACCAGACTAGCACCGGAGAGGTCAGCCAGGTAGTGGGGATCCTCAAGGACTATTTGCCTGAAGAAGGTGGCTGGATCGATAATTGCCACCGAAACGCGTTGCTCTTTTTGGTCAATCGTAATAAATCTATATCTGATTGATTTGTATAATAAGTGTTTACAATAATAATGTTTTATGGTTTTAATATTAAATTGTGATATTTGAATTGTATATGAAATTTTTGTAATTGCTTCATTGTGATTATATGTTTTTAAATTTTTAAGTGGCTTTGTGATAACTAGAAGTATCTCTGTACCATTTATCAATGAAATTGTTTTTATGTAATTATTTCAGAGAAAATAGAATTTTGTATTTTATACGTTTAATCAGGACATGTACATGGTTTTAGAAATATTGACTAAATAAATATTTTCACACTGGTCCCTTGTTTCCGGCACTAAAATTGTGATTAATGAAACATTAATATGTATGATTGATTTGAGGGTGAGATTGAGACGTGGAGTGTGCTTCAAATCCCAAAGGGAATTTTATTTTTAGACTAATGATCCTCAAGGACATACAACAGCAGCAGGCTGCCCATCATGCCCGCTTGGACTCCCACATGTCCCGTGTCGACACACACATGTCACATGTCGAGACACACATGTCACGTGTCGAGACACACATGTCTGGCATGGAGTCCAAGTGGGACACATTGGAACAACTGACAGCGGTGCATAGGGACATACTCACATGCCTCCGCCAGATCAGCACCAACATGGCCTCACCTCCCTGTGTGCCCACAACAACTGCTGCTGAAACAACTGCAAATGCCACAGGGAGGGAGGAGGACTCTGGCAGAGAGTCCCCTGCACCGCCGCAGCCTGCACCTGAGGGTCCCCCCAAGAAGAGGGGCCGTCCGAAGAGGCCAAACTGAGAGACCGATGGCCATCTACATCCCCCAGGAAGCCAACACCTGTTCTGGAACTTTTCCTCTGTGTGCAAACTGCACGCCCTGTCGAAGCTAACCCAACTCTCCCACATGACATGGGGAGCTCTAGTTGGCCAAATTCATCAGATGACTGTGGACTTTACTCTGGACATGTCAGCTACCAAGACTTCCAATACACATGGGAACTTTGGATTCCAATTACTATGTACAGCACCCACCATCCTGTGCACCATCCTCACACCTGTATGTAAATAAACTCACCAATACACCATATCTGCCTCTGTTGTGATTCCAACGTGGTTTTTGTCATGTAGATGGTGATCTGCTAAATGACACTGTGCATGCTAACTGCCACAGCAAGTCCAACACCGTCATGTCAGTCATGGCGACGTGACACATATGAGGGAGACACACCACTAGGGCCACACAACACATACACACCAGGGCCATCAGACTCATCACCTATACTGATGTTGCAACTAAATACAGTGGAATGCACAGACACGCCACCTATTCACAGTCACTGTCAACTAAACTACAGGTGCAGTAAGCAAATGTCAGTCAGATGTGTGACTACAGACAACGCACATCCCAAAGTGAAGCACAGGTTTATTACACATTTGCAACATGTTGTTTCCACTACAAATGCAAGCTAATCCAACCTGGCTGTGGCCACAAAGTCAAAAAAACAGAAGATAGAAAGTCCAGGGGTGTGTGGCACATCACCTGTAGGGAAACGACTGCTTCCACCTTGGAAGTTGAATCATGGATTCGCGGGATCCAAGTTGATCAGACAACTCCGGCAGCACCCTGTGAAGGACAGACATGACACACAGTCAAAAACAATGAAGAACAGCACAGAATGGCAATACTCATGTCTAATACATGTCACGAGATAACTACACAAAACCAAGTTAGCATGTCAACACTGTTGGGCAGTACAGACCACCTGCAAGGATACATCGCTGCACGCATCCAGTCAAGTAGCACATGGCCACACTCAAACAGCACCAGAGCACCACACACACATATCATGCAAACTCAAATCATTGACATCACAACCCTCTGGAGACTCACATTCAGCTGAAGAAGTTGGTGATGAGCTGTGTGCGGACATCACCATCATCATCAGTGTTGGACTTGGCCCTTTTTGGCCGGTTCACCCCTAAACTTTTTGCCTTGTATGGTAGTAGTTTTAAGTCTCTGGGCACTTTAGCACTGTGGGCCAGTGTAAAGTGCGTGCGCGCTGAGTGCGTGTGGTGAGATTGTCCTGCCCTCCCATAGGAATGCATGGGGGATATGTGTGTCCATGGTAATTCCTGGTGTGAGAGGAGTGCAGGGGCGAGTTTAGTATGTGCGAACTCGTGAGAATAAATGCTGCTCAATGGTGTGCGCAGATTTATTGTGACTGGTGTAGAAATGCCACTTTTAGAAGTTGGCATTTATGTGTGCTCTGTGTCTGCCTGCCTGATGTGAATTGCATGTCTGGCTTGTGAGTGACAGGGGCTGGGAGGTGTGTGTGGCTCCTGGAGGGGCAGGGTGAGTCAGCGCAGTGGTGAATACAGAGATCTGCATCTAGATGGGAGGGAGGAGTTGCACCTGGGACCTGAATAGGGCTGTGCCTTCCCTCCACAATGCTGGCTCCACCCCCTGTGGTGCGTCTGATGTCCCTAGCCTGTCCTGTGAAAGGAGAGAGGAGCTGAGCAAAACAAAGTGCTCCAAAGCTCCCCCAAACCAGTTGCGTCTGGTTTTTCCCGAGCCCTGTGCTGTGACACAAAGGGAAAAGGGTGTATAAAAGAAGGGGCTGTGACCCCATGTAAAGGTTCTTGTTCCTGGACTCGAATCTGCCAGGGGCATGCTGCTGCTGGGGCCCAGGGGGGGCTGCCAGGAGGGCTTGCCTCCCTGGGCCCTGCCTTGCCCCTGGACCTTGAAGACCTCTTTGCTGGGAGCTTCCTTTGCTCCATCTCTTTGCCTGCAGGACGTGGGCTTCATCTAGCACCTGGAAGCGCTATCCTTTGATTGCCCAGCTGAGGAGGAGTGGGGGCTGCGCAGCGCGTTTGCTGCAGCCCCCTTGGAGAGGGAATCCCGACCGGAGGGATTCCCCCGTGATGGCTGCCGAGCGGGAGCCCACCCCGCTTATTAATTTTAATTGGGAGGGAGCCTACCCCTCATGGTACGCCGGTGCTGTTATTTAATAGCGGGTGCCCACCCCGCTTTATATTTTTTATTGAACGGGTGCCCACCCCGCATCGCCGCAGCCGAGAAGAAAAACGTTGCCGGGCCGCTGCCAAGTGCGACCCGGAAGACAGGCACAGTTGCCTGGTTGTGGGCGGGGCATAGCGGCCGGCTGACCAACCGCAGCGCGGCCGAGAAAGGAAGTGAAGGAGCCTCGCGGGCTCCATCCCGAAGTCCCGGTCCCAGGAGGGGGCCCGGGCGAAGAGGAGTCCGACGCCGGTAGTGATGCGGGGCTCCCATGAGCTGTGGGGAGCCCCGGCAGCAGAAGAAGTAGCGGAAGGTGTCCGGAGCCTCGTGGGCTCCACATGGAAGTCCCGGGACCCAGGAGGGGGCCCGGGTGAAGAGTGGTGCAGCCGACGCCAGCGAGGCTCTCAGGAGTGAGAGAGCCCCGCCTGCCGTCCTCGGTGCCCGGAGTAAAGAGGAGACGGGGAGAAGTGGTGCCGGCCCAGAGTCCACCGAAGGAGAGAGACCGGAGGAGTCCGGCCCCGGTGAGTAAGGGCTCATTGTTGTTGGTGCCTGGTCGAGGCACCGAGTCGGTGCCACTGTTCTGAGCGGACCTGCCATTGCGGCCGCTCCAACGCCTGGGGGGCATCTCTGGGCGCAGTTTGGTGATGCCAGTGAAGGCACCGTGTTTAGCTTTCTTGAGCGGCCCCGTCTGGCAGCGGGCCGCTCCAACGCGGGGCATGATGGTTTTGAGCCCCATGTGGCTCCAACGATGGGCATAATTATTTTAAAAGGGCCCAGAGGGGCCCATGCTCTCCCCCCCTTTTGAGTGGCCATTTTCCCTACAGCTGCCCCACTTGCTAGAGGGCAGCTGCAACGTCGAGGGGATGATTCCAGGCCAGAGATCCCAGTGGGGGTCCCCAGATCGGAGCACATTGTCGGTGCTCGTGCTCCTGCCTGTGGGCACATGTGTTTGCAGGGCACAGTCGGTGCCAGTGCCCTTATTTTGATATTTACAGTTGCGCAGCACTTGGTGCCAGCGTTTAGGCCACAGTGCTTTGGGTGCATGCTTAGAGGTAGGAGTGGAACGCACTCCTTGGCCCCCTATCTTTCCCAGCTGCCCAGCAAGTAGTGGGCATCTGCTACGTTTAGGTTTGCGCAGTTGCGCACCCTTGACTTGCGCTGCGTCGGCAGCGCGCCCTGACTCTTGGACATAGGGCATTTGAGCCCCTCTTGATATGGCCAGTTGGCCAGGGGGACAGTTAGATTTATAGGGCGCCAGGCCCTAATGTGAAAATGTGGTGCTAGGGAATGTAATCAGGTAGTATGATTTACGCACCCCGTATTATACCTCTAATGTACTGTTATGATTATGAGGTTCTGCATAATGTTTTTATGCTTGTGATTTTATTATTACCTAATGCGTTTAGGTTGTGAGTTATTCTCTACTGCGCTTTATGCCCCTAATGTGAGTTATACTTAGGAGGTTAGGGTCTAATGGGTTTAGACTTATGAGAGGATTGCATAATGTATTTATGCTGGTGAGGTTGGCGCAGAATGTAATTCGCGCCTGATGTGATACTGTGCATAATGTAGTTTATGTTACAGGCTGATGCTAAGTACAGTGGTTACCAGTGATTACTGGTTGTACGTTCATGATGTGTTCTACATTTATTATAAGTACTACCTATACTAAGTTCGCTTTGTGCTGGTTCTGACAGTGGTCCAGTTGGCCCTGTCAGGTGTAAATAATTCCCTTGTAAATATGACCCCGTGCCAGGTGGCACGATGTATATTATGTGAGTACTATTCTAATGTGTTTTATGATAATACAAAGGCTATTTTTATATATAACCTTGTGTGGAGTTCCTTTTTGTGGTGTGCCTAGTATGTTGTTGCTGTGGGTGTGTTGCGCAAACGCTTTACACATTGCCTCCGGGATAAGCCTGACTGCTCGTGCCAAGCTACCAAGGGGGTGAGCAGGGGTTATCTTTGGCGTGTAACTCCCTTGCCCTGACTAGAGTGGTGGTCTCTGCCTGGCTTTGGCGCAAGCCTTAGCCAACCAGAGATCCCATTTCTAACATTGGTTGTCAGCGGTGAGGATAGGACTTGCGTTTGCGCAGTACCACAGCGACAACTGGCTGCACTACAAAACTCTGCATTTTAGATAGTCACATGGAAAGGGATTATTGTTTCTGAGTTTGTTTTAAGTGTCATTTCTTTTTGAAATGTGTTTCTTGTGCACTATGAGTTGAGTGTACTGCCAAGGACAGAAACCAGAGAATCTGGAGGAGTGACTGCCCTTGTGCAGACTGCTATTGGGTTGGCCTAAAGCTGGAGGAGGGACTGCCCTTGAGCCATTGTGCTGGTTCTTGGGTTGGCCTGCAGCTGAGGGAGGGACTGCCCCTGTGCTGTCTGCTAGTTCTTGGGTTGGCCTACAGTGGGGACTTAATTGGTATGGAGTCACTAGCTCGGGAGGGTAGATTATCCCCTAAGTGCAGTGTGAGTTTTCTGGATTCACCAGTAAGGGTGGGATCCAGTGGTGGCAGCGAAGTGTGTGTCCAGTGCATGAAGTCCCCGTCCCGTTCCCAGGGTATGGTACCTGGTGCTCAGTAAAAGGGGTGCAGGTTGAGATTCAGGGACAGTAAGGAACTGTCTCACCGGTCTGGGGGGGTGTGTGTGGATGAGTGATGTGCTGCTGGACGCTGGAGTGAGTTCTCTGAAATAAGGAGCTTGCATGGGGGAGTGACCCTAGAGGAATGGTGCAGGTATCTCCCAACCCGTGTGGTGGAAGAGGTTCAGTGTAGCCCAGCTAGGTCCCAGTGTAGCGGGAGGGGTGTAGGGGCCCACGTCCTGTCTCAGAGGAGAAGGAGTGAGTGTGCCCGAAACCCAGTCCCAGGGCCTGGATGGTTTCTTCAGGGAACACCAGGTTGGGGGGCCTAGGCTGTACTTGTAGGCCATTTGAGGAGGATCTTCTAGTCTCTAGAGGACGTGGAGCGTCTGTAACCAGAGCTCCAGCAGTCCTGGTGCTAGGCAGCACCGCTCCTAAGTGGAGGGTGCAGAAGTCCTGATTGAGGGGTGAGAGGGGGAGAGGTTCCCCAGTGGAAAAACCAGTGGGTCCAGAGGGGCCATGGGGACACCACTTCTGCCCTGGATTTGTGCCCGGCAGACTGTCACACGACACATTAGTTATGTGTCACCCTCGGGGGGGGGCATGCGTGCTCCCCGTGAAGTCCTGGTTCGCCGGGCATCTGACCAAAGGGTAGCGTCCCTGGGTTGGGGAGCCAGGTTCAGGTGTTTGCCTGACCTGGACGGCAGGGCGACTGTAATCAGTGTCCTGGCCGGTTTGCCTTTTAGGGGGTACCACTCCAGTTGGGAGGGTATTAGACTCTGGAAGAGGGTGCAGAGGGAGGGAGTCCTCGCCTCTGACCCCGGTGCAGCCGGTGAATTTATTTCCCAGGTGGTAGACCAGTGATGGAGAGAGGTCCTGAACTGGTGGGAGAGTTGTGTTCTGGAGGGTGCTTCCCCTGGGAGGGTGCGGAACCCCAGAAGTAGAGGTAGGGTGAGGAGACGCTTCGCCCGTGACCTCTGGTCAGCCTGAGGGTGCGGACCCTCGGTTGAAGGATCAGTGGTAGTTTGGAACTACACTGAGAGGGAGAGTGGAGAATGGCTATTGGATGCCAGGGGTTACTGCCCCCCACTCTGGATTGGCAAGGACCAGTGGCATCTGGGTGGCCTAGGGCCTGGTCCTGGCCGTGGACAACTAAGGAGTACCGGTGGGGTAGCTTAGTTGGTCCTGAGTTTTTTTTCTTAGTTGGAGTCCATGGGTTCCAAGTGGCGTAGAACCGGAGGGTGTCCCTGCAGTGCGGGCCCGCGTCCGTGTTCTATCGCCCCAAGCAGGGAAGCCCATCACGGTGGTGATTGGTCTGCCCTGCGTTTTGGCTGGAAGGGGGTTGTGTTGGACTTGGCCCTTTTTGGCCGGTTCACCCCTAAACTTTTTGCCTTGTATGGTAGTAGTTTTAAGTCTCTGGGCACTTTAGCACTGTGGGCCAGTGTAAAGTGCGTGCGCGCTGAGTGCGTGTGGTGAGATTGTCCTGCCCTCCCATAGGAATGCATGGGGGATATGTGTGTCCATGGTAATTCCTGGTGTGAGAGGAGTGCAGGGGCGAGTTTAGTATGTGCGAACTCGTGAGAATAAATGCTGCTCAATGGTGTGCGCAGATTTATTGTGACTGGTGTAGAAATGCCACTTTTAGAAGTTGGCATTTATGTGTGCTCTGTGTCTGCCTGCCTGATGTGAATTGCATGTCTGGCTTGTGAGTGACAGGGGCTGGGAGGTGTGGGTGGCTCCTGGAGGGGCAGGGTGAGTCAGCGCAGTGGTGAATACAGAGATCTGCATCTAGATGGGAGGGAGGAGTTGCACCTGGGACCTGAATAGGGCTGTGCCTTCCCTCCACAATGCTGGCTCCACCCCCTGTGGTGCGTCTGATGTCCCTAGCCTGTCCTGTGAAAGGAGAGAGGAGCTGAGCAAAACAAAGTGCTCCAAAGCTCCCCCAAACCAGTTGCGTCTGGTTTTTCCCCAGCCCTGTGCTGTGACACAAAGGGAAAAGGGTGTATAAAAGAAGGGGCTGTGACCCCATGTAAAGGTTCTTGTTCCTGGACTCGAATCTGCCAGGGGCGTGCTGCTGCTGGGGCCCAGGGGGGGCTGCCAGGAGGGCTTGCCTCCCTGGGCCCTGCCTTGCCCCTGGACCTTGAAGACCTCTTTGCTGGGAGCTTCCTTTGCTCCATCTCTTTGCCTGCAGGACGTGGGCTTCATCTAGCGCCTGGAAGCGCTATCCTTTGATTGCCCAGCTGAGGAGGAGTGGGGGCTGCGCAGCGCGTTTGCTGCAGCCCCCTTGGAGAGGAATCCCGACCGGAGGGATTCCCCCGTGATGGCTGCCGAGCGGGAGCCCACCCCGCTTATTAATTTTAATTGGGAGGGAGCCTACCCCTCATGGTACGCCGGTGCTGTTATTTAATAGCGGGTGCCCACCCCGCTTTATATTTTTTATTGAACGGGTGCCCACCCCGCATCGCCGCAGCCGAGAAGAAAACGTTGCCGGGCCGCTGCCAAGTGCGACCCGGAAGACAGGCACAGTTGCCTGGTTGTGGGCGGGGCATAGCGGCCGGCTGACCAATCGCAGCGCGGCCGAGAAAGGAAGTGAAGGAGCCTCGCGGGCTCCATCCCGAAGTCCCGGTCCCAGGAGGGGGCCCGGGCGAAGAGGAGTCCGACGCCGGTAGTGATGCGGGGCTCCCATGAGCTGTGGGGAGCCCCGGCAGCAGAAGAAGTAGCGGAAGGTGTCCGGAGCCTCGCGGGCTCCACATGGAAGTCCCGGGACCCAGGAGGGGGCCCGGGTGAAGAGTGGTGCAGCCGACGCCAGCGAGGCTCTCAGGAGTGAGAGAGCCCCGCCTGCCGTCCTCGGTGCCCGGAGTAAAGAGGAGACGGGGAGAAGTGGTGCCGGCCCAGAGTCCACCGAAGGAGAGAGACCGGAGGAGTCCGGCCCCGGTGAGTAAGGGCTCATTGTTGTTGGTGCCTGGTCGAGGCACCGAGTCGGTGCCACTGTTCTGAGCGGACCCACCGTTGCGGCCGCTCCAACGCCTGGGGGGCATCTCTGGGCGCAGTTTGGTGGTGCCAGTGAAGGCACCGTGTTTAGCTTTCTTGAGCGGCCCCGTCTGGCAGCGGGCCGCTCCACCGCGGGGCATGATGGTTTTTGAGCCCCATGTGGCTCCAACGATGGGCATAATTATTTTAAAAGGGCCCAGAGGGGCCCATGCTCTCCCCCCCTTTTGAGTGGCCATTTTCCCTACAGCTGCCCTGCTTGCTAGAGGGCAGCTGCAACGTCGAGGGGATGATTCCAGGCCAGAGATCCCAGTGGGGGTCCCCAGATCGGAGCACATTGTCGGTGATCGTGCTCCTGCCTGTGGGCACATGTGTTTGCAGGGCACAGTCGGTGCCAGTGCCCTTATTTTGATATTTACAGCTTCGCAGCACTTGGTGCCAGCTGCAGCGCTTAGGCCACAGTGCTTTGGGGGCATGCTTAGAGGTAGGAGTGGAACGCACTCCTTGGCCCCCTATCTTTCCCAGCTGCCCAGCAAGTAGTGGGCAGCTGCTACGTTTAGGTTTGCGCAGTTGCGCACCCTTGACTTGCGCTGCATTGGCAGCGCGCCCTGACTCTTGGACATAGGGCATTTGAGCCCCTCTTGATATGGCCAGTTGGCCAGGGGGACAGTTAGATTTATAGGCGCCAGGCCCTAATGTGAAAATGTGGTGCTAGGGAATGTAATCAGGTAGTATGATTTACGCACCCCGTATTATACCTCTAATGTACTGTTATGATTATGAGGTTCTGCATAATGTTTTTATGCTTGTGATTTTATTATTACCTAATGCGTTTAGGTTGTGAGTTATTCTCTACTGCGCTTTACGCCCCTAATGTGAGTTATACTTAGGAGGTTAGGGTCTAATGGGTTTAGACTTATGAGAGGATTGCATAATGTATTTATGCTGGTGAGGTTGGCGCAGAATGTAATTCGCGCCTGATGTGATACTGTGCATAATGTAGTTTATGTTACAGGCTGATGCTAAGTACAGTGGTTACCAGTGATTACTGGTTGTACGTTCATGATGTGTTCTACATTTATTATAAGTACTACCTATACTAAGTTCAGCTTTGTGCTGGTTCTGACAGTGGTCCAGTTGGCCCTGTCAGGTGTAAATAATTCCCTTGTAAATATGACCCCGTGCCAGGTGGCACGATGTATATTATGTGAGTACTATTCTAATGTGTTTTATGATAATACAAAGGCTATTTTTATATATAACCTTGTGTGGAGTTCCTTTTGTGGTGTGCCTAGTATGTTGTTGCTGTGGGTGTGTTGCGCAAACGCTTTACACATTGCCTCCGGGATAAGCCTGACTGCTCGTGCCAAGCTACCAAGGGGGTGAGCAGGGGTTATCTTTGGCGTGTAACTCCCTTGCCCTGACTAGAGTGGTGGTCTCTGCCTGGCTTTGGCGCAAGCCTTAGCCAACCAGAGATCCCATTTCTAACATTGGTTGTCAGCGGTGAGGATAGGACTTGCGTTTGCGCAGTACCACAGCGACAACTTTGGGCTGGACTGTTCCCATAGGGCACAGGGTCAAGACTGATTTGCATATGGCTGGGTTCAAACTGGAATGGCATGGTGAGCAAAAAAACGATGGATTTAGGCCCAGATCTCTGTACTGGGGTGAATGTATGACATTGTTCTGCATTCTGTCCATCAATTGTTGTTTTTGCATTTGTCACCCCGAGTGGGACGGGTATGCCCAGACGTGGGTCCCGTGCTCTCCATGCCGCTGGAGTCAAGCTATCCTGGCTGAAGAGGGGTGAAACCCCGAAACCGGTCCTAGGATGCTTGTTTCCAGTTCAGGGAGGACCTGGCCTGGCAGTTCGGGCTGGACTGTTCCCATAGGGCACAGGGTCAAGACTGATTTGCATATGGCTGGGTTCAAACTGGAATGGCATGGTGAGCAAAAAACGATGGATTTAGGCCCAGATCTCTGTACTGGGGTGAATGTATGACATTGTTCTGCATTCTGTCCATCAATTGTTGTTTTTGCATTTGTCACCCCGAGTGGGACGGGTATGCCCAGACGTGGGTCCCGTGCTCTCCATGCCGCTGGAGTCAAGCTATCCTGGCTGAAGAGGGTGAAACCCCGAAACCGGTCCTAGGATGCTTGTTTCCAGTTCAGGGAGGACCTGGCCTGGCAGTTCGGGCTGGACTGTTCCCATAGGGCACAGGGTCAAGACTGATTTGCATATGGCTGGGTTCAAACTGGAATGGCATGGTGAGCAAAAAACGATGGATTTAGGCCCAGATCTCTGTACTGGGGTGAATGTATGACATTGTTCTGCATTCTGTCCATCAATTGTTGTTTTTGTATTTTTATATATAACCTTGTGTGGAGTTCCTTTTTGTGGTGTGCCTAGTATGTTGTTGCTGTGTGTGTGTTGCGCAAACGCTTTACACATTGCCTCCAGGATAAGCCTGACTGCTCATGCCAAGCTACCAAGGGGGTGAGCAGGGGTTATCTTTGGCGTGTAACTCCCTTGCCCTGACTAGAGTGGTGGTCTCTGCCTGGCTTTGGCGAAAGCCTTAGCCAACCAGAGATCCCATTTCTAACAATCATCTTCACTGGCATCGTGACCCAGGCCAGGATCTTCCACAGGTGGCGGACGTTGGTCATCGTCATCCAGGATGAGAGGCAACTCCTTCCGCACTGCCAGGTTGTGTAGCATGCAGCAGACGATGACAATCTTGCACACCTTTGCTGGGGCATATGGGAGGGCCCCTCCTGTCTTGTCCAGGCAGCGGAAGCGGCTCTTCAGGAGACCAAAGGTCCACTCAATCACCCTCCTCATCCGACCATGTGCCTCATTGTAGCGCATCTGGGCTGGTGTCACAGGGTTCCTGAGGGGTGTCAGCAACCACGGCATGTTGGGGTATCCCGAGTCACCTACAGACAGACAATTGCACATTAGCCGATTTGAAAATGTGTGCGGAAAACAACATAGCAGAACACACACAATGGTACAAAGTCAGTACACACCAACAAGCCAGGCACCCTGGTTCGGCATCTGTGACATCATCCTCGGGATGCGACTACTCCTCATCACGTATGCATCGTGTGCCGAACCGGGGAAATGGGCACACACATGTGAGATGGTCATATCTGCAAGACATACCACCAGAGCATTGATCGAATGGTAATGTTTACGGTTCCGGTATGCCTGCTCATGTGCCTGTGGTGGTATCAAAGCCACATGTGTCCCATCAATGGAGCCAATTACATGTGGCATCCTCCCCAGGGCATAGAAGTCACTCTTGACGTCAGTGAGTCATTGACGTGTTGGGAAATAGATGTACTGGTTGAGGTATCTCAACATTGCCCCCAAAACATCGCGTAGCACACGGCTGAACATAGTCTGTGACATCCCACCAGTAGTTGCCACAGGGTGTTGAAAGGTACCGGTGGCAAAGAAGTGTAGGGCTGCCATCACCTTCCCCTTGGGGGTCAGCGCTGTAGGATACGGACGGCCAGGCTGCAAATGTGGGTCCAACTGCGCTGCCAAATCCTCAATCAGCTGCCTGGTGAAGCGGTACCGTCGGATGCTGTAACGTTCCACCATCGTTGCCAGGTCTGGGAATGGTCGATGGACAGCAGGAGCCCTGCAGTGCATAGGTGAAGAAAGCAAGATTGTCAGTCACCCCACCTATGTGCCGTTCACCATACTCAATTTCACATGATACATCATCAACATACACAAGTACTTGATGTGTGTGTCGTTCCGTTTGGACATATATGGCACCTACATGGACATCATCTAACATCTCTGTTCAACAAGTGTTGACAACAGGTTCCAGGGTGTGCTATGGGACACCATTAGGATGTGTCACAGTACCCATTAACTGCTCTCATGTTCCACACACATACCACAGTGACATGTCTGGACAGATGCTCCACAGGCATCACAGCTCATTGACAGGTAGATTCCCAGGGACCCTGCCTTGCCACATGGACACTGGCATGACATGGCATATCATGTACACGTCAGAAAAACAAACATGACACCCACAGGTAGTGGCTCCTGTAGCCTCTGCAGGACAGACATGGACGTCTGTGACACACACACACACACACACCATCAAAGTTCATGCACAAACCACGTGGATGTGGAGACTGTCTCCCATTGTGCACATGGAGTCAGAGACATGTGATACACAACATGCACACAGACTGTGGAGGGACATCACTATTGTTGGAATGGGCCACCCTGTGACGTACATGCCTTCCCACATGTGAGCCTGGGGGTATGTGACATGTCATACACATACACAACCTGGAAATGTGACCATGACACATGCTCAGAAATGAAAAGTTGCACACCACAGTGGTCAGGTGCACAACACACAAAGGACCCAGTCCCCATTAACACGTGCACAGCCTGGGTGTGTCTGCCCCCAAGTGCCACCCCAAAATCCACATGTTCACCCCCATACACAGATAAGGTTATGCTGCCATACATGCCTTATAGACAGTGTGGACTGGGTGTGGTGTTGTATGTGTGCCCCTGAGTCCCTGGAAAGTAAATGTGGCTGGCATAGGTTCACCAGTGACCAGCATGGTGACATATGCGTGTGACCTGTCCAGGGACGCGTTGTAGAGCAATGGACCGATCGGTGTGCCCGGCCGGCCCATTGCATTGAATGTGAGCGGGTACGCGTTGTAGAGCAATGGACCAGTCGGTGTGCCCGGCCGGCCCATTGCATTGAATGTGAGCGCGTACGCGTTGTATGCCTGGTACGCGTTGTACAGCAATGGACCGATCGGTGTGCCCGGCCGGCCCATTGCATTGAATGTGAGCGGGTACGTGTTGTAGAGCAATGGACCGGTCGGTGTGCCTGGCCGGCCCATTGCATTGAATCTGAGTGGGTACGCGTTGTATGCCTGGTACGCGTTGTTCAGCAATGGACCGATCGGTGTGCCCGGCCGGCCCATTGCATTGAATCTGAGCGGGTACGCGTTGTAGAGCAATGGACCGGTCGGTGTGCCCGGCCGGCCCATTGCATTGAATGTGAGCGGGTACGCGTTGTATGCCTGGTACACGTTGTACAGCAATGGACCGATCGGTGTGCCCGGCCGGCCCATTGCATTGAATGTGAGCGGGTACGCGTTGTAGAGCAATGGACCGGTCGGTGTGCCCGGCCGGCCCATTGCATTGAATCTGAGCGGGTACGCATTGTATGCCTGGTACGCGTTGTACAGCAATTGACCGATCGGTGTGCCCGGCCGGCCCATTGCATTGAATCTGAGCGGGTACGCGTTGTATGCCTGAGTACAGCGTTGTAGAGCAATGGACCGATCGGTGTGCCCGGCGGCCCATTGCATTGAATGTAAGCGGGTACGCGTTGTAGAGCAATGGACCGGTCGGTGTGCCCGGCCGGCCCATTGCATTGAATCTGAGCAGGTACGCGTTGTATGCCTGGTACGCGTTGTAGAGCAATGGACCGATCGGTGTGCCCAGCCGGCCCATTGCATTGAATGTGAGCGGGTACGCGTTGTAGAGCAATGGACCGGTCGGTGTGCCCGGACGGCCCATTGCATTGAATCTGAGCGGGTACGCGTTGTATGCCTGGTACGCGTTGTACAGCAATGGACCGATCGGTGTGCCTGGCCGGCCCATTGCATTGAATGTGAGTGGGTACGCGTTGTATGCCTGGTACGCGTTGTAGAGCAATGGACCGATCGGTGTGCCCGGCCGGCCCATTGCATTGAATGTGAGCGGGTACGCGTTGTAGAGCAATGGACCGGTCGGTGTGCCCGGCCGGCCCATTGCATTGAATCTGAGCGGGAACGCGTTGTATGCCTGGTACGCGTTGTAGAGCAATGGACCGATCGGTGTGCCCGGCAGGCCCATTGCATTGAATGTGAGCGGGTACGCGTTGTAGAGCAATGGACCGGTCGGTGTGCCCGGCCGGCCCATTGCATTGAATCTGAGCGGGTACGCGTTGTATGCCTGGTACGCGTTGTACAGCAATGGACCGATCGGTGTGCCCGGCCGGCCCATTGCATTGAATGTGAGCGGGTACGTGTTGTATGCCTGGTACGCGTTGTACAGCAATGGACAGAACGGTGCGCACACATTGGCTGGGGCCTGGCATGGCAACGGACGCGTTTTCGAAGCTCCAACGAGTCTGATGCAGTGAATTCAGTTGGCCAGCCACAACAATGTTGCAAAATCATGGGTGTCATGAAGTTGAAGATTTGAAGGATGCTGTGGGCGTGTATTAATGCTGCCATTCCATGGATTGGTCAAATTCAGAAGATGTAAACGACTTGGACCTATCACTTTGGACACATGGGACAGTATCTGCCTCTGCAGCACACATATAATGCTTGATGTTCCCCTGAGAGCTCACTTGCCTGCACTACATGCTCCAGGACGACATCTGCCACCAACACTGCTGCTGTTTATGCATCCTCTGGCTCCTGCAATGGCACGTACTGTGGAGAGAGCCCCAGCCTTCAGCCTTGAGGAGAATCAGCCCTGCTGGACAGCCTCCTTCCACAGTACAGCAAGCTGTATGGGAAACCAGGGGAGCAGCTGAGTGTGCTGTCCACTGCCTCACTAATTGTGCATGTTGTCTGACTAGCAGGGCTTTCAGTGTGCACACCACTGGCTAGCATGCCCACTGAGTAGTTGTCACACCCCAAAGTGTGTAGTCACATGCACTGAACTGGTACAGTGCAGTAACAGTGCATTCCAACTAGGTTTACTTCCCATGCAATGATACCATGTAGTGTCTGCTGGCAAACTGTTCATAGCCATTGTTGCACTGCCTGTGTACATCATATGCCCCTGTGATTGAGACATTTATATCCAACTGTGTGATGCACGTATATGTTGCATGTGTAGTAATGGCCTTTTCACTTTGTCATCCTCACAGGTTGATGCCCACCAGAAGCAGGAAATCTGGCTGACCATCGCCCGGAAAGTAAGATCCGTGGGGGTCTACAGGCGCAGGATCCGCAACTGCCAGAAGAGGTGGCAGGACCTTCGTGGCTGGACCCGGAGGATCGCAAAGGTCCAGCTGAAGCTGTCGCCTCCTCGCAGGAGGGGTGGACACCGGACCCTGACCCCCCACATGCTCCGGATCCTGGCGGTGGTCTTCCCTGACCTGGATGGGCAGCTGAAGGACAGACAGCAGCAAGGAGGGGGTGAGTCCATGACTGCACTGTGCACTTTGTCTGACATGATGTGTGCCCTCCTCTGGCCTGGTTAAACTTCCACAGTATATCAGTCATGTGGTCCAGGACCCATGTCCCTCATTTGTGACATGCCCACTTCTCCTCTGATACGCATATGTGTGGCCCTTATAGTCAGGAAATTGTGTCATTTGGGGACTGTGTCATTGCATTTAGCTTTGCTCAAGCTGGGGGACAGCATTTGTTCCCGTGACTATGTTGTGCGATTCATGGGTGGGTCAATTGCTTACATAATGCCTAAGTTCTGACATGTAATCTGGGTGTAACTTTGATATGTGGTCCGCTTGCTGCTCTGACTCACCACATGTCCCTGGGGAATTTGGCACACACCCATGCTGCTGGTGGGAACAATGTTTGGGCCTCAGGAGTATGTGTATCCAGTGTGTCACACATGCTTAGCCACCTGCCTACTGTCCAGGACTCATCCCTCTTACAGGTGGAGCTGGACAGTCATGCCTACTCCAGGGGATGCAATGCACTCTGTACTCTCACTCCCGTGTATCATCTGGCATGTTGTGATCAGTGTAATGTACCCTCAGGTGTCTGCCTCTGTCTCATTGTGCTGTGTCTTCGTTGTCAGGACTACTGGTTTGTTTATCGGTTAGGGCTCAGCATGCCATCTGAGATGTGACCATGATAGACGATACTTCTGTGACTTATAGGTGTCTGATCACTTGACTGTGCACACAGGTGTTTGCAACTGTGACTTTCAGTCAGCTGTATTGTCATTCAAAGCACACTGTGAGGTGCTCATGTTCTGAGAGTTGTGTTTCATGTCCCCCATATGTCCAGTTGGTATGACGTGGACAAATAGTAGTACAGATGATGTGGTATTTGGGGGATGGACATGTGCACTTGTCAGTCACATAACTTGCATTCCCCATGCCCTTCGATTGTGACACAGTGCAGACTGTTGTTGGCTGGCTGCCATGGCCATGTGACTTGAGACAGTAATATATGACTTTGCACGCATTCCTGTGTCATGGCATTCAACTCCCTGAGACTGATCCTGCAGGGGAGTGACATGTGCAACATGCACCCCATTGTGGCATTGACTATCCGGACATGGGTGCATCATGGTGTCTGGTGCTGGTATGCATCACATGCATTTCTATTTAGACTCTGGCCATCCCTTTATCCGGACACCTGCACTGACTCAGTGGCAGGAGATGTGATGTGTGCATGTTCACATACTTCACCGTGTTCCCTGCAATGTCCAACAACTGTGTAGGTGGTGCATGTGTCCACACTGGGGTCTTACCATCAGACAGGCACCGGACAGATGGATGCAAGGGCAGGAGGGGTGTGAGTCCCATGGTTGACCATCAGACTGACAATTGGCTTCCCCGAATCTGTGTGAGGACTTTAGGCAATGTTCAACTAAGGATGCCAGGGCTTGCTCTGTAATGTGCTGTACTTACTGTGGTGTGTGCGGTCAGTGCAGGTGACTGATGTTTGTCTGTTTCCCTAATTGTTTGCAGATACATCCACGGCCACAGGAGGGGACAGCTCCACGGACCAGGAGGAGCAGCGGAGCCAGACTGGGTCAGCATCGGACGGGTGGTCAGAGGGACCCAGTGGCACGGAGGGCGAGGGGAGCCACACCGAGGAGTCCTCAGCACCATCCACCTCAGCTGAGGACCACAGCAGCTCGGAGGATGACTCCCTTGTGGAGGCGGGTCTCAGCAGCCACCAAAGGCCAGCTAGTCTGTCTGGCCCCGCCACCACCACCACCACCACCGCCCTCCCATTGGCTCCCATTCCTGAGGTCCGTGTAGGCTCCCGTACTCGGGAGCGTGTCTCCTTTGTGCCAGGCACCGCACCCCCTGCCCCTGTGTCCCCTGCTGCCCTGAGTGAGGAGTCTGTGTACCTCCTTCGGTAGCTCCATGTAGGGCAGACAGCAATGCTGAGTGTCCTCCATGCACACACCACTCTGTTGACACAGCTGGTGTCGTTCATGGAGGGCATCTCGACGGGTATGTCTGCCCTACAGAGGAGCAATAGGTCCATGGACTCCTCCCTGACGGCAGCAGTGCCCCTCCTCCAACAGTCTCTCACCCCTCCCACCTCTGCCCCATCAACACTTCCTGCACCCCTACCTGCCAAAGCACATGCACACCTGCACAGTCACCCAAACACACAGACACGAGCAGCACAGACACACCCAAAAGAAAGGCAAGACATGCACACACGCATCCTCAGGGGACTGATACCACAGACACAGGGGACGGGGAACACACACACACACAGGCATCCACATTAACTCCGCAGTCCTCCAAATCCTCTCCCTCCAAGACCCCTTCCCTTGCCTCGCCTGCTAACACACCTACACAGCAGATCTTCCTGTGTGACCTCGGCCTCTTCCCTCCCATCCTGCTGATCCAGCATACCGGGGGAAGAGGAAGTCCACCCACACAGAGGGGAGTGCCCCTCGCCCCCGGACACCCTCCCCCAGGCGCAGGCAGGGTGAGCCCCCCACCCGCAAGTCTCCCCGGTCCCGGAAGAGCAAGACCCCGCCACCGCCCGGCAAGTCAACCACCCAGTCTCTCACCTCCATCCCCCAGGCCACCACTCCACAGGTTCCACCGCCACACCCTGCCCCAGGTTCCCCCACACACCGATACTGCATCCCCAAACTGCTTAGGCCCTCCCCCTGCCACTTGCTCTTCCACCCCAAAACCAGACGCTCTGCCTCTTTGTGCCACTGGTGTGGAGACCGTGTCCCCCCTCTGTCCAGCCCAGCTCTTCTGCCCCCCTTCCACTACCTTGGAGTCATGCACTGCGGTGGAGTCCACAACCACCCCGTCTGACTCGGGCACTGCATTGGGGACCCAGTCCACTCCATCTGACCAGCCCACTGCAGTGGTTGCAGCACCAACTCCATCTGACTTGAGCCCTGCGGTGGTGCCAGCCCCCCGAGTCAGACACCTCCACTGCAGTTGCCGGTGACACTCCTGCACCCACCTCCCCTTCACTGCCTCCTTCTGGCATCCCCTGATCCTGTCCCTGCGGTGCCTGGCCTGCCCCTCGTATGCCCCTCCAAGGGGGATGTCCCCTGTCCGTACCTGTGCAGGCAAGCAATAGTTTACAAGTTGTCACACATCACCCTGTTGGAACTGTATATTTGGACTGGCCATTGGCCTTAGTTTATTTTGGATTTATGATTTGAGTTGCACACTTGCTGAATAAAGCCTATTTTTGTTTACTTGTGGTTAATCTTTGGAGGTACATGATGTAGATGTGTAGAATCATGCATTTGCTGTTGTAATAGTGTTCAGATCAGGTAAATTTGTAGATTACCATCTTTGTCCTACACTGATGCACATCTGGTGGGCTTTCCACTGTCCAATGTTCCTAGTACCCTGACTGTGTGCCCGTCTGCAATGGACATGCAGTTTAGGACATCAAATTTGGAGGACTCATCTGTGTACACAGTGCAAGTTGCTTGACACGTGTCTTGGGTGTATGCAGATGACTGACGTGACACTCCCGTACCCAGGCTGATATGAGCAGAGCCTTCAGTGTGTTGTAGTTGTTGACTCACTGACCGAGTGTTCTGCTGACATGTTTGAGTCATGCACAGACAAGGTTTGGCACAGCTGACCTTCCACAGGAGTGGAGTGGCCTCATGGCAGTGCGTGATTCCGTGATATAGGCTGTGCCCATGTTGTGTGTTGTGTAGGCATGTCTGTGCGTGTTCCCTTCTCCTTTTCCTACACAGGCTGTGTCCCTACGGATGTTCCTGTTTGTGATGCTTGCTGAGTTGTTCTGTGTTCATCCAGCATCTTGGACCTGGTTACTCCGGGATGTGGGTGCATGGCAAACTAATGTTCATGAGGTTGTCATCCCTAGTTGTCTTTGCTGTCAGGGCTGGGGATGTGGGCAAACGCAGATGGGACACAGTCAGGATTCCTCTTGGCACTTGTTGGTTACACGAGTAATGTGATTTTCTGTTTGTGTATGCTTTCAGTGATTGTGACACGTTGTGTGTGTGACTGCTGCCACTCCTCAGGGTCAGAGGTGCAATGTTGGAAGTTGTCTATGTGTGTCCTTTGTGGGTCAGCTTGGCTTCTTCATTGGTGTGTGACTATGGCCAGGATCCCATTGTTTGGGGTGGATTTCACGTCATGCCCATGCACGGCATACTGTGCAGTGTGTCAGACATTCACAGGTATTGTTGACTGGCCATGTGTGATGGGTTTCTGCACCTTATTTCCCCCACCACCCCTGGGATTGTCATGGGTGCATGTGCAATGTCAGCAGTCCATGTGAGCTTCAACGCTGCACATTGGTGGAGTTCAAGGTGTGTGGGGTTGAGTGTGTGCAAATGTGAGTTGTTGCACGGCTGGGGCACTACCTCCATATTTTCCTTGGCTGGCAGGCCGTGCTGAGTGCTTTGTGCTTGTATAGGTGTGATGGTAGTTTGTTGCTCAGGACACATGGCTGTGGTTCACAGTGTGGATGACATCTACCTTTGTCATCACAGTGTGATTGTCATGCAGGCTAGTGTCACCACAATGTGGGGTCCCTGGGGGAGTGCTGTGGTGGTTCGGTCTCTTGCTGTGTGTGTTGCTGTTCCTACAAGCTTGTGTGACATGTGTAATTTGGGCTCCCTCTCATCTCACAATGCCTGTTTGCCCACATAGGGGAATCCAATCCATGAGTTACTTTTGTTTGTGACTGTGTTGACATCTGTGTATCAGTGAATCTGGCCTCCTCATGGGTTGTGTGTTTGCCTGGGGACACTGGCACACAACCCCCTCACCTGTTGTGTATGATGTGCAGTGTGAGTCTGCCTGTTTGTGTTTGTGCTTTTGCACCACTGCATTGGCATATCTTTAGTTTGCCATTGGCTGTATGTTGTTTGTTGGCTTTCCCCTGCTGGCCCTGGGACTGCTAGGTCATCAGTCACCACATTGATCATGGTTAGTATGTCCCATTGCTTCCATGGTATGGTATTTGTTCACCTGACATCTACAGTTTCCACAGGATATCTACATTTGTGTGTCCATTGGTGCTGATATGTGGGTCTGCATTATGAAGCTCACTTCTGTCATTGTGTTATTTGTGAATGTAGACAATGTGGGCCCCCATGGCTGATGTTTGTGTGCACATGGCCAGAACGATGTGTCATTGGCACTGCACTGCTTGCCTCACACAATCTATGTTGCTATGGGACACAAGCACTACAATGCCTCTGTAGTGTTTGGTGTTGTGTGGCCAGGAATAATCCCTGCAGTTATGTTTTTGCGGCTTTCACCAGGACTACACTTCCCTTTTGGGTACTGTGGTGATGGGGCTTTGGGCCCCACTGCCACACTGTTCAGAATGTGTTTCAGCTATGGAGCACACACTTACCTTTTGGGCACTGTGGTGATGGGGCTTTGGGCCCCATTGCCACACTGTTCAAAATGTGTTTCAGCTATGGAGCACACACTTACCTTTTGGGCACTGTGGTGATGGGGCTTTGGGCCCCATTGCCACACTGTTCAAAATGTGCTTCAGCTATGGAGCACACACTTCCCTTTGGGCACTGTGGTGATGGGGCTTTGGGCCCCATTGCCACACTGTTCAAAATGTGCTTCAGCTATGGAGCACACACTTACCTTTGGGCACTGTGTTGATGGGGCTTTGGGCACCATTGCCACACTGTTCAAAATGTGCTTCAGCTATGGAGCACACACTTACCTTTGGGCACTGTGGTGATGGGGCTTTGGCCCCATTGCCACACTGTTCAAAATGTGCTTCAGCTATGGAGCACACACTTACCTTATGGGCACTGTGGTGATGGGGCTTTGGGCCACATTGCCACAGTGGTCATGGTCTGCTTGCATTGTGTAGGCCACACACACAATTATGTGTGACACATGTGTTAGGGGTCACATTGTATGTTCAATGTCATGTTCAGTGTTGTATGCATTTGACACAGACCACACACGCTTGTCATGGTGTTGTAGGCTGGGATGTAATTTACTGACAGTCCTTATGTGGGAGTATGCTAGTTGTGTCATGCATTACCCGTCCTATGAGTAGGGGTGGTTGTAGTGACAGGCATCCAGCCCCCCATGAGTGGTGATGGTAGTAGTGGTAGGCATCCATCCCCCTAAGGGTGGGGATGGTAGTAGTGACAGGCATCCAGGCCCCCCTGTGTAGGGGTGGTGGTAGTGACAGGCATCCAGCCCCCCCTGAGTAGGGGTGGTGGTAGTGGTAGGCATCCAGCCCCCCTGGGTAGGGGTGGTAGTAGTGGCAGGCATCCATCCCCCCATGAGTAGGGGTGGTGGTGGTGACAGCCATCCAGGCCCCCTGAGTAGGGGTGGTGGTAGTGACAGGCATCCAGGCCCCCTGGGTAGGGGTGGTAGTAGTGGCAGGCATCCATCCCCCTAAGGGTGGGTATGGTAGTAGTGGTAGGCATCCAGCCCCCATGAGTGGGGATGGTAGTAGTGGTAGGCATCCATCCCCCTAAGGGTGGGTATGGTAGTAGTGGTAGGCATCCAGCCCCCATGAGTGGGGATGGTAGTAGTGGTAGGCATCCAGCCCCCATGAGTGGGGATGGTAGTAGTGGCAGGCATCCATCCCCCCATGAGTAGGGGTGGTAGTAGTGACAGCCATCCAGGCCCCCCTGAGTAGGGGTGGTGGTAGTGACAGGCATCCAGGCCCCCTGGGTAGGGGTGGTAGTAGTGGCAGGCATCCATCCCCCTAAGGGTGGGTATGGTAGTAGTGGTAGGCATCCAGCCCCCCATGAGTGGGGATGGTAGTAGTGGTAGGCATCCAGCCCCCCATGAGTGGGGATGGTAGTAGTGGTAGGCATCCAGCCCCCCATGAGTGGGGATGGTAGTAGTGGTAGGCATCCGGCCCCTCATGAGTGGGGATGGTAGTAGTGACAGGCATCCAGCCCCCCCTGAGTAGGGGTGGTGGTAGTGGTAGGCATCCAGCCCCCATGAGTGGGGATGGTAGTAGTGGTAGGCATCCAGCCCCCCATGAGTGGGGATGGTAGTAGTGGTAGGCATCCGGCCCCCCATGAGTGGGGATGGTAGTAGTGACAGGCATCCAGCCCCCCCTGAGTAGGGGTGGTTGTAGTGACAGGCATCCAGCCCCCCATGATTGGTGATGGTAGTAGTGGTAGGCATCCATCCCCCTAAGGGTGGGGATGGTAGTAGTGACAGGCATCCAGGCCCCCTGAGTAGGGGTGGTGGTAGTGACAGGCATCCAGCCCCCTGAGTAGGGGTGGTGGTAGTGGTAGGCATCCAGCCCCCATCAGTGGGGATGGTAGTTGTGGTAGGCATCCAGCCCCCATGAGTGGGGATGGTAGTAGTGGTAGGCATCCAGCCCCCATGAGTGGGGATGGTAGTAGTGGCAGGCATCCATCCCCTTTAGGGTGGGTATGGTAGTGGTGGCAGGCATCCATCCCCCTAAGGGTGGGGATGGTAGTAGTGACAGGCATCCAGCCACCCCTGGATAGTGGTGGTGGTAGTGGCAGGCATCCAGCCCCCTGAGTAGGGGTGGTGGTAGTGACAGGCATCCAGGCCCCCTGGGTAGGGGTGGTGGTAGTGACAGGCATCCAGCCCCCATGAGTAGGGGTGGTGGTAGTGACAGGCATCCAGACCCCCTGAGTAGGGGTGGTGGTAGTGACAGGCATCCAGGCCCCCTGGGTAGGGGTGGTAGTAGTGGCAGGCATCCATCCCCCATGAGTAGGGGTGGTGGTAGTGACAGCCATCCAGGCCCCCCTGAGTAGGGGTGGTGGTAGTGACAGGCATCCAGGCCCCCTGGGTAGGGGTGGTAGTAGTGGCAGACATCCATCCCCCTAAGGGTGGCTATGGTAGTAGTGGTAGGCATCCAGCCCCCCATGAGTGGGGATGGTAGTAGTGGTAGGCATCCATCCCCTAAGGGTGGGTATGGTAGTAGTGGTAGGCATCCAGCCCCCCTTGAGTGGGGATGGTAGTAGTGGTAGGCATACAGCCCCCATGAGTGGGGATGGTAGTAGTGGTAGGCATCCAGCCCCCATGAGTGGGGATGGTAGTAGTGGTAGGCATCCGACCCCCATGAGTGGGGATGGTAGTAGTGGTAGGCATCCAGCCCCCATGAGTGGGGATGGTAGTAGTGGTAGGCATCCGGCCCCCATGAGTGGGGATGGTAGTAGTGACAGGCATCCATCCCCCCTGAGTAGGGGTGGTGGTAGTGGTAGGCATCCAGCCCCCATGAGTGGGGATGGTAGTAGTGGTAGGCATCCAGCCCCCATGAGTGGGGATGGTAGTAGTGACAGGCATCCAGGCCCCCTGGGTAGGGGTGGTAGTAGTGGCAGGCATCCAGGCACCCCTGGGTAGGGGTGGTAGTAGTGGCAGGCATCCAGCCCCCTATGGGTGAGTATGGCATTGGTGTTGGCCATCCCACCCCTATGGTTCTGCTGTTGCTAGTGTACGTTATTTGTGCATCCCTATGTGTGTGTGACATGTTTCGTGTACGTGTGGTTTGTTTGTATTGTTGGTGTTTGACTTACCGTCTGCGCCGTACGCGTCCGTGCCGGTCCCGGTAATAGATGTAGAGTATAGGTAGGACCTGCGCAATGGGATTCATGCTTGGATCGTCTCGTTCGGGTTTCTCGTGTCTTCGAGTCGTACTCGTAGCAGGCTTGTTCGTCTCGTAGCCGTGGATCGTCTTGTGGCGCAAAACGGAGCTTATGTACGGCTCGCCCGGATGCTCAAACGTGCCGGACGTAGCGACGAGTTCGGCGCGTATGGAAGACGCATCGAACTAGTCCGGCCGGAAGGTGCTGTGTATTTGGTTCCGTGCGACTCGAATCGGCGTTTACGGATCCGGCTCGGGCGGGGTATAGGAGCTGGAATGGGTAAGTACGGCTCGCTCGGAATCTGGGCTGTTATGCGCATCATACTTGTTCGTTCGGTAGAGCGTTCGAGTCGGTCGGAAAACACGCGTTCGGCTGGTATTTTTTCCGGACGAATACTGTTAGGTGCGCTTTTGGCCGACATCGGAATCGACCCCAATGTCTGGTAATGTTTTTTGCTTATAATGACTAATGGTTCAGTGCAATTTTAGTTCTAGTTTATTATAGTTTTTATTGTAATTTTTCTTATTAACATCCTACTACTGATGGACTGTCTAGTTTTGTTCTAAAGACAGGTATATAAATCTTCTGTTTGATTAAGGCCCCCCGGATGCTTTGTATCGAGATTAAGAATGTATTTTGTTTCCAATTGACTAAGGGCTTTGACTCGGTCACCTCCCCTCTTTCTAGTAGGGACACTATCAATTATGAAATACTTCAGCAAGGTGGGGTCTGCATTATGGCTGTCTTCAAAATGCCGGGCTACCGGATATGCTTGATCACGGTTCTTAATTGCCCTTATGTGCTGGAGTACCCTCTTGTGTCCCTGTAGTATAGTACTACCTACATATCTGAGCCCACAGGGGCACTCCAGCACATAAATAGCATGATCCGTTTTGCATGACAAGGTCTTGGTGATAGGGATTTCTATTGAATTAAATGGTGTCTTGTAGGTAGTAGTGTTAATGCCCTGTTGGCATGCCTTGCATGTTTTACATTTATAGAACCCCTTGGGTTGACTAAGCCAAGTACCTTTGATTGGACCCTCCAAATCATTTCTCACCAAAGTGTCCCTCATAGAGGGTGCCCTACTAAATGTTATGGCTGCTTTTTTGGGGAGGAGATGACCAATGACCGGATCTCCCAAAACAATGGGCCAATTTCTATTGATCAAGTTTTTGATAGTTCTACCCTGTTTACTGAACCCAAAGATGAACCTGAATGTATCATCTTCTCCTTTATCAGATCGATTGGGTCTAACTTTCTTGTTGAGGAGGGTTCTCTACATAATTCATTGCTTTTTTGGATGGCAGTATCAATGCAGCTTGATGAATATCCCCTTGCCAGGAATCTACTCCTGCTGGCTGTTTGTGCCTCTCGCAAATCTTCTTTGTTGCTGCATATACGCTTCAGCCGCAACATCTCACCAAAAGGTATACTTTGGATAAGATGGCTGGGATGTGCGCTGCTGGCGTGCAGTACCGAATTACCTGCAGTAGGTTTCCTATGTAGTGTGGTGTGTAACTGCCCTTCCTTTATGTAAACCTGTACATCCAAAAAATTCACTGATATTGGACTGATGTCTGCAGTAAAATGAAGGTTCAAATCATTGTCGTTTAGTTTCTGTATAAATGATTCAGCCTCATTTTTAGCCCCTCTCCAGATCACAAATAAGTCATCTATATATCTGACCCATTTTATGACATTGTTGGTCATTTGCATATTGTATTCTTTATGGAGGACCAGCTCCTCCCACCATCCCATATGCATACATGCATAGCTGGGGGAGAAGCTGACCCCCATAGCAACACCACGTTGTTGTTGGTACAAAATGTTTTCAAACAAAAAAACATTATTGTTTAAGCAGAATTCAACCATATTGACCAGCATGACACTGTGGGGTCGATTCCGATTCGGGCCGGAAATTTCTCCGACCGAGCCGGACCCGGAGAGATTTCCGACCGAATCGGACCCGTGCAGTCCGACCGAACGAGTACGATGCGTCCGTATGTTATCGGACTCGAGTCGGTCGGACTCCCATTGAAGTCAATGGGAGCAGGTCGTACAACGCGTACGCGGGCTCCCATTGCCTCAATGGGTGCGAGTCGGACAAGGGCGCCCCCTACAGCGGGTACGTGGCGAAGCGATTCGCGCCGTACACGCACAGGTAGGGGGACCCATGGGTCCCCCTGTGTGCGACTCGCGCGGCTACGCGTGCACAGGGGGTCCGACACGGACCCCCAAAGTACGGCTCCGACAGCTCTTCCGAGCCGGAGTGCGCGGCTCGGTCGGACTGCTCGCGGCGCGCATCGTACTTACCCGGCCGGGAAACGTCTCCATTGCGCGGTGCGAGTCGAGTCCGAGCCGAGTCGGTCGGAGCGGTTCGAGCCGGGAGCGAGTCGGTCGGAGCGATCGGGACGCCCGGACGAGTCGGTCGGCGATTTCGCATCGTACTCGCTCGGCCGGACCCGCGTACGGTTCGGTCGGGAAACAGGGCTCCGAATCGGATCCGGTAAAGCCGAATCCGATTCGGAGCACTACCGGCCGAGATCGGAATCGGCCCCTGTGTTGCTCAAAGTCCGGACCCCTACGTGCTAAGTAATGTCTTAAAGCCCTTAGTCCATCTTGATGTTTGATGGAAGTATATAAGGATGTGACATCCAACGTGATTAGCAGGTAGTCGTCTTGCCAGACAATATCTTGAATTTTGGAAAGGAAATCCCCTGTATCACGAATATATGAGGGCAGTCCTTGTACATGACTTTGAAGAAAGAAATCCACATAACGTGAGGTCTTTTCTAGCAGGCTATTACAGGCTGATATAATTGGCCGGCCTGGGGGCTTAAGGGGGTTTTTATGCACTTTGGGTATGAAGTACATTACTAGAGTCACGGGATTCTCATTTCTCATGTATTTATGTTCAGCCTGTGTCAAGAGTCCCGCGTTCTTCCAAGCTATAAGCTTAATTCCATAAATGTTGTACATATTTTTGAGGGTTTGTTGGTCACAACGCAGATAGCACTCTGAAACAACGACATCACTCCCTCGCAAGACCTCTGCAACTCGCTCGCCTCGTTCTTCCACAGCAAGATCGCAGACATACACTACAGTTTCAGCACACAGCCGACGTACCCTACGACCGTTCCAACGCCCCCCACCTCCACCCTTCGAGCCTGGACCCCTATCAACACCGAAGACACTATCCGCACGATGAACTACATCCACTCCGGATCACCAACCGACCCCTGCCCTCACCACGTCTTCAACAAGGCCGACGCCGTCATCGCACCCCACCTCCGGGACATCATCAACACCTCCTTCGTCACCGCCACCTTCCCAGAGAGCTGGAAGCACGCCAAACTCAGCGCCCTACTGAAGAAACCGTCAGCAGACCCCACCGACCTCAAAAACTACCGCCCCATCTCGCTCCTTCCTTTTTCTGCCAAAGTCATCGAGAAGACCGTCAACAGACAACTGGCCGCCTTCCTCGAGACGAATGGATCCCTCGACCACTCGCAGTCCGGCTTCCGGGCCAACCACAGCACCGAGACCGCCCTCATCGCAGCTACCGACGACATCCGAGCCCTGCTCGACAACGGAAACAGCGGCCCTCATCCTCCTGGACCTCTCCGCAGCGTTCGACACAGTCTGCCACCGCACCCTAGTGCAACGCCTGAACAACGGCGGAATCCAAGAGAAGGCACTGGAGTGGATCATCTCCTTCCTCGCCGGAAGAACCCAGAGAGTCCGCCTCCCCCGTTCAGTTCCGAGGCCACCGAAGTCATCTGCGGCGTACCACAAGGATCATCACTCAGCCCCACCCTCTTCAACGTCTACATGAGCCCCCTCGCAGCCATCGCACGCCAACACAACCTCAACATCATCTCCTACGCCGACGACACCCAGCTGATCCTCTCCCTCACCAACGACCCCACAACCGCCAGAACCAGCCTACATGAAGGGATGAAGGACGGAAGTCCTCATCCTAGGATCATCACCCTCCGCCTGGGACGACTCCTGGTGGCCCCCTGCCCTGGGCAACGCACCCAAACCAACGGACCACGCACGCAACCTGGGCTTCATCCTGGACTCCTCCCTCTCAATGACCCGACAAATCAACGCCGTCTCCTCGTCTTGCTTCAACATCCTACGCATGCTGCGCAAGATCTTCCGGTGGATCCCCACCGAAACCAGGAAGACGGTCACCCAGGCCCTCGTCACCAGCCGACTGGACTACGGCAACTCCCTCTACGCCGGAACCACAGCCAAACTTCAAAAAAGACTCCAACGCATCCAGAATGCCTCAGCTCGACTCATCCTGGACATCCCCCGACACAGCCACATCGCCGGACACCTGAGAGACCTGCACTGGCTCCCCGTCAGCAAGAGAATCACGTTCCGACTCCTCACCCACGCACACAAAGCTCTCCACAACCAAGGCCCCAGATACCTCAACGACCGTCTGACCTTCTACACTCCCACCCGCCAGCTACGATCGACCAACCACGCCCTCGCCGCCGTCCCCCGCATCCGAAGATCCACAACGGGAGGAAGATCCTTCTCCTACCTGGCTGCCAAGACGTGGAACTCCCTACCCATCCACCTCCGCCTTACCCAAGACCACCTCTCCTTCAGGAAGCAACTCAAGACCTGGCTGTTCGAACAGTAGCAGACCCCCCTCCCCCAAGCGCCTTGAGACCCTCCGGGTGAGTAGCGTGCTATACAAATGCTTGATTGATTGATTGATTGATTGATTGATTGACTCTCTGTCCTTTAGTTGTGTCAGTGCTTCCTCAATATAATCTTTTTTACTCCATAGCACAAGATTACCCCCTTTGTCAGAGTTCCGAATAATGATGTCATTATTTTTGTTTAGTTTGCTCATCAATTGGTGATAGTGTAATGTGCTTTTGTCAATCTTAGCTTTCGTTTTGTTGTTTACAGCGCAGTTCAATTTTTTAATGCTATTTGTAACTTGCTCGTTAAAGATGTCAATCGAGTCCCTGAGGGTAATTGGATTGAATGTTGAACGAGGTCTGAATGGAGTTGTAATCCTCTGTTGTACAGATTCACTGTTCTCCTGTCTTCTATTTTGTGATGAGGTATCACTTTCATTGGCTAGGTCACACAATATTTGTAGGGTTGGCATGTCAGTTGATGTTAGATTTGACGATGGGGAACAAGTTGGCTGACTATTCAAGGCTTGTGTTTTACTCTGGTTCTGCTCCATTAGAAGAAAGTATTTTTTGAGTTTTAAATTTCGGATGCTTTTAAATAAATCCATCCTTGTAGCCGCATAATTAAAAGAACTCTCGGGGCAATATGATAAGCCAAGAGCTAAGAGCTGTTTCTCTGCCTCATTGAGAGTGACATCAGTAAGATTAATGATGGTTTGGCTGCTGGATATTTGTGTTTTATTCATCGTCTCCAGTTGCGCCTTGATTGTCTCTTCTGTTGCGGTTTTTGCTGCTGTACGTCGCTGTTTGGCTTGCCTTCTCTCCCTTCGTTTGATTGTTGAATTCCTGCTTGTCTGTTCCTGTTTCTTGGGCGCAGGGTGTCCCTGCGCTCGAGGCATAAAAAATCTACCTCATCTTCCAAAGGAATATTGGCTGGCACTTGCTTCATTGCCTGAGATCGGGCCTCCGATTCAGTTTCACTTTCCCGACCTGAGCTTAGGTCTGAATTGGATATTGCCTCTGGTAATCTTTCAGGGTGTGCCTGACCAGTTATATATATATAGCTCCACGCTTTATGGATTTGCGGGAGCACCCCCGCCTGAATGGCACCCGTCCGCGAGTGCGTTGAGCTGGTGCACAGCGGAGCAGTAATATATATATATAATACAACATAAGTCTAATGAGTGTTTGTTATGTTACAATTTTTGGGATGGCAATCTTGAGTGTATATCATCCTCACATACCCACCCAGCGTGTATCCACAAGATAAAGGCTAGTCACCTCACCAGCAAAGATAGTGAGAGATAAATCAAAGGCTTAAAAGGTATTAGTTACGCAGATTACGTTTTGTGCTTTGGCTCCAAGAATATCAGCTTTCCACCTAACACAGAGAGTCTGAGACCTAGAGATGCTCTGAAGCTATAACATTGCTATATCAAGTGATAGATGGTTCAATATGAGGGACAGGTACTAAAGATATTTATTCTGCCTTTAGCTGTCCACTACATAAGCATCAATGCCCTGCAGAGTGCTGAGTCAGAGTAACAATATGTAGTGTCTCTTTTTTCTCTCTCTCTCTCTTATCCCCGGGTCTATGGTTAGCCCATACATTACCATTGTGTGTGGTTGGCTGAGGAGAAGAAGAAGGGTGAAAATATTAATCATCTGAGTTACAAGGTTGGTGTTTTCTGACATCTCTCTCTCTCTCTCTCTCTCTCTCTCTCTCTCTCTCTCTCAATCTGGTCAACAGATCCTAACACAGGTTTGTTTCTTCTTCACTTTTGGTTGGTTCTGCTCACACTCAAGAGGATATTATTGGCAATCCTGTCCTTTCTTTCATTCTCATATGACTACTCCCATTACAAGGATTACATCACACTTTACCTCTTTCACCTGACCTTCATGCCTCTCAATATGATCTATCAAATCTCTGGTGCCTTCAACTTTCTTCCTAAACACATTCACCAACCTAATCTATAGTCCTCAATGCCCCTTTATGTCACACTCACTATGTTTGTCTCTTGATTGCATGTTCAAGTCATTCTATCTGAATCTATAGCCACTTTTATGTTTGAATCATCCAATTAATATCATAAACCACAGTGCAAAAACTATGCACAATATTTTCATTTCCTCACTTCTATTTCTAGTAAACAAATACAAGTACAAAATTGAGTGGAATACAATTACATGTATTAATAAGTTGCTGCTGATTGTACTGATTGATAGCGTGTTGATAGATAGTTTATGAACAACAAAGTCAAAGTTCCTTAAAGCAATTTGACTTTATTACACGTGTAATTTCACTGAAAAGAAATGCAGTCAGAGTTTAATCATCAGAGGGCATTCAATCAAATCAAATGGGGATGGAAAACGCTGTAAATCAGTTTTGATAAAACAAGGACATACTGATGGCATAGTTGCGGAAAGAGATGCAAACATGGAGGTCTCACTAGAAATCAAAATAGAAGAAAAGATGGTGTTGAAATTGGGTTACTGGTTGAGGAGCCTGAAACCCTACTCAAGCAGCAACCAACATCTCTATAAGGGTGAAACACAAGCAAAACCCTAATTTAACATGTGCTTAACCCTCTAGTAGCTTGGCACAAAAGCAGTCAGGCTTAACTTAGACACAATGGGCCTGATTACGATGTCGGGAGGACTTACGTCCGCCCGACACCGTTGCGGTCTCGGAACCGACCGACCTCTGCATATGGTGCGGTCGCATACTCCCATTTCTCTATGGGAGCTTGTGTTGCGGCCGTAAACTGCCCGTATCACAAGCTCCCATAGAGAAATGGGAGTTTCTGTTAATCCCTGCACCGCGTGGCAGGCACCTCATGGTGCCTGCTCTACGCTGCTCGGATTAACAGGGGGGCACCATAGGTGCCCCCTCAGCCCCCAACCTGAGGCCTCAGGGAGAAGGGGGCCCTGCTCGGGGCCCCCAAAGTCACTTTCCGACAGGCTTTCCATGTCGGAAAGGCTGACATGAAAAGCCTGTCGGAAACCAACATTGTAATCCCGGCAGCGGACACGCCGTCCTCAGGGATTATGTTGGGGCTTCCAACTGGCCGACGGGCTCCTTGAGCCCATCATAATCCAGCCGGAATGACCGGCTGGTTTCACTTTTGACTGCAGGCATTGTAATGCAGCGGCCAAAAGTGAAACCTACGATGTGAGTTGGAAAGCCTCCGAGCTGTGGTCGGAGGCTTTCCTACTCACATTGTAATCAGGCCGATTGTGCAAAGTATTTATGCAGCACTCCAAACAGTAATAAAGTAAAAACACAACACAAAAAAGTACCTCACCAATTTAGAAAAATAGAGTAAAATATTATAAATAATTTGGCACCAAAACATTAAACAACAAAAATCCAATCAGTAGAACCGGAGATATGCCATTTTTAACATTTAAGTAAAAATAGCTCCAAAAGGCACAAAGCACCAACTGTAGATATATGGTTGTGCCAGACCGGGACAAAGTGACAAGTTCAGACCAACTGCAATGGAGCGTGAGTCAGCTACCAGGACTAAGTAGGGTCCGCTGAACAAAAGTACCTTAAATCCTGGTTGCGGAGCGATGCAGAGCCCGGCGTCAAGGATGTGTTGCACAGCAGCAGTTTCCTAGGAGCTGGGTAGCTGCGATGCGAGGTTCAACATCATCGTCTATGATGCTGTTGATGAGTGGCTGGCAATGCAAAGTCCTGCGTCACGCACCAGATGGTTCCGAAGAAGCTGTGCGTTTTGCGATGCAGAGTCCTGCATTGTCATTGAGGATGCTGTTAACAATGTGTTTGCAATTCGAAGGCCGGCTTTGTAGACGCGGCGCAAAGCGGCGGTTCCTGGAAGGCTATAGGTCACGATGTGAAGTCCTGCACCAGAGACAAGACACGCTGTGGTCCCGATGCAGAGTTTGGTGAGAAGATGCATTGTGCAGTGACTTTGATGCAGAGTTTCTGGTCTGTAGTGCATCATGCTGCAGCTCTGATGCATTGGCTGTCCTGGTAGGAGCACCTGAAGGCCCACTTACAAGGGTCCAGAACTGGGTTGGCACCATTTGGGAGGGAAAGACTCACAGTGGCAGAGTCCAGGTGCTGGGTTGCAGCTGGAGGATGCCGGTTCTGTCTCTGAGGTTTCTGATCAGGAGGCCAGCCAGCTAGCCCTTGGAGTCACTCTGGTGGTCGTGGGTACAAGATGCAAGTCCAGTCCTTCTCTTTCAGACAGAAGGGCAGCAGAGTAGCAGTCCTTCTTGAAGCAAGGCAGCACAGCAGTCCTTCTTCTGAGTCTTCCACAGGTCCAGATGTGTACAGAAGAGTTGGGGTCTGAGGCCCAATATTTATAGCTGGTGCCCACTTTGAAGTGGGAGAAGCTTCCAGAGCAGGGTTCTCCAATGTCGGTCCTGAAGGGCCAGATCCATGCCAGATTTTTAGCATATCCACATTTAGATAAATGTAGTCATCCTAAAAATATGCCATGGATCCAGCCCTCCAGGACCAGCATTGTGGAACCCTGTTCTAGAGGTTTCCACCCCCTAGAGGTGCTTGGAATTTCCTGCCTCCCTGCTGTGGCCCTAGACTGTCTGGGGTCACAACAGACAAGTGCCAAACCCTTTGTGATAGTGCCCAGGCAGAGCCTTTGCGGTGTGCAAGTGTGGTAGCACATAGCTTCCTGTTGTCTTACTGTCTGAGAGCAATTTACAAAAAAACAACTTCCAACTACACCTAGTCATGTGAACCAGGAACAGGCAGCAGACACCAAATGGTTAGGCCAAAACAATACCAACTTTCTAAAAGTGCCATTTTCAGAATTGTGATTACAAATCTGACTTTTCAATTGAAAAGGACTTTTGATTACAATTCTACAGACAGCAAACTCGACTTTCCTACCTGCTCCCACTTGAAAGTTATCATTTATTCAATGTAATATGGAAACCCAATAATATGCTATGGGAGAGGTAGGCCTTGCAATAGTGAAAATTGTAGTTTTTCACTATTAGGACATGTAAAACATAACAGTAAATGTCCATCTTTTTAAATACACTGAAGGTTTGCCCTCTGGGCTGCTCGGGGTCTACACTAAGGGTGACATATATATTAAAAAGGAAGGTTTGGGAATGGTAAAAGGTTTATTTTGCCAGGTTGAAATTATAGTTTTAAGCTCCACACACAGGTTGCAATGATAGGCCTGATATATGTTTGAAAGGCTACGTAAGTGGGTGGCACAATGAGTGGTGCAGGCCCACTAGTAGCATTTAATTTACAGGCCCTGGGTACATGTAGTACCTCTTTACTAGGGACTGACAAGTAAATAATATATGCCAATTTGGTGTAAGCCCATTTTACCATGTTTAGAGGAGAGAGCACAAGCACTTTAGCACTAGTTAGCAGTGGTTAAGTGCGAGAGCCCTAAGGTCAGCAAAAACGAGATCAACAAAAATGGAGGAGAAAAACAAAAAAGTTTGAGCATGACCCTACAAAAAGGGCCAAGTCCAACAGATAGTACCATGTCTGTGGATTTTAAGAAGGCGGAACGAACAGGGAGTTCTTTTAAAAATTGTCTTTGAGTCTAGGTTCAGAGAGATGTAGCCAGGACTTTTTATTGGCACTATGCTTCTGTGGAGAAATCACAGCCCCTAGGGCTAGGTTTGTATTCGCTATTTTTGTCATTAACAATATCGACCTCCAATTATATTGGATCCACTACATCGACCTACCACTCTCATTGTAAGATAAGGTTATAATAACTATTAATTACTATTCTTGATTGTACCTGCACTTACCCTGGAAAGGAAATGTAAGTGAAATTAAGAATACTAATTAGTGATATTTGATATATCACATACAATATAGTGATCCTCTCCAACTGGGCTATCATTGACTTCTAGAAATGTCCTTGACTAATTCTGAATGCCTTTTGTCCCTGGCTGTCCAGACAAAATTAAGCTTAAATGCTTTCTTTTACCTAAGATTAATTATAAACCAAAACTAGGTAGTATCACTACTGCCTCGGTGAAAACTATTAGATACATGTTTCATGCAACCTTTCAGCTAGCCAGGACTAGATATCACATGACCACATAATATACTATAGAGCACTCTAACTAAATTGAGCTACATATTTCTGTGATGTGATTAATGAATTAATGAATATGACTCTAATAGAAAAAAGTGAATGTTTAAAATTGAGTCTTCAAATGAGAATATAAATACAAATGTATGAGCTACACAAATACCATATACATAGATAGCAGTAACGTTAGATTCCATCTCCAAGAACTTAGCTACCTCTTCTATCACATGTTGACTGTATGTTTGCCTTTGACCCTGTACGGTGCTCTGTTGCCTGTTGGCTATATTCACTCTATACAAATACCATATGCATAAATACATAAAAAAGAGTGGGCTTTAAAATCAAATCAAAAGAAGGAGACAACACCAAAAGAGAATACTCTAAACAATTACAGACAGTGGCTGAATTTGAGTAAGTAATCAAAACATAAGGGCTGAAAGCAGCTTATGGCTGGAGGGTTTTATAAGTACTTGTACAATAGTTGTCATCACCATTAGTGCACATGTTGCGGTTTTTTTTCTTGACAAACATCTATGCTCAGTGAGAATAGATTGTTTTCAAAGCACTTGCTTCCCTACAAAAATAAGGTACCAAGTATAAGCTGAGACTAGAAGAATATTAAAACCTGATTTCTAGATGCCTATCAACAAAAATAATAAACAGTAAGCACTAATTGTTGGAACATTATGTGAATGAAATCCAAGCAAGCACAATTCCCCCGACATCCTTTCTACTAAAGCATAATTTGAAAATATTTCAGAAAAGTATCAGAGGTGTTAAGAACTGTGCCTATAAACAAAATGAAATGCTACCAAACAAGACAATTTAAAGAATTTATCAGTAACTGTTTCTAATTTTAGTAGCAAAAGATTGATATAACATTTTGATTTGATTTACAAATAATACTTTTTAGAGAAATGGCAACATCAGACAAATTTTTAACAAATCAATATACCCCGTGTTTATTATAACTAAGCTATCAGCCTGATTTTGCCCAATCAATAAAGGAAGGAAGGGTTCATGTTTTGATACAGGGAGGGCCCTGTAAAAGGACGTTCAGGGTAGGCCGGGCAGACCTGAGCAGAAAAAAACAAAAAATGACTCTGACACCCTGGGAGAAGATTCCCAGGGTTTCAGGGTCATTCCTATTTTGTTTTACAAACACTCACTCCTGCTTTGGGAGTTTGCTTTTGTAAAACACAAAGGTTTGCTGAGCGGTTGCAGGAATCATGGTGGCTGCTCAGCAAAACTTTAGTGCCTTTAGAGAAGCCGCTGTGGTGGCGGCACCTTTGAGGGCAGCGAGATCTCAGCCAGCTCAGTGGAGATCCCTGTGACCATAAGTCTACAGCTTTATAGACAAATACAGCAGGCAAGGACCCACATAAAATGATAGGCCTGTCCTATGTTTTTATGTGTGTGGAGTTCTCCACCCTGACTGCTGTGTCCTTGCACTCGCAAACTTACTATCAAAATGCAGTTTTGTGAATACCAAAAAGCATAAACTTACGCAAACATGCAAGTTTACCTTTGTCAATCAGGCCCCTAACATATCCAGATCCCTCCCATCCTATCTTCAAAACCAAGACATTCGTTGAGGCGGAGTCAGTATTTTCTGTTACACAGAACAAGGTATGGATATCTTTGGACATCATTGTCATCATTTATAACTAATAATGATGGTCATATTTATTTTGTGTTACATATACATCTGCTTTTTTAATATTGTTTTTGTAAAAAAAACTAACTTACACAATCATTACCGCGCATAACAATACAAAGCACTCAACATACAAACATTCAGCTACACAAAGAGCAGCTTACTTGTTCTTCCAACTCTTGTTTCATAATACACTCATCCGCTATTCAATCTCTGTGCCCAGTCAGCCTCTCACCTCCTTCCCAACACATGTACACCACCTCCCACCCTTTGCTATCCGAGATGCTTGCTTTTCATGACATGGAGATTTCCTACAACATTCTTTAATCCCCAGTAGTGTCAACAGTCTACGTACAGTCATGGCTGGCTGCTTGCATTTACTGTAACTGTCACCTTTGGCATGAAGTATCACAAGAGAAGCGGGTATGCACTTGCAAGAGGGAAGAAGAAACCAGTGAATACCAGGTGACCAGGGACACTCAGGAAATGTCTGGTCAAACACTATGACATCTCAAAGAATTTCAGTATTATATTTAACCATAACAAAATGCATCTGCAAGATATACAGTGACAGCTGTTCAGTCAGACATTCCAGACCCGCTTTGGACAACATGCTGTGTTTTGTAGATGTCAGTCCAATCATGTATTTAGAAACTATCTATTTTGTTTAATACTCCTGAGTTCTGACTCGGCTGTCAAAAACACACTGTGTGAAATCATGGGCAATGAGTGTATGTTTTTTAAGACAAAACATCCGTAGGTTACTATAGAACGGAAACAAACACAAAGAGATGATGGATGGAGCACTGAAACGTTTCAGACACTCACCCCAGTCACTTTTAGATCTGGGTTAAATCCATCATCGTTCTTTATCTCACTTCGCCACCCCAGTTCAGACCCAGTCATATGCAAATCAGTCTTGACCCTGTTCCGCATGGGAACAATCCAGCAATGCAAGCCAATTCAGACAAGGGAAGACTTGGCTTGCTGTTTTTATGCAATGTTTACAGTGAATTCATTAACCCAATATTTCCCTGAGTTAGTAGTTTATTTTCATAAGGCACAGCTCAAGAACAAAAAGAAGCACATCGGGTTCCCTGTTTCTGAGCTGTATTGTCAGAATATAAAACACTAACGTAAAGATTTATCTGGTTAAATGAATTCACTTCCCACACAGCAAGCACATAAAACAGTCACTCTGCACTGAGTCAGCAAAGCCCATCATGATATGACCCCAAGTCTCAATGTGTATTTGTTATGATGCCTTAGTACTATTTTTCCAACACCTTTTACCAACAGGTGGCATATTGGAAATATTTCACCCTGATGAAAACAGTTCCACATGCTAGTTTGATAATGTGTTACTGTTTTACAAATGGAAATCAATATATATGTTACTTGTAAACACCAAATGGATTTCTGACACAAAAAGGCTGTCAGAAAGTGACTTTGGGGGCCCCTAGCAGGGCCCCCTTCATCCTGTGGCCTCCAGTTGGGGGCCAAGGGGGTACCTAAAGGACCCCCCTGTAAAACCCTCCACTGTGTGGCAGGCACCGTGGGGTGCCTGCCGCAGGGTTTTACACACACACCCCATTTCCCCATAGAAGCCTGTGTTTTTGGATCGGAACACAGCTCCCATAGGGAACAATGGGACTCTGACCGAACAGTGTTCAGTAGCATCGTAATCGGTGGGGCGGAACCGCTGACCGCGAGTCGGTTGGTTTCCGAGACAGTGCGGGTGGAAACTTTCCACCCGACATTGTAATGAGGTCCTAAGTTGTAATAACATCACAACCAATACTGCAGAGCACTGCACTTCTTCCCCGAACTTAATAAGTTAAAGCTGTCACTAGGCCACAACTGATGATGTATTTGAACAAACCATCACTTCTATACTTTGCAAGTGTGATACTTACAAGTGATTATAAATCAAAACTTGTTAATAAGGGTAAGGAGTAAATCAAGCAAATAACATAGTTCATATTCAATATGGGTCCATATGGTTTAGTACTGGTGGACGTGACCACTATTTTTTTTTCATCTTTTCTGTGACTGTCCCTGTGAATAAACAATACATTATACACTGCGTCCCAGATTTTGCATCAGGTTTGCATCACTTTTTTGATGCAGACCCGATGGAAAATTCATTTGGTGTCTACAAAGTAACATATATGTTGATTTCCATTTGTAAAAAACAGTAACGCATTAGCGCATTGAGCTGCCTCGCGTCACTTTGCTTCAGGGAGGCGTTCTGTGGGTGTTTCATGGGCATTACTGTGCATCCACCCATGGATTTTGATGCAAATCCTTATTAAGAAAGCTTTTAGACATGGGTTTGCACCAAAATGATGCACCTCGGATAAATATCTTAATTTACTCACGTTATTTCCTCTTTGCTTGTGTACACATACAAAGAGGGACTAGTCTCAGAGGCACTCCTTCCTGCACAAAAAACTATCCTGACCTTAACGCAGACACACTTTCACTATGGTGCAAGGGTGCCTCTGTTGATAGTAGACAGTCACCAGTGCGCCAGCTCATAGAGAGAGCAGAATTGCACCATTTCTTTGAAGAATTGGCACAGTTCTGCTCTCTCTTTCTCATTCACGTACCACAGCAACTTCACTTGCTGCTCTGCCTTCCATGAACTCTTTGAAAATATGCCACATATCTTCAGTAAAAGCAATTATTGTGATGTCACCAGGATCATGGTCATGCAGCATCACTTCGTAGGATTCCAAGTCAAAGGTCATGTTTTTGTCATTGAGGTCAAAAGGTATGCAAGGCCACTTCTGGCAAGTTTGGCATTTTAGTTCAACATCCATGCGCATAGCACTCTGATTTAAAGCACAAGTGCGAGTATAATGATACTATTCGTGGAATAAACAGCTGGTGGCCATTTCTCTTTGACTGTGGTTCCCACGTTAGTGCTAAAAACAAAGAAAATGAGCTACTACTAGGCCTGGACCAAATTTAATTTACGCCAGCATAATTTGCATAATTTCTGGTATTTCACTTTATGACTGTTACATGAAATTCCCAAATTACACCTTCACACCACCTCATGTAATTAGACGCTGGTCACTGTAAATATTTTCTACGAACTCGCTTTTTGTGGCAAAACTTTACAGCGAATGCACTGGAACAAAAGAATGCGTAAGACCATTGGACATCGTGCTTTTCTTCTTTTTCACTTTTAAAGGTGCGAAATACATCTTCGCATCATAAATTGATTTGCATTTTGTGTAATTACATGTAAATTCACGCAATTTTGATGAAATTTCGTGTAAATATGCAAAAGCAAATTACACAAATTTCACACAGCCATTGCTACTACCTTCTGTGTTTAAAGTGCAAGCTCAGGCTAGCCGGAGAAGACAATGTTGATAATTAAAAAAGCATTAATCTTCCTGCAGGGGTCTGCGATTGTCTGCGTGCTGTAAAAACAAGCATTTGCAATGCAATAGTTCTCCAATTTACGCGAGACCTATTGCATTGCAAATGGTTGGCAAAACGGGAGGGAGAGCGGGGGGCGGGGAAGGCACGGACATCGGTAGGGAGAGCAGGGGGGAGAAGGCATGGACAATGGGCGGGCGGGGCTGGGGAAGCAGAGGAGAAGGCACGGACAGCGAGAAGGAGGGCGGGGAGGAGAAAAGACACTCCACATTTACCTGGTCCGTCTCCTGCGGTGGGCTCCGGCTACAGCTGGTCCCTGGGCCTCGGGCCTTGGACTTCCAGAGGAACCGCACCACCGCAATAAAGGAAATAGTACACGCCTGTGTAACAGCCAAGTAAAGGGGCCAGTAGCCACGGGAGGATACAAATGATGACATGGCTGTACTAAGGCGGGACTAACAAGCCTCATAATGAATCAGAAGACCGCATTTACAAAGGACAAACACACAAGCCAATGAAAAATAAGGGCGGGGAAGTGGGCGGAGCTTCTCTCCGTACTGAACTACCACAGCTCTTCGCAGAGCAGCGCTTGCGTGCTGACTCACGCTCGACCTAAAAATAGTAGGTTTGCTCCATTCCCACAAACAAAACGTTTTAAAGGTTTGTTAGCACTCAGAAAACAGTAAACACTGACATTTCGAGTTCATCAGAGATTGTCGATCTAGCTTTCAAACCACGGTGTCCAGGATGTATACTTTCTTACACACTCTATACATTGTACCCAAGTGCACAGCTCTCTGCCAGCGATTAAAAATGTACTTTGTTTGATTGAGGCCTTCTTCATTTGTGTGCTGTTTCTCTATCCTTTCTCTCCGCTGCATTTATGTTATCTGTTTCACATTTTGGGAGAAAAAATATGTTCCCATATCTTTCTGACAACGTGTACCTCGAAATTCTGTTCATGTTTTACTTTCTTGTTAGAATTGTTTTGGACCATGCCCACGTGCTCTCTTCTGTAATACAACTCTGCTTTGTGTGAGGTGATAATAGCAGCTGCTGTTATCTCATTAATCACACATGGCATACGGAATTCAGTGCATACTTTCATCTTTACTTCATATTCTCTGTTTAGATTTGCCATCTGAACCAGGTTGTTTTATAGTTGATAAAGTTAAAATGACGATCAAACGAAACAAAATCGGACTACAGCCATAAACTCCCGTTAAATCAAGTCTTGTTAATCACGCGAAACTATAACTCCTTAGTTGCACATAAAAGACTTCAGGGAAAAGGAAAACACGTTTTATTTCTGTGCTTTGCATGTGGATGATACTGTGACTATATTTCTGTGTGAGACATTCTCTTTTTCTTTGCCATGTGAAGGCATGAATACGTACCTATCTATCTATCTATCTATCTATCTATCTATCTATCTATCTATCTATCTATCTATCTATCTATCTATCTATCTATCTATCTATCTATCTATCTAGCCTGCCATGTGTGTCTGGGTTGCTATCTATCTACCTGTCTATCTATCTATCTATCTATCTATCTATCTATCTATCTATCTATCTATCTATCTATCTATCTATCTATCTATCTATCTATCTATCTATAAGGAAGATATTGGCCGTTTAATATGCTGGGATATCGCATTGCAAGATGTGATGTAATGTCATGTCATGAGATGCCTGTGATTTCATGTGATGTTAGTCAGTACTTGTAAAGGGCACGGACACCACTGCCTGGATACATGCTGCTGGTAGGGCAACATTGACACAGCGCAAGACAGATCAAACCTAAAAACTATCAACAGAGAACAAAATGACAGACGATCTGAGAGAAAGAAAGGTTGTAAGAGATCTTCTGAAAACCAGGTGGTTGGGAAACTGTTATTGGAGTAGGGGATAATGTTCCAGTGTTTCAGGCCAAGAATCCTAGAAGCTCAACCGCCACATTGGACACATTCTAAACTTAGGCACCATTAGAAGAAATGTAAAGCCTGAGCGAAGTAACCTTTCTGCATTGTGATGAGAGAGATCCTCCTAGAGGAAGAGGGGGACACATTTATAACAGACAAATGCACCATACACAGGACTTGTAAAAGGATCTGTTGGCATACCAGGAGCCAAAGCAGAACTTCCTGGACCACGGTGACGTGTTGACATTTCTGAGACACCAGCCACACTGCACAGCTTTACACGTGTTCTAGTTTGAGGAATCACATTTTCTAGGAGGCCTAAATATAGGGTCTTGCCCAAAAAGTTAAAAGACATATTGCCAAACCCGATGAATGTTATTGTTTGACCAAAAAGGGTAAGATTTTGTTGGTAAGAGCAGAATGATTATAGTGCTGAGATGTATGTGTGCAAGCAGAGGTCTTGATAAGAAATGGCACCCAGAGGTGTAGCCTAAAGTGCTGGTACAGGTTGAAGACCTATTGCAATGGACCAAAGGAACTCTTTCCTGTGATTTTTTTCTAACAATCAAAATGGGCATAATTTGCATTGGATTACATGGTCCATCCAAACGATCCGATTGTGGCAGCCGAGGGGGAGCATGTTGGCGTTGAACAAGATGTGAGAAGGCTATGAGCTCTGTAACAGCAGTGGTAAGATATAAAGATAGTATACACTGTTGAAGAATGATATGAGCCCCCAGGAAGCAATCCGATGCATGCCAACATCTGCAAGCATCTCTGCCAAAATGGTATAATCCGCAGTATCAGGCATCAGATATCAGCACTGATTCCATATATCTACATGGTCTAACCTATGCATTTGAGGCTTAAAATGTAAGTTACTACTGCCAAAAAAAGGCAGTAGTAAGTCCAGCCCCGCACATGGACAACCACTAATAATGCAACAACCATCCATACAAAATAGTAGAGGCAGAGACCTAGGATTGGGTCCCATAGGAATGAATGATAAATTAGATTAAATAATTTAGTTAAAAAATATTTGATGTGCACCCAATATACTCTGAGACTCCCAGAACATTTTGCTGGTTAATTTACTTTATAGGTGTCATTTAAATATTAACTGATTAAATCCCTAAATATTATACCTGTTGTTTAAGATAATGTGACTAGGTTTGGATTCTCTCATTATCCTGATAGCGCTCTGAAATTTCTGAGCGTGAGCATAATTCGTTCATAAGCATTGAAGTTACCAGTGGCGATACTAAATCATTGGAGTACAGCTAGAGATTTAAAGAAAAATTACCTACCTTAAAAGGAGATATTGCTAAAGTTATCTGATAACTTCTTAGCCAAGGGATCTATGAATATAGAGAACAGCAGGGTGATGGACAGCCCTGACATGTACATCCTCCACTTTTTCAAATACTATGGGGATAGCTTTATTATTATTTCATGAGCTGTTGGCTCTTTAAAAAAAGAAATGATGGCTAACTAAACTTTCTGGTAAACCTTCACTTCAGGAGTGTGGACCAGTGTTCCCAACTACCAGATAGAAAGCTTTTTCTGTGTCAATTAATGCTGTCATTAAGGGGGTAAATAAGGCAGAGGCAAGACAAGAGAAGAATGTACTTTTTTGATCTAATTGTCTATTCTTTATGCAACCTTGCTGATCCAGGTTTATGAAATTTGAAATCATTTTCTGATGCTGATATGCCATCCGCTATGGTAGAATTTTATTGTCTGTATTTAATAAAGAAATCGAACAAAATTATCTAGATCAAGTGAGGATTGTTTCCTGGTTTACAAATATTTCTGTATTACCATGTTGCCAAGAATTTGGTGTTCTTCCAGTTTCAAATTAATCCTGCAAAGGATTTAAAAATAGGACCATTAGTGCTGTGATAAAATTCTTCGAAAATTACACAGAGTGGCTATCCAGCCCTGGTGTTTACCCATTCCGGAGCAGATTCAATACTTTGTGTATTTCTTGAATAGAGACCTTAGAATCTAGCAAGACTAGTTCCTCAAATATAAATGATGAAATAGTTAGGTTCGAAAAAATTCCTTCAAGTCCTAACATTAATTGACTGGGGAGGGCAAAAATTGCAGAAATATGGTCAGTAAATGCATTCCTAATTTGGGCTTTATCTTTTATCTCTGCTACATCTATTCTCAGCATCTCACATAATTTCGACTTTGTTTTATTCTTGTTTGCCAACCTAAAAGGTTGTTCTCCAAACTATATAGCTCTTCGTCCTGCTTTGCCAACATCTGTGCTGTTTTAGATTCAATCCATTCCATGAACACATTCTTATCATTTTGTAATATCCCTGCCTTCTCATTTAACCTTTATCAGCATAGTTGTTTCTAACTCTACCTGGGCTGACCTTATGACCTTCAGAAGTCTATTTTTTATTTCTTTCTCGCCTTTCTACTTCTTGAAAGCATGTTATCACATCTCTTAGGACAGCATTATAGGTATCCCAAACAGCAAATGGCTGAGTCAAACCAGTATTATACTAAAATAATTCTTTAGTTTGTGCTCCTATGTACTCCATTACGTTTAGTTATTTAAACGCTGTTGATCAAAGGAACGGTGTTTTTGTGTATAAAAAATCAGGATTATCGCAGACTGGGTTAGGTTCAACTGAGACAATGACTTAATTTCTTAGAGTTGAGGAAACATCTATTCTAGATGAAGTTTTATATTTAGCTGAGTAAAAATTGTAACCAGCATTGTCTTTAGTTTTATTTCTCCAGGTAGCATATAAATTGAGGATATAATCATTTCCTTCAAGGTATTCAAGACCCTTAATTGTTGTAGTTGAAGGTTATTATTTGACTGATCCACAAGGAAAAGAGTAATTTCCAGCTCTGACCACACGCATAAGGAGAATCCATCTTAGACAATTGTAGCTCAGTTTTCTAAACTATGATGGTCAGCTTAGGTCAAGACATAAAAACTACTGTTGACATTTTTGACTTGAGGCCTGGGTGAAATTTTAATTAAGCCACAGAAAAATTACCAAGATTAAGCGATTACGGCACATTGCATAAGTTAATGGAGAAATTTTAATGCAAGTTGTACTGTTGCGTTATTTTTTTAACTGGAGCGGCATTCCAGGTAGATTGTTTACCCAAGCAGACCATTCTGTAAATCTTTTAGCACAGAATCCAAATCTGAACGCGAACAGCAGTGTTTTGAATGTGAGCAGCAGTTCCTTCAACGTGGGCATTCAACAAACATTTCAGGAAGTATATTTTATACCCGAGCAGACTGGTCAAGTCATTTTTGAGCACATAAACACAAATCTGAAAATGAACGTCGGTGTTTTGTATGCAAGCAACCAGAAATCATCTTGACATTACATTTGCGAGCTGAATTTTCACCCAAATGGACTGTTTGGGTAATATTTTGAGAGCAATATGTATTTTCATGTAATATTGTGGTAATTTTGCATAATTTAATGGGAATTTTGCATATTTATGCTGCACAAAATTACGTGAGTTACGCCAACCCCTACCTATTACCCATCTGCCGGTGCGATTAGTTATAGTATGTAAGAACTTCAAATATGATTATTTTTTATACATAATCACTATTAATCTATTGCTACAAAGCTTCTCTTTTGGTACATGAGTCTCCTGTAATAGAATTATATGTGCCTTGGATTTATCTAAAAAGTCAAACACATCTTTCACTTCTTCTTAGTATGGAAAAGCCTGTTTACATTCATAATATAATTTTTATTTGGTCTGTCATCTTTTAGCATGATGAAGAGGATGATTTGCTGTACAAATCTTACTTACCCTTTACAAACCATTTGATTATAAGATTTTCTTCTTCATTTTTTCCCACTATGTTCCCTTCCTTGAAACCTTCTGTGTGCCCCTTGTTACCCCAACTTGAACCTTCTCATACCTCCCTATGCGACTCTGTGTCAGAACCCTATATCATCTGTGCCTCCCACAGGTCTCTTTTTTTTTTTTTGCTTGGTGCCTTACTTGGAACTGGGGCTCTTTTTACTGGAACTGCCTGCAGGATTCAACTGAACGACCAATGGGTCAGCAGACTTTAGCCTTACTTAAATCATCTGTTACAAACTTAATACTATAGTCTATATCTACAAAAACTCCCAATATAATCACTTGGATAGTAATTTGTTCACATTAGACAATAAACTAAATTTAGGAGTGTCATCCATTAGGCTTTTGAAAGCACAGGTGTGGTGCAGGTACGCCACTACCCACTTTAATATAAACTTGTCAATATACTGCTGCAACTCCTATCCTCTGATCTGTTTTTTAGATGTCTACCCAAACCAAAACCTAGTGGCTTTTCTATCTACAGGGGTTTCTAGCAGCTAACAATATTATTTCAAAAAATGTATAGGTTTTAAAATTCTAAAGAATTTTTCATGGTCTAGTGGCTTCTATTTTTCCCCCGGAAGTTTGTTCTTTATGAATCAGTAAAACATGTCAGCTTACCAAATCTGCTGCAGATATAGCTGAGATATTTTCTGTTAATATCTCAATGTGTTTAGGTTCTAATTTATATTGTCATCCTATGGGAAGCCAAATCAAAAACCTCATTCTTTGTCTAGAGTGCATGGGTATCCTCATTTTGAGCCTGTAGTTGGGAATCCATCATCTCCACTTTGTTACCTGATTTCTGGAACACATATCAGATTAATTCAGTAGCTGTATCTTGATGTTTAAGAAGTTCTCTAGTAGCTGCAAACTGGGTACACATCTAAATTTGACTGATTTCAATATTATTCAAGCTTAAATTTACCCGTTTCTTGATCTCAATAGTCACTTTCATCATATTTTTTAACGTGGGTTGCTCCAGAGTAACTCATTTCCAAATAGAATCTCTTTTCTTCTTTAACAACTAGTTTCTTCCCTGAAATTTTTGTGTTTGATTATTAGATGTGTCAGCATTGCTCCCATTCATGATATGTTAGTCCCAGTTTTTTGTTCCGAGGTTGATAATTGGTCGATGCTGCTTTCATCATTGCTAGACACTACACGATGGAGTTCTTGATACCCCTGTTTCCTCCATATAAGTATTTGCCATCTGTGCGAGGATTTTGCACCTTGGAGTTTGGAAGCATACTGTTACCTTGCTTCTCTTGGATACCCAATTGCTCATATAAGATCAAATCCACTCTAACAGATACTTGTGAGAAATCACCTGGCAGATTAACATTTCAGAGATCTTGCAGGTCTCAAGACATTTGCCTATCTGTTCCTAGAGGCTTTTCCAACATGGCTTTGTCTGGTTGCCCTTTGATTTTTTCCCTGTGCCCTATCTAAGCCAGCCATCTGCTAGTATTGTACCTCACATAGCCAGATACCAATTGATGAGCGGGTGAGGATTGACATAAAAATATATATTGTTTTCATACACTTACAAAAAAATGTGAGTCCTCCTTTTCAGGTTTGCTACTGTGGATGGCTAGGCCCTCTGGAGCTTCTGAAAAAGTGGATGAGCTTGTTTTGACAACCTCCTCCTCCAAACATACCTCAGGGCAAGGTGGCAAGTTCTTACTCTGACTTCTGCTTACCTGAAGGGTAGCAGCAGTCACACAGATCTGGGGGTGACTTCTAATTTTAGTCGCAGCTTTAGAAAGTAGCGGCTCAGATTGACTCTGCGTTTCTCAGTCCACTGCATTTATCAAACCAGATATGGCCTGACATGGGGCATCACGAACGACTCCCTGTTTTGCAGCCGGCAATAAAAAATAAACAGATTGCAGAGTCACTGTCAAGAAAATCAAAAGTTCTGTTCGGAATAACCAGCGTTGTCAAGGACTGACTGGTTGTACCGGGCATCGGTCATTTCCCCAGGAGGGGTGCTTTTGTTATGGGGGGCAGTTTTGTAGCAGTGCAGCAGAATTAAAAGCACTGCATAGTTCCTTGTATAGCCAACAGTTTTCAGGCAGCAATAAAAGTGCCAAGAGAACACTGGTGATTAATGTACTTGCTGGAGGGAGATCTGAGTTTTGTTTAGTAGCAGTTTTGACTGCAGTTAAGAAAGCGCAGAGGGTTAATATGCCTGCTGCAAAGAGCGTGTGTAGATCACAGAGCAGTATTTTATGTGCATTGCTCAATGGGTTACTGCTTTTGTCACAGATGTCCTTTTGTTACTTTGCAGCTCATAAGTTACAATAGTAATCTAAGTTAGAAAGTAATGTTTTTTCCCAGTCTTTCATTATACTAATTTTGCTAAAAAGGATTTGTTTGTGTAAAAATATATTCTTATTAGCAAAGACAACCCTAGCCACTGTGTTACATTTTGAATCCTGAGTTTGTGCTTCCCCAGACCAAGCATTCTTAAAAGATGGCCACCAGTATGGATGACATCCACCGTGTAGTCCCCTTTGTCTTATGTAACATTTTCCATACACTGATTTACACAAGTATGATTCATTGTCTCAGTATGTGTGATGGAAAATGTTCTGACATCCTACACTGGTATGAGAGGTGCTATTAAATAAATGAAATACACATGAGAGAGCGGCTATGGAGAGATGAGAGGCACTGTTGGAGGGTGATAGTGAGAGAATCATTGAAGAGCCCCAATAAAGATTGCCATATCCTGGTGCACTGTAAGGTTATTATTTGCTAAGCTTTAAAAACTGATACAATTGAATATATAATTGAAAATGTGTTGCAGAATGCACCATTTTTGCCATTTTTCCTCAAATTTTCTTGGGGGGTGAACTCCCCCAAACCTCCTTCTAGTGGTCAGGCTTGCTTACTGTGCTCACTCGCTATGCATCATATAGGGACTAGTCTGACAAAATTTGCCAGGGCTGCTTTGGGTTCCCAGTCTGGCCCTGAGCATTGTGCCCCATGCTTCACCACTAGCAGAATAATGGAATACATGCAGAAACCCTCATCGATTTTGGGAAGAGTATCAGGAAGATTCTCTGCTACAGGAATCCACCTTTATACTTATGTACAAAGAAAGAAACTTTATGAGTCTCATAGTGAAGAATCTCCTACAGACAGTCCCAGAGCCCCACATCAAGCTAAATCAGCCACCTGCCATATCGTCCCACCCACTCGTGAGGTGGAGTCTTCCAGAAGGTAGGCATTCCTTCCCAATCCAGAGATGCTCTATCATCCTGCAATCCTTGACAGACATTTTCTAGGAGCACCGCACAGACTGGCCCAATCCTCTACACAACATCTTGGATATTTAAAAAATGGCAGAATCAAGCTGTGGTCTGCAAGAGCTCTCTCTTTGGCTTAGCTTAACCCCTAACTGCCACTTCCAAATTGATTCCTTCCTTCCATGACTTCAAAGGGAACTACTGGTGACTAATTTCTGCTCATTCCGTCTTTATCTCTAACAGAAAGGCACACCTAGCCTTGTCATTTGGTGTCAACTAATTACCCTTTGAAGATTTCTCCCCTGCCCTCCTCCTCTTCCTGGAGAAGGCTAATCCAATCATTAAGCCAACAGGCCAGCAGAGTAATTAACTTAGTCCAAAAGGGTAGTTCAATACGTAAATATCATTTGGGCTGAATCATGGAAATATTGCGCAAACCAAAAAGCATTAAGTAGAGCGAATGTGGCCAAGTAAGTATTTTATTTGTGCTTGCGACCTTTTTAAATGTAGTCAAAATCAAGATAATCAGTTGTCTCAGTCGACCTAATCCAAAATTAGTATATTTGTGGCTTTCACCCAAAAAACAAATGCAGTAGAGCACTACAGACTCAAAAATGGGGTTCTTCCTTGTTTGATACCAATTAAATTATATTACAAGAAATAGGATAACCCAATATTCCCCCAGGAAGCTTTTTTATAAATTATCAAATGTAAGAAAGTGTTCCTGAATGTGTCACTTGTTATATATTTTCTCTTTAAGTTAGTACATTAATCCAACCCTTCTTAATTAGTATCCTAGTGAAATAGTTCACATTTTTTTCTTCAGATTAACACATCCTTAAAAACCCCATCGGGAATAAATGTAAACCTAAGTGAAATAGAATAAATGCATACCAACACAAATTAATTCTTATGATCATCAACTTTTTTACTTAGCCATTAGTTTACCACAAATCACATTATTTATAACGTACACTTCTTCACAAATTCGGTCAGGGTTCTCAATATTTACAATAACAGTAACCGACCACACTGAACAAACAAAACGTTTTTCTGTGCTCAGAATGATCAGTATGGAGCGTTGTATCCTTCCTCACCGGTCGAACGCAGAGATTCAGACTTCCACCGTTCAACTCAGAACCCACAGAGATCAGCTGCGGAGTGCCTCAGGTATCCTCCCTGAGCCCCACCCTTTTCAACATATACATGACCTCACTTGCAGCCTTCTTCAGAAGCCACGAACTCAACATTGTAAACCTCCTACTGTGTGAAAATTATTAACAAGAGTTGTGAAATTAACCGAGAAAATATTAACATGGGGTATTTGGAAAGAGAATCGAGAAATGTGCAGGAGAATGACAAATGGCTTCTGTAGGCCGCAAATGATTTCTGCACGAAAGACAGCAGAGAAATAATGCTAAGAGGTTTGAGTTTTTATGTGCAATGTTAATGAAATGCGTTAACATAAGAGTTTTACACAAGTGATATTAATTACATAGAATATTCGTTGAGAATGTTTGCCTTTACATTAAAATAATAGAAGACTAAAATGAATAATGAAAATTAGCTTTTTATGTGAGCAAATAGCTGAGTTTGTTTTTCCTAGAGAAAATGGCACGCATTACAGAGAAGGCCTCAAACCGCTGTTCGGATTAATTTGCTTTTTAAACGTAGGCTGCAAAGAATTATATTTTGTCCTTCATTATGTTTGTTGTGTTCTTTTCTTGTTGACGGCTACGTGGGGAGATATCAACGGAACTTCCTACTGTCCGAGGAAATGTTTAGTTTTGTGGATAACTGCTCTAGTAAAATGTTGCAAATGTTCCGAAAATGTGCGCAAGCCTAGGAAGGAGAATATCGTGATTTCCTCTGCTGAAGGACGATGAGGACCGCATGGCTCTAAACAAAGAACTTTTGAGAGTTAGGTGTGACAGAAGTGATGTGACTGAACACCCTATGTTCCTGGACCAATGAGAACTGTGAATTGTCTGGACTTTGATACAAGTTAGGGATGGACTTTAACATTTAGGGTATAACTATTAGTGTTAGAATCTCTGTTGGTTTGGAGAGGTGAGCATCTTCGTGTGAGCTGTTTCCCGTGAGGAGAGAGCTGTGTTGCTGTTTCCTTAAGCTCCTTCTGGGCTGTTGCTGTCTGATCCTGACTCTTTAACCCCTTTGGTGCTTGCGTCGGCCAATGGCCGACGCAAGCACTACCTCCCTGGTGCGGCGCACGTCCATTGGCCGTCACCAGGGAGGGCCCCTTAAACCTCCGGTGCATCGCACCGGAGATTGTTTTTTTATTCCCCCTGGGGAGACGTGGAAGGCTTTCCGCATCTCCACCCGCCCCTCTCCCGCACATCTGTGACGCTCAGCGCGCCGCGAGGCGCTCTGACGTCACTGATTTCCCCACCGGAGCCGAGGACAGCAGCAGGTAAGGCCGCGCTCGACTCCGATTGGGAAATCCGGCCGAAAACGGCCTCCCAGCTTAGGGAGGCCTCGCTTGAAAGGGAGAGTCTCCTTTCAAACGAGGCCTTCCTGAAAGAGTTTCCTGGCCGTGGATCGCGGCAGCGCTGCGATCCACGGCCAGGAAACCCCACTAGACACCAGGGATGTCTTTGGGGGGGTCGGCCCTCGTGGCAATGGGTCAGCCCCCCCCCCCCCCCCCGGGGGCATATTTTGTTTTTTGTGAATATTGGCCTTCCTTGGGGGGGCGCGATCGATGAAAGAAAAAAAAAATGGTGGCGATATTGGCAGGGGGTCGGTCCTCCTGCTCAGTGGCCGACCCCCTGTGGGGGCATATTTTTTTTTGAAACATGTTGGCTTTCCTTGGGGGGCACGATCGCCCCCCAAAAATGCTAAAAATGTAATAAAAATGTGCAATGGTGGCAATATTGGCAGGGGGTCGGTCCTCCTGCTCAGTGGCCGACCCCCTGCGGGGGCAATTTTTTTTTTATAGCTATGTGCTTTCCGTGGGGGCCACAATCCGCCCCCAGGGAAGCCATAGCTATAAAAAAAAATTGAGAAAGAGAGAGATCTTTCTTTATATATATATATATATATATATATATATATATATATATATATATATATATGTATATATATATATATATGTGTACAAATCCTCCAGTCGAACAACAGAAGGCAAAGTCGCACTCAGGATATTTTTTAAGAGCAAAAGTTTATTGACTGACGCGTTTCAACCTCACGGTCTTTGTCAAAGTCACTTCCTGACCCGGAAGTGGCTGTATTTAAGTGCTCATGGAAAAAGTCACAAGACAAATACATAGACATAAAGAAAATTATATATGGTAATTAAGGTCTCTTCATATAAGAAGACAGACTAACATCACGTTTTGAACCAATAAAGGTATAATACCCATTATCATAGCTCATGATAGTTTAAACAAACTAAATTGACGTGGAAACAAAACCAAAATGAAATAAGCATAAAAAAGAAACATATGCATAACCCACGACAATGGGATATGGCAATCAAATGGTAATTTACAAAGAAGCCTCACAGCGCAAGTGCGCAAACAAGTGAAAAGTTTCATGAGGCTGAAAGGCACATAGTGGCCAAGAAAACCACTGCACCCATATTGACCCCAATACAGGGCCTACCAGATCCCATTCGACAAGTACAGATGAAGTAAAAGAGCAACAAAATAACAAGAACTAAAACATATAACTCAATGAAAACACAAAAAAGAGCACTATTAAAACCCACCCACAGGTGATATACAAGGGAAAAACGGAGTGGGAGAGACCATCAGTTCAAGCAGCCGCTTGGAAAAAAGTGATGAGTTACAGTGCGACTATAACGCTGAAACGGAGATGGGACTTCCTCAAATAGGAAGATAATAGAGGAACAGATAATTCTAGGAGGGGAAATTAAATATGACCAAAAAATTAGCAAAAAATAAATAATAAATAAAAAAATGGGCAAAAAATAATAAATAAAGGAAAAGGGGGGAATGAAGCCCTTCAGGCACACTACGTTGAAAAACAGAAATAAAAATAAAAATCAATACAAAATAAGATCAAATGAAATTAAGATTGAAACCCAGATCAGGAGAAGGAAGATAGCAATATATACAGTGTCCTAAGGGTATTTAGGGAGCACCAATTGTATATAGTATCTTTGCTAGCCTAAATGGACATGAAGGTCTTCCTCACAATTGAGGCCTCCGGGGGTCTTGCTTTGCAGGCGAATAATATACTCCGATTCCAGGCGCCTGAGATTTCTTTCACGGTCACCTCCTCTGGGATGTACTGGGACCCTGTCAATTCCAAAATAAGAAAGTTTAGAAGAGACATCAACGGTCCCACCATGCTCCAACATGCAATGCTTGGCTACAGTGTAAGTCAGATCTCTGTTCCTAACTGCGCGCAAGTGCTCAAGGATACGCTTTTAACAGGAAAAATGGTGCTGCCGACATAGCGCAGGCCACAAATACAGACAATGACATACACCACAAATTCGGTGTTGCAATTTATAAATGACAAGATTTTCTCATCCCTGCCCACTGGCAAAGGGTAGCTTCTCACATTGCGGCTGTTGCTACAGGCCTTACACCGGCCACATTTGTAAAAACCGGGGAGTTCCTTAAGCCATGAACCCGAGCCAATGTTCCTATGTGTAAGATGACTGTGTACCAGGGTATCTTGTAGGGATTTAGACTTGCGATAGGTGATGTGTGGCTTGGAACTAACCAATTTACCAATAACCACATCCTGCCTGACTAAATGCCAGTGCTTGTTAACTATCCTGTGTAAGGCTTGTGATGCATTCGAGAAGGTGGTGATAAGTCTTACTTCCTGAGCTCTTTTGTTAGTGGTCTTAGGGACCAACAAGTTGTTTCTGTCCCTCCCTGCTGCTTTTTCAGTAGCTACTTTAATGGTTTGACCTGAGTAGCCTCGTGATTTAAAACGGCTAAACATGGTCAAACTTTCCCTAGTAAAGGCTTCAGCAGAACTACAATTACGTTTAGCGCGGAGCAACTCTCCATAAGGAATGCTTCTCTTGAGTGCATCCGGGTGATGACTACGTGCATGTAGCACGCTATTCACTGCAGTAGCTTTTCTGAACAAGCTTGTATGTATGCAGTCATCCCTTACCTCAACCTGAACATCCAAAAATTCAATGGTGGTAGCATGTATTTTACTAGTAAAACTTAAGTTGAGCTCATTGATGGATAAACCTGCAATAAAATCATGAAGCAAATCCTGTGAACCATCCCAAATCAGAAAAATGTCGTCAATGTAGCGGGTCCACAGGATCACATTATATATATATATAGAGAGAGAGAGAGAGAGAGAGAGTCTCTTTCTCTCTGTAGATGATATATGTATGTATCTATATACATATGTATGTGTATATAGATACATATATATACATAAGTCTAAAGAGTGAATGATATATATATGTATCTATATACATATATATGTATAGATATATGTATATAGATACATATATATAAATATATGTAGAGATAAAATCTATGTATATATATATATATATGTGTCCGTGTGTGTGTGTGTGTGTATATATATATATATATATATATATATATATATATATGCTCCTTGATGCACAGTGAACGGCGCACTCGCGGACGGGTGCTTTACAAACGCGGGGGTGCGCCCGCGATATTTATCCAGGCTCTGTTTCCTTGTTTCCCAAAAAGAAAAACAGCACTCGCGGGGGCAGTTGCTAGAGTTTATTGGCAACGCTTGAGATATATATATATATATATCGGCGGTGCAGGGCACGAAATAAAACTTATTGCACCAGAACTTGGGTCCGCATTCGTATGTTCCTGTTTGAAAGGAGTATGAGCGGCGAAGCAGGATATATATCTATATATAATATATATATATATTCAGAAACACAAAGGATGCCGCACTCCAGAGATTGGTTTCAGAGTTGCTTTATTTTCACCACGACTGGTGGTAGTGGTGGTGAAAATAAAGCAACTCTGAAACCGGTCTTGGAGTGCGGCATCCTTTGTGTTTCTGAATTTAAATATCGGGTAAGGATTCTACCCGTTGCTGCCTGCACCAGGTATTGAGCGCGCTGACATTGGGAATTAATTGTTTGATATATATATATATATATATTTACAGAGAGATTTCCCAGTGCTGAAAATATGAGACTGTGAAAGAACTATATTGAGTCTCTTTGAAGTTGCATGAAAGGCAGTAAAGTGTGGTACTGCTGCAGAGTACAAAAAAATTCCTGCTAGATAGAGATATCTGACTTTTGTCTAGTGGCAGTTTTGACGCCATAAAGGGCATGCTGGAAAGAATAGTTCTGTATTATGTGGATAGCTAAGCAGATTAGTAAAGCCACGCAGTAGAAACACTTTGAAACAGATTAAATGTATGTGAGAGAGGGGCTATGGAGAGATGAGGGGCACGTTTGCAAGGATGGTAGTGAGGGAGTCAAAGGAGGTTATAGTGTGCAATTGTAAAGCACACGTTCACCCGTAGGCATCTTGGCGCCAAAATGATGGTCGCACTGGCTCCCACCAGCGCTAAAAGGCTGCGATGATGGGTATGTGGCAAGGTAAAGTAATACTGTGTCTTTTTTCTCTCTTTCTTAGTCTTTTTGGAGAGCGTACGGATTTCGCAAAGGTAAGGTGACTTCGTCATTATTGACTGTTAAACACTTCACTCACGCACACACCCTTCTACACTTTAAAACCAACAACCTATCTGCCTTCTACGTAGGATAGTGTTTTAAAAGGATAGTTTTAGGCACTAGCAGAGATGGCATATCGTTGGATGAATTCTGCCCAGGCCCTAAGTCTGGTTCTGGAGTCCAGCTCTGAGGCAGGATCAGAGACTGAGACAGCAGATACTGAGACAGCATCTGAGGGAGAGGACAATGGAGCCGAATCTGGGAGTGATTTTTCAGTCGGCGCAGTTCCATCCGACGACTCATCGTCCAGCGATTCTGAAGGAGACGATGTCAGTCGTGCTGTCCCTTTGCCATCACAGTCTGTGCAGCAGGACACCAGTAACAGGTTAGAGCAACCCAGAGTGCAGGCACGTGCGGCCGCAAGCACAGACGGAGTGCTGTCTTGGCAGCCTCCCAATTTAGTTCAGCCCCAAATTCCGCCTTTCACTGGTGACGCTGGATGTAAAGTCGATACAGCGAATTTTTTGCCAATTGACTACGTCCATCTCTTTTTGGATGTTGACTTCCTTGACGAAATTGTGCAGCAAACAAATTTGCGTGCTGAACAATTTCTGAGGGAGCAAGGAGGCACTCTTGGGCCTCATTCTAGGGCGTGCAAGTGGACTCCCACTACTTTAGGGGAGTTGAAGATTTTTTTGGGCCTCACGCTTAAAATGGGGGTAGTGCATAAACCAACCTTGCTATCCTACTGGTCTACTCGCACGGTTTGGTTAACCCCCATCTTCGCACCATACATGAGCAGAGATCGTTTTTGCTATTGCAGCGCATACTGCATTTCAATGACAATTCTGCTGCATTGCCCCGGGACCATCCAGACCGTGACAGGTTGTTCAAAATTCGGCCTGTCGTGGAACATTTGTCTGCCAGGTTTCCAGAGGTTTATACTCCTGGAAAGAATATAGCCATTGATGAGTCCTTGATCTTGTATAAAGGGCGGCTGCTGTTTAGGCAGTACATTCCGAGCAAACGCGCTCGCTATGGCATCAAGCTGTACATGCTGTGTGAGAGCTCGACTGGCTATGTGTACAGCTTGAGAGTGTATACAGGGAAGGACACAACTCTTAACCCTGTAGGTTGCCCTCCCACGCTAGGGGTCACAGGAAAGATCGTATGGGAGCTTGTCCAGCCACTTCTTCACAAAGGTTATAACCTTTATGTGGACAATTTCTATACAGGAGTAGAGCTGTTCAGTGAGCTCTACAAAGCTGGCACTGTGGCTTGCGGTACAATTCGTTGTCGCCGCAAAGGATTCCCGCAGGAGCTTGTTTGCAAGAAGCTCCAGAAATCCCAGAGCACTGCGTTGCGTTCCAACGAACTGCTCGCAGTCAAGTTCTCAGATAGGCGTGACGTGTACGTGCTCACTACAATTCATGCTGAGAGCACTTCCCCTGTCATGGTTTGGGGTCAGATGGCCGAAGTCCACAAGCCCACCTGTATACTTGATTACAACAAGTACATGGGCGGAGTGCACAAGAACGACCAGGTTCTTCAGCCATACAATGCAAGTCGTAAAACTCGCACTTGGTATAAGAAACTGTTTACGCACCTGATCCAGATGGCAACATACAATGCGTATGTTGTTTATCGTGAGACCACCACAGGAAGACTCATGTCTTTCCTTGACTTTCAGTTGTCTGTGATTGAAAGTCTCACTGCTACAGAAGCAGCAGCCTCCACTTCATGTGTTCTGGAGGACGTGGCAAGGCTGCAGGAGCGACACTTTGCTGATAAAATTCCTGCAACACCCAAAAAGGAGCGACCATGTCGTCGTTGTAAAGTGTGCTCGATGCAGGGAAAGAGGCAGGAGACTCGTGTTTACTGTCCCCAGTGCCCAAGTAAGCCTGCCTTCTGTTTTCCTACTTGCTTTATGTTGTATCACACTAAAGCAAAATACTGGGAAATTGACTGAGGTGGAGCTGCCAATAGGTAAACCTTTCAATTGGTGTGAATGGATACCTACTGTCTGTGGGCCACTCCTTCACTATGCAAGCAGCTGCAGAATATTTCTTCCTGTACTTCAGGAAATCATGGACTTCTCAACACCTTTATCTGCTTTCAGAACGTGGTAGTTGTTCTGTTCCCCAATTGACAAGTGCATTATAGTCCCCACACTGCACATACTGGTGGACAGAACATATGCCACGTTGTCATGGAGTACCCGTGTTTCACATTCAACCGTTCTTCGTAGTTTATGATGTTCTCTTTAGGAAGCTTTTGAAAATTTCCAGCATGTTTGCCTTAGTTTCAAAGGTAGATCTGCTTGCTCAGCTCGAGAAATGTTTTTGCGGCATACTCGGGCACCCCCCAACTTGCATCCACAAACTGGAAGGAGTTGGATAGAGCATTGTGAGAGCATTGATAGCACGTGACAGAAATGTTCACTCAAGCTTCAAGTAGCTAGAGATGGAAGGCATTAGTATAGGGTCTCTTAACAATTGGACAGGATTAGTCAGGACTCTGAGGACAGACACAGGAACGGGTTTAGAACAGCTTACAGTAGGTGCGCTTTCCGAGGAATATTGCAAAGGTAGAAGGCAGATAGTAAAGGTAGTATAGATACACGTCCTGACTTCATCTTCACCCATAGATTCAAATCCGTTGCTGCCACACTCACACTGAATTTACTGTAGTACTTATGGGTCAATGCTGCTTGCCATGTTCATCCTCCGTTAGAACTTAGTAGATGGTCAGTTTGCTGTATGATAAGTGCATTACAGTCACTGCACATAACGGTGGATTGGACATATGCTACGTTGTCGCGGACTACCTGTGTTTCACATTCATCCGTTCTTCATAGTTTATGATGTTATCTTTAGGAAGCTTTTGAAAATTTCCAGCATGTTTGCCTTGGTTTCAAAGGTAGATATGCTTGCTCAGCTCGAGAAATGTTTTTGCGGCATACTCCGGCACCCCCCAACTTGCATCCACAAACTGGAAGGAGTTGGATTTAGCATAGTGAGTGCGCCAAAGGCGCATGAAAGACATGTCTTCCTGAGCCTCATGTGGCTGTCTTGGAAGCCAGTAGTAAAGGCTCACTCGGCATGCGTTCAGTAACGTTCAGGAAGAAGGAGGGGGAGACTTGACAGGTGGTAAAATGTAGTCAAACTCATTATGTCTTGTGGCATATGAATGTGATGGGCCCTTGCATGGCGGCGGTATGTTTGTGTGAGTGGAAGTGATTTGGTTGTTTGGGCCCGTGGCTGGCGGTATGGAAGTCTTGTGTGTGGTGTGTGAATGGCGTGTGAATGGACCATAAAGCGGTTGGTGCCGTGACGTGGCTTTTTGGCTCACCTTCAGAAGGCATGGCTTCAATATTTTTATACTTTGATAAGTATTTGTGCTTTGAAGCCAGCGTGTCTGGAGGTGCTAAAACCAACCAGTGTAAGTGGTGGATTAGCTTTATCAAATTAGTGTTAGATTTATATTTGTGGCGGTTTAATGGCCTTTTGTTAGATTTTTTTTTTGTCAAAATGGGTAGCAGGGGACTTTCTGCCCTAGCTCAGTCGTCACTTAGGCAAACCTTCACATTTTTGAGTAGTAGACAAAGGGGGAAGTACAAGGGTGAATGACTTGCGTGGCTCTCACTGCTTTTTTTTTTACCCAACATACCCTGCTAGCCTCATATTTAGTTGAACAAACCTCTTTTTCCACACATTTTTGTGTGGGAAAGTTGTGGCATCACCGGGCAGACACGAATTACCTACCACCCAGCGTTCCCCAAGGTCTCCCGATAAAAATGGTGCCTCACTCCTGTGGGAGGCTCAAGTACCCGCAACAGGCTAGGGCCCAAAACGTAGTGAGGCGACATCAAAATTGCCTATCACAAAACAACCTGGTTTTGTAAGGGGGGTCACCTCGGTTTTTGGCCCCGTGCTCGGTGGACAGCTAGGGAAACCTACCAAACCCACATATTTCTGAAACCTAGACACCCGGGGGGTTCCAAGGAGGTATGGCTTGCGTGGATCCCCCAACGTTTTCTTATCCAGAATCCCCTGCAAACCTCAAATTTAGCTGAAAAAAATCACTTTTTCCACACATTTTTGTATGGGAAAGTTGTGGCATCACGGGGCAGACACGAATGTCCTACCACCCAGCATTCCCCAAGGTCTCCCGATAAAAATGGTGCCTCACTCCTGTGGGAGGCTCAAGTACCCGCGACAGGCTAGGGCCCAAAATGTAGTGAGGCGACATCAAAATTGCCTATCACAAAACAACCTGGTTTTGTAAGGGGGATCACCTCGGTTTTTGGCCCCGTGCTCGGCGGCCAGCTAGGGAAACCTACCAAACCCACCTATTTCTGAAAACTAGACACCCGGGGTTCCAAGGAGGTATGGCTTGCGTGGATCCCCCAACGTTTTCTTACCCAGAATCCCCTGCAAACCTCAAATGTAGCTGAAAAATCACTTTTCCCACACATTTTTGTGTGGGAAAGTTGTGGCATCACCGGGCTGACACGAATTTCCTACCACCCAGCATTCCCCAGGTCTCCCGATAAAAATGGTGCCTCACTTGTGTGGGAGGCCCAGTACTCGCGACAGGAAACGGCCCAAAACATTTTGTGATAGGCAATTTTGATGTTGCCTCAATACGTTTTGGGCCCTTGCCTGTCGCGGGTACTTGGGCCTCCCACACGAGTGAGGCACCATTTTTATCAGGAGACCTTGGGGAACGCTGGGTGGTAGGAAATTCGTGTCAGCCCGGTGATGCCACAACTTTCCCACACAAAAATGTGTGGAAAAAGTGATTTTTTTCAGCTAAATTTGAGGTTTGCAGGGGATTCTGGGTAAGAAAACGTTGGGGGATCCATGCAAGCCATACCTCCCTGGAACCCCCCGGGTGTCTAGTTTTCAGAAATGTGTGGGTTTGATAGGTTTCCCTAGCTGGCCGCCGAGCACGGGGCCAAAAACCCAGGTGACCCCCCTTGCAAAACCAGGTTGTTTTGTGATCGGCAATTTTGATGTCCCCTCAATACGTTTTGGGCCCTAGCCTGTCGCGGGTACTTGGGCCTCCCACACGAGTGAGGCACCATTTTTATCGGGCGACCTTGGGGAACGCTGGATGGTAGGAAATTCGTGTCAGCCCGGTGATGCCACAACTTTCCCACATAAAAATGTGTGGAAAAAGTGATTTTTTTCAGCTAAATTTGAGGTTTGCAGGGGATTCTGGTAAGAAAACGTTGGGGGATCCACGCAAGCCATACCTCCCTGGAACCCCCGGGTGTCTAGTTTTCAAAAATGTGTGGGTTTGATAGGTTTCCTAGCTGGCCGCCGAGCACGGGGCCAAAACCCAGGTGACCCCCTTGCAAAACCAGGTTGTTTTGTGATCGGCAATTTTGATGTCCCCTCAATACGTTTTGGGCCCTAGCCTGTCGCGGGTACTTGGGCCTCCCACACAAGTGAGGTACCATTTTTCTCGGAAGACTTTGGGGAACGCGGGGTGGGTGGAATTTTGTGGATCCCCACAGATTCCAGAACTTTGCACCACAGAAATGTGAGAAAAATTTGTTTTTTTTGACACTTTTTTAGGTTTGCAAGGGATTCTGGGTAACAGAACCTGGTGAGAGCCAGCCAAGTCACCCCATCCTGGATTCCCCTGGGTGTCTAGTTTTCAAAAATGTATAGGTTTTCTAGGTTTTCCTAGGTGCCAGAAGATCTAGGGTTCAAAATCTACAGCTAGGCACTTTGCAAAAAAAGGGTCAGTTTTCACTGCAAAAATGTGGTGTGTCCACGCTGCGTTTTGGGCCGTTTCCTGTCGCGGGTACTTGGGCCTCCCACACAAGTGAGGTACCATTTTTCTCGGAAGACTTTGGGGAACGCGGGGTGGGTGGAATTTTGTGGATCCACGCAGATTCCAGAACTTTCCACCACAGAAATGTGAGGAAAATGTGTTTTTTTTGACAATTTTTTATGTGTGCAAGGGATTCTGGGTAACAGAACCTGGTGAGAGCCAGCCAAGTCACCCCTTCCTGGATTCCCCTGGGTGTCTAGTTTTCAAAAATATATAGGTTTGCTAGGTTTCCCTAGGTGCCAGAAGAGCTAGGGTTCAAAATCTACAGCTAGACACTTTGCATAAAAAGGGTCCGTTTTCACTGCGAAAATGTGGTGTGTCCACGTTGCGTTTTGGGCCGTTTCTGTCGCGGGTACTTGGGCCTCCCACACAAGTGAGGTACCATTTTTCTCTGAAGACTTTGGGGAACGCGGGGTGGGTGGAATTTTGTGAATCAACGCAGATTCCAGAACTTTCCACCACAGAAATGTGAGGAAAATGTGTTTTTTTGGACAATTGTTTAGGTTTGCAAGGGATTCTGGGTAACGGAACCTGGTGAGAGCCAGCCAAGTCACCCCATACTGGATTCCCCTGGATGTCTAGTTTTCAAAAATGTATAGGTTTGCTAGGTTTCCCTAGGTGCCGGCAGAGCTAGAGTTCAAAATCTACAGCTAGGCACTTTGTAAAAAAAGGGTCAGTTTTCACTGCGAAAATGTGGTGTGTCCATGTTGCGTTTTGGGCCGTTTCCTGTCGCCGGTACTTGGGCCTCCCACACAAGTGAGGTACCATTTTTCTCGGAAGACTTTGGGGAACGTGGGGTGGGTGGAATTTTGTGGATCCACGCAGATTCCAGTACTTTCCACCACAGAAATGTGAGGAAAATGTGTTTTGTTTGACAATTTTTTAGGTTTGCAAGGGATTCTGGGTAACAGAACCTGGTGAGAGCCAGCCAAGTCACACCATCCTGGATTCCCCTGGGTGTCTAGGTTTCAAAAATGTATAGGTTTGCTAGGTTTCCCTAGGTGCCGGCAGAGCTAGGGTTAAAAATCTACAGCTTGGCACTTTTCAAAAAAAGGGTCAGTTTTCACTGCGAAAATGTGGTGTGTCCACGTTGCGTTTTGGGCCGTTTCCTTTCGCGGGTACTTGGGCCTCCCACTCAAGTGAGGTACCATTTTTCTCAGAAGACTTTGGGGAACGCGGGGTGGGTGGAAGTTTGTGGATCCACGCAGATTCCAGAACTTTCCACCACAAAAATGTGAGGAAAATGTGGTTTTTTTGACAATTTTTTAGGTTTGCAAGGGATTCTGGGTAACAGAACGTGGTGAGAGCCAGCCAACTCACCCCATCCTTGACTCCCCTGGGTGTCTAGTTTTTAAAAATGTATAGGTTTGCTAGGTTTCCCTAGGTGCCGGCAGAGCAAGAGTTCAAAATCTACAGCTAGGCACTTTACAAAAAATGGGTTAGTTTTCACTGTAAAAAAAAAGTGTGTCCACGTTGCGTTTTGAGCCATTTCCTGTCGCAGGCACTAGGCCTACCCACACAAGTGAGGTACCATTTTTATCGGGAGACTTAGGGTAACAGAATTGTAGAGCAACTGTTATTACCTATTGACTTTCAATGCATTTCTGCCTTCCAAATGAAAGACAATGTATAAAAAAGAAGTCATTTTGAAAAATGACCTATAATTCTCATGCTAGTATGGGTACTCACAATTTTGAAAATGTGCAAATATCTACTGTTTCTAAACTCTATATTTTGTTCCAATTTCAGAAATACATAGGTGTTTTTCATACAGATTTTTCCATGTATATATTTACCCCAAATAATTGCTATATACCCGGTACATAATTAAAAACCATTGCAAGCCGCTTCTCAGTTGTTGGCTCTGGGTTCGTCGGGTTCTTGGTGAACCTACAAGTCCTATATATCCCCACAACCAGAAAGGTCCAGCGGATGTAACGGTATATTGCTTTCAAACAGCTGTCATAATTTGAAGAAGTTACAGGTGAAAACGTTAACACAAATGTCTGGTTTTTTCAACTAATTTTCAATTTTTCCTATATTCAATGGTTAGTTTCTATAAAGAAACCTTGAAGGATCTACACAAATGACCCCTTGCTGAATTCAGAATTTTATCTACTTTTCTAAAATGTATAGCTTTCCAGGATCCATTATTGCTTTCATACCCATTTCTACCATTAACTGGAAAGAGTTTGAAAGCACAAAAATAGTAAAAATGGGCTACGTCCCAGAAAAATGCCAAAACTGTATAAAAATTTTTGGTTTTCTGACAAAAGTCTGCTTGTCCCTGAAAGCTGGGAAAATGGTGATTTCAGGACCACAACTCCTTTTTGATACCATTTGCAGGGAAAAAACAGACGCTTTCATTTGTAGTCCTTTTTTCCCATTTTTCCCCCCCCAAAAAAAAATTTACCTGTATTTTGGCTAATTTCTGGATCCCCTCCAGGGGAATCCAGAAACCCTGGGTAGCTTTAGAATCACCATGATGTTGGAAGAAAAGGACGCAAATTTGGCGTGGATACCTTATGTGGTCAAAAGGTACAGAGGCCTAATCGCGAACTACCCCAAATAGCCAAAAAAGGGCTCAGCACTGGGGGGGAAAAGGCCCAGCAGTTAAGGGGTTAACTTTGCTCCTCATACCTTTGTGAGGTTGCCCCAACTTTCCTTTCCGGCCGTAGGGTTAGCTCTTCAGACTATTAGCACGCTGTGCTAAAGTTTTCTCTAGGTTTGTATGATACTCTGTAATTGCATTGATCTTGTTACAATGCTCTTTTGTCTCTCTTCCTGTCCACTCACTCAAGCTCGTTAAGTGAGATGTTATAGTAAATTGCTTACTTTCTCGTGTGATGATCTATGATTCGATACTGTGTCTTTGTTTGACCAATTCATATGCTTCAAAAGAAATAGATAAAGCTAAGTGATAAGTAAAACAGAGTCAGTCAATATTGATGATTATGATTAATGTGATTTGTACATTGTGATGATTAGTTGATTTGTAGAATATTCCCTTTGTTGTAGGTCCTCAAAAGGGGGGTATTATCTGTCTTAACAATAGTCAGTCCCTGACAACTCTCAAAAAGGTTCGTCGGAGGACCAGTTATAGGTATGGGCCAAATTTAGTTTCATAAGGAGAAAAGTCTAGTGGTTATTAAAATTGGTTATGTGAGGTAAATATGTATACCCCACGTTTCCGCTGCATCAGTTTTTGGTAGCAGAGTTAGGATGGTTAGTTTAGATTGATTATACTTGCAATTAATTAAGACGGAAATCATTATTTGTTAATAATATTGTTTGCGTACCTTTGTTACATGTTGTGGTCCGCCATTTGACCTTAAAGGAATTGAGTTAGCAGGTCCACAGTAGGCCTAAGATCCCGGGATAAGCCAAAGGGTGTGTCTTAATGTTGCATACACTAAGTAGAATTGCGTTGTCTGCTGTTGATGCAGTGCTGAGCAATGGTCGTATTGTCGGTATTGCACAGGGAACTTTGAAGTTAGTATAGTGGAGATTTATTTGGGTCTCTTTGGAAAGCGCATCTGGAGAAGTCCGAAAGTTTTCACTTGATCGAGAGTAGAATCACGCTGGTCGAGATTTTGCTGGAATCGGAAGAATTCTTAGAGTGAATTGTATCTATCTTTCTTTTAGTGGAGCAGACAAGCTGAATTGTCTTATGTGTTCTAATCTTGTTTTGTCTTAAAAAGTTCTTTTAAAATTGTTGCCGATAATTTTGTAAAGGGAGGGTCAGTCGCATGAGTTATACTGATGTCACAGAGAGCAGCGCTGACATTGGTTAGTTAGTGAGAATCATCACAAAAGTGTTGAGCTGCTATTGGTTGGTATTGGTCAGTGTGAACGAATCTGATTTGTTAGAAGTACGGAAGGAGTTCTTGAATAGGGTTTTAGTGATCGAGACAAAATGAAGTTATTAAAATTGTTGAAAACTTTGTTTAGAAAGGATGAGCCTATACCCATTAGAGAGGGATTCCCTGTAGCTCCTGAGGGTACGCCTGCTTCTTATATGTCATTGGAAAGGGATTACCATACGTGTACCTGGTTGGAAAATTGGGTGAAGTATACAGAAATAGATGGTAATTTAGCGTTTCCAGAGTATGGTACTTTCAACACCAGGATTTTAGAGAATCTGAGGTATCAGATGAATGAGTTGAGACTAAGTCCTAGACCTATGCAGTATGAAGCGCTTGAAGAATGGAAACATGAGGCATACAAAAGAGATAGAGACAGGACTGAGAATAGATACAGAAACACTGTGAGTAGATACTAAGAAGCAAAATGGGATGCACAGATAAAAAATGGAGAAGAGATGTAGTGGCAATCGGGGAAGGAATGTATCCAGTTGTGGTAGTGGAGAATCAAGAGGGAGGAAAGTGTAAAGAAAAGAAGAAGAATATCCCAGAACCAGAATCAGATCCAAATGAGGTGGATGATGAGTTATTGGATGAATTATTATTGAATAGACCGCCACCGTATCAGGAAGAACAAGAGAGACCTTCACCAAGTACTCTATTGATTCAGATAGTAGTTCCTCAAGGAAAGAATACAAATGCCTTGAGTCAGGCAAAAGGAGATTTAACAAAAATAATTAATCAGTTAAATTTGAATGCAGATGCTTTGTCAGTTCCTGTGACTATTGGTCCTATAGTTCCATTATACAGTGATGGACAAAGTATTTCACAGGTACATGCTCTAACAGTTCCTGCAGTTCTGGATAAGACTTTTGTTCCCATAGCGAATGATAGGACTAGTAATGGTGCAAGTGAATCAGTCATTGATTGATATTTTAGAGAGGTCAGTGGAAACTCCAAAATGTGGTGTACAAATAGATACAAGGAGATTGTTGCAGAATACGAAGGGAGTGTCACCTACATCAGGAGGGTTGTTAGGACCTTCGCCGGAGGAATTGGATGAGTGGATTAGAGGAATGACATCTAATAGAGTTGACAAGAACATGGATGTGGGTAAATTAAAAGCGGATTTGGAGGAAATGATTTTGGGTACAATCAGCCCAGAGAGATTAAGTAGGTATCAGGAAGAGGAGTTATTATTTTTGTGTAAGAACATTACGATGAGAGCGAGAAATCTTCATGAGAAGTTTGCTGAAGTTGCACAGACATATGGTGTGGATATTGAAAAATCAAAGGCTTTACAAAAAACATACAGATTGGATTTCAGTGACAAGAATTTGGAGAGCTTGAATGCTTCTGGCAAACGATTGCAAATTAAGGAGTTAATTAGTACATTGAAAGAAGGAAGAAACAGTTGTGAATACTGGGGCTTTACCAATGTTTCCAGTGAGAGAAACAGGTGTAGAGGTGACTGAAATTATATATCTTATGAGAGAAGTACCAGGAGGTGGGTATGTTCATGTCCCATGGTCAAGACAGGATATATTGTCATTTACAAATGAATTTCCCAGATTGAGATAAAAGCCAGTGGAGTGGTACAAACAGGTAGAGAGGTCTGTGAAAGTTTCAAAGGTTTCAAAGGTCTTGTGGAAAGACTTAGATGGTTTGTTTGATATTGTGTTTCCAGCTGATTTGTGGGTTGAGTGTAAAATTGCTGTAGATTGGCCGAAAGAAGAGTATACAAGAGATGCAAAAACTGGAGCACCATCTGATGAAGTGATGAAGAAATATAATCAGGTTATTACTTACTTGAAGGGGAAGATTTCACAAAAAGAGACAGATTGGGTCAAAATAGATAGAACTGCTCAGGAATCGAAAGAAACAGTACATGTTTATTATGAAAGGCTTCTTCAAGTGTTTTAACAGTATAGTGGTTTTGAAAACATCACTGACAAAGATATGGGTCATTTTGTATATAGGTTTGTGTATGGTTTAAGGCCAGAGATTAGTATGATGATTCAGCAGCATTTGATTTGTTGGCAGAGTAAGACGATTGACAGGATATTGCATTATGCGAAGTACTGTAGTGATGACATTTTAGACCAGCCACAAAAAGTTGAAAGCGAAATTAATGTGGGCCCAGATGAAAGCGGCACATAAAGGTGGTTTTGTAGATTTCCCACAGACAGGTTTTCAGGGAAAGGGTCAGAATGTCCAAAATGCTCAGATTAATACTGCTACAAAAGGTAGTGGAAAAGGTAGAAGTAATAAAGGGGATTTGAAGAAGAAATATCCGTGTCATGCTTGCGGTAAATTGGGGCATTAGAGACGCGAGTGTAGGAGTCTGTTGGCAAATACAGGTGATACAGGTGTAAATGATATGAATCAGATGCAAAATCAGAATTCTCAAGTACCAGATGGGAGAGGACACGTTTCACAAATACCTCAGGCTTCTATGCCAAATCAGAATATGAATGGTCAAGTACAGAGATACAGTGCGAATATGGGTATTCACACGGATGAATCAGTAAATTCAAATGTACAAGTGGCTTCACAATATTGGTTGCAGTGCCAAGGGAGTGATTCAGATACATCTCAATGACGGTGCCTGAGGGGGAAGGAGGAGTCCGTGCTTGGTGCATCCCATGATCAGTGTGGTCCTTTTGTGGATGGTGAAGTAGAAGGTAATGTGATTACATTCCTTGTAGACAGTGGTGCTACCCGTCCCACTGTGAGAACTGTGGAAATCGCTAACCTACCCCCCTCGGGAGATACTATCCAAGTTGTAGGCGTTTCAAATCAATTGATCAAAACTCCAGTGACAAAACCAATGAAAGTGCAGATTAGAGACTTCAGATATTTGCATCGTTTTGTGGTGTGTGACACAAGTCCAGTTAACCTTTTGGGTAGAGACTTGTGCAAAATGAATTGCACCATCTATTGTACACCAGATGGAATAGCATTTCATACAAAGGATGAAGACGTGGTGTTCAAGATGGCAAGGCAAGGGACAGAAGTAAATGATTTGTATCCTTTATTTACAGCAAAGGATTTGCCTGTTGAATTGAGAGACACTGTGTTGACTGATGTGTGGGATTTCTCAGGGAAAGATATCGGATTAATTAAAGGAGTCGATCCTATTCAAATTTCAGATAAACAAGGTGCAGAATTTCCAAAAACGCCACCTTACAAAATGAGTCCTGAGACAATTGCAGGAGTAATACCTGTGATTGAAATGATGATTGAACAAGGTATTTTAAAAGAGATATTAGGTAGTCCTTGTAATTCGCCTATAATGGGAATTAAGAAACCAAGCGGAAAATATAGGATTGTTCAAGATTTGAGAAAAATTAATCAGATAGTAATACCTTGTTGTCCAATAGTGCCAAATCCAGCAGTAATTCTTTATCAAATCCCATGTGATGCGGAGTGGTTCACAGTGATTGATTTGTGTCAAGCGTTTTTCTCGATACAGATAGTCAATATTTGTTTGCGTTCCGGTTCGGAGACAGTGTTTTGGCATGGTGCCGAGTTCCTCAAGGGTAAACCGAGAGCCACTCAATCTTCAATCAAATTTTGAAGAGGTGCTTAGAGTCACTGGTAATGCCCAATGACTCAGTCTTGGTGCAGTATATTGATGATTTGCTTGTTGCATCAAAGACGGGAGAAGCTTGTGTGATGGATAGTATTGCTCAACTGAATCATTTGGCAGTAGGTGGGCATAAGGCGTCACCAGCAAAACTGCAATTTTGCCAGAAAGAAGTTCTTCATTTGGGGCACAAAATTGAAAAAGGAGTCAGGAAAGTGTCAAAAGATTGAATAAATGCAATTTTGCAAATGAAATCACCCAAGACACAGAAAGAGATTTGAATGTTTTTGGTTATGGTTGGATACTGCAGACAGTGGATCAATGTGTTCTCCTTGACTGCCAAACCATTGCAAAGATTGACTCACAAAGATGTGTCAGATCCGATTTAATTGAATGAGGAATGTATGAAGGCATTCATTGAGTTGTGGACCAGCCTTTGTCGAGTACCGGCATTGGGAATGCCTAATTTCAATAAGGACTCTGCGTTGTTCTGTTGCAAAAGAGACACACGTGCACTTTCAGTTCTAACGCAAATGCATGGAACAGCACGTCGTCATGTGGCATATTTTTCTGCCACATTCGATTCGGTAGCTGCAGCTTTGACAGCTTGTTTAAAAGCAGTTGCTGCTACTTGTGTGAGTTTGGAACACAGAGAAGCGATTGTGATCGGACATCCATTGAGAGTGTATGTACCACATTCTGTTGAGATTTTCTTGACACAAACTCGAACTCAGCATCTTACGAGTAGTTGGTTGACAAAATATGAATGAGTGATACTGGGAGCTGAAAATGTGACTGTGAAAAGATGCACAAATTTGAATCCAGCTACCTTGTTGCCTAATCCAAATTGTGAAGTGGTGATGGATGAAGCAGATCATGATCGTCTGGATGTGACTGAGTTGTGTACCAAGCCAAGACCTAATATTAAGGATAGTCCATTTCCTGAATCAGATTGTGTGATGTTCGTGGATGGATCTTGTTTGAGAGATGAAATGGGTACCTTGCAAGCTTCCTATGCGGTTTGTACAGTGGCTATTGTCATTGAAGCTTCATGCTTGAAGGGAGTAAAATCTGCACAAATATCAGAATAAGTGGCATTGACAAGGGCGTGTTGCTTTGAAAAGAATCTGAGAATAACCATATTTACTGATAGTCAATATGGTTTCGGGGTGGTTCATGACTTTGGACAATTGTGGTCTCAACGTGGTTTTTTGACCTCATCAGGCTCACCAATTCAAAATGGAGAATATGTAAGAGACCTATTGGTGATACTACAATTGCCCAAAGAAACTGGGGTTGTGAAATGTTCAGCACACAAATGTGGCAGTGATTATATCACAGTCAGAAATAGGTATGC